>OX376065.1:8750000-10000000 GCA_947361185.1 Charanyca ferruginea
GCATAGTGAATGGTTTGTCGTTCGGACCAACCATAGATAGCTGCACATTCATCTACTTTAGATAACCACATATCTACAGATTGATTCCGCTTTGACGGATCAAACTCAGGGATAACATTCATAACTGGGTATCTTTCTATATTATTGCCGTGACCATCTGATTTGACTGCTTGAATGAATTCTCTAAAAGTATTGAGCATATCAGTGGACTCACGTGGTGATCGAAGCTGCCTCTGATGGCAAGAATTCAGCCGTTCCGAACGGCCTCGGCTGCGAGACGCTGGTTGTCTTTCACGGCTACGGCTGCGGTTGTGGGACGCCGGCTGTCTCACACGGCTGCGGCTGCGCGACTCCAGCTGTCTCACACGGCTGCGGCCTCCTGAGGCCGGCGGTCCAGCACGGCTACGGCTGCGAGAGGTCGGCGGACCGGCGCGGCTATGGCTGCGAGAAGCCGACGGATCAGCGCGGCTACGCCTGCGAGACGCCGGCTTTCTAGCACGGCTGCGGCTACGAGAGGTCTGAGGACCAGCCCGGCTACGGCTGCGAGAAGCCGGTGGACCAGCACGACTACGGCTGCCAGAAGCCGGCAGATCAGCACGATTACGGCTACGAGACGCCGGCTGTCTAGCACGGCTGCGGCTGCGAGAGGCCGGTGATTTTTCGCCATAATCGTTTATTTTCGCTGGAGTTGGTAGGAGTGGGCTACGACTGCGGCTGGTGCGAGGCTCACTATTTCTTTTATCCATTATCCTGGAAGGTAATAATAACTTCGGACAAAAATGTTGCTAAGACTGCGTAGGTAGGTATCTTATTAGACAATGGCAATTATTATTGAACATGGCTAAGTATTATATTTTATCAGGCATGAAGGTCTTCAATCTTATCATATTAACTCTTCAACCCACCTCAGAGTCCGATGACAATAGATTTTGCTATTGTATTGCTGGTTGATCGTCGATGAACCAAAATACAATAAAACTTCTACTAATACTTAATGTCCTCAACATGGTCAAAGGACAAAACATTTATCGGCAGCAATGGTGTAGGAAGAAAAGAAAAAAAAAATGTCTAGTATTATATTGTTAATACTTAGCTGGGTAAATATTTTGGACTGATATTAAATCATGCTCTTACAGTACACATTATTTTTACGGCTTCATCTGGGAATCGAACCCAAGTCCTATCTCAGCTCTTTGTCCCTATCACTCATAAAGAACAAAGGAATTTACCTGTTAAATTAATGGTTCCTTTGTGTCTTTGCTACACAAAAGAAAAAGAACATAGAATATTTGTTATAATCGAATGTAATACATAATAAATATTTTTACCTGGAGCGTGCGATATCCCACTTCTGATTTGTTATCCTCCTCGATTTGCAGAAGCGTTTCACAAAATAAAGTCGACTATTTCAGATTTCAAAATCCTTTATTAGCACTTCACAATAAAATAGCGATAAGCAACAGTAATTAACACTCGTGATGGAGAAGCACGATTTGCTTGCTCGACGACCATTTGGCAACTAACTGTGATCAACAACGGTGAATATTCTAACACTACTCCGGACGTGACGTCACATCCCCCTTCTTTGATAAGTATAAAGTTAGTTGTCAAATGATCGTTTTGAGTTTATTTTACAAACTATTAAAAATATACATTTAACAATAAAAAATATGTTATAAATTGATTGAATTTGTACAAATAAATATAATAAACTTAAAATGGCTTACATATGTAAGGAAGGATGCTGTTGTTATACTCATAGGAATACGTATTATTACAAAATAATGTCAATTTTAAAGCCGTTCTTTTTTGTGTTCTGAGTGTTGCCAAATCATCATCTGCCTAGCCTTTTCCCAACTATATTGGGGTCGGCTTCCAGTCTAACCGGATGCAGCTGAATACCAGTGTTGCCAAATAAAGACGAGAATTAACTTCGAAAGTCTTACTAATGGTAAAAAATTGCCCACAGTTTATAGGTTTAGTAGAAAACGAAAGCAACTGGTACCATGACAAGGCAAAGCGGTGGCCTGCCCTCGGCAGAGGCTACAACACAGGGGTTATGCTCTTAGACCTCAAGAAAATACGAACTACCACAGATTGGACAAGACTATGGCAGGACGCTGTTCACGATAACATAGGTAGACTGAAACTAACTACATTGGCCGACCAGGATGTTATCAACGCGATTATCTCGAGTCAGCCGCGGTGTGTGTATAATATGAGCTGCCAGTACAACGTACAGATTGCTACGCAGAGTCTAGTTAAGACTTGTTACGGAGAAGATAGAAATAATGTAAAGGTGCGAATAATATTAATACTACTACTTGTTGTACTTGCTCGATACGTTAGTAGGGTCAAAATGTTTTCCAGGTTTCAGATTCTTTGTACTTTCTTTAATTGTACAGACGCCAACACATCAAGCCATACCAAACTGTAATATTCTAGCTATGAAAAAAAAAATTGATTATATTATGAACCAAAGTTGAAAATCTATTAAGGAAATTTGACAGATTTTTGTAGCTTGATATGCTGGCTTAAACCTACCTAAAGTCAGAGAACTTGCTTTTTCTTAAAAAAAAACACTGAATTTAAGCCCTGAAAATCCGATTCATTTTCAATTAAGTGTTCGATTGTTAGTTGCTTTGTAATCAATAAATAGTTAGGTGGGCAATTGAGTTGGCAAATAAGTGACGTCACAGCACCTTAATGCTATACAAAATCTATGGATTAATTAATTAAATTAAAGAGAAGAGCAGCAGATGACACCACCAATCAATTGACTTACTTTTTATGACCTGTCAAAACGCAATTCCCCTTTAGATGTTAGTGTGCGGGCCCATCATACCACTGGTCATACACTGGAGTGATGGTATAGTGCGTCTAAAACTATACCACTGAAAAAATTGTTTGGGTTACTGTGACACTCGAGGTGGCGGCGCGTAGTGTTCCACGCGCGCCCCTCTTAGATGTCCGGGGGGGAGTCTAACACCTCACTCCCCCCCCTGACCCGAGAAGTGGCCCGCACTAGCGGGTCGGCACCAGCCGGGGATTGCGGAAGTATCTCCAGTTCCCGCGACCCCGGACGTAGGTGTGAGATGGAACACCGGGGTGGTTTTTAGTCAGTAAGAATCTGACAGACCCCTCCGCCTGCCCCAGGGCGGAGGACATCCATAAGGATTTTCCACTCCGGAACAAAAAAAAAACAAAAAAAGGTTAGAGCTGTGACATTAAAGCGCTAAGGCGAGTGAGCGAAACGAGCAGTGCCGCGGCAGCGGCCGCCGAGCGCCAGATCTCCTCTATTGTTGGTGAATCATCTGGGTTAGGTTAGATGAGTGGTATAGTTTTAGACCCACCATACAACCAGGGGTAAAACTAGTGGTATGGTGGTATGGTGGGTGACATTTTGTATGGCAATTTATTTGATTTACTTTATATGGGTCAAAACGCGATTCCCCCTTAGATTTTGTATGCCAATTTATACTTATGACGTCACTTGTAGTTTGTCATTTGTCAACTCAATTGACTAGCTATTTTATTGATTTTAAAGCAATCATAAAATTTATTTTTTTAGGGCTATTATCAAGTGTTTTTTTAAAGGAGTTCTGTTTTAGAATTATCTACAAAACTAATGTATCTGTTTTCCAGGTTATTAATTGGAATTCTCCACTGAAGCATGACATAAATATTCGCGACGCGAGTTTCTTTCGGGACATCTATCAGTCGTATGTTAACTTGGACGGTTACTTGCTACGGAAGAAACTATATCGGTGCTCCTTCATAGAGCATTTTAAGACACAAGCTGGTATTAATGTAACATCAAGCAGAGTTGTACCCACATTTTCATTCCATAAACATATCGATGTTCAGTATTATTATTTTTAAGGAACAAGAAATGTTATATTTGTGTAGTTTACCTAATTATGTAATTGGGAAGATGACACCATTAACCATTCATTCCAAGACAGTATTTCTCTAAAAGAACACTTGATTTTTGCCATGATAACCCGATTAATTTCCTATTACCTAACTGTAAAATTAGAATTAGTAAAATTATTTTTAATTGCTTTGAAATCAATAAACAGTTAGTCAATTGAGTTGTCAAAAAAGTGACGTCACTTTTTACTTTTACGCTCAAATGATGAAACAAAAGGCAGATAGACCGCGCGAAACACTGAGAGTGAAGCCAAAAAGCAAATACAAATTCAAAAAGTACCCACAATCTTGTGATTGTATTCGCTTTTGAATTTGTATTTGTATTTTTATTTGTTTTGTGTAACGACGCAGCGTTTCGTGCTATACTGACTGGTGTCAGTACAGCATAGAAGTGCGCGCCGCCGCCGACCGTTAAAAATTTCCGCGCCGAGTTGAGTGAGAGCGAAATTTTGCTGTTGAAATTTATTTTTAATGTTTGCAAACGCTCGGAGATGGCCCAAGTACAAGTAAGGAATCACTACTAACTCAGCTGTCTCGCAAATATAACTACTCCCAACATAATTCAGAGAGTGTTGAATATATCGATCAAGAAGTCTGGAAATATATCGCAACTGCAGATCCCGCTGAGCTCGAAGAGGGCGATCTCCTGGCTTACTGGAAGAAAAGAAGAAATACTTACCCATGGTTGTCATCCTTGGCACAGGCAGTATTATGCATTCCTGCAACAAGTACTCCGAGCGAACGAGTGTTTTCCGTTGCAGGGCTCGTAATTACAGCAAAAAGATCTCGCCTGAGCCCCCGGAGCCTAAATAAAATAATATTTGTCCATGACAATTACAAACAATGCAAAAAAGATGTCAAAGACTCTTGATGTGATCCTTACTTAAATTTTTTATTTTGTAATAAAGTTACTTTAAGTAAAAACAGGATTGTTGTTAATATGTTACCTAAATTTACAGTTATTAAACTAAAATTAGCTAAAATCTTCACGCCGCCGGCGTCACGCCGCCGCCGAGGTAATTTTAAAAGCGCGCCGCCGCCGGGTTTTCCTAACTCGGCGCGCACATTACAGCACAAAGCGCGTTATAGGTACTCGCTTTTAAATTTATATTTGCTTTTTTGGCGGAATCGCGTTGTGACAGCTCATAAAAAGTATTTCAATTGACTCGTGGTGTCATCATCCATATTAAAATAATGCTGATATAATGAATAAATAATTTATTTATTTTTATTTTTCTTGATTATCATTGTCCAGTCGATGAGAAGCTTTCCCCATACTACGATAGGAGTAAAAAAAGTTAAGCGGTCGGGGGACCCCCGTAAGGAACGAAGATCCTTACGTGTCTGTACAGAAAAACGTAAAAATAAAAATAATAATTATTATATCACGAGTAGGCGAGTGCGCGCAGCAGTGGCTCGACACACGCACACATACACACACGCATTTCGTTACGTGACGATTTCTACTAATTTGCGTTACCTGTAAGCCGCGTTAAGGAACTTCGTTCCAAAAATCAAACAAAGTACATACTACTTAGCTTTTAATGTTATTACTTAAAGAAATACAAACAAACGGACAACATTATAAGTGAAAAACAAAAAGAAATTATAATGGCACTGTATAAAAGACAAAGACATTAAATGTAAGTAAGTACAGAGGCCAGCACATCAAGGTATACCCTGTTCACAATAAGATTAGACATAAACACAAACCTTTTTTACAGTCCCTTCAACCGATTTTGACTTCTATTCTGTAGGATTAAGGATGACATTAGAGGCAAAAAAGTGGTTACAATAACAACTGTTTACTGCAGTTGCCATTTGTCATGCTACCAACGCAATATGAGTGAAAATCGGTTGAACGGACTGTAAAAAAAGGTTTTTGTAAATGTCTAATCTTATTGTGAACAGGGTATAGGTACCTCAATTTGTCAAATTTCTTTGATAGTTTTCAACTTTGTTACTAAACTATAGAGTTCATTTTCAATTGGAATAATTTGACAGTTTGGGATATTTTGATGTGCTGGCGTCTGTACATAAATATTTCTATTAATTTGTATTTATTGTTGTCATGTTACACGAAAAATACAGGTATTGCACCCAAATATTATATATTTAATTATATCTAGAGTTATTTCAATGGTGGGATTATTCATGGATTCACAAAAATTGGTTTTAAAAATTCTATAATGTTAGGTGATCAGTTAAATCTTAAAATTACAAAAAATGTTTAATAAGCCTTTTTTTATGTAGTGTGATAAAAAAAAACACAAACTTTTATTTTTTATGAACTCCTACAGAGTATTAATTTTGAAGTTTAAAAAAGCAGTTAACACTATTTTGTACATAAAGTATATCTACTATTTTGTATATTATATAAAACTTAGAAATGCACCCACAACTGCAGACTAAACTAGTTTATTTTAATAAACCATTTCTCATAATGGTTGTTTTGAAAGATATTTTGGTTTTTATTGTCAATCATAGCGCAGCAATAGCTAGATGTTCGAATTTCGAAGTTTCTTTTGACTGGCCCTTTTGCTTTAGCTAGTGGTCTTTTTGCTCTGTCTATGGTTTTCTGTCACCGCCTCCGCCGCCATGATGGATTCCTCTTGACCTAACCTAATTAATTTCTGTCTCCCCAACATAAGGCCGCGCTTGCCTGCTCTGGTCGTAAGGGGGATCATACGGGTACTGTTCTGGAGTATCCACTACCTTCACCGGTTCCGTAGGCTCAGGACTGTCTTCTGTCGTATCTTTCTTGTACGGTATGCTCTCGTCGTCCGAGTTGACCCTGAATGACTCTTCAGGGTCCAATGGTCTGGGGAAAGGATATAATTATGTTAATCATTATCCTACATAAGAGGTCTGATGGTCGACACAAGAATTTATCCATAAAAATATAATTATTCAAGTCATCATTAATGAAGGTACAGTGGGAAAAATGTATGACGCTTTTCGCCCTGTAATCTTGTATAATGCCATCTGTTCTCGTACATGAACAATATTATATTAAAAAAAATCTTTGATATTTCGGGCCTCGAGTCTGCTATTACAATAGTGTCAGAATGGTCTATCATTGATTTCATAATTGTTGATTTTGACAAGTTTAAGCTAGTTAGTTTTTTTATAAACAAGAAAGAGACAGATTTTAATAAGAGGTGTCAATTTAGTTAATCTAAAATGGTCATACCTACAATTATTATAGTTGTCATTTCAGAACGTATTAAATAAAAACTCTGCGAAGTTCAAGAGAAAAATTTATTTGACATCTCTAACTTAGTTTTTATCTGTCGCTGTCCTTTTCTTCAGCTGCCTGGTTGTAAGAGATGCCAATAGTCTAATTTTAGTTTACAGTTCGACTTTGAATTCTATTCAGTAACACAGTGACAGTTCAAAGAATAATAATGATACCATACCAAAACTATTAGTGATAAAAATGGTTTAATTTAAATAAAACTTTAAATGTTCGTATGCAAGATGTGCAATATAAGATCAATTAATAATTGTTAATGAAAGTAATTTCCTTTCTTTTTCTTTTAATAGAAACAAAATAAAAATCATATTGTTTAACGTTTCTTTAACTTTTCTTATTTAATTAGTGTAAAGATATAAATCAATCGGTGTGATGTGTGTGTATAGATTTTTAATAGTCTATATCATGTTTTTAAGAAATGTTATTAAATTACAAATAATATGTTTGCATATAAGTACATTATTTAAGTTCATTCACTTTCGTTCATTCTTACACCACCGCACTACCTTTTATTTGTCAATTTCTGGTATCCCTTCAAGTGTCAAGTAATGAATATAATTAAAAGTCGAAATATTGATTGTGAATCGGCTATGTTACTTACTTAATAGTCAAGAAGTCATTTTCCTCCTTTTCCTCAGCCTTCCTGCGCAGGAGTATTCTCCACGCGACGCAGATAAGTACGATGATGATGGGGACCATCACCGCGCTGATGATGCCCCATGTGGCGCCCAGGGTACGTGATGAGTACTCCTGCCTTCCTGCGTGTTTGTAAAAATATGTTATTGTTACGCTTAAGACAGACACGTGGTTCGATAATTTTGATGGCATGGTTGGCTTAGTGGCTAAGCGAATGGCTGTTTTACTGCGAATCGCGGGTTCGATTCCTGCACGTAACAAGTATTTTTATGGCCTAGTTGTTTCGGGTGTGGTTGTGTATATGTTTGTAAACGCACCCACGAATCAGGAGAGAATCCTAGTATGTGATTTAAAAAAGAAACGATATTAATATCACAGTCAAAACTCTTAACCAGAAAACAACTTTTGACTACAAAAATCAGTCAATAGTACTTTTGAATGGTTTACATTTATCCTTATTATTATAGAAACCCATTAGGTTCGTAGGTTTTTTTAGTGATTCTTATAACTAGGGCGTTCCGTATTTTTGTTTCTGTAACGCAAACGCGTCAAAAGAGTTTTGACTGGTTACGAGTTTTGAGTGTAACATTAACAATAATTAATACGGGTCTCCTTTCCTATGGGTGTTATCAGAAGAAGGAATCTTCTGTCTATGAACAGTCAAACTGTGATGACTAGACTAGTTCAAGATCTCTACCAAACGCGGTGATTAAGGTAATTTGTACTGTCCATTTAGGCACTCATTCATTAACTCTGTACGCTTTCGTAAAATAGGATAAAATATTGCGATAACAATCCTTTAATGTATTGCACTGGGTTATGTAGCTAATTCCATAATTTAGCATTATATTTTTAGTACAAATGTTATAAAAATACTCAGTCCTGATTAACAGCCATTTTATTTTCCAACGAAAAACTATGGCCCTTATAACGTAATTTATCAACAAACAAAGATACGTTATCAGTTATCGCAAAGCCCTAAAGATACCATGCTATAAATGCAAATAAAAAAATAAATGATAAACATACCTGTTCATATGACCTGGTTTTTTTTTATGTACACTAGATAAGAAAGCAAGCAATAACCATAGACAATTTAGGAAGAAGAAAAATAATAACTCATCACAATTCAGAGAAAATTTCTATTCATCATCATCATCATCAACAACGTCATTCCTTGCTTTCTTATCTAAAACAACATCGCGAGGAAGTTATTCTACCGTAATGGGAACAGAAATTTCCTCTTCATGTGACTACACAGTTAGATTTAAAATAAGTTTATTCAAAAATAATAGAATTTACAAACATTCAACAACGATGGGAAACTCACGAAATTCCACTAAAATCTATTTTAAAGTAAATATTAAGTGCAAAATACTAAAATAATTAACGTGCCACTTATAACATAACCTATCTAAACTTAATAACTTAAGCTACTCCTGAAAATGTCATTCGTAAATGGGCAGTGAATAATATTGTTCCCTGTTCCCTTGTTTTATATTTCTAAGTTTGTCAGACCATGGTAGAGCGAGGACTCATTGTAGGTACTTCAATGTTAGGTGGGTCTATTAGAGTCTCCATAGATTTCCCCTTTTGTGCTGGCATAGTAAATGTTTGGATAGAATCTGCCGGAGCGCTTTTCGGAGGGTCCGGCAAGCCAGGGTTATTGAACGTGTTCCTAGGACTATTATCTGAGGTAGGGCTTATCGGTGGGGAGTATATTTCGGAATAAGTCGGAGAATAAGTAGAGGGAATAGGGCTATATTGACCTTCGTATTTCGGGACGTACGGGTCCTCAGAATCCTTTGTGGAATACCCCGAGTCACTGGGCAACGCCCTACGACCTAATTGTCGTGGTTTGCTTACGTATTCTATATCTTTTGCGGGTCGAGTTAAAGTTGAATCTCGATTAGATTCAGTGTCAGAAGGAGAAGTTATAGATAGTAAGTCCTCTTCGGAGAGATCCCAGAGTTTTTCAGGGAACTCTACATCGGGAGCGTTCGGGATAGGTTCGTTAGTGCGATAAGTCTTGTCGTAAGCCCTTCGTTTCTTAGGATTTGACTTGTCAGATTTGTTGGAGTCGCTCTTGTTTGAATCTGGGTACCCTATTCCTGAACTGTCGCCATCTGTGGGCATAGGTGGGGGTGGTGGTGGGGCAGCCCTGGTAAGTGGAGCAGACCTAGCCATTGGTGTCTCCTCAGTAGGAGTATCGGGTAATTTAGGTTTACTATCAGAGTTAGTGCTACGTAAAGTGGAAGATTTCATTGTATCCGTGAGGTTTCCCATTGATGCCGATCTTAGGTTGAGCCTTGAGGCTGATTTTGAGCGCGGTATATCTTCGAATCGGAATCCCTCTTTGCCTTCGGATTTGGGTTTGTACCAGCACCAGAACCACAGGAGGCAGATCAACAGGCCTAACGGTAGAATAACTGCCAGTATGATGGCCCACGTCATAAACAGAGTGCGTTGTGAGTACTCTTGGTTACCTGGACATTATAAAACGTTGTGTCATTTCACTGAGTTCTTTTAAAAGAAGATTATTTAGTTATTGGCCGATTTCTCCAACGTCAGATATCTTTAATCCGGGGAATTAATATTGTTTGAGTATATGAATAGTTTTTACAGTAGGTGTTGTCCACAATGAAAAGGTATTTTTAGAATGAAGGTATCAGACTTGGAAAATCGGCCATCATTACTGTATCAACATTATTAAAACTTGTGTCCTCGTTTGTTTAAAGGGTCTCTAATATTGCAATAAAAAGATAAGAACATTGATTGGTAAAACAAATCTTATGTTAAAAATAAAAATAGAGGCACATAATTAATTGCTTTATGAATTGAAATAAAGTCAAAAGTAAATTTAAATATACCTAGTTAACTGTATTCTATTAAAATGTCCATCCAAAATCCTATGAAAGTAATTATTTCATTAACAAAATGATGAAGGTACTTACGTAGACACTCAGTGTATCCATAATCCGGGAGGTTCCACCTTCCGTTGTCCTCACACACACGACGCTTGTCACCAATCAGAATGAAGTCTTGGTTACACTCGAAGTTCACCTGTCAATGAACAATACATTGAAAATTCCACTAGTAATAATATAAATATATATAGGTTTGTCTGTTGGAACGCTTCCTAAGCCTCCAGCCAGGGCAAAAAACTTATAAACTAAGCGACTGTACGCTAAGGGCACCCCCTGTGGGGTACGGGCCTCGGCTTAGGGCGACGCTGGAGGAGGGCCGCAAAGGGCAAGCTGGATCGGTTCTCAATTATTTTGGGACGAATAACGTTTATTGGATGGCAAACAATAGCCAACCTGATGATAATTGGTCACAACCACCTATGGAGTCTCCGATCTCAGATCGGAGATATTTATTAATAAAACAAAAGATATTGCAGATGCGTTGCTACTTACTCCATAAAAAACTAAATACAAAGCTGACATGTTTCATGAATGATTTGTAAGAACGTTGCAATTGCACAGTTACAACGGTACCCTTGAAACAGCAACATTTTGGCGGCAAAAGTAGTTAAATAGGCATTCAAAAAGTTCTTCCAATACCGGTAAATAATGTAGGGCAAGCGCAAAAAGTCGCGGTAATAACTAGTATATAAATACAATAGATGATACATAAGGAAATTGAAACAAAGTAGGAATGTTTTACAAAGTTTCCTCGACCTGTGACGAATACTTAGCGGTTTTGTGAGTGGAACAAACAAGGCGTCAATGTTGTATTCATGTCATTCCAAAACTAAGTACCTACACTGGAATACATCATCTTTTAGCCCTTCACCTACTTTAAACGGGTTTGAAGTACTCTTTTTTTCGTAATCTAATAATACAGGTTGACTTTTAATTCAGTACTGATATTTTATAAACCATCATCATCTGCCTAGCCTTTTATAACTATTTTAACTTTTTTAACTATGTTGGGGTCGGCTTCCAATGGATGGATGCAGCTGAATACCAGTGTTTTACATGAAACGACTGCCTATCGGACCTCCACAACCCCGTTAGTGGGTAACACGATACCCCTTGGTTAGACTGGATATCAGACTTTCTGGCTTCTGACTAACCCTAACCACTGCCAAAGATCTACGAAAGACAGGCGGGACCAACAGCTGTACGTGCTTTCCGAGGCACGGAGGAAACTCGGTATGAAATAAGTAATAAATAATAATAAATAAAAACTGATATTTCATTAATTTAAAGAACTTTTAATATGGTACCAATTCTAAAAGAACGACAAAAATATCAGCAAGTTCTCTTACTAAAACTACACTACAAAATGATCAAAATATAGGTCGTGTTGCTTATTTTTGAAGAGATATTGAACGGGACTACACGGATTGACTGATGAAAAATAGGTATTCACTTACCCTCGTTCCAGGTGTGAAGAAGAAGTTACTCTTTCTTCCAAACCGCGGTGTCTCCAATATACCGCAGCTTATGACCCGTCGTGCATTCGTCTCCTTTATATTTGTCTGAAAAGGAAACAACTGGTGAACTCTTGTGTCTTTTTTTAAATTAAATAACGTTTTCAAACATTTGTGATGAAATTGGTATCCCTTGCAGACTATACATGATCTAAAACATTGATTTTCTTTCCATATATTCTTTATACTTACTTAAAAATAACTATATAAGTAAGGTATGTGATGTTATCGTTATATTTTTTTGCACGAGATAAGCAAATTACTAATTAGTAAGAAATGCCGTTTATTAGTATTAAATGGGCCTCCTCAAAATCACTGATGCACGAAATCTTGGCAATAAAATTAAATACAAAAATCTATCCGAAGCCAACTAGAAATAAATGACTCCTAGTATACAAGAATTATGAATGGATTAACGTTAGCGACTAAAGTATGTAATTTTGCCATGGTCTGTCCCATGGGGGCCTTGACAGATGCATTATAATTATGAGAACAATGGAATGACTAGACGCATCCAACTGCACGCGAATTTTCCCAGACTACCTAGGAGTTTTAAAGGTAGGTTAGTCATAGAATGGTAAGATTTTATTTTCGAAGAATTATTTGGTAAAAAAGCTGACTGCTGACGTTACGTGTAGGATTATCTATAAGATGGGAATCCTTCTAGTTGTGCATTCAAACACAAAATACTGAAATCCCTTCTATTAGAATTTGTGACTTAATAACTGGAGTGAATCATGGCTGAATCATTGCGTTTCGCATTTGTTTGCTTACAAAATTACGTCATCCAGACTTTGTTATTTTTTTAAATATTCCAATAGGCCTGCGTTCCTGATCTTAAGTGATGATGCGGCCTAAGGTGGAGCACGCTTGCCTAGGATGAACCGGTTCACTCGTGCCTTGAAGATACCCAGGTTATATTTATTGGGGAACAGAGAGGCGGGCAGTGAATTCCACAGTCTTCACAGGTATGGGTCAAGTAAAGTATGGTGTGTAGTGTGCTGCATAAAGTATTGCATTTGACGTCCTCAGAAGCGTGCAGAGCTATCGACTCGGTTAACCGCTGTTCACGGCAGAACCTATTTAATTTCTCTCCCAAGTTCTCATAGTAGGTACCTAGTTGTTTACTTTTTCTGCATCCCTTTACAGTTTTGTTCGTCCATCATACTGTGATGCGTCACAGAGTAAGGCAGCACCAGAAGGGGAAGACGACGAGAAAGTAATTTAGCTAACGTTATTTATTTTCGTTCGTTATTCTAGTATAGATAGTAATTTTATTCAAGGGAATTTACATGCACTTTACGTGTAATTATTGGATACAAATAAAGTAAAAAAATATTAGATATTTTGGGTTTCACTCTTCAATTTTTTTTCTTGTAAATGACTTAATAAAGTTCTTTTTAGGGCGGGTTGCTTCAACTAACCATTACTGACCGGTAGTAGTAAAAAATGGCGCTAACTATCGTCAAATCAAAAAAATGGGTCGTTTCATAAAATCATACGTCAAAAAGTTGCTAAGTATTACCACAACCGACCAGTCATCGTAATTTTGTGTTGTCAAACAGCTACTTCAACATCAAAATATAATGAAATCTCTTTTAGAATAACTTTAACTGACGGATTTTTATTTCATGAAACAACCCGTTAGGTACATTTAACGTACGTTAAACATCATCAGTCATAGTAACTTTTTAACCGTCCGTATGTAACGTTAACCGACTGTTTGAAACAACCCGCCCAATCGTCTAACTCTAAGGGCAATTTTTCAATAGTCAGTTAATTTAACTGTTTTTAATACAAAAGCTGTCAAACCGCCCAATATATGTATATCCCTCCATTAGAGTTTATCTGTCGATTAAAAAACCGGCCCTTATTGAAACAAATAATACTTATATCTTTGACTTTTGCAACAAATGAAAGGAATACTCACAATCGAAGACAAATAATTCTTGGTAAACTCCGCCATGTCCCTGTTCAGGGTCATGCCGTAATCGTATCGACATTGGTACGAGTCCTGGCATATCTCTATCGCTCTCGCGACGTCCTGCGACCGGTTCGCGGGCAGGAAGTCGGCCGGCTCTCGGATGAAGTTCGGTATGAACTGGTTGTCATTGTAGTAGGCTGCCGTTCTGCCGTACTCACGGTAGAACATCGCTACTCCTATGTCTCGTTGCTCTCGGTCGGTAAGTTGCCCTGGAAGAGAGGCGTTGATTGAATATTGTAAACTACTTTTTTTTTAAACATTATGGATTTTCTTGCCCATTCTTCTCCATACGTAACTATGATTTGGAAGGGGCAACTAAATTCACATTTTCTATTAAGGCGCTAACAAGCGACTTTTGCAGATTTTAAACTGACAATCACATCAAAATGTGTAGTGTCAATGATTTGAAAAAAATATATATCAAACTAGAACATTCTCATCATTTAGTATGTGAATATTTTTGATTGAGTTCATATTAAATAGTTTAATTAAATCGTGATGTTGTGTCTGACGCGGACAAAACATTGATAATCACTCAAAATCTACCAGGAATATTTAAACGAAACTTTTACTATCTTACAGTTACATTTATTATCTATCTTTCAGTATACGCCTTTTTTTTAAGTTAAAGAATACTATCTTTTATTTAATTTTTTCGACTAAACTTTGAGAGTTTTGGACGTAGCGTAGGTATACGATTCTCTGGTCGCTCAAGGTCGCCGGCGTATATCGTCGCCTTAAAACGCCCTACATACGACATGATTAGCTAGCCTGACCAAGTCATCCGTAAAATCAGGTATCGCGTCCACACGAGGCCTGATTTGCAGTTTGCTCTCGTGCGTTCTACGACGTAGGTGTGCAGTCATAATGCCTCCTTTTGTATCCAAACTACAAAAAGTTGCACTAGTTATTGCTTTATGTGTTGACGTCAAAGTTAAAAAAAAGAGAAGGATGTGGGTGAAAGATTGACTTTTAAAGCGTAAACAATTAAGTCACGTGAATTTATTGAGACAACTAGACGATGACGATTACCGCAGTTATTTAAGATTAAATAATGAAACTTTTACTGAGCTGTTAAATTTAGTAAGACTATTTATTACAAAGCAAGATACCATAATGAGAGACACTACACACTACTCGCCCGCGATTGCGGAGCAACTGAGCATAGAAATCAGGTGAGAGCGCGCCACACGACATGATTTGATCAGATCTGACCAAATCAGTCGGCATTGGCCACCTGATGAGCATTTATCAGGTGACAGACCTCCATACCACCTGATTCTGCTCCTGATCTGACCAAATCAGGCGTCAGATCATGTCGTATGTAGGCCGCTTAGACTGCACCGAGCAAAATAATTCAAAACAGTCGTCACTGTTAAAGAAATATAATCAATACCTTTACCATAATTACCATAAAAAAATTGTAATGAATACCACAATGAATGTGTTAACAGATTATGGCTGGCAAAAAATAAGAATACTGTTTAATTTAATAAACAAAAATACATAAAGTTGTACAAAAATCTTTAAAAAAATCTTGTATTTAGTTGAGTTTTGATAGTAAACTGTATTTTTTTTTCACAAACTTGAATTCATATTAATCTTTAACATTCAAACTACAATTTGTAGTTTTTACATTTTCGAAATGTCGCTTAGTTATTTTATTATAATCTGTTAACACATTCATTGTGGTATTATTTATGGTAATTATGGTAAAAGTATTGATTATATCACTTTAACAGTGACGACTGTTTTGAATTATTTTGCTAGGCGCAGTCTTAAGATGTTCAAAAGTGCCTTTTAAATAATCCGTGTCTTCGATGACTTTGGAATTGCAGATATTCTTAGTATAGACAGTGTTGTCTACTTGGCTACGTGACTGCATGTTTGCCAAGCCATCTAATATACCTAAGAAAAACACTTACAGTGCTGAGCGAATTCTCTGTGAGCAGTCTGGAAGTTGTTGAGGTCGACGTTGGATCGCGTGCCGTCTGGTCTAGTGAAGTCATCATTCACGTCCAGCGACCAATTACCAAATAGACCTCGCGTTTGATTCTACAACAAAAATGACAATGTTTTATAAAAAATATTTAACACTAGATCTAGTACCCTCTGGTGGTAAGTCATGTGGTGCCGGTCGCGAATAGCACCACCCCATTTCTACCCGTGGGTGTCGTAGAAGGTGACAGAGGGTTATTGACCAGAGGATGGGCAGCAGCGTCCTTCTGAGTACCATAACAGCTACTGCGTTCGCCAACATGCATCGGCCAAGCATGATGATTACGGCTGAACCCCCCTTGGGGAAGACCTAATGCTCAGCAGTGGTTGATATGATGATAATGACCCTAGTCTGGTGGTTCTGGTCCTGGTGGTCGGGTGTTGGTGTGGTTTGGTTCTTGATCTGTATGCTGTGTGTAGATCTTTGACAGTCGTTATGGGTAGTCAGAAGCCAGAAAGTGTGACCACCAGTCTTACCCAGGGGTATCGTGTTACCAAGTAACTGGGTTTTGGAAGTCAGATAGGTCGTCGATTCATGTATAACTCTGGTATTCAGCTGCATCCAGTTAGACTGGAAGCCGACCACAAGAAAGCTGGTAAAAGGCTTGGCAGATGATATTTAATACTCAATTATAGGTGACGACACGGTTGGCGCAGTGGCTGAGCGTTCGACTGCTGCGCAGCGTGTTGTGGGTTCGATTCCCGCCCAGGGTAAACATTTGTGTGATGAGCCCTTGTGTTTGCCTTGTGTCTGGGTGTTGTTTATCTATAATATGTATGTATTTACAAGAAAAAAAAAATGTATTTGTGTATGTATATCAGCTGTCTGACACCCATATTACAGGGTCTCCCTAGTTTGGGGTCAGATAGCCATGTGCGAAAATGTCCCAACATATAAAAAAAAAAAAAAATAGGTGTATGTGTATGATGGGGATCAGAGATCAGGAAGTCTTGGTTTAGACATATATCAGTTTCGCCAATGTGCAACATGGCCACAAGTATCTTAAAGTCAAACATCAAATCAAGGTAAACAATAAACTAGGAACATTAACGATACGCTGGAAAAGGTGATGGAAATCCTCACCCCCGTTCCTCCTCTCTCTCTCTCCTATAATAATACCTATGGTCTCCGACTTTACTTCACGGCGGCCAATCTTAAGACTAGGCGTGTGCGTGAAAACATATGTTTACCTCCCTTTACTCCCATACTTCAATGGGAAAACCATGATACCACTCATCATATACGCTAGTATCAAACTTAGTATTTCGTTTTCAGCTGGCTAAAATTATAACTGTCGCAAGATCTTCATGACTCACCATATAATTCCAAGGTAGGTAGACTCTAGCTGACATGAAACCCTTGTTCTCCAACACCTCAATGCCAGCGCCAGAAGAAAACATGATCACGATCTCTGACTGATTGAGGAGGTACATCGGCTGGTATACTGTCACACCTGTTCATAGATATACTGTGTTATTGATACGAAGAAGTAGGAAAATATTGGAGCAGAATAGCAGTCTGTAAAGAAGCATAAGCACAAAATGTTGGCTGAAGACCTACAATAATTGGTCTTGATTACGTGGGAACTATTTTGGCGCTCTAATTAGAATCGCTATAAGGAACGATTTGTGGAAAGTTGAGTTACTTATAGCTTACTCCCAAAGTCTCGAGTTTTTCAAACATGACAATTAGAAAAAAAGTTAAAGCACAAAGTTGCCTAAAGTCTTGAATTCGTTAGGTTACCTGGGAAATATTGTTATTAATATCAAAATGTAGAATAGAATAAAGATTCTTGAATAAGGGGAACAGTCGGTAAATAATTTAAAACTATTATAAGCACAAATGCCTGAAGACCAAGAATTCGGTTAGGTTACCTGGGAAGTACTGCACCCTAAGAGAGGGCCTGTCGAAGTACACCCTCTTGTTGTCGGCAAACACATCCAGTCTGTATCTCCATTGAGCGTGTTGGGGACGCAGACGAACCTGGAAATAATAGGAACAATCAAATATTTGATGGCTAGAAAAATCTGAACTGTATCGTCCAAACGCAATGAATAAATTATGAAGTCCACACACGTAACTGTATGGTTCAAAAAGTCTATATCTAGAATCGGTTATCTCATTATCAATCAACTGTAAAATGAGGATTCAATGGGTCAGTTTGTTTTTGGGTGATAAGAATCTGATTTAATAAAAAAACAATTTTCTTTCAATAATTTTGAATGTTTTGAACTTTAAAATTTCCAATGACTAACGTTGAGTTGCACGAAACCAACATTAGTTTAACGAAGACTTTAATTTTTGTCTCAAAAAAAGTGACAGCATCAATTTAAAGTCTCTATTAAACTAATGTTGGTTTTGTGCAATGCACTGTTAGTCGTTGAAAATTTAAAGTTCAAAACTTTAGCGTCAAGGAACGCTGTTGGGACCACTTCTAATCTTTTCTAATATTATGTAGATTGTACCGGCAATGGTTAAAAAGTCTATATCTAGTTTCGGTTATCTCATTTTCAATCGACTTCTAAATGAGGATTCGATTAGGCCTTCTGTTTTCAAGAGCGTCCATCCCCATCGAATGAACTTCAACGCGAGCGTGATTGAATTTTTTTTTGTTTCAACCAACGCAAACTCGAAAACAAACGAGTGAGTGAGAACGCGATAACATCACAGGAAAATTGGCGCGCGGAAATTTCACAAAACTTATTCCAGGACATACGTGTTTTTGAAAAAGCCTTACAAGTTTTTGGTAAAAATGTTTGTAATTTAGAATCTCCATTACATGTGCAAGGTTTCTATGAAGCTGTTTTTTTACTTTTTCAATGTATGAGTGCATTATGAACGGCCAAAGTTCAGATAAAATAGTGCAAAGATGCTGATTTTCGGATGTGTTTACTGAATTTGTTTCTCAAAAAAGTTTATTTTTGGCTTCATACAAACCTACATTTAAACCACAAGATACCTGTGTGTTAAAAATATTTGGGAAATAATTGGTTATAACGCCGTAATCGCGTACGAGCGTTTGTATGAGAAATATGACGGGATGGGCGCTCTTAAGTGATAAGAACCCGAATCAAAAAATATACAATATTCATCTCATAATTTTGAATCTTTTACTTAGTCATTGGAATTTTTTAAGTTCAAAACTATTTCCTCAAGGACACTGTTGGGACCACTTCTAATCCTTTCTAATAATATTATGTAGGTAGATTGTACCAATATGACAAAAAAAAAAATTATGTATCTTACCTCGACTGGTACGGAGTTATTGGAAGCTGCGACGACGGATGTAAGATGAGTAGCGTTGACACGTCCATGGATGTTGCGAGACACTTGCTCGAACCTGCCTTGAACGTCCAACTTCAACTGCGGATGGTCCACTCTTACCAACACGTATTCACCTAAGGAAGAAATTCGTGTATGAGGTAGATTACATTTGAGAGTGATGGATAGTTGAGTTGTTGTGGACTTGTTGGATTTGTAGGTACTGTAAAGGTTGTATGTGTAATGGCTAGTCGAAAGCATTTGACTAAATGTTTCTTTTAAGCACTCTTTAGAATTATCGTAGAAGTATTCTCAAATTAGAAGCGTAATGCTTATTTTATATCAAGATGTATGATTCGGTTTCCTTTTAGAAACCCTCCGAGTCCTCACACACCGACTGGTACCGTAAAGTTTATCATCCTAGCTTTAGAGTACCTAGTCCTAGGTTCCTACATATTAAGTAGCAGTAATGGGCACTCTTTTTAGAGCCAAACAGTATCAAAGTTAATATTAATGTAAAGAGAATCACTGCACTCTTACTCCTCTCTCTTTTCTTATAATTACATATATATATAATGGTGTAAAAAATATTCTGGTTTCTACAATATTGTACTATTTTCTGGGCGTTTGTTATAAAACGCTTAGCAGTAGCGAGGCAGAGAGCCTGGCCAATCTCGATAGCATCCTATTGAACTACACTTTAAATTTAATAAGAGCTATTTTCTGGTGACTGATTATCTTATAGTGTGCAAAAGAGTACAAGAACTAAAACCTTACCTTTTCCGTTAAAGGTGTACTGCAGATCGTCGAAGGTTACGATGTGTGGGTCTCCAAATATTCCTGCCACACCAGGGGATTGATACGCTACGCAGTCTTGCGAGGGGCGGCGCTCAAATCTATTAGAATGGACAGATTGAACACGCTCTTAATACAGCTATCTACTTTTTTGAAAATATTGATAAAGACAGCCAAATGTACTAAATAGGAAAACGAGAATTAACAGGTTCAAAAATTTCGCTGTAGGTATTTACTTTTTGTAGCTATAAGAAAGTGGGCGGTCAAAGGTAATGCGGTCAACGGTAAACACTAGGGAGTAGGGAGTGTCGAAATGTAGATAAATACAATTTTTGGAATAAACCAGCATAAAGCTAAAATAATATAGTAACAAACCTGAATGTTTCACAGCCAACAGCCTGTTCTTCTTGCCACATGCAGCACTGGTAGAATGGAATCATGTCGTGGAACCAATGAGACAACGATGGTACCTAAGGGAAAAGAAACGTATTTAAAATACTTTAGTACTAATGAGGATTAGGAAGCTCAATGTCTCTGCTCAATTCTTTGAAATTGTTTAGAGAATCACTCTTCTTATACCTATTTCTTTTAAAACTGCACATGTCAATACATAGGCTAAATACTAGAATATAAGACCAAATAATGTAGGTAACATGTGGAATCAACGATTGTATTTTTTCTATTTAAATGTAAATAAATGAATTTTTGATTGTATCTGAACGCATCGTGGTAAGCTTAAAGACTCGTGCCTTATAACATGAAACATTCATATAGGTGGCTAACCTAGCCTATTATTTTTTGTATTTTGAAACCTTAACATAGGCTTGATGGATCTCACCTTATTGGCCTCGTTGTATGGAGTGAACCCGAAGTCATGGGACCTCAAGGGTCTGGATCCCCACATCTGATCGTAGGACATCATGAGGAAGCCGTTCTTATCGTAGCAGCATTGTTGACCTGAGCCTTCCGCACTGTAAGTAATATAGTACATGAAGAATCTGCTGAATATGTCGTCAATGCTGTCTAAAATTGATTTGGCCAGAGATTTATATGTTTAAATAATGTGGTGCTGGAGGAAGATGCACAGCGCTTAGAACCAACCAATCGATGAAGAGCTCAAACTGGACAAAAAGACGAGGTTCTCCAACTTTTGTCTGCGAAGAATCTTTGAGTTGCTTCACATTACTTGTTAGCCCGGTGATAACCTCCAGAAACGTATAACTAGTTACCGGGAAAATTGAAGGCAAGACCTAAAGGTAGGAGTTCAATGCGCTGGTCTTACCAGATCCGTACCACACTCAACTTAAATACTGCCGAACCGGTTCACGTTGCTGAAAACCGGAGCAGATGGCGCAACATCGTTCGTGGAAAATTGGTTTCCTGATGGGCACGACCCATAGACGTTGGAAGGGAATATATAGTTAAATATAAGGTAACTGAGCTTCACTTTTGCTTGTAACTGCATTCAAATGTCAACGTAATAATTTCAGTCAATGAATCACGAAACTATTTTATATGTGCTGAAAATTAATATGATTATTGTTAAAAATTACCTGGGTGCTCCACTCCTGACGCAATGCACACTGCCCCAGTGGTACCTACAGGTAGGGTTCGTGTCTTTGTCACACGCCATATCTGGCATGAACCGGCCCTTATCCAGTAATGCATGTTCCAATGTGCAGGGGCAGACCCAGACTTGAGACGCGAAGTTCTTCAGGAAACGGTCAGTTCGAAGCCAATTGTTGCAGAGGGCATTGGGCCAACGCTGACCGTGAATTCTTTCCCACTGTGGTGCGAAATACCATCCCAAGGGAATGGGACGACTCCATAGAACTCTGTAAAGTTGAATAGAGTAAGTAAAAGAATGTCGTCTGTATATGCAAAACTTCAACAAATTGATTTTGACAAGATTTTCGTCGAGTCTGTTTGTTTTTCATAGGGAAAAAACAAATAATTATCTAAGTTCTTATTTGAAAAAAAATATAACAAAAACATAAAAAATGCTTACGGTGATATCGGAACGTTTTTAAACACTTCAGGCGTAGTCAAATTAATCTGCAGGAAACCGAACTGCATGTCGTTGTGCAAGAAGTTATCCCTGTTCCTAAAGTTTTGGGGATTGATCACATATTCTCCCGTATTAGCTACACCCACTTCAATCATGTCTATGTATTCGAGTTGTGGTCTGATGGTTATCTCTTTGTAGCCCCATAAGCTGATCTGCAGTTGGACGTTAAGGTTCGTGGTCAAGTTGAACCGATCCCAAGTTATTCTGATCTCTGGGGGATACCTCTCGTGGACTGAATTGTCAGCGAAGAAGATTTTCTCTGTTGCTGTTGCAGGAGTTTCTGAGGAGACAGGAGAATTTTTAGAAATGTTTATATTTCCATATGTAACTTTTGAATGGAGTCTCTGTAATTTGTATCTTAACAAAAACATACGAAAACCTTCCAGTTACTTACCAACAAAGTACTTTCCTTTCCACTTATAAGGCTCATTGTTGATTGCGATCTCAAACCTCGCATACCCATTATGCCAGAACCTGGGTTGGACACAAATGGCTCTGTTGACGTCCACCACGGCTCCTATCACGGACTCAGTGTCAAAACGACAGGTGATTCGGTCGTCAGGGTTAAAGCAAGGACCAGTGATGTTGACGATAGTTCCTCCCAACATGTTACCGCTCTCGGGAGCGAACATTAAGGGGAGATTCGCTCCATCTGGTGATAAGAAAAAGGGTTTGTTTAAGCAGAACATTATTTAACTTAAGATGATGAAGTTTCTGAAACATAGTTGTCATTAATTTGTCGTCTGCAGTGGTATTTTTTTTTTTTTTTTTTTTTTTTATCTATTGATAGGCATACGTTTGACCACTATCTCACCTGATGGGAAGCGATGATGCGGTCTAAGATGGAGCACGCTTGCCTAGAAGTAACCTATTCACTCTTGCCTTAAAGACTCCCAGGTTGTAGCTATCAGGAAACACAGACTCAGGCAGGGAATTCCACTCCTTAGCAGTACGCACAATGAATGTATTCCCAAAACGTTTCGTGCGTGTGGGTGGGATGTCCACCGTGTGCCGGTGGCGCATCGCCGTACGTCTTGTGGTCCGATGATGGAACGGGCTCGGCGGAATTAAATTATGCAATTCCGTCGCACACTCCCCAAAATGCAACCGATAGAAAACCGACAGGCCAGCAACTCGGCGTCGATGCTCAAGACTTTGGAGCTTTGACTCGACGAGCCTATCATTGCCAATGATCCTCTTGGCTCGTTTCTCAATTGACTCTAGGGCATCAAGTTGGTATCTGGCAGATCCGTCCCAAAGATGAGAGCAGTACTCCATACACGATCGAACTTGCGCTTGATAAAGTTTAAGCAGCTGTTCCGGCGTGAAGTACCGTCTCACCTTTGCTAGGATCCCCAGCTTTTTGGCAGCCACTTGAGCCTTTGCCTCTATGAAAGGGCCAAAGTTGAGGGTTGATGTTAACGTAACACCAAGAAGCTCAAGTCGGTCGGTTATCGGCACGGTTACACCTCGGAAAGATGGAGCTGGGTGGAATTGGCTCCTTTTAGCGGAAAAGAGACACGCTTGGGTCTTAGCAGCATTGAACTTGACCAGATTGGCGTCGCCCCATTCAGAGACAGCCTGTAAGGACAAGTTCAAGCGCTCAACCATCGCCTCCCGGAGAGACCGGATCTGCGACCCACCAGCTCGTGCGTCGGAAACGTATCTCTCAGCGACAGAGCTGTCGTCTGCATACCCAAAGGTACCGGGTTTTAGCAGATCATTAATATGCAGCAGGAACAATGTTGCTGAGAGCACCGACCCCTGAGGAACCCCGGCATTAATATCCAGCAGTCCGGACGAGCAGCCATCTATGACCACTCGAATAGACCGATCCCTCAGGAAATCTGCAATCCAATCACACAATCCAGCGGGCAGACCGAAGGAAGGAAGCTTATTAATAAGGCTATCGTGCCAGACCCTGTCGAAGGCCTTTGAGATGTCAAGGGAGACTGCTAGTGCCTCTCCATGCTTCTCGATGGCTTCACTCCAGATGTGAATGGCATACGCTAGTAGATCCCCAGTTGATCGATTTTGGCGGAAGCCGTATTGTCGGTCACTGAGGATATCATTCGCTTCTAGGTATGCCAGGAGCTTACGATTCAGCACCCGTTCCATACTCTTACAGAGTATGGACGTCAACGAAATGGGTCTATAATTCGACGGGTCAGCCCGACTACCCTTCTTGGGCACGGGCTGCACGTTAGCTTGCTTCCAAGCCATCGGCACTTTCCCAGTCTCAAACGACAGGCGATATAAGCGCGTCAAGATCGGAGACAACTCAGGCAGGTATTCTGTAAGAAATCACTTGCGAATTCAAATGCTATCTCGATTTCCGATTTCACGTACCAGAAGTGAAAAGTATTTGGTATTCGCTAAAATAGTTATGTAAAAATTGCTTGTTTCACCTATGTTCTCATTTAGTGTCGTAGTTTTCATCGAGTTACAGAATACCTACTTAAGATAGTTTTCACCGCGGAATCAGAAGTGAGAACTGAAGTGAGTTCTTACAGAATAGCATAGCAGTTTGTATTCTTTCTTTGTCAGTTTTCCAGTTATCTTTATTTTCGACTTGCTGTTTACGCGGTACGGGAACTACTCCCGGTTTCACGATACAATAATACAGCAAGCGGGATTCGAACTTATGACTCGGCTTGCCGAGTCGCACCATAACCAGGCCATCGCCCCTTTTTTACACGAGCAATAAGTACTAAAAGTGAGTCAGGAGCTTACCAATATCCTTGTTACAAGTCCCCATTAGTATTTTCTCGTCTATTCTGAATATATGTCGTCCAGGGAAGCCGTTGGCCCATCCTCTGCCCGTCAAATCTCGTAATACTGACGCTTGTGAGTACGGTTTGTATTCGTAGCTTTGGGTTCCGTTGCCAGCGTTGAAGCCAATCTGTAATGTAATTTATACGTTAAATTATTATCTATTGCTTGTAACTGTTAGTATGTTAGAACCATTTTCAGTTAAAAGAATATCGCGTTGGCACTGGCTGATTTAGCCTCTGTGCTAACATATTGATCTCAATTCATATTCTGTTCTAGAATTATGAGTACGTTCATTCCTAAAGTATGAGCCATCACCTCTGCAATACCAGAGTGTATTGCATCCTCTTGTATGTTTTTTATTATGCCGTTGGATGGAAAACTAGCTGACGGCCCACCTGACCATAAGTATGTCTGCAATATTAAACCGACGTTGACACTCTAATACAGTTGGTAGTTTAACAAGTCTTGTACTTACGTAAGCAGGTACACCACCTTCTCCAGTGGTGGTATCACCACCAGCTTCGGTATGCGAGCTCCAGTTAATCTCCAAATAATTGAAGATCGCGTACGTGAACACTTCATCAGTAGCCAGAACCATTTGGAAAGTGTTCGTCTGAAACATTAATATTGATTAATTTCAGTACAAGATAAAATTGAAATGGAAGACTTTATAAAAGTATGAAGAGCTATTTTAAAAAGAACAAAGATATACAAAAGATCTTGAAAAAAACTGTACTATTACAAAGACTTGTTGGCTTCGTATTACTGGCTTTGCATAAGTTCCGGATTGAATATTTTTTTAACTATATTGCATTATTTTGTAAATAGTACATACTTGGACACTGTGAAATACTCCCTTACCATATACACAATACATACATATAGTAGATTCTATTTAGCATTATTCTACTCACCATGAAAAGCGAGTTGTCAATGCCTCCAGCAAAGGACATGTTTTTCCAAGTGATTGTGATCACATGCTTCGGGAAGAACGTCTCGGAACCGATGACGCCCTGGCGGATGTCCCACGTTACACGCTCCCTCATCTCAACGCCGAGCTGGTCTGTGCGGGTCTACAAGAAAATAAAAAAGGCTTCATGTTAAAAACAGCGAAAATGATGTGTTTCAAAAACTGGTGCACATGCCGGTAGTAAATATGGCTAGGTTATCAGTTATCAGAGATTTTAGAAGGGGGCAACAAGACTGAAGTTAGTTGATAATTTTGTGACTGATATTTTGATCATGATATTTTGAGTCTTATGATGTTTGAGATAACATTTATTGAGGTCGATCGACCGCAGTCCGGATGCTCCCAAATGTCGCTATATCAAAATTCTGGAAAAAATGAAAATCTTAAAAGTTTTGTAGCCTTTAGACGTAGGTACTATTGACACTAAACTAAGTAAGTAATTAATTTTGTGGAAAATACGATGATTCTATTCTAAAATGTAAAAAGGCTCTTATTTGAAAATATACCTGCAAATCCCTGTCCATTCTAAAGTAAACTCCAGGTCTTCTCTGATCAGGGTCCTCTTGACGCTGGCTGCCGATACGACATTTGCTGAAGAAGATCCCTATGAAAGAGGGGTCGTTGACATCTGGCCAGTCCCTAACAGGGAAGGACAGGGGGTAAGTGTAGTGGTCCGGGGGGTCGCTGAAGTAGATGTAGCCGTTCATCGATAACTGGACAGAGAGAAAATGAATTAATAAAACATTATTGTTAAGAATTAAAAAAATCCAGTCTACAGAATTATATTCTTTATACACCATAGACAATGTCAATATGGGTGGGTGGCGATTTCTATTTTTTATTGTAGGTATATATCAAAGTTATACAATGAAATTATTGAAGCAAATAGAATTGAAATGTAACAAAAAATTCAATTTAAAAAACAGAGTCTTGGCGACTCTTATTTAAATACTTACCTTGAATATATTGAATCATTGTTTAGTTACAAATCAACCTACCCTGGTATAATTAAACCTAAACCCGAAGAATGGCAGTTGGAAGTTGAAGTTTTTATGGATCTGAGGAGTGGAAGTGTGGATGTCTCTCTGGTAGTCTCCGATGCCCTCGTTGCCTCCCTGGTCGTAGAACCAGTACATGAAGTAGCCTCTGATCTGGGCAAGCCTTGTGTTAGTAATGACGTACGGCTGCCCATTGTTCTGGTAGCTCGTGTCGGGCAGAACTCGGCCGTCGATGTGGGCTAGAATAAAATATTAAGGTTTTAGGTCCACAATCTATACCTACAAGGTGCGCTGATGACATTACTAAATGTTACTGCATGCTATAAGTATAAAAATATTTGTACGACCTAAACTCCGAATATAGTAGAACCCCCCTAATCTTAAGACCTTATGTTAGATACCTATATTAAATAAATATATCATTCACTCATTCATTGTGAAAATTCTATCTGTTCCGTGTGAAAATTGTAGGAATCTATATGAGCAGTGCATGAGAAGTCGTTGACGATTCTTAGAATAGGCCTAACTATATCTAGAAGTTGATGTTTCTCAGGTCTAAACTGACATAATGATGCTGAAGTATTTTATGTTTACTTTTACTACATTGAAGTAAATGGTGCTACTAATAATGAGACTGATATTATAAGAACAGTAGTGAATCTCTATTAGGATTTTTTTATCTTGATTCCAGATAATACTTATGTAATAATACCAAACTATTACTGTCGTAGGAGAGTATTAGATTGGTAATTACATTATTTTTATTATCCAAGACACACTTCTTTTCTCATACAGATAAGGCACGTTTCCTTTCGGTGTTTTCCTTGACCAATGTCAGTGGTTTCCAAGATAAACTTAAAGATATGAATTGAAAAAGTCACAATTGTAATTTTGCGCGGTATCGATCCCATATTCTCATGCATTAAAGGCCTTAACCATTGGGCCATCTCGATATTCCAGATTTTAAAATATATTTTTAAACAATTTCTATTAAAAATATGTACAATTTCAACAGATTCACCACTATCCACCTTTTCAATTTCACTTCGACCATCATTTTCGTCATTGAACTATTCAGTTTCTGTATTAAAACAAATATTTTTTATCGATCTATAATTTGTTATACGTTCAAGCAACTTTCTGTGTTCGGTATCGACACTAGGCTCTGATAATGATAACTTATCAGTTTATATCGGACAAGCAATTCCTAGTACACAAGCTGATGTCATTTTAGCACCTTGCATCGCCTCTTTGTTTCACAACTTTCTGTAAACAGGTTTTGTTTAATGCATCATTTTGTTTGTTTTACTATAATCTCGATATTACTGCTCGGGACAACGTCATCTATAATTAATATTGTTAGACTACACAAGACATAGATATCCGTGTTCCTGTTATTGTATCCTTAATAATGTCACTTAGTTATCATTACAGTGACATTTTCCTCCAAATACTCATGCTTACTCGGCACCCAAAAGTGTATATTTCTATGAAGTAAAATTTAATAGTACTATATATTTTTTTTAAATGGCCAAACTAAGCGGCTCTCACATTGAATTACCTATAAAACAAGAAAAATCACCAAGAATCGATGTAGCTACTGCAGTTGATTCTTTACTACGGGTATAAGTAGGTAAAGTTACTTATAGATGCTAATCTACATAACATGATAATAATATAATATATAATTATGTATCACTAACTGCATAATACTCCGGTTCAATTTTCAGCCGGAAACATCTATTTTACGACGTAACTGGTTTAGTTTTATTAATCAGCGTGTACACATAGTTTGTCAGTCATTCATAGTGACTCATTACAATTTACCTGAATAGGTATCAAACTAAGTATATATCTAGTTTGTTTGATTTAGATAAACCGTCGTTGTAATTCATAGTCTCTAACGTTTTAATGTGTTGGCCTAAATTAATTGTTTTAATCGTATGAAAATGGAAACATGATCATAATAATCATGTCCACAGGCGAACGGTCTAAAGAAAGACTGTAGGTATCTGTGGCGAAATCATAGGTACTTAATAAATGTTCGATTGTCTCGACTAGCCTGGAAGTCTTTAAACAGACTGTCGAAGCAAGCAAAACTGTTCATGTGGGAATTTTTAGACGATTCCAGTCTGGAAAGAAAATATGGTACTGTTCCTCAAATAATGGGACACTTGTTATCGTGCCGTGTTCTGCTACCTGCACACTTTAGGAATTAATGGAAGCTACTTATGACGCCGACTCAGTATCGACTGCCATGGACACGCAAAAAAGAATAACATATAGAAAACACATCCTCCATCCCAATTGCGCAGACTAATATAATTATAATGATAGTGTAGGGAACACGAGAAGAAGAACTATGTTGATGATATGATGACGAAGACAGGAGATAATTATAAATATGTTTCTGACTCAGATAGCAATTAAAATAATCTCAAATACTTAAGACTGGGCGTGGTAGTAACTATGCTAAAACATGTTTAACTGATAAATAATTGACATAGAAGGCACGCGATGTTAGTCTAAATAAATAATTTCACATAATCAAACAAGAATAAGGTGCTGAAAACTATAACTGAAAGTAGATTTATGAAATGGTTGAAATTCCCTTCATTAGGTCATGTTGGTGATTTCAGGTAGGCATAAGTATTGAGCATTACAAAAGTGTGTCATTTGATGGTAGGTTCGTCTTTCAAAACAATAAAGTCTGAGTCAAGACAAAAAAGTAAAACTATAAGTACTAGCGAAAGGTCACTCACTGAAATACGCAATCTCCAGAAGTACGTACTTGACTTATGAAGCTATGTTCGTATTCTGATAAGAAATTTATAGGGATCATCAGCTAAGAACAGATTTGGCCTTCATCGAGGACGAATTTACGGGCAAAAGCTCGTAAATTGTACTATTTTTATTATGGCACATGCCCGCCATACTATTCCCAAAACACTGCAATCCTGAAAGCCAGAATCATCAGTGGTGACCACTAGAAAAGCGTCGAGGCAATGAAGCTCGACAAGTCCCGGAGAAACATTACAACTGTCTTGAATCCCGCAACTGTCGAAAAGATAATTCCATCTCCAGTAAGTCGATTTTGTAAAATTCAAACAACAACTCGCATCTCACATCGCTATTCACTCTCACTTCGCTTGAACCTTATGGTTCAAAATTACCTGTATTATTAGACACTTTGAATCGGGTTCGGGTGCGAAGTATGCGTCGAAGTGACGGGGAAATTACCTTACAGAATGCCACCTATACGTCATCTCATAATTTATCTGTCAAAATCTCCCTGTCAATTTAGTTCAACGCTCGCAAGGGTGGCGCTAGTGTAAATTCGAATTATCAACCGAGTTTTTAGAATGCCAATCAAGAAACTTACAGCGGATTCAGATTTGAAGTTTAAAATGAGGTCTTAGAGAATCACACCCCTGGCTTTATTTGATAGCGATTTAAAACAACACGAGTTACTTAGATCGTCGTTGGTTCTATTACTGAGCGCGCTACATTTGACCTAAAAACGTAATCCTCTGACAACACAGCGATGAAATCATTTTTATTCTATTTGCTGGTTATGAAACTGTCTTGGAATTTAATGAGATGGTGTTGAATATTGTACAAGTTACGCTTTACTAACATTTGCTTTCGCAGCTTCGCTCGCGTTAATTTAGAATTTGACAACCAGTTCGAGTTTTATAATACAATCAAAAGACACGTGGCGCTATTTATTATCGTAAGAACATTATTGTTGCCTTCCTCGGGAACAGTACTATTTTTCGGGATTAAAGGTATAAGCCGGTGCAATAGAGAAAGGAATCTAAAATGGCGGCATGTACTTGCGTTGACAGATAGTACAGTCAGCATATAAATTTCAAGTTAAAGTTTTTTTCAAATTAAAGATAATGAAAACAAGACTGGGTCACATTAATTTCAAACTAGCTTCTGCCAACGGCAGCACATGAAATATTCAGGTTTGCTTACATTTTCATTCTACTAATTAGCGTTATCTCATAAACACTTGGACCGATTTACTTAATTTAAACGAATAAAATGGTTGTAGACCTGTACCTTTCATTTGGCACCAAAATCGTTAAGATATCACACACAATAGACAAACAAAAAAACACATTTTCAAGTTCCATAACTATTTTTTTTCTCGGTTGTTTCGTCTGACGGTACGCGCGAGAGTGAGTATAGACGGCACTAGTGTGCGAGCGAGAGAACACGATAAGCGCCGCCATTTAAGATTCCTTTCTTTAATGAACCGGGTTATACCCTATGTCCGTTTCTGTACACGTCCTGACGACGTATATGTAAAATTTCAGGATGATCGGTTGAGTGGTTTAGGCATGAAAAAGTAACAAAAAAACTTACTTACGAATTTATACTTAATATTGAAGTTCAGAAGTAAGGATTAGGATTTGAAGTAGATGAAGCCATAGCCGATAACCTTCGAACATTAGGCAAAGCTGCAACAGTAGCCATAATGAGTGGGTTCATTCTTATGTCTTGTAAACTCGATGCATTGATTCCAATTAAACCATTTAGTTTTAAATCTTTAAACGAATTGGTAAATAAGTCAAAAAATTAAACTATTTTTGAACATCCTTCAATAGTTTCAATTCAATATCTTCTAAACTGCAGATTAATCGTGAAGTTATCTGAACGAGTCTAAAAAAAGTTTTGTTCGAAATGTATGTTTCTGCAGCCATTTTATTATTTATTTATTTTACATAGGGGCCCATGGATGTTAGTCAGTGGCGTGCGGTTCATACAGTCACATAGACATTGCCTACCCTACAACTCAGATAAATATTTATTATCTTGTTTTAATTTATTTTGATATCTCTAATATTGTATACACGAGTAATTACTCTCAATTAATAAAAAAATCTTAAATCAGCTCCATCTGTCGCGTAACGGTGGTAACACGAAGTCTCATCGATACGTTCGCGCCTTAGTCCGCGCATTTCGATCGCTTCGCGCTGCACTAGCGCCGCTAGGATCCTACGGGAGAGACACAAAATATTTGTGCCTAGATTATTATATTTTGTTTGGATGTGTGCCTCGTGACAGGCTCGTAGCACGCGTGTGCATTTTCTATTCGTACATGACACACAATGTCACAACTCACGCACACAACGCGAACTGAAGACATTGTCTTTTTAACATTTTAGATTTTACTACACGAGTTTACACGACGGAATACGACAATTGTGTAGGTACAAAAATATACGTGAATTATTCTGAGTCGCCATTTTTTTTGTTTTGGTTTGTTTCATGGTTTTGTGAATGCATTTTTATATTATTTCAACGTTGTTACTAGTGTGTAAAATGGAATAACTTCACTGTGAAAGTTTGTTGTGTAGTTATGTAGGTACAGACAATACTTAAAAAATGATTCCTTTTCAAAACTTTCTCTCGGCTTCGGTGAAAAAACACTGATCGAGGATAGCCGCTAGATTTCAATAAATACAAACAAACCATGCGATTAGGTCGTAAGAGGTTGGTACAGTTCTGTTTTATTACATCAATTAAAGTAGGTAGAAGACTCGCGAGATTTTGTTGTAGAACCGAACCCGAATAAAATGCCTACATTTTGTTTAGGTTTCGGTACTCAATATTATGATAGATAATCACCTCATCATCACATGAAAGGGAAAAGGGTAGGTGCTTGTAATACCTACTTCTAGTAAGTTGTGAACTTGAGATTATTTTATTGGTAAAAAAACACATTAGGTAAGTACCTAATTGTTCCTTGTTTAGTAGATTGCAAAACGTTTTTCTTCTACGCATATTATTTTTAACCCTGTTTTGAGTTTCTATCATAAAATCGATTAAAAAAAATTGAACACATCTGTTCGTATGATGCTTTAGGAGGAGGTACATACCTACCTACTCTGTGACGCGGGCCTGACGCTTGAGTACCTATACAGCGGTTGTTCTGTTTACCTTTCCTACTATTTTCAAATAATATAATCGCCTGAAACGAGGCATTACATCGATACAGTATACAGTCCTATTCATATTTTTTCTACGGCAGCAAAAAAACTAATTGATGTCTATAAATTCAGTCAATCTAGGAATCATTTGAGGTGGCAAATCACTTAGGTACAGTCATCAAAAGAGATAGGTATGCAGGTCATCGGAAAGACGGAAATGGTTGAAGTTGACTTAGAAACCGATGGATGTTTTCGAATGTTTAATTAAATCATTGAAATGTTTATTCTCTATTAATTTTATTTTATTTTATTCAAAAACATCCATCGGTTTCTCAGTAAACTTTAACTATATCTGTCGACCCTGCATACCTATTTTTTTCTGCCTACCCTGTCTAAAAACTCTGTGCACGCCCCTGATGTTAGTTCATACTAACATTATATAAATGTAAAAAAGTGGATCCGTGGTAGTCCGAATAAAGAATATTACTTATTATTATAGAAAAATATACATGTATACGGACTGATTTTAAAACTAATCAAAATTTAATGAAAAACACCTGCAACTGGATATATCGGTATCGTGATGCGCGAGGTGTCATGTGACCTTCCCAAAGTTATGGAACATAACACCGTACGGGTAAAACTCTTCTTTAAGGAAGGTCTTCAAATGATGAGTCGGAATCCGCACCTCGAAGGACTTATAACTCAATGGCTGGAAAATCTGTCTAGACTGCTGTTAAGGGCAGATCTCATGGACGGATAATACTTGATTTAGTCTGGCCGAAAATGTGAATAATTTAATATACTTTGTTCGCTAACGATTTGTATTAGTACACGGATATCGGGATATCGATGTATTTGTACGTGCACTTAGGGTAATCGTAATGTGAACTACAGAGCGTGACATATATGTCATACTTTTTGGTTTGCTTATGCTTCGTTCTCATTTACGTCACAAAATTCTAGATATTACTATTATTCATTCATTCCAACGAAAGTAGTAATAGTAAGTCCAAGTACTCCAAATGGTATAATACGGGGCCCAAGCGCAAACACGAACCGCACTTGACCGGGTTTTTTATCACTTGATAAAATGTGTAGCCCTTATCAGAAGTTTCTGTACTTAATTGGTATAACCCGTCATATTTTAAACGTAGTCAGTGCATTCAACTTTCTGCAAAATTACTGAGTTTCTTTATTTTGTCGAGTAATGTTAGGTGCGGCCCTTATCATAGATTACTACATCGTTTATTTGATTATACTAAATGACTAATGTACCTTAATGTTCTTTTTAAATTGGGTTCTAGTGTTTGTTTTATGAAATAGCACGTTTATCATGAGTAACATTGAGTGATTCTTCAATAAAGTTAAATATGAAGTTTATCAAAGTGGCATACATAGATGACCTCTTAATACCTCGATTTAGTTGGTTTAACTTCTTTGAAAACACGTAGGCTTTTTGTATTCTTTAGAGTTAGTAGTTCATTGAAGTCAGCCATTGTATAATTATATACTGAATGGAATGTCGTCATCAACGATCTATGTAGCATGTACATTATGATTAACAGTTACTCATTTACAAATGAATCACACTTAAGACTATACAATATCTAGGAAATTACAGGTCATAATAATATATACATTTTGAGAAGTCTAAAGATACAGAAATGTGCAAGTATGCTTATTCGTTTGAAAAGAAAAATAAAACAGTCAGGTTCTATTTGCTCTCCTAACTCAGAATCTCTTATCTCGTCTCTGCATTGTCAAATATTTGGCAATGTTTGTCATTCGTCCCTTCTGTGTCATCTATGAAAACTATGTGAGCCAATGTTTGAACAAACACACCGACGTACTATACCATTGATTTAATATCAGTAGATATAACGAGGTCAGGATTATCTTGGGCTTTTGTTGATTTACAACTTTAGATGCCTTACGTTGTTCTGTTTTATATTTTATACTTTATCTTTTAATTAATCAAACTTAAATATCGTCAGAAATATCTCATTGTTTTTCTTAATCAAATGACTTACCGTATTCATTATTCGTGATTTGGGTTGTGGCCGGAGAGAGGAGTTGTTTTTCACTCTGTATCACCTCATTATTGGCGTTATTAAAGTCGATAGCGTCTAACGATAGCGGCTCTTCTCCGACCAGGCCATCGTTTAACTGATACTTCCCACTCCGTACTTGCAATCCATCGGTAGCACTTAAAATCTCCACTGGATTCGCCTCCTCAATCTCATCTTCCTTTACTTCAGCTTTTTCTGTAACCGTTTCTAATATTGTCCCATCATCACTTATGATATTGTCTTCAACAACATCATTTATGATGTTGTTTTCTACAGTACTATCTTGTCCATAAACACTTAGAACTAAGAGTGCTATTAAAGCTATAACTTTAACACCCATTTTCACACTTTCAAAATGTTGATCACATTATTTTTTATCAATTTTGACAACAGGTGGCTCGCTATTGTACTGGTCGACTAGAGTGGTGGAACATTGTGTGCCCGATGATATGGTATTATCTTTAAGAGATATGATAAGATAGTAAATAGGAACGTTAGGTGTGCCAAATTCTTTGTCCTAATCGTAGCCCTCGTATGTAGGGCTTTGGTATAATGGTGATAATTTGTAGCAAATTAAAGGTGTGCTACACAACATTAAGTACGTACGTAATTCTTCTGTATGTACTGCTTCCTTAATCAATGCACAATCTTTTTGGTTAGGATAAATTAGTTATTCACCAAATACTACATACAATGAGCGAATAAAATGAATGAAAATAATTTATTTAATGAATAGATAGAATCACTATTGGCGCCAGTATATCATTAACTTAATAATTATAACGTCGTTAAGTCTGCCTTTAACAAAAACCAGATAAATAACAAACTTTAGAAATTTTCTGCAAATAATAAATAGAATTTTCTTCAATGAAAAAGTTTTGAAAGAAAAAATCGAAACTTTTCTCACGCTAGTTGTCAGGCACACAACATCACTTTACAATATTTACTTCTCATATGTAACGAACCGTAGATTTATTTTATTTTAGGTCTTATCAATGACCTATAGACCTTAGTACTTGTTTGTATTTATTTATGATGTTACCTACATCACATACCTATAAATAATAGTTAATTTAAAAATAAAACATTTGCTTTAGTTGTTTTGTTTTTTTGATAAATTTTAATTACCTATTAAGATCACACTAAAACTAATTTGGTCGCTACTCTTTTTAGCATCAGCGGAATGGAACCAAGTTTACTTTTACCTAAGATAAACTTAATTTAATGGGCAACGTGTGTAACTTATTATATTATATTCAAAGCAAATTAAATACCTCCTTGAAAAATAAATTAAGATAGTACTTTTTTAATGCATCGATGAGCTTTCATAACTGAAACTTATCACAAGCAGATTATGTTTCAGTGCTGTTATATAAAAATCTTCCTCATTGAATTTTGGTGAAGTACGCTGAAGATGAGTTGTCATTCCACCTGCTGCAGAAAAATAATTTTAGTTTATTTTCTTAACTTAACACTAGAGTGTACGCGCCTCTAAAATTTCCTTGAGCTCACGCGCGGGGCACAGGTGTAGCCCATTTACGAATCAAATAATTCTATAAATAAGTAAGGAAATAAGTAAAACACACCATATAATTATTAAACATCTTTTTATTTATCGTTATGACTCAAACAACCAACAAAATGACAATGCCAGATCCTGCCCCATCCATGTACAGAAAAGTAAATTAATGAAAATAATTGTAATAAATATAGAACCTTTCTATAGTAAATTGTTTTTCTTTAGAACTTGCGGATTACGAAATACATACCCACAAAATACAAACTTATTTTACCTAAAATATAATTTAACCTATAATCAATGTCATTATTGTTTTTAGATTTAAACGGAAACCGCAAGTTCTACAGTCACTAAGACTAATGTTTAGTTATCAGCAATAAATAAACAGTAAGATGCTATATATTGCACATGACTTTTATTGAGTGGGGCAAAGTTCTATAGAGTTTCTGGCATTGTCCTTTAGTTACTTAATTAAAATTTTGAACTTAAACAAAAACTTCTTAAAAATCAAAAATATTTTGAAGGTGTGAGATATCTCTTGTGATATTTTCTTTTGGGTACGTAATATTTATCATGAAGAGTTTCTTATGATCTAATTGAACCAATTATGAAAATTATTGGGAAAAATAACTCTATTGACATATATTCAGGACACACGACCACACCCGCGACACTCCATAGAAACGAAACGATATAATTGCCTACACTAATACTAAAATAATAGACTATACAGATACGTGCGTGAGTGTGCGTGTCTACGCGCCGCGCGAACAAAAACGCAATTTCCAGAGCTAGACGTTCGACGCGGGGAGAGGTGAGGAACGGTTTCAGTGGGAGGCGGAGCGTGTCGCTACTGTACGGTAGTACTAATACTTATACTGTGACACGACTACCTGATGATCGCTACAAACGCGCCTCATACATTTGCAGCATTGCTTGCGCATGCTGCGGTCGCGACTTCGCGAGCCCTGCTGCAATAGGCACACCCACCAATTCCACCCCGAATAGGCATATTATGTTGCGGGGTATTTCTGCCAAATCCAGAAGTAATCTGCCTTTTTGTTTTATACCACTGGGTATATTTTACAGGGATATACGACGCTTAATCCGAAAACCGAAAGATCTAATCCGACTTGTAGGAGGTATTGAGGAGGGATCACTTTTACATACACACACGATTTAAAATGTTCTAAGATCTGGTTCTACAACTAGGCGGTGGATTTTTACTCCATTTTGTTCCATTACGAGGCTGATAGGAAGCCAAAGACGATAGAAGGTTTTCGTCCTCGTCCTTCTCGTCATCTTGTTCCATATCTGAATGGTGAGGAGATCCAAGCGGGCCTCTTTGTTCTGGGAAATCTACTTCTTCTTCGCTTTCGCTCAAAATGCCTTCGTCTTCGTTATCCTCTAGCAGACATTTTTTGTATTTGGTCACACATATTGCTCGAGTTACCCGCGATCTAAAAGGTGACCAAAGTTAATGAAAAATCCATAGATACAAACAAAAAACACTCAAAGTAGTAATTAGAACGTTTTACAGTAATATTAATAACAAAACCATATTTACCTTAATTTCACCACTTGGTCACTAAAAATTTAATTTCCTCCAACGCACGCGCGGGGCACAGGTGTAGCCCACTAACTTCAAATGGGATTTATGCAGACGTCCATGTGCCGCGGTTGTCGGCACGCTTCTTGCTTGAGCGGGGGATAGTAGGTACTCGAGGAATACACAAGACGATTGCATTGAAGCGCGCCAAGTTTAGAAACTATACGACAATATTACATGCTGGTTACAAATGTCAACCCGCTCGTGCACTCTAGTGTTAAGAAGGTAGAATTGGCGGTGACTGGTTCTATGTTAATAGGAATTAGTCGCCATTCGAAGGGGTCTCCCTGCCAATCCCTTTCGTACCATCTGCGGAGAGACTACCGCCTGGATTGCCATGGCCGATCTGGAATTCATTATATTATAGACTCTGGGTTCAGGTCGGTGGGAGTGGGGATTCAGAGATGGTACCAATTTGAACTGTTTGTGCGGTACAACCTATAAGATGGTCCATCTCACATCGTGCCCTCAGTACTCCAGTCCAAGTGAGGAAGTTGAGCCGCACTTTTAATAGTTAAAAAAAAATTGTATTAGTTTGTTATCGAAGGAGCTCGTGACTAAGTAAAATCCGTACAAATCGATCGGTTAAAGGTTAAGCTACGCTTACCGCGGTCGGTCTGTGGATGAGTGACCATCCTCATACCGAGTTCCCTCCGTGCCTCGGAAAGCACGTAAAGCCGTTGGTCCCGGCTGTGATTCGTAGATTTTTGGCAGTCGTTATGGGTATTCAGAAGCCAGGAAGACTGACCACCAATCTTACCAAGGGGTATCGTGATACCCAGTTACTCGGTTGTGAAGGTCCGATAGGCAGTAGCTCCATGTAACGAAACACTGGTATTCAGCTGCATCCGGTTAGACTGGAAACCAACCCCAACATAGTTGGGAAAAGGTTAGGCAGATGATGATGAGTTGGTTTATTATCGAAACTTTAAGAGGAATAGATACTATTCATTATTAGCATTCTATCACAACTATAGATGGGCAATTCACCCACCCGGGTTTAAACCCAGGTGGGTTTAAACCGGGTGTTTTGGGTGTTTTGGTATAAACACCCGATTTCCACCTAAATTTCGGGTGTAAATGTTTTTTATACATAAATGACACTTAGTTTTTAATTATTATTCTTTTATTGAATTATACATAATTAGGTGAAATAAAATAATGCAAGAAAAATATTATAGCCCATCTGATGGATGTGGTTAGCTTTATTCTTCAATAAGTTGTTGATGGAAGAAGCCATACCTGATGAATGGTGCAACAGTTCACTGGGCCCATCTTTAAAAACAAAGGTCATGTGCTGGAGTGCAACAACTATAGAGGGATAAAGCTAATGTCACATAGTATGAAAGTTTGGGAGAAAGTTATTGAAAGGCGGTTGAGAGAAGGGAGTGAAATTTCACAGAACCAATTCGGTTTTATGCCTGGTGGAGGCACAACGGACGCCATTTTTGCTATCCGCCAGTTGTGTGAAAAATACAGAAGTGTGTAAGAACTTGCACATGGTGTTCGTTGACCTTGAAAAGGCATACGACCAGGTGCCTCGGGAAGTGTTGTGGTGGGCCTTGCTGGCGAAAAGTGTGCCTGGGAAGTATGTGCGTCAAGCAATGTACAGTCGATGCAGTACCCAAGTCCGGTCTACTGTGGGCACTACTGGCAGCTTCAATGCGGCCGTCGGCTTGCACCAAGGGTCGGCTTTCAGCCCCAACCTCTTTCTGGTTATAATGGACGCTTTGACGTCGGACATCCAGGAAGAGGCACCCTGGTGTATGCTGTTCGCCGATGACATTGTGCTGGTAGCCGAAAGTGGCCTAGAGCAGATTGGAGATGTGGTGGCAAAGACTGGAGAGTGTTGGCCTGAAATTGAACAGAACCAAAACAGAGTACTTGTTTTGTGATTTCGGCGGTGTCTCTAGTCCTGTGCCCATGTCTCTAGACGGAACGCCCTTACCGATCTGCTCCGACTTTCGGTACCTCGGAGGAACTATTAGTTAATCTGTGACCTCGGGTCGCTGGTCCAAGGGGATGGCGATGTAGACCGAGACGTAACGCACCGGATCAACGCAGGATGGATGAAATGGCGACAGGTCACTGGAACAACTTGTGACATCCGTGGGGCATCCGTGATGCCCCTCAAGTTAAAGGAGAAAATCTACAAATCCGTGATAAGACCTGTCGTACTGTATGGATCGGAATGTTGGGCCGTGAAGAAGATGGATAAAAAAAGATTGCACGTAGCGGAGATGAGAATGTTGAGATGGATGTGTGGAGTTACCAGAATGGATAAGGTGAGAAATGAATATATTAGAGGAAGTTTGAAAGTGGCGCCAGTGACAGAAAAGTTGAAAGGGAATCGTTTGTCTTGGTATGGGCATGTGAAGAGAAGAGACGAAACGCATGTGACCAAAAGAGCTATGAATATTAATTTGGATGGATGGAGAGGGAGAGGAAGGCCAAAGAAAAGATGGGTGGATTGTATGAAGAATGATATGAATGAAAAGGGAGTCACTGAAAGCATGACGTTGGACAGGACGGAATGGAAGAAGAAAACATGTTGCGCCGAGCCCAAGTAACATGGGATAAGGGCAGGAATAAGATGATTCGTAGGAGAGAAAAAGAACAGATTTTGCTATCGGAACCGGTCGCCAAACATTTTAGATAGTGAGACACAATGTTTAGATGATTTACCGTCACCAACAAAGCTACATAGACCAAGTTCTCCATCTATTCTTTCTGTCCCCACGGGTATAAAAAGTAGGAAAGAAATAGAAAAAAAAAAGAAAAGATAACACAGTTAAGAAGTCTAATTGTTCAGAATGTGCTTTATATGGAGAGGGAGAAGACAAAAGAGATGAGCTCTTCGGAAAAATTGTGGCGGAGGAATGTAAGTATATTAAAGCCATGTGTGCGCACAAAATGCTATGAACAAATCTTAAAGTATTCACAGGAAGCTAAGGGGTATCATGTAAATCAACTTACAAATGAAGAATATGACAACTAACACGCTTACGCTCGAGTCTTCAACGCTAATTACACACTACAACATAAAATAAGCTATTCAAAAGTTGAAATAATAGAAAATGTGATTTTTGAAATTTCGTTTTTATCTCGAACCATTTTATTTTACCCTCCCTGATCTAACTAATGTTGCCTAAAAAAATGAAATGAATGAAAATCACTTTTAAAACATATTTTTTAACATCACTAATTTAATTTCATCAAATCAAATAGACACCCAATTTTCTGGGTGCTTGCGGGTGTTTATCGGGTTTTTATCAAAGCACCCAGTGGATTGCCCATCTCTAATTACAACACGTCTTTTACGTGTTCGTAACTACTTGGCCCTATTCAACAACAAATGGAATGAATTTTGTAGCAGAAATAAATATCTTTTCATTCTTCGTATATGTTGAATTTCTATATAATTGTCAAAGTGTTTAGTAACCGACGTAGCTATGTACGTAGGTAATCGTATATAGGTAAGTACTTAACTGTTTTATCAATAGATAACGTTTGTTTTCTCGCTATTTACCGAACTTATTCACCGTTCGCCTACTGGGCGTGGTGATTCATATTTCCAGTATTTTTCAGAATAACTTCCCTTACGGAAGTGATATCCATGTGTCATACCGGATGTTTTGTATTTTCTTAATATTTCCTACGAAATTGTTAATGAATGAACTTGATAGATTAGATGTTGTTTCACAAATAGTAGCGTGATTATTATTATTTAAAAATATCTTTATTATTATTCAAGTAACAATGGCGAGATCGCCAAGCGGTTGGTCGACTCTTTACGTGAGACGTGACCTTAGGGCTGGTCTATTTTTGGGCCAAAGAAACCGCGATGCCATTAATTCAACGTGATTACCAGCAAATGCTGCCTGAGTTGCCATGGGCACCTGTACCATAGACACTTGACAGTAATGCGGGTGAATTTTTTGATGCGCTATGAGCTTGCTGTTCCCTTCCTGGCTTCCTATATTTTATGCAATAAAATTGTTTCTTTTTTTAAGACTTTGTGTTTGATTATATATTATGTTACATATTTTTAGGAACGGAGCTTTGATGTTGCATGACAGTGTAAAGACGAAGAAGACGTAAGACTGAAAAACGCTATTTTTGTACATATTTGACGCCGGAGTTATCCCTTTTAATGTTCAGAAGCCAAATATTGGTCGTTTGTAATTGTTTAACTATTAAATAATAATAATAATATGTGGGGACATTTTTCACACACGGCCATCTGACCCCAAACTAGGGAGACCCTGTACTATGAGTGTCAGACAGCTGATATACATACACAAATACATTTTTTTTTTTTTTGTAAATACATACATATATAGATAAACAACACCCAGACACAAGGCAAACACAAGTGCTCATCACACAAATGTTTACCCTGGGCGGGAATCGAACCCGCAACACGCTGCGCAGCAGTCGATCGCTCAGCCACTACGCCAACCGTGTCGTCAAAAAATGTCTCTTAATTAGACATGAGCTATATTAGGAGACGAACCTCGTTATACAATAAACTATTTGTTTTGTTAATTTCGATATTGATCTTTTTTTTTTGATCCCACATAATTATATTTATACTTAAATTAATACAAATTATTTGATCATTTTGAGAAGTAACAACAAGTATATTTCAAAGTCTGTAGCGCCTTGCAGTTATAAACAAGCGAATGACTTCACTGCGATATTAAAAAACAAGCAGGCGCAGACGCAGCTATGGAAAAAGGTAAACGCCGATTGGGCGCTAGCTTGTTTAGGTCCACTCATGCATGGGCGGACAGTGAGTTTATGGGGCCCTCGACTAATACAACAATAATATGGTCTACCGGCCGCGAATATCACCACCCTATTTCTACCCGTGGGTGTCATAGAAGGCGACAGAGGGATATTGACCAGAGGATGGGCAGCAGCGTCCTTCTGAGTACCATATTATGACACCTACTGCGATCGCCAACATGCACCGGCCAAGCATGGCGATTACGTCTGAACGGCCCCGCCCTTAGGGGAGACCTATGCCCAGCAGTGGGCGTCTAAAGGTTGACATGATGATGATGATGGTGATGAATATTGTCCATTGTCTCCAATATGGGCTGGGGCCCTATATATTCACGGGGTCCTGGGCTGCAGCCCAAGAAGCCCTTATATAGATATGCCCCTGCACTTGTGCCTAACTCATAGTTGTTAACACGAGGTTAAATCACAAATAATAATATGTCATACAAATGTGCTCTTGTTAGGTAATTAACTTGGAGTTGTAAGACATCCCTGGCTATCGCAAGCGGGCCATATATTACTGTACCGAGTATATTATCGACCTGTTTCAAATTGCCTTGCTTACTCGTGACGAATCATTAAGTGCACTCATTAATTCGGACGGAAACACAAAGAGAGGTAATGGTAATTTCCACAAATTATTAAGTAGGAGCTGGACGAGCATGGCTCGGTATTTTTTTTTTTCGTGTTTTATAAAAATGAAACCTAGCATTATCGCCCCCGAACGGCCCGAACCCCCTGCATACTAAATTTCATGAAAGTCGTTGGAGGCGATTCCGAGAATCAGATTATATACTCATATATTTACAATTGCTCGTTTAAAGGTATTAGATAGATTTTAAAAAAATCTAAATTCATTATCAGTAAATTTATCTCAAGGCAGGGTAGTCACGCATAGTGACAAAATGTTCGATTTTTGGAAATACCCACGAACCTAAATAATTTGTTAATAGGTTTAAAATCAAATACGCCAGGTCAATAAATTGTGAGTCCGAGTGTCGAAGGACAAGATTAGTAACTGTATATTTAAATTTGTTCTCATGTTAGTGAAATGCAAATTTCTTAATGAGTATTAAATGTCTTTAAACAGAAATTATGAAGTATTTAGGAGAAGCTCGTGGCTAACTAAAAGCCGTACGGATCGATCGGTCACGGTGAAGCTGCGCTTGCGCAGGTCGGTCCGTAGATGGGTGACCATCCATTTTATACCGAGTTTTCTCCGTGCCTCGAAAAACACGTAAAGTCGTTGATCCCGCCGGTCACTTGTAGATCTTTGGTAGTTGTTATGGGTAGTCAGAAACCAGAAAGTCTGACAACCAGTCTTACCAAAGGGTATCGTGTTACTCAGTAACTTGGTTGTGAAAGTCAGATAACTGTCATTCAGCTGCATTCTGTTAGACTGGGAAAAGGCTAGGCATATAATGATCGAAATTATTTTGTGACATGACTGAGATTACCAAACACAGTATAATAGTATTTTGAACAATAAGTTCACATGCAATAAAAGTCTTTCTTAAAACGCGCACATTTCATCGATCTCTGGTCCGCACTGATAGGGTGTGATCCTTGAATTGTACCGTTCGTAATCGTATCGTATCATCCTACCTGTCATATCTTACTTGCACAGTTGTATTGTCAAGTGATGTTGGAAGGTTGACTTGGAAGGAAGACTTGGGTCCAGTATATTGTTCTATAAAAATTGAGAAACATCATAATTAAATTCTTATCCTTGTCCAATAAAATAAATGTTATGAAAAAAAAATACCGACGTACCTATCACTAAAAATCGTGTTAATGTGTTTTGAGAGTATGGATGCCTACGCTACGAGTTATGGCAATGTGTGATGTGCATGTCAGTGTCTGCTTCTCATTGTATTTTAGGCGCTCTCTCGTCCATATAAATTGTGCACTGACAGTTGTACTAAGTTGTAAATTCACTTATTAAATAGTTCTAACGTTAACGTTTTATGCTCGTAGACAACCACAATAAGGTTCATGACCGTGATTTTGTATTTTACATAATTATAATATTAATAAATAAGTACTTAAACTTAAATTTCGTCTAGGCATCCTACCCACATAAAATATAAAAAAATATTGAAGGCAATAGAAGTATATTTTATTGTTTGATTAATTTAATAAATGCCTTTAAAGTAAATTCGTTAGCCTACCTGCTTCATATTTCCATATAACTATATACGCTAACTTCTCCAATTTCTCTTTTTATTTCCCATATTTATCTAAGTTTTTGTCTATCCTATTGTTTCTCACACCGTTTCTTTAATTCTACTTTCAGTAACCATATCTGAAACCATGCCTGTGATGACCCGTAAGGCTACTGCTCAGGATATGGAGCTTAAATTAAGAACGGCCCTCCAAGAATTAAAAGCATCTAATATTCAATGTCAACAGCTGTTGCAAGAGAGAGATGAAAGTGAGGAGGAAGTCAAGAAGATAGTTGACAGGAACTCTAGCTTGAAGCGGAAGCTAGTAGACTTACATCAGCAATACTTGGAGGTGGTTGATGAACGGGATAAATTAAGGATAGTCACAGATGGTTTCAACAACTGTAGTAATTTATATGAGGAGGCTTTGAGCAAAGTTAGGGACTTAGAGGATGAATTAATCCAGGCAAATGTACAAATTTCTAAATTACAAAAGGAAAAGGAATGTACTCAGGTCAAAGAAACCAACCATTTATATAATGAATTATTAAATACAAACTGTAACCCATGTTCGTTAATAACCATAGACCTTACAGAAGATTCTTTACTAAAAGATAAGTCTAGTTATAAACTTAGTCAAAATAAATTAAAAAAATATGCTAGACTGAATAAAATTATTAAGAAATGTCATAAATTCAAAAGTCAACAAAAAAGCCATTCCAAAAATATTCAACTTAGGAAAGAACGTGTTGCTCTTATAAATAAATTGAAAAACTATCAGATAAAATTGGAAGATAGTAAGAACATTTATGAAATAGACACTCAGCGTTTGCAATCAGAAATACAGGTTCTGGATGACTCACTAAAGTCCCTTTATGGTAAATATATAATATCTGAAAACCAAATAAAGGAACATATACTAGCTGCAAATGAGTTAGTGGATTTGTGTAATTACAACGCAGACAGAGTGGACTCGCTGACTCTCAGCAACACGCAGTGTACTTGTCAGAGGGAGTCTGACCTTGTGGCCGTCCAGCCTGAGGCAACGGAGTCCCAAGCTGTGAGTGCCCAAGGTTGTATCCCCAACCATAACCATGATATTGTACAAGAAGTGCCACAGGCAGTATCTAGTACTTGTTCCTCTGGTAGCAGTCAAGCAAGTCTTTCAGTAATGTTTTCTGATAGTATAGGCAGAGGTATAGGGAAACTAATTAATAGTAACTTAAGATATAACATTCAGAACCATTGTACACCAGGGTTATCCTACAAACATATAATGGCATCAATAACAAAGTTTCAATATAATTCATCAACCAATATTTCTGTATTTATAGGTAATAGTTTAAAGGTCACAAATGAAGATATTACTAACTGTGTTACAGACATTCTAAACATTAATTGTAATAAAATAATTTTGTGTGCTTTCCCATATTTTAAACACTTAACATACAGACAAAATAATTATATACATATGTTAAATAAACATGTACATCTTCTAGTAAGTCACTATAGTGACAAGCTTATGTTTTTGACACCAACAGTTTTGTTGGAAAATTAAAATCGACTAGGGATACTGTGTATCTGCCCATTAGGTTTAGACAGCAAATAGCGCGGCTATTAGCTCATAGTATTAACTCAGACATAAGTAGTATGTCGAAGTCTTGTGTTATTAGCTCCACATCAATTAGTAATAATACTAATAATAAGGTGGTGACCCAGAATGATTGTAGCGATTATGCTATACATAATTATACAAACTGTACGAAGGAGGATCCATGTGTCATTATGGACCAGCCATCTATTGATGCGAGTTGCACAAGTGGTAGGAACTCACTACCTGATATCATTGAAGTCCGTGGTCAAACTCCGGATAATAATTTAAACTAGTTTGTAAGACAACAGAAGGTACCAATAACCATATAGTTAAACCTACAAATAACAAGGTACCTTCTTGCTCTCATAAAGTTAAGTTTCAGAAACAGCAGAATACCTTGAAATTATTTCATCAAAATATTCAAGGTATTTCATCCAAATTATTAGATATTGAAATGTTTTTAGAAAAAACCATGTTTGACATTGTTTGTTTTACTGAACATTGGTTAAAGGATTACCAAATGCTGATTAACTATGAAAACTATAGTGTGGGCAGTTGTTTTAATCGCAAAGCTATGTCGCGTATAGAAGAAATGACATAGTTGGCCTATCGGTTGAACATTGCATTCAACTTTCCTGTGTCGAGCTGGATGAGCATATTATAGTGTGCGTGTACAGACCCCCAAGCTACCAAAACTATTCTTTATTTGAGTCTGTAATGGAAGATGTATTAGCGAAACTTGCAACGTGTAGCAAACCCGCAATTATTTGTGGTGATTTTAATATTAATGTTTTAGAAAATAATTTGAATAGTAGTCGATTATTAAGCCTTTTTAAATCATTTAATTTGTCGAATGTTTTCATGGAGCCTACTAGGGTAACTCCAACTACTGCTACCTGCATCGATAACATTTTTTGCGATTGCGACTATGTAGATAAAGCTATTGTTAATTATTTACCATCGGATCATAGCGGTCAAACGGTAACATTTATGTTCAAAATGCCTACGACAAAAGTGCAAATACAATTTAGACCAATAACAACTGGTAAATTAAATAAATTTAATAAAACTCTAAATAATAAGTTAAGTACTCTGGACCACTATAACAACGATGCAAATAAATTGTATAATGATTTATTTTCTGTGGTCGAAACTGAATTCAATAAAAATTTTGAAAAAAAGGCGAAATATATTAGCCCAAGTTTATATTTAGTGACTGGGCAACTAAGGGTATTAGAAGGAGTAGAGGGAGACTGTTTGAGCTGTATGGCCTTAAGCCTTACACGGAAACTTTCAACAAGCATGTTGCTACTTATTCTAAAACTTTTAGAAATACTTGCAAGGTAGCGAAAGCGCTATACATTAGTAACAAGATCAAATCGGCAGACGATAAAATAAAGACAGTTTGGAAAGTTATAAATAACGAAACTAGCAAGAAAAAAGTTCGTAACGCGGAATATACATTGGAGACATCACATGGTCCCGTAAGCTCTAACATAGAAGTAGCTCGTGAATTTGTAAATTTCTTTACTAGCATTCCAATCAAAACCACGGAGGCTTTGAATTCCTCACCTGACGACTCAATTGCGTTATTAAAAGCGAACGTTCCAGGCCGCCCGGTAGAATTTCAATTTAAACATATTGACCCCATGACCGTTTTAAAAGCTTTTTGGCAAATCAAAATAAAATTTACTGAAGATCTGTGGGGTATGTCTATTAAAGTTTGTACATCTATAATAGAAACAATAGCACCTTATTTGGCTTTAATATTTAATATGTGCGTAGACCAAGGTGTTTTCCCAGATTTAATGAAATTTAGTAAGGTCATACCTCTTTTCAAATCCGGGGATAGTAAAGATACAGTTAACAATTATAGACCCGTGTCCGTGTTGCCGGCTTTCAGCAAGGTTTTTGAAAAGATTATGCTTAATCAGATGCTTGCTCATTTTAACACAAATGGCATATTACACGATCAACAGTATGGTTTCACCAAAGGGCGTTGTACGACTGACGCCGGTGTCACTTTATTAAAACACATATTTACTGCGTGGGAAGAGGCACAAGATACCATAGGAATATTTTGTGACCTCTCCAAGGATTGATTGATTTGATTGCGTAAATCACGACACATTAATTCTGAAACTTGGGCATTACGGCCTAGGTAAACTTGCGCTTAGTTTAGTGCAATCTTATTTAAATGATGGACAGCAGCAAGTTCAAATAAACGGGGTGAATTCACATGGTTTAAAAGTACAAATGGGAGTTCCGCAAGGCTCAATTTTAGGTCCTTTCCTCTTTTTAGTTTATATTAATGATCTTTCCCGGTTATTCAAAAACCAACCACAAATGGTGTTATTTGCCGATGACACGTCAATAATTTTTAAAATAAATAGACGGGCTCAAAATCTTGACAACGTAAATAACGCCTTACTTGAGGTACAAAAGTGGTTCACGGCTAACAATTTAGTATTAAATGGACAAAAAACTAAGTGCATCAGATTTGCTTTGCCAAATGTTAAAAATAGTGAGTGTGACATAGTATTGAATAAAGAGAAACTGGAATTCGTCGATAAAACCGTTTTTCTGGGAATGACGCTCGACTCAAGGCTACAATGGGGTCTTCATTTAAACATCTCTCGCAGGACGGCTAAGTTCGGCAGCATATGCTGTCAGAAAGATCCGGCAATTTACTGATGTGGATACCGCGAGACTGGTCTATTTTAGTTACTTTCATAGTATAATGTCTTACGGTATTTTATTGTGGGGACGAGCTGCAGACATCGATTCTATTTTTATTCTGCAGAAAAGAGCCATCAGAGCCATTTATAATCTGCGTATGCGCGATTCTCTAAGGGAACTGTTTAAGGAAATTAACATAATGACGGTGCCTTGTCAATACATCTATGAAAACATCATGTACGCTAGAAAAAATCTGCATCTTTTTGATAAAAGAGGTGACAGACATAATTATAATACTAGAAATAGGGACCAACTAGTTCAACCAGGTTTCAGACTGGCTAAAGTAGATTCGTCTTTCATGGGGTACTGTTTAAAGTGTTACAATAAAATACCTCCCCACATTGTTCAACTAAATGAGACAAAATTTAAGTCTTGTATTAAACGCACACTATGCAACCGAGCATATTATAAATTGAGTGATTACATCACTGATATAAATGCTTGGCTGGATGCTGGTCTAGCTCCACAGCCATAAGGGTTCATAGATTGATTGATTAGCATTTGTAACAATTTTTGGAGCCGTTGAAGATGTAGATCTAAATTATCTTTGCATTGTATAAACTCAATGTGTTAGTATTATATAATTTTTCGTAGCACATACATGTGAGCACTATGTTCTTTAAAGCTACCATTTACGAGGTATACCTCTCATTGACTTGAATATGCCCTGGCGGTTGGGAGAGTCATGCTCACTTGAATGTCTCGCTGCCGGTGGCGCATGTGTTGGATCATTCGGTTCCCTTCAAAATGGTTGAGCTTAATGGTGCCGATCCATGCGTCATGTTCGTGAACGGACGCCGTCGGTTGGGACTGGTCATCTCTTAGCTGCCTCGGTTATTTTAAATTTTGGTTTGAATTGTTATTATAACTATATTTGTCTCTAGACCTCTTTTAACATGCAAGACGTGTTACATTGTTCTCACATTGTACCCTTAGATTCAACATGAATGATGTAACCTAAATTTGTAAAATTTATCTGATTTTAAAGGAGTGTTCATGGAGTTTCTTGCTCGTTCTTCTCCATAGAAACCTACTGTTTGGAACGAGCAACTAGCTTCAACTTTCTGACTGACTGACTCTGACAATTCAAAAGTACCTGTAAATGGTTTAATTGAAATAAATGATTTTGAGTTTGAGTTTGAGTTACAACTGCCTTTGCTTTGTTCTTATTTCATCAAAATCAAAATGTGACGAATAATATCTAGCAAGATAGTATAGATATTTAATCGATATTTGATTTATTCCCTTGACGTCGAGTCCCGCTACGTCGAATCGCCACTACGTCGAGTCGCCACTACGTCGAGTCACCGCCATGTCGAGTCGTCGTCATGTCTACTTGTTCTTTTCATACTTCCTTAGGCTTTTTATAAAAAATCTGCCTGGTGCCGTCACGGTACAGTCAAAGAAAATGTTTTTTTAATTATTACAGTCTAAATAAATAAAATTATTATACGGACTGTATTATGATTTGAATAATTTATTGCGTTGACTGTACCTTTCTTCACATTTGACGACAAAGCGTAAGGAAATATCAAAAGAACAAGTAGACATGACGGCGACTCGACATGGCGGCGGCGGCGGCTCGACGTAGTGGCAATTCGACGTAGAGGCGACTCGACGTGGCGGCGACTCGACATGGTTGCGCCACGACGTCAAGGGAATAAATCGATATCTTAGGTTAACCAGGACCTGACGGCAAACTTAGGATTATTAATTAAAGCAGCAACTAGTTATTTGGATAAAAGGGGTTTCAATTTCAATAGCAGTGTTCAGAATTTGACACAACTCATATTTCGTTTGAATAGTGACAGTCAAAATCTTTTTCAATAATTTTTGTATAATTTTTCTGCCATGAGATCATGGAAAATGGCAATTTTAAATCCATTTTTAAAGTAATACCCAAAACTTCATCGTTGGCTTTGATTAGATATGCTTCATTTGTAGTCAAAGTATAATTATTTAATTTTATTTACCACTTTTGAGTATCATTTTACAATATATATTTTTTTATCTAGTTGCCTCTTCCAGAAGGTAGTTTTATAAAAATTAAAAAGTAGCCAATCGTCGTTGATACTGCAATACCGCGAATGTACACTTACAATAATTAGACTTAAGGTTGAAATTTGCGGTATTTCACAATTTTGGTTACGTGGAATTGCAGTATCAACGACGCTATGTCCTTCCTTAGGATTTAAGTTATTTTCATACTTACTTCATTAAAATCGATTCAGCCGTTTCGTCGTGAAATCGTAACAGACAGAGTTAATACTTTCGCATTTATTATATTAGTGTGGAAGTATGGATTAACCTCATCAGATACCTACCTTTAAAGTACTTTCTAGAAAGAAACATTGACTGTAGTCTTTATCAGCTCTCGAGACAAGAGCCTTTTGTGAAGCGGAGTGCAAAACAAATCGAGCACACGGCCCTACACTACACTTGTAATATATAGCTATCTATACTTAGCCACTTTCTACATGTTCGCTTTACATTGCGTATCTAGTACAGATGTTAGGGCGAATAATAAAGATATAGCAGGCAATGATTAAAAAAAAAATACAAAATTGTTTTTGTTGTTGTTATAAGGTTAGTGTTAGTAGTAAATTGCTTTTATATGAAATTTAATGCGTTCCGAAATATGGTGTGGTCTTGCTTGTCCGATTTTGCTTATGTATTAAGTAAAGCACTATTATACTATACCTATCATAACACTATTATAGAAACTACACTACTACACATCACTATTTACACACACGTACATAACGTGGAAATAATCTATCCAACAAATGTTTTTAATTTATTCGTTTATTGCTAGGTACTTATAAAAAATATTTTATTGAAAGACCGTAATTATCTACCCGTAAATGGTCAAAATGCCCACCTAAGAATGCCTTAAGAATACCTAATGCCCTTTGATTATATATAATGTCTAGATGGAGCGTCAAGAGCACGCAAACGTGTCAAAAAGTGTCTTATATAATCAAAGCCCAAATGCGTAATAATAATAATAAATGATTAATATATGTATAATAATATTAATTTATGTATAATTATATACATAATTGCCTATATAATCATTATTTACGCACACAGAGACGTAGATGCACAGTGTAAAACGACGCCTGCACGCACACATACTTGAAATTGTTGACTCGTTTTCTTTGTTATGATTGTAGGGCGACGCTCCATCTAGACATTATATAATCAAAGCTAATGCCCTGGTTTCTAAGAATGAAAGGAGCAAGAAATACTTAATGGAAAAAAGTCATAATTTCGTTTTTGTACACAAAATCCTGTTCTAAAATCAAACTAACTAAAACAAATTCACCTACATATATTATGCCTTCGGGGCGTACGTTTTAACATCATTAACTCCACCGAAAAGAAAAACAAACAATCACTCATGTTTCCGAACAACGCGTCTCTAAAATTATCGATAACAAACGGCCGCTGCATTATAAATCGCATTACAACTGCAGCGCTCCCGCCAACACAACGCGTTCCATTTTCGAACATTTGAATTTTGAGTTTTTACTTTTTCTATTTTCATATCAAGATGCCTTGCGGAGGTTGCGGTGACAGTGAGTGCTTTGTTTTTCTTTTTAATTTATTTTCTTCAATTATCTATGGTTATATTCACGGCCTTTCTCTAAAATGAATTTAGTTGAATTTCTAAAAAAGCAGGTAAGACCGTGGCCTGACCTATGGCAGGAAATATATTAAAGGGAGATATATTATATTTTGTAGATCAATTGCTAAAACTGGTTGAAAAAATTATTATTTGAACTAATTCTGTAACTAAAATCGCTCAGTGTTATGCTTTTTTTTCGATATTATAATATAGTTACTAGTGATAAGATACTGTGCCTTACATACCGTGTACATCAGTATAATGCCTTACTTATTCAAAACGTTAAAGAGATTACTGTAATCTTTGTAAATATTGTAATAGATGCTTAACTTTTAATCTATACTAATATTATAAAGCTGAAGAGTTTGTTTGTTTGTTTGTTTGTTTGGTTGAAGCTAATCTCAGGATCTACTGGTTCGTATCGAAAAGTTCTTTTCGTGTTGGATAGTACATTTACCGAGGAAGGCTATAGGCCCATGCGAAGCCGGGTTGGGTCGCTAGTACGGAATAAAAGAGTGTAAAATAGTACATAATTAGGTTGGTACTGTGCTAAATCCAAAATACAGATTTTATTATTATTACGCGTAGATACATTCAAGTGTAACTAGTAACAATACCAAAACGAGCCAATCTAAGTCAGATTTTATCCTATTTTTAGAAGTACCTACCCAAGTACTTTATTATAATGATTTTAAATCTTACTAATATTATAAATGCGAAAGGAATGTATGAATGTTTGTTACTCCTTCAGCCTTAAACGGCTGAACAGAATTAGTTGGGGTACACTTCAGATTATCAAACAAAAGGCAGATACACCAACACTGCGAGTGAAGCCACAAAAGCAAATACAAATTCAATAACAAATACCTATTCCGTGAGATATTTTAGGATTTTGGCTTAATTCTAAAGCCTACTCAGGCGAAGTCACTAAGTCAGAAGCTATTCTATTCTAAGTTTTGGATGTTTATGGAACTGTTATTGCTGGACAGTACATCTAATGCAATGTTAGTATATTATTGATCTAATGTAATACATTTGGCATATTGAGAAAGTTTGACGTAATTAATTTAATTATTGAAAGATTGTTGGAAATTAGAAAATACTATTTTTTTAGTAAATAGTAAATACGTGAGAATACGGATTAGTAAAAAACTTAAAAAATGCGACTTTGACCTTCAATATTCGGATTTCCAGGTATGTCCTAGAAGAAGAAAATGATCCTAGTAATTAGTACAATATGTGGTTAAAATCATCATGTTAACCTTTAGACGCCCACAGCTGGGCATAGGTCTCCCCCAAGGGGGTTCAACGGTAATCGCCACCCTTGGCCAATGCATGTTGGCGATCGCAGTAGGTACTATGGTACTCAAAAGGACGCTGCTGTCCCTCCTCTGGTCAATATCCCTCTATCGCTTTCTACGACACCCACACGGGTAGAAATAGGGTGGTGCTATTCGCGACTATATTAGTGACACCACACGGCCACTAATAAAAGAATCATGGCGAGATTTGTAAAAAAAATAAATAAGATGAGATAAAAATAAGATCTTATTTTTCTTATTTTCTTAGGTACCTAAAGAGTATCTTCAGACATTTACAATATTTTTAAACCCCGCAAAAAAAAGTTAATAGTTTAACGAAAAGCTCATTATTTCAGAACGAAACGGCAACTGACAGTAACATAGTTTTATGGAAAATAATATCACAAAATAATGATTATTTTTTTCCACACACTTGTCACATCACATCGTTTGTCACTTTTTCTTTTTTATAAACACAAAATGGGCATCGAGATGGAACGAAAAAGTGTTATTTTCATTTCGTAATATTTTAATTATGCGGGGGTTTAAAAATATGCTATGTATATCAATCTACTCCTGGTAATGTATTCTTTACATTGGAAAATAATTTAATCCCTCTAAATTACTTTTTTTTTTCATACAAATGAATGTATGAATCTCGCCATGATTCTTTCGGTTACTAATTACCAGTCACGCTATATAATGTATTCGTTTATCCAATCCCTAAACATCAGTTACCAAATCATACAACAAAAAAGTTTATATTCAACAAATCTCTTATTTCCAATGTTATCATTCATTCCAATGTTTACAGTTAGTTTAGAAATCCGTCGTCAAATCACCTTGGTTGGACTGGTACCTACTTAACTACCTAATTTATTGCCTCAAACTCAAACTCAAACTCAAACTCAAACTCAAATCATTTATTTCAAGTAAACCATTTACAGGCACTTTTGAATTGTCAAGGAGTCAGTCAGTCAAAAAGTTGCAGCTAGTTGCTCGTTCCAAACAGTAGGTTTCTATGGAGAAGAACGAGCAAGAAACTCCATGAACACTCTTTTAAAATCAATAGAATATTACAAATTTAGGTTACATCATTCATGTTGAATCTAGAGGTAAAATGTGAGAACGATGTAACAAATTGTGCACGTTAAAAGAGGTCCTAGTGGCAATGAAATTAGACAATTCAAAATAAATTTAAAATAACCGAGGCAGCTAAGAGATGACCAGTCTCAACTGACGGCGCCCGTTCACGAACATGACGCACGGATCGGCACCATTTAGTGCCTGTTTTAATGACTATTGTATTATTGAGACTAATTAGTTACAATACCGCAAGTGAGAGACTGACGTGTATTGTACAGCAATACCACAAACATGCTTTTAAGTATGAATATCTAGTAATTTTTTGAAGTTTCGACTCTCCCGTTGGTTTCATAGTAAACGCGATGTTGAGATCCTGGGTTCGGTTCTCAGGTAGAAAGAAGAAAGAAAGAAATAAAAACCATTTATTCACGAGAAAGTGACGCACATTACACAACAAGACTTAAACTAAAACAAGTGGATACATGTTGTAGAAAACAAATAAAAATAAACTATAAAAACGTCCGAGACAGAAATATGCGTCACTGCCACGAGAAACGGCTGACGCTCAGCATGGTTTTCAGCGGGCAGGTAGGGCAATGTCCAATCAGGGGCGGGTCATGCGTTAAGCGATTACATGTTCTTCCCAGATGGAGGGTATCATTAGGACCAAAAAAACAATGGAAGGGCGAAGTGTATTCATTAGGATATTTTCAGTAGCCAGGGGCGCAGGTAGGGCCCCAGGGTCGCAATATGATCGCCTTATCCCTTCGTCTGTCCAGAAGCCAAATATTGGTATCGCTTGTCATTGTTTAGTTATTGTGTCTCCTAATCGACAGTACCTTGTAATCTGCTAGTTTTGATAATTGACTAGTACATTCATTATAGGAAGGGGAGCTCGTGGCTAAGTTAAAGCCGAAAGGATACGGATTAATAGGTCAGTCTGTGAATGGGTGACCATCCAATTCATACCGAGTTCCCTCCGTGCCTCGGAAAGCACGAAAAGCCGTTGGTCCCAGCTGTCATTCGTAGATCTTTGACAGTTATTATGGGTAGTCAGAAGCCAGGAAGTTGGAAGCCAGGAAGTCTTACCAAGGAGTATCGTGTTACAGTAACTGGGTTGTTGAGGTCAGATCTTCAGCCGCTCCATGTAAAACACTGGTATTCAGCTGCATCCAGTTAGACTGGAAGCCGACCCGAACATAGTTGTAAAAAGGCTAGATGCAGGTGACGAAGTAGATGATGAGTACAGGATTCATTAGGTATAGGTACACTACTACATATTCTATAATATAAAAATGAATCGCTGAATGTGTTGCTAAGCGCATAACTGGCGAACGGCTGGACCAAATTGGATAATTCTTTTTTTTTAAGTTCGTTATTGTCAGGAGAAGGTTTGTATAAAGACAATTTTAGGTAGGTAGGGTAGGTGCAGGGTAGGTGTAGGGTAGGTGTAGGCTAAGTGTAGGGTAGGAGTAGGGTAGGTGTAGGGTAGCTGTAGGGTAGGTGTAGGGTACCTGTAGGGTAGCTGTAGGGTAGGTGCAGGGTAGGTGCAGGGTAGGAGTAGGGTAGGTGTAGGGTAGGTAGATAGTTTAGTAGATAGATAGGGACAGGACAACGTCTGCCGGGTCAGCAAGTTATCTATAAAAATATAGGCACAAATACGTCTTTGCCAACTTAAAAGCCAGAAAAAAATATTTTGGTGTTTAAAAATATAACGAACCTTATTGTAGAGTGTATTTAAACACAACGGTACATAAAAAATAATTTATTGTTTTGTAAGGCCTCTTTATGCACCCGCCCAATATATTTAAGACGGCCCTGCTCAGGGGTATGATTCTGTAAGACCCCATTCTAAACTTCGAATCTGAATCCGCTGTGAGTTTCTTGATTGGCATTCTAAAAACTCGGTTGATAATTCGAATTTACACTAGCGCCACCCTTGAGAGCGTGTCAGCGAGTTGAACTAAATTGACGGAGATTTTGACAGATAGAGTATGAAATGACGTAAGAAGTGGCATTCTGTAAGGTAATTTCCCCGTCACTTCGACGCTCACTTCGCAGTCAAACCCGATTCAAAGTGTCAAGTATACCAAGGTCATTTTGTATCTTATGCGAAGTGAGAGTGAATAGCGATGTGAGATGCGAGTTGTTGTTCGAATTTTACAGAATCGACCTACATGAGTGTAATTATATGACATTTACAAACGCAAATATTTAGTGTAAGCAAATGAGACTGAATATATTTAGAATTAGTTACGTCCTACTGTGTTCACATTACTGCACGATTGTTAATAAAAGGAAAATGGAAATAAACTGAAGTGCGATTGCTTATCTTCTGTTAGATTATCTTTGTTGGTCGAACCTTCCATATTTACCGTCGTTGTGTCTACTAATGTACAGACACTAGCACTTAAAGAGCCATATCAAACTGTCAAGTTTTCCCAATTGAATATGAACTTTATTTTTTTATCTTAAAGTTGAAAATCTACCAAATAAATTTGACAAATTGTTGTAGCTTCATATGCTGGTCTCTGTACCTACTTGACTGCCTCGCCGGCCTAGTTACCTTGTCTTATCCTACTACTACAGTAACGTTGAAATTTGGCATACTTAAATAAATTAATCACATATATTATAGGATAATTCTTATCATGTTTTGTGTGTTTCGTGGGATAAGTAATTTAGGCCTTTGCTTAATTTTGAAGTCTCGCAGATAAAGTCGCGGCAGAAGCCAGTTAAAACAGTCATTTTTTTTTGTTTTGTTTCGGGGTGGAAAATCCTTTTGGATGTCCTTCATACTCTCTTACTGACTAAAAACCACCCCGGTGTTCCATCTCACACCTACGTCGGGGGTCGCGGGAATTGGAGATACTTCCGCAACCCCCGACTGGTGCGGGCCACTACTAGGGTCAGAGGGGAGGGAGGTGTTAGACTCCCCCCGGACGTCTAAAAGGGGCGCGCGTGGAACACTACGCGCCGCCACCTCGGGAGTTAAAACAATCCTCCGCCAACTTTTTTTGGAAATATAGACGTTGTTTTGCTAGTATATCTTCTTCTACTTGGACGTTAAGACAAATTTTCTTTTGCAGATTGCAAATGCACGTCGGCCCAGTGCTGCACATCATGCAAGTGCGATAAATCATGCAGCTGCACCTGCAAACGAGCAACAACCACCACTGATACTACAAAAACAACCAAAACCTAAATAGGTTTACTTTGCTGTTATAAAAAACATAAAAATCATGCATCATTCAACAGATAAGTAGTCTATGGACACGGATTCGAAAGTCAATTCGAAAATGATCATTCTAAATTTAAAAATGACGCCAAAATGCACTTGGAAATTAATAAGTCACGGTGACTTTCCTTCGTCTTGTTTTAATAGCAATAAATTAATGATAATACATGATGGAAAACAACTGACTAAATACTAATTAAAATGCAAAACTAATTAGGTACCTATTATAATATATGGTAAGTCGTAAGTAATTCTTCTTTGTTCAATCAAATATCCAGAGAGTAGTCATGTTTATTTTTAAGTTTCTTGAATAATGTAACTAATTCACCAAGATAACTATGGCACTTGTCAAATGTAAATAAAGCTAATCGAATTAAGGTTAATTTAAACCTAAACGTAATGTTAACCTTAATTTAAAACCTCAAAATAAGGTAATTAACATTGACAGGTGCCTAGTTATCTTGGTGGAGTAATACCTACCTACCGGTCTACCATTTTTTGTCCTTACTTTCATCGTTTCTATGTTTCCACAATTTTCTTTTTCATTTCAAGAAATATTGTTTTTTATACAATTTCATACTTACTTCTTTAATCATTGTTAAAATAAAATATCATTACCATTAGTTGTACTTTTTATTCCTTCATTATGTACCTCTCCACATATCTACATTAAAGTATCTTATCTTATACCTACTATTGTTAAATAATTTAATTTTGAATCAATGTTTTTATGAATGCCTTTTCCTAAGTAATATGTTCACTTCATACAGGAATCTGAAAACAATAACATGAGTGAGTTAGGTAAGTCAACATATAGTGTTTTTATGATTTTGTTTGGTGTTCTTTGTAGTGGGTCTAAATTAATAGAGAAAAGGCAAAAATGCGCGTTTATGTGTGATGTGTAGATGTATGGCTTATGTGTGTCTGCGTGGGCTAGTGTAAGAGTGTGTAGTGTGTATGAGTTAGAGTATTTATCTCTAATATATGTTATAAGTTTAAGTGTACATGTAGGTTAGCCCTGCGAAGTGTCTTGGGATCGATAGAAATCAACTACGGGTTCCTACACTAACCGTGCATACAGCAATCGCTTGTATTTAGGCGTAGTAACAATAGACTCAACATCGCCATAGGTCTTAAACCATTCAGTTACAACATTTTAACAGTCTTGGAGCTTTAAGGAGTATACACGTAGTTTTTTATTTAGGAAGTTGTACCTATAGGTGGGAAGATTGTCTGGCGTACTGCCAGTAGGTAGGTATCCCCCCAGTTTTAATGTGTATCACCTATCGTTGCACGGAAAAATAAACCCATTCTCTCTGGTAGAATTAAGAACTTAGAGTCCATGGAATAAGATTTATTTCGGATGACAATTGTTAGTGGAAGACAATTAGGTTCCTTACCCTTATAAAAACTTCCACCCTTTGTCACTGATTGGTACCACTGTGTGGAACATGAGAGCGTAGTTCAGTGAGTAGGTAGTGACAAATGGTTCATACTCACGATCAATGTAGATGTCGTCGTGACCGTCGCAGCCTGGTACGCAACCAACACTCCATGGAGTATCTGGCTTCAAATCTAAAAATAAGCAAACAGTTTGTTTTATGCAAAATTCAAATTTTCAAGAAAACTAACCAATGCTCTCTGTACTTAGTATAAGGTCGAAAAATATTTGAACGAATTTCATTTCACCTACAAGGTTTCAACTTTTCTCGTTTCGTATTTTTTTACTTCATCGAAGTCACGTCTGCCACTGTATCAGTTGACCTATCGACGTTTCATTTGGTCGAAAAAGTTTTTACCGAAGTTACACTTGGCCGAAATAACATTTGTTCGAACATTCGTTATACCACTGATTTAATTACCATATTTCACCAAACGCCTAGAAGTAAATATGTCTGATATTAAGTCAATGATAACCGGTACTCCACCAGAAAAAAAATCCGTCGTTAAAGAAAGGAAAAATCAAAAACTTTTGAAAATTAAAGACAATTTGAATGACATTAAATGTTTGAAAGAGTTTTAAAAACTAATGTATTTATTACAGTGGCGTTATAGAGAGCTAATTTCAGATTAGTTTCCTACTATTTTGTTTCATTAATTATTTAACGTAATGGCACTTAATAAAACAGGTAGTACCAGTAAGAACCTTGCAAACAAAGATTCTTGCTTCAAGCATGCAGCATGTAAGCAGGCGTGCAGCATGCAAACAAGCATGCAGCATGCAAGCAAGCATGCAGCGTGCAAACAAGCATGAAACATGCAAGCAGGCATGCAACATGCACAAGCATTGTTTCTGTCACGGCTCCGGCGCTGCGGGGTCTGAGCGGCCCCACGCGAGCTTATCGTCGCAGATGGTTTTAACGCTCACCACCGCAGCTTCGGCTTGCTGGCCAGCTCCACCGGCGAGCCTCAGCCGCGGCGGCGAGCCTTCAAACCGCCTGGTCCTCAGCTCGCGGGCCGCCCCACCCCTCCGCGCCTACGCGTTCTTAAATTACACTCTAGGGGTAGGGCAGACCAGACTGCATGAAGTCGGTTTTGCAGCGATTCGTTTCTGTCACAAAATTTTGTAACGTATTGACTTTTTATGACACTATTTTAATTTAATGTTGAAAATGCTACCAAGTTGCCGGCTATATACTTACTTGTGATCAAATAATATTCCGAAATGTTGTTTTGACGGTGTGAAAATATGGCAAATAAATCATTTGGCAAATGAAAATAGTTCAAAAGAGACTTCGGCCAATAGAAAAAAGTTATTTTGTAAATCGGAGAACCATAGTTCGGTAAAATAATACCTATGACACATGATACTTGGATGATCTAAAAATATGTCAAATAATGCGTATAGCAAAAAAGACGTCGGTCAAGAGTTTTCGGTAAAATGAAATTCGGACAAAAATAATTCGGAAAAGTGATCGGTTCCCTTGGCCGATGCATGTTGGCGATCGCACTAGATGTTGTGGTACTCAGAAAGACGCTACTGTCCATCCTCTGGTCAATATCGCCTTCTACGACACCCACGGATAGAAGTGCTATTCGCGGCCCGGTAAGGATTATGCACATAATAAATTATTATTATAAAGCTGAAGTTTGAAGAAGTTCAAATGCTTGTTTTTCTTTTTGAACGCGCTAAGCTCTGGAATCCCTGTTTCGCTTTAAAAACATTGGGATTTAGGAGGAAAATAAAATTAGGATAATCGTTTGACCTTTATGACTAATCGTAGCTTCAACAATCAGGAAGAATTGAAGAAACAATTAAATTCGAATGCGAATGATACCAGATAAAGAAATGAAAAACAACAATCGAAAAATTAAAAAAAAAAACTTGAACTTACCCAAACGATCATAATAGATCTTCATTTTAACACCTAAAACAATATTTGCACTTCTTACGTGTAACTGGCTACAGAACAGCTGTGACAATGAAACGAAATGCGTCTATGCTGCAGGCAGATTATGAAAAAACAGTTTCAATAAAAACAACTCTGGCGTGTGGCATTGATAGATCAACAAAGGAAAACTAATGAGATGTAACGAGTCTAATAGGAGTCGTGGTTGACACAGTACATCAAGCCTTCCTCGACCTGTCAAATCTCTTTGATAGTTTTACAACTTTATTACAAAAAGTTAAGGTTCAATTGGGAAAATTTGACAGTTTAAGATACCTTGATGTCCTGGCGTCTGTACCTGAGCGATTGGCTGCTGCTCTGCTCGTTGCACGCGTAGCATGACATACTGACAGGAAGAATAGACAAAATTTGTCTATTCTTCCTGTCAGTATGTCTATTCTTCCGTAGACATAGCGAGGTCATGCTACGCGTGCCGGTTCGATTCCTATAGCCTACAGGTAGTTCCGGGTCTAGTTGTGTGTGTATGTGAGTTTATATGTTTGTAAACGTAGCCACGATACAGAATTTTACTAGTGTCAGGCGACATTTTTATAAAGAGAGAAAAATAAAGAAATGTAGCGATGTGCAAAAGTATGGTCAGGAACTGAAATGAACTTCAGAGTAGAAGAGTAGCATCGTTTTTACTTTGTACCCATACCCAGATTCAACATGGGTGATGTAACTTGTGTAATATATTTTGATTTTAAAAGAGTGTTCATGGAGTATTTTGGTCGTTCTTTTCTATAGGAACTTACTGTTTGGAAACTAGTTGATCGTTGCAACTAGTTTCAACTTTTTGACTGACCGACTCCCTGACAATTCAGAAGTCTGTAAATGTTTTTTTAAATAAATGGTTTGAGTGAATTTGATTGCCTAAGTAGTAGTATTCAAACGCTACGCAAATTATTTTAAAATGCCGTTAAGTCTCGTACGGTCCCAGTCAGTTTAACATAAAGTGATAGAGACAGCAAGACACTTAACGGCATCTTAAAATTAAGTTGCGTTTGAGTGGTTGGACATAAGTCAAGCAAAATATGTGATGATGACTGAAATAGGAACAACCATTCTATTTCGTAAATGATAAATCTAGTTAAAGACATAATTGCAACAGTATAGTATTACGTTTGTCTAAAAATAATTAAGTACCTATGTGTTTAGGTAGGTACCTACTGATTTAGCTATTAAAACATAACTCTTCCCATTGGCGTATCTAGAGTTATTTTTCAGGGGGGGCCTGGCCCCTGAGATGCCATGGCCGATGCGATGAAGCAGAGTCGAGACCCAATGTTCTGTCAGCGAGTAGGTGCGATTCGATTAGTATCATAATTCATAACTAAATAACTTTACATTTATTATAAACTTTTTTGTAGTGACAAAGTTCATAATAAATGTTAAGTTACTTTGAATTACCTATGTTACGTAACGTTATGTTTGTTCCACATGTTTGAACAATGAACTGTGAACTGGACGTTTTGAACTTAGTGCTTTTGTATATTCTAAAAAGTTTGCGTTTGACCGCAACTCATCTAATCTTATGTGATAATGTGGTCTAAGGTGGAACACGCTTGCCTAGGATAAACCGGTTCACTCGTGCCTTTAAGATACCCAGATTATACTTATCAGAGAACAGAGAGGCGGGCAGTGAATTCTATAGTCATCGCACAATAAATATGGTATCAAAGCGCTTGGTTCGAGACCGTCGAACATCAACTATATAGCGGTTACGTTTCGCGCCGTATCTCTGCTCGTCCGATGATGGAATTGGGATCGGGGAATTAAATTGTGCAATTCCAAAGCTCACTCTCCAAAATGTACTGGACGTACTGGACAAAAGACCGCGGCGATAGGCTAGCAACAGTGCGGCGATGTTCAAGGCTCTGGAGCCTAGCCCTAACCTGAGAGTCGTTGTCAATGAGCTTCTTGGCACGTCTATCAATAACTTCCAACGCTTCCAGTTGATATTTAGCTGATCCATCACAAAGGTGCGAACAGCAATCTATGCACGATCGAACTTGTGCTTGGTATAAGTTGAGCAGCTGTTCCGACGTAAAGTACTTTCGCACCTTTGCGAGAACTCCCAGCTATTTGGCAGCTAATTGAGCCTTGGATTCAATGAATAACCCAAAGTTAAGATTTGGCGTCAGAGTAACGCCTAGAAGCTCGGGACGGATACATGTCGGAAAGAAGGGGCCAGATGGAAAGGCCTCTTCTTGGCAGAGAAAAGACACGGCTGGGTCTTAGCGTCATTAAACTTGACCAAATTAGCATTGCCCGAATCGGAGACTGCCTTGAGGGGCAAGTTCAAGCGTTCGACCATGGAAAGACTGGATTTCAGCTGCATTGGCACGTAAGCTGGATGTGTAACTCTCTACAACCGTACTGTCATCTGCGTACCCAAAGGTACCGGGTTTCAACATATCATTGATATGCAGCAAAAAAAAGGGTTGCAGAGAGTACCGAGCCCTGAGGGACACCAGCATTTATAGCCATTCGATTAGACGAGCAGTCATCGAAGACTACTCGAATTGAACGATCTCTCAGGAAATCCGATATTCATGTATAGAAACCAGACGGCAAGCCATTTGATGGAAGCTTGCTAATTAGGCCATCATGCTAAATATGTTCCGGGAGACGGCAAGTGCTTTCCCATATTTCTCGATGGTGTCACTCCAGGTGTGAGTGGCGTACGCCAGAAAATCCCCAGTGGACCGATTTCGGCGAAAGCCGTATTGATGATAACTGAGATCATTAGCTTCAAGGTACGCCGAGAGCCTGTTATTGAGGACACGTTCCATTGTCTTGCAGATAATGGACGTGACCGAGATGGGCCTACAGTTTGTAGGATCGGCATGACTACCTTTTATGGGCACGGGTTACTTACACGTTGGCGAGCTTCCATGACTTCGGCACCACTGATCCAGTCTCGAGAGAGAGCCGAAAGAGGCGTGTCAGTACAGGTTCAGGTGCACAGGTCCCCAGAACTATAGCTCGAATACCATCTGGTCCACTGGCCTTATATACATCAAGATTTGCGTTTCGCTTTTCGAACCTCCTTTTATCGAAGCGAGTATCAGACATTGAGGTCGTGCTGCCAGCTAAAGTCGGGAAGTTGCGTCACCTGCATCAAGACGCGAAGATTCTGCAAATAGAGAAGCAAATAGGTTTGCTTTCTCTCCTGCAGTGTGAGCCAGAGAACCATCAGGTTTCAGCAATGGAGGCAGTGAGGGACGATGGAAGTTTGATTCGGCCGATTTAGCTAGGGACCAAAAAGCTTTACTACCCGTAGGGTACGAGGCAAGTTTGTTTATGAATAAGGGGTTAAATTTATACCTAACAATAAATTTCTTACCAGGTACGGTACCTAAATAACGTAATAGCGTAATAAATGTAAACAGATAAGAATTATTGTCGAATAGTATGTAATATTATGTAAATATGTAGATAAATAGGCCGTAAATGATTTTTGTGTGAAGTTTCTTTGGTGTCCATCGTAGAAATTCGAATCTTTAACCCAACATCCTGGGGTGGGCACAAGACCATACTGGGGTGGGCACGGCCCACCCGGCTCCCCCTCTATATACGCCTATGACTCTTCCTTTTGGCTTTACCTTATTAGGATAAAAAAAAATTACACAAAAGTTAAAATAGAAAAAAAAATTACTAACGTTGCAAAATGTCATTTCTCAAAATTGTAAAAGTTTGAAAACTCAACAACAATTGACATATTTTTTTTTTTTAGGTACCTGTGTTGTTGTCCAATTTGTGTAGTGCTTAATTAAAATATTAGGGTTCCAAACCTGAAAAGGAAAATCGGAACCTTTATAAGTAACATCACTTTTTACGTACATCAACAACATACAAACAACATCATCAGATACAACCTTACAAAACCAAAAAACATCCGAGGTCTCGCCAACCTTGTTATTGTTCACAGTTTTTACCACACTTCTTTAAGTTGTTAGGTATATATAAACTTGCACCAATTGCTACTGAAGCATAATCAACCGAAGCCTCTTCTGCTCTTCAGTCAGACAACCAAATAACCAAAGCAACCAAAATGCCTGCTCCTTCAGAACCCTGCAAAGGTACGTGGTACACAGTAACTGAATTTTGAAGCATATTATCAGCATAGTAGACTGTCGTGGGTTAAAACGGACGCCTCTGATGGACGAGGTTGTGGATTTGCAACCGAGTAGGCTTTTCTATTTCAAATGTACTTTATAAGTTTATCTTGGACATGGTGAAGGATAAGCTCGTGAGGAAATCTGGACTTGTAATTAATATAAGTCTGAGACCGCCAATTTGCCTTGGGCAAGCGTGGAGAAGAGGCCACTGCCCTGTAGTTGAACAATGTTATGGTGGTAATTATCGCTATTATATTGGAAATGTGAAAAGTAATGTTTATTATCTATCATGCCTTGGGATTTAAATTGAAAGAGTGTGATAAAAATGATTACTAGTTTAAAGATACAGGATTATCAAATTTGGAGACACTGACACAACAGCATAGTCCTTGTCGTCCTAAGTGCTAAAAGGACTACGATGATTTACTGTTAAACTAGGCTTACCCAAGCAGCAAAATTATCCTATAGTGCAGATGTTATAGGCCTCCAACACTTATAATATTCTCTTAACGGTTCTAGTATTGGCTGCCACGCTTATAATAGCAAGCATGGAGTGAGTTGGGCCTTATAGTATAACTAATCTTATACATTAGCTTATAACTACTTATAGGTCCAAATTAAGGATGCATTATAAGCTTGGGTGACCTATAAAAGTATCGCGAGGGTGTAAATGCACTCAAGAGTAAATAAACTGGTAAGCTATACTTATAACTGCTAACAAGAAGCATTATAGAACTACTATAAGTAAAGTACGCCAATAAAAGTGATAAACAGAACTAAATATACTGGAAACTATTTGTATTTATTAGTTGGTTATATAAGGGTTTATAAATTCACTTTTCAGAACAATAATAAGTAAAACGGAGCGGTTTTATAGTGGTATAATTCAATATTATTATAATCTTAACAAGATTATAAAGGTTTAATATAATTTACTTAGTATCCAAAACTATATCCGTGGTGTCCTGTACAAGAATACATTGGTCTTGCATAGTCTCGGTACGGACATTTTGATTTTGTTGTGTCGTATTCGTTGCCGACGTGGTATTCTATTTACTTTTGTTTAAAAAATGGGTCTATATAAATGGAAACGGCTAAAAAGAAGTGGTTATTACAAACGAAAGGTTCAGATAAAACGTCGGGTTCTATCTTTGTATCTGGCGAAGAACGAATCGTAGAAATAGGAAGGTTCCGTACAAAATAGTTGCCTACTGTGAAAGGATAAACGGGCATTTTGTTCGGACCTATGACCCACTAGCGATCACTAACGAAACGAGTTCCCACTTCCGATTGTTAAAGACCATGAATACTAACTACCCAATGAGATGAGTTGCATTCCTCAAAACGATGGGATTTTTTTATCTAACAAGAATTAATATAAATAGAACGAATTCTCGTATATCCACATCCTTTTAAATATATAAAACGCTTAAAAAAATGCACAATGATCTTCCTGAAAATGGTTACCTATCTACATTAATTTTAGATTGTTAAGTAGGATAACCAGAAATAAGACACTTTATTTTCACATTTTATTCAATATAATCGTAACATCGTCTTAAAACCTTGCTGGTGCATCTATTTCTTCCTGATGTCTTGCCCTCGATAAAAAGTACACCACGCTCGCGACATGCGCGCAGTTTCCAACAGTACGGCGGTCATGTATACAGGAACATGAATAGTTTTGAATACTTTGTCTTCCATTTAGAGTGGGTTCAATCAAAATATATGTCGTCGTGTGGAGAAGTGTCGTGGCCGTCTTGCAAGACTTTTTGAAACTTTATAGTTACATGCACGACATTTGTGAGACAACAAGAAATTTTCACGAAGAGTTTCGTTCCGAGGCTACCTTAAGGTTTTAAAAGCTCGAAAATCCCTTTTGGTCGTAAGGAGATCGACGTCCAGAAATATTACATTTTCAATGCTTTTTTTTTTTTTTTTTTTTTTTTTTTTTTTTGATACGGGGTGGAAAATCCTCATGGATGTCCTCCGCCCTGGGGCGGGCGGAGGGGTCTGTCAGACTCTTACTGACTAAAAACCACCCCGGTGTTCCATCTCACACCTACGTCGGGGGACATTCTTATTTTAATGATTTTTGTTTAGGTTAGGTCAGCACATTTTCAATGCTGACCTAACCTAAACAAAAATCATTAAAATAAGACATAGGTACCTAATAGCAATATAAAATAACAGTCCAGTTACAGAAATATTTACGGAACTCTAATTACAGACAACATGGCGAAGCAATGGTTCTCTTATTTACTATTTTAAATCAAAGTACGCCTATAGCGGTTTGGTAATGTATTTGGGAAAACCAACTTTGTCAAGATGGCGACTTTTCGTTGTATGTCTTACTGAAACCAACATTATTTTAAAATTTAACTTAATGAAAACGCTAATTTCAAGGGGCGCGTAAAAATTTTGATAAAAAACTTATTATACTTCACAGAAAATATACGTGCGCCATGCAGATTCAAACATATTATACATCGTGACTTATTGTTAACACTCTACTCATAATTAATATTGATAATATTTATAATAAGAAATGGATGAATAACTTACCTTTATCACTATTCATTTTTACAAATGTGAGCAACAACATTCACCAATTCACAACACTTTGTATGATCTTGTAAGAGATTTGTTATTGTCGTGTTTGGTTCCATTAAGCGCTGATAGTTAGCTTTGCGGGAGCAAATAGTTTTACGTAGTCCAACTATAAGGTCGTTATTGGGCAAAGCGGTGTTCACCAAGTCTACTAAAGATATTTAATCAGGCAAAATACGCCTATAAATTGGGCCCTTTTCCGTGGTTATAATTGCTTATATTATAATCCTAATAAAATGTTGGTTCCAGAACCATTACTAGACTACATTTTGCTGCTTGGGTAGTATCGTCGTATAAATATCATCGCTCGATTTATATTATTACTTTTTTTTTGCTAGCCTCTCTTCTTTGGCAGTTGCATACTATAAACGTTAATTAGTAATATCTACTTTTTCTCTTTCTAGACTCCTGCAAAGATGCTGATTGCTGCAAGGACAATAACTGCGAGACTAACTGCACTGACTGCTCCTCCCCGGGTAATATTTTCATAGGTTTATTAAGATAAGAGTTTTAGAATTTACCCTAAGGTGTTCTGAAAAAAGAAACAATCTCGGTCATTGTTAGAAAAATTCGTCAGAGAACTAAAGTTACCGACATTGTGCGTCGAATTAGCACGTTGAAGTGGGATGGGACCGCCAACGTGTGCAGACGGACCGACGGTAGATGGAGCAGACACACTTTAGAGCAGAGACCGCGTTTGGGCAAGCTTAGTGTGAGGCGCCCTGCGGCGCGATGGACCGACGATTTGAAGAAGGTGGCTGGCAGCGGATATACGGGCTGCCCATGACCGGGTTGGTTAGCGATCTCTGGGGGAGGCCTACGTTCAGCAGTAGACGGCAATAGGCTGATATGATGATGATGTTAGAAAACAAAGAAATATCACGTTTCCCATTGAGTATAGTTCTGCCATAGCGAACCAATACACGTTCACATTTTTCAATTTTCAAAGCTAGCAATTTTTAAATTAACAGATTTACAAAATTACTTGTGTAAAATGCAAATAATAACTTTTGGATGTAGGAATAACTGTTCTTGCTAATTTAACATAATCTAACACATTTAACATAACACATCTAACCACCCATTTAACATTTGAATTAATTTTTCATAATTAGTTGAATCATTGATGGTTCGGTCTAACAAAACCATTAATACAAATAATGTGTGCCATGGTGATCAGCTAATATGTTTACCGTTAGAGAACAAAGCTGCCATGCTCATTACACTTAAATAATATCAATATCTTTCTTTTTCAGGGGGCTGCTGCTAGATTTCGCGCGCCTGATATGACAATGTACCTATAATGTGCATGAACACTACTTATATTGTTATCTTTTGTTTCTGATTGAATAAATAAAAAATATGGTTTAAATACTGCTTTTGTTTTTGTGTTTTCAAAGTCCACTCATCTTTATCCTTATCCCTTATGTTCTTACCTACATATCTATTATGAAACAATCCCCCGCCGCGTCTTCATAAATTCAAAAATTTCTGAACGTGTTTTCATGCGGTTTTCACCAAAAGACAGAGTGATTCATGAGGACCGGTGTATAATTTATTAAGGTTTTGTGTAAATTGGTTGAAATATGTATGACGATAATACCAGTGCGAAGCTGGCTGCGGGTCGCCAGTTTTATCAATACCGTGAAATGGAAAACCGTGGAAAAAAAAATCTCCCTCGGTGTATTTAGGTAAAGTGAGAATGAGGTGAGATGTCAGTTTCTAGCACAAAGTAGAATCACACCTCTCCTGCTCATTACAAATTAATTCAGCAATGGAGTTGTCGCTTTCAAGAACCCCTATATGAATTGTTGATTCTTCAAAAATCCATAAAGGGTCGGCTTCCAGTCTAACCGGATGCAGCTGAATACCAGTATTGTACATGGAGCGACTGCGTATCTGACCCTCATAACCTGTCATTGGGTAAAACGAAGAAATCTGAAGGAGGACATTGCTTGCAGAATCAGCAAGCTGAAGTGGCAGTGGGCTGATTCCGTCTGTCGCAGGACCGACGGCCGAAGGAGCAGAGTTGTCCTGGCATGGAGACTTCGAATCGGTAGGCGTCGCGTGGGACGCCCTCCAGCCTGATGGACCGATGACCTGAAGAAGGTAGCCGGTGGTAGCTGCATGGATGAGGAAGGCTCAGGTGTTAAACCTGATAACCCTGACCGAATGCTCTTCTGAAACTGATAAATTCAAATTCATTCAAAGTGTACAAATATTGATATTTTATAAAGTATCGACCAAATGTAGTAGGGAAATGACAGCATAATATAAATGCAGCTGATTTGCTTTTGAGAATAAAGAAATGAATTTAAAATCAATGTCATCAAACAAGTAAAAAAATCTGGGCAAAAAATTAAAAAAATCTGTCAGATGTAATTTTAATATTGTATAAATAAATTGTACAGTTTTACTAAAATATTTCACATACCACCAACGGTTAATATGAGGACTCTATCAATTTTATTATATTCTTGTACTTATTACCTATATACCTACATATTCATTGACAAATAATTTAAACTCGAATTTAAGTTTAGAATTAGTTAATTAGGTAGGCTAGGTACTTTATGATTTTTTCCCAAAGTTTGAAATCGTCTGACTAGCCGTTTCCTACCTATGTTCGGGTCAGCTTCTAGTGATCTAGTCTAATTGGATGCAGCTGAGTGCCAGTGCTTTACACAGAGCTACTGCCTGACCTTCATAACCAATTTACTGGGGCAACACGATACCCCTTGGTAAGTTTGGTTGTCAGACTTTTGGGCTTCTGAATACCCGTTACGACTGTCCAAGATCTACGAATGACAGCCGGGACCAGCGGCTTTTACGTGCTTTGTGAGGCACGGAGGGGTCGCGGTATGTAATTGATGGTCACTCATCCACGGACTGAACGCGGCAAGCCTAGCTTAACCATGACCGATCGGTCTTTCCGACGTTTACTTAGCCACGAAAAGAAATAAAAGGTTTAAATTAATTTAATGAAACGTGTTTTTTTGCTTATACACTAAGTAGTTAAGGCTAAGTGAACATTTAACTAAAAAGCGGCCAAGTGCGAGTCGGACTCGCCCATGAAGGGTTCCGTAGCAGCAAGTAACATAATATAGAAGTTTTTTTATTTTTATATTTGAGTTGATTGAATGAAATGTAAATTGCGGTTTACGATTAAATGACGTATTAAAAAACTACTTACTAGATCTCGTTCAAACCAATTTTCGGTGGAAGTTTACACGGTAATGTACATTATATATTTTTTTAGTTTTATGATTCTCTTATTTTAAAAGTTACGGGGGGGAGGGGACATACATTTTACCACTTTCAGTGTCTCTCGCGCAAACTTTTCAGTTTAGAAAAAAATTATATTAGAAACCTCAATATCATTTTTAAAGATCTATCCATAGATACCACACGTATGGGTTTGATGAAAAAAAAATGTTGAGTTTCAGTTCTAAGTATGAGGAACCCCCAAAATTTATTGTTCTTTTTCTCAGAATACATCTACTTACCAAGTTTCAACAGTATAGTTCTTATAGTTTCGGAAAAAAGTGGCTGTGACATATGGACGGACAGACACACAGACATAAATGACGAATCCATAAGGGTTCCGTTTTTTGTCATTTGGCTACGGAACCCTAAAAACAGGTTTTTATCTCCGGTTGTTAAGAAGTAATCTCGGTAAATAGCATTACCAAAAAAATGCGGTCGTTAGGACCAAAATTCATAACTTAATTACTTGATGCTTCTGGGTATTTTCTAAATTTCTTTATTTATACCATGCGGGTGGCATATTTTTGTTATGGCGTTCTATGGGGGAGGCCTTTGTTCAACAGTGGACGTCTTATGTTGATGATGATGACGAACGCGTTGTGCTGTGGTCTCCTATAGCATTCTAAGCAATAGTCTGCTTTTTACAGTTACGACTTGCAACTGATAAAGAATTCATGTCCTGTGCCTTTTAAACGTTACTTTCTGCGTCACCTCGAACCAGCCCTGTTGGTACACGTCCAGGGGTGTGATTCTGTAAGACCTCATTCTAAACTTCGAATCTGAATCCGCTGTGAGTTTCTTGATTGGCATTCTAAAAACTCGGTTGATAATTCGAATTTACACTAGCGCCACCCTTGCGAGCGTGTCAGCGAGTTGAACTAAAATGACAGGGAGATTTTGACAGATAAAGTAAGAGATGACGTAAGAAGTGGCATTCTGTAAGGTAATTTCCCCGTCACTTCGACGCTCACTTCGCACTCGAACCCGATTCAAAGTGTCAAATATATCAAGGTAATTTTGAACCTTATGTGAAGTGAGAGTGAATAGCGATGTGGGATGCGAGTTGTTGATTGAATTTTACAGAATTGACCTACTGGTCACCTCGTCACCTCTTTTTGGGCCGTCCTCGTTACAAATGGGACAAGCCCGCCACACTATTCCCAAACCACTGCAACTCCTGTAAGCCGGGAATCAACAGTGGCGACCACCAGAAAAGCGCCAACGCAATGAAGCTCGACGAGTCCCAGATAAACGATCAACTGTTTTGGATCCCGCAACGAAATTGATCAGAAAAGAACAGCGGAGGAGTAAGAAAAACATATTTTCCACTTCCCTCCTAATCAAGCAGGAGACAGAACAGAACTAGGCTAATAGGCACAAAGAGGTCGTCCTCATTGTCGTCGTCCATCGTCAGGCACCCGCGCGAAGACTTTTGCCCAGCTTTTGTATTTCACTGTACACGCGACTGACATGACCCACCCAATCCCATTTAAGGCTGGTAGTCTTTTCGCCTACTTCAGTTATGTGCGTTTTGGAATGCAGCGTGTTATTTTATACGTGACAATAAACAATTTTTCTTTCTTTGTACAGACGTCAGCTCATCAAGCCATACCAAACTGTCAAATTGTCCCTAATGAATATGAACCTTATCGATTTGAAATAAATCAAAGAAATTTGACAGATTATTGTAGCTTGATATGCTGGTCTCTGCATAATGTTAGAATCTTTAAAAACAGCAATCACTTTATCCCAGTCATAATCAGTCTGATACTATAGTTATTAACAAAAAAAGAGAAATAGATGCTGCGTGTCACAGTTTCGATTCCCGCTCGTAACATACTTGTATGTCCTACTGGTAGTTGCTGCGGGGCTAATCGTATATGTGAGTTTATATGTATTTGTAAACGCTCCCACGATACAAACCGAGTCTGCAGTGTAGGGCAACATATTAAAAAAAACACATAAATAACTTCAACAAAACATTTATATGAGACAGTAGAAGAATACGAGGGTGACAAAGAAGACTACAGTAAAGGAGATGGGGAAACACGTCTCCAAGAAGTTACTGGCGCGGGTAAAGACGGAAGGGCGGCGACCACGCCTGTCTCGGTCCATGATGAAGTTACGCTGTTAGCAGCAGCCGCCTGGAAGGAAAATATATATCATCGTTAGGAAGAATGGAACAGGTATAACAAGTATTACTAATACTATAGTCCGATCGCTAAACTAAGGCCGTTCCTGAGGGAGCTGCACGGTGCGGGAAAAGTGTGGTGACGTGATGCAAGAGCTCACTGATACGTCAACTTGTGCCAACTAACAACACCTTTCGCACCGTGCAGCTACCTCAGGAATGGTCTAAGGGCTATTGTTTTGAACTAGAATAGGAAATATGATTTTATTTTGGTCCAGTTAGCTTACTATCTGATTTTTTTTGAGGAAGTGAAAGTACTCTATACATTTTGATCCCTGTAGCACCGCTGATTTTTCTTTTAAATTCAGAATTGATTCTAAAATAAATGTTGTAGGTATAAGCTCATAAGTATCAGATCAATTGGGGATTGGATTTTAATTTGATTCCTAATATGTGTCCAAAATTAATATGGTTAGGGCTCTGATTTTCCCTTCAGCCACAAAGCCCTAAAAATCAATAGTTTTACCTTTAGGTTTGCACTCGTCAGCACAGCCCTTATCTTTGCATGTGCAGTTCTCTGCACACACACCACCCTTGCAGGTTTCTGAAAGTAACAATTAGGTATTATATCTCTTGTATCTGTTATTGAAAAAAAACAATATTGGACTAATAACGCATGGCATTCATATGTCCAGAGGATGGGCAGCAGCGTCCTTCTGAGTACCACCTACTGCGATTGCCAATATTCATCGGCCAATCATGGCAATTACGGCTGAACCCCCCCTTGGGGGAGACATATGCAGTGGGCGTCTAAAGGTTGACATGATGATGATGATAATGATGAATTCGTATGGTTTCTGCTATTAAAACTAAACTAACCGTTAAAGTTTGAACTATCCGTTTCAGAAAATATTGTAACAGATGATTGCCATTGATAACTGATTGTTTTACTTCATAAATCTGAGGCACGAATTTTAAGGAAATCGTAGGTCACACACATCACATTTTAACTACTGTAGATAACAGAGCACTATTCAATAAGGAATTAAGGAAATAACTAACGTTTAAAAAGACTTGTGTTTCGTTTATAAAGTATTAGGACGACCTTGAGTCAAGGAAAATGATATATAAAAATGTGCTCGTACTTATGCGCATTTACCTTAACTAAACAAAGATTAGCTAAATGACAGCGTTTGACTCAAACAGTGGGTCTCGGCATGCTTAACTAACGTCCAAAATTTTCGACATCGTTTCGTTTGCGCTTGTCAAAACTGTAACTCGGCTACCATTTGAACTATGGGATGTAGTGATCAACATTGTAGAAACGATTAGGTACATTTTCATTCTAAAATTTTGAATGATGTATACTTGTCTACGATTTTTCTATTCGTTTGTTCTGATAACATGACGTCATACCCATACATTTGATTGTAATAGTTTTCTATTAGCGTTATCCATTGTTAAACTTGGTTAAGCCTGCAGAGGTTTCAAAAGCCAATTTATTTTTCATACGCATCTAAGAGTTGATTTTCAAAGAAACAAGGAATGACGAAGACTACAAAATTCCTATGGAGCATGGCCCTTTTCTGAACGTGTATTGTGTTTCAGGTGTCCCACTATACCATATTTGTATACTGGGATATAGGTATAGTGGCTAGGTACCTCAAGCTCACCGAATATGCCGGCCGAGTTTTACAGAATACCACTACTTTTCCATAGTTATAACACCAAAATGCTACTTGTAATGAACTCTCTCCAAAAAACAAAAAAAACTGGTCAAGTGCCAGTCGTAATCGCGCACGAAGGGTTTAATACCATTATCTATACAACATTAGACTTCGAGCAAAAAAGGGCAAAAAAATCGCGTTTGTTGTATGGGAGCCAACCTTAACCTTTTATTTGTTATTATAGCGGCAACAGAAATACATAATTTGTGAAAATTTCAACTGTCTAGACAGACGGACGGACAGACAGCGAAGTCTTAGTAATAGGGTCCCGTTTTTACCCTTTGGGTACGGAAAACTAAAAACAAATGAAAAATACCAAAATGATAAATGACATCCTAAAATCGTTGATAATCTCTTACCTTTGCACGGTTCACAAGGAGAAGGCATGTTGATCGTTGTTGCTGTAGTTCTACTTCAAACTATGCACCATCCAAGATGTTGCCATGTTTTATACCGCACAGCTATCGCAAAAACTAGCAATATCTGGAGCAAGGCTGACGAAAAACTGATAGCTATTATAATACTGAAATTGGTCGATGTAATGGAAGAATGTTGCTTAAAATACTTATAAAAGAATTATTGAAAATATATAGGTAACATTTTGATTTACTATTTGGTAATAGACATCACAGGTTCTAGGTTATCATGGGTTCGTTGGTGCATTGTCCCCAAAAAAGGTGACTATCCATTTTAGCGTAATTATCAATCTTACAAAAAAAAGCCGTCATCGTGGTCACTATTTTTCAGCAGTGCTATTCCATAATGTCTCCCTCGTTGATTTTGGCAAAATGAGTAGTAAGTGAGTCAATTCCTAGTGCCCCTAATTATGGGGAATGACAGCTTATTTCAAGCCCACTTCATCTAAATTGACCAAAGGGACATTTTCATAGAATAGGCCGGCTGGTCCTTATTATACCGAACAATTGATAACAATGGTCTCGAATACTTTGCTTTAGGTTAGCTGGTTAGTCGGTAATATATACATCATCATCATTGCCATGTCAACCTTTAAACGCCCACTGCTGGGCATAGGTATTCACCTATGCTCAGCAGTGGCAGTAGGCAGCCCAAGGGGGTTCAGCCGTAATCGCTATGCTTCGCAGTAGGTATTACGGTACTCAGAACGACACTGCTGCCCATACTCTGGTCAATATCCGTCTGTCGCCTTCTACGACACCCACGGGTAGAAAAGGGGTGGTGCTATTCGCGGCCGGCACCACACGGTTGAGTAATATATGATGCATATATGGCAGCATTATATGATGCCCTCATAAGGAGTCAGCTGGAGTGTAATGCTGCAATATGGGCTCCACATGAGACTAAATATAGTCTCATGTTGGAGCGCATACAAAATAAATTTACGAGGTACATATACCTTAGGCTTTGTGGGGTGTATCCCTTGTATCCCTTGATGTATCCAACCTTGTTCGTTTTAGGCATGGTGGGATACAACAAGTTGGAAACAAGGAGGGATTTATCGCTGGCATCTTACATGCTTGGAGTGTTTCGGGGTAATATCAAAAATTCGGGGGTTCTGCAGTGGATGGGTTTGTGTGTGCCCGATGGGTATGTGCAACGCCGACGACGACCACATTTATTCGCGGTGCCACGTGGCAGAACAAACTTGCTGAACAAAGCCTACCTCACGCGGACCGTGCATACACTTAATCTGGTTGCTGAGAGAGTGGACTTGTTCTCGTGTTCGCTGAGTGAGTTCAAAAAGGTAACGTTACATGTGTTGTGTTATTTATAATTTTGTTTTTGTCATTAATTGTTGTTTTTATATATAATTTAATTTTGTCATTCATTGTTGTTTTTTAAATCAACTGTACCTACTGTATAGCTCGGCACTATCGTATTGGGAAGTTGCCTGTAAAGATAGTGAACATGTTATGAAATAAATATTATGGAGGTCATACAAAAATCAGGTTGAAATGGAAATCTAACTAATCATTATCTTCCTGACCTTATCCCATGTTACTTGGGGTCGGTGCAACACGTTTCGAAGTAATAAAATGAATCTATCTTATGTAATTTTTTTTTATCTGCATAAATGAAATTAATTGCATAGTGAAATGTTCTATTTGATAACCATATTCACAGGTAATCATTTTTTGGCAGAATATGATAGAAGTACATTGAATTATGATATTAAAGCAAGTGGTCTCAACATATTCTTCCATACCGATGGGACTCTTTTAAATAAAATAGTCCCAAGTTTCATCCATCCTATCAAATAACAGGTTGCTAATTAACGACTATGGAAATTAATTATATTGTTTTTGTATTACAGCTTTATTTTGGGTCACTGATTAACGCTAGTATGTCACAGTGTAACAGTATACCCAAACCGTAATGACTGAATAAGTGTACCTACTTAGGTACAACCTTAAAATTCGAATTTATTGAATAATATTCGATATTTTAAAGCATGGGACTAATCATCATAGCATTGCCTTGATGGCCTACTCGGCTTCGCGATATTTCGCCAACTTTTTTATCAAGTAAAATTATAACAAAATTTTCCAAGTTCCGCATCATTTTATGCTTCCATTCATTCAAGCATCACACTCAGCCACTGAAGCAAGTCTTTAAACAATATGTTTTTTCTTCCGGCTTCAACAAATAATATAAAAAATAGGAAAGAAAACCAGTTCATCAATTGGTGGGTTCCGCACGATCACACCGGCTGAACATCGAGGAAGCAGCTCCAAGGCTCTTCCTACTCCCCAAGCAACCTTGTTTGTGGACAGTGCACCTATATTTAGGAGATTAAATCTTATTTTCATATCATTCACACCCAGGAAACAGTGAATTGCAGTTATGGCTACCCGGACCATTACCCAAACTGTGCAAGGTACATGCTATGATTTTAATGTCGATTTATTTGAAATCTGCATTATAAAGTTTATTTTATTGATGGTGATTTTCCTTTACACTTTCCTACAGTTGCATTTACTGTATGTCATGTATATTTACTACTTTTCCTATAATTTTATTATGAGCGCCTTATGTTGTTTAAAAAGCAAACTCATAGAAGAACAGGTCCCCGATATTATTTGTAGGCGTTTTCGGTTCTCTTGGTTTAATTCCTAAAACCCATTGTATAGAAATAATAAATACGGTAATTTTTTCAACATGATTGTAATGTGAATGTAATGTAAAATTGTATACCTATAACATCTTGCGTTTGTGTGTACACAAACTAATTGATTTTTTAACAAAATAATTACCTATTTGGTTTCTTGTATCTTTTGTTTCTTAAATTAACCACAAAACATCCTTCTAATTACAGAATTCCTGCCAAAGACCCAGATCAATACAATCATGTCTCCCAAGACCAAAACGATTCTGCCTCCAAAGACCAAACAGGAGCCGCAGGCTCTGGGCTGCCCTGTTGACTGCCCCTGCAAGACCAAGAAAGTCAGTTCGTACGAGAGACCCATGCGGCTTCTTTTCAACGCCATAGGAATCATTGTCGCTCTCATAGCTACATACTTGATTGTTACTACAGATTCCAATATTTACATCATCTTTTGGGTCTGCTATTCTATCCTGAGACGGCTGTCTAAATCTAGATTGTCCAGATCACATACCAAGTCTGACTAATTTTGTTTTATTTGCACTGTATTTATTTCTAGGCTAACTATTTATTTGTTTGTTTGTTTATTTATTTGAAACCACTGAGCATGCAAAGTATTCAATAAACTGTTTTTTTGTTTATGTCTGTTTGTTCCTGTCGTTGTCCTCGTGTTTGTGTTGTTTGGTAATTGTGTTGTTGTCTTTGCTAATTATGAAATGGTAGGTTTAATTACATCGTTTTTTTATATTTCGTAAAATGTTTATGTAATTCTTGCACGTAACGTATACTTGCCGTTGATGTGGTGGTCTGAAACACGACTGCTGTGCGTCGGGTCCGGGGTGGGATTCTCAAGTCGGGTAAAATTATATTGGGTTTCTTTCATTAGGAATTTGGAAGTTGGTGGTGTGACACCCACGTGTCTCGGTAAGCACGTAAAGCCGTTGGTCCTGCGCCTGATCTCTCACCGGTCGTGTCGGATTGCTGTCCCATGGGACTATGAGAGTCAGGGGAGAGGGCCTGCATGTGGATGCACACACACTAGTGCGCTTAATATCTCCTGCGTACTTACTTGGTCTGTCGTCATTAAGATTAGCCACCGTGACGGAAATTCGGGCGGGGGAATATAATTATTATAAGTGTTCTCTAACATTCTCGATAGGCATAATTTAATAATGGTAGGTTAAAACGTAATTTTATCATAGCATCTGCTTAAATACCCACAATAATAGAGTAGAAGCCACGCTTAAGCTCGTCACAGACGTAGCTATAATATATATTATAGCTAGCCACCACACACGGTAGCTATAATATAATAATATATTTTTGCCCTTATTACGTCTGCGGTCGTTGCATGTTTCACCTTTTTGAAATATATATTAATATGCCTTGCTATATCTGTCCACATATATTGCTGACGTAATAAAGATATATATTATAGCTACGTCTGTGTCGGGCTTCGCACTATTATGATAAAAGTTTCGTTCTAAACTTGATTTGATAGGACCTACGACCGAAGATATTTTGAAAGAGTTCCTAATCGAAGTTAATGTAAATCTACCTAAAGAATAGTTAAACATATTCATAAAGCCACAGCTGTTTGCACTGATGACATGATATGAATACCGCATTTTAGAAACGGTATTTTGTATTTTGCCTTGTCAAGCTGACTGGCAAAACGCCTAAGTATACTTACCTGTTAACTACGGCACAGATTAACTAATAGTTCCTTTGCGTACGGCCCTCAAATTTAAAACATGTACTAAAGTTAGTAATAACCACGAATATACATACTGAAATGATGCCAAGAAAAGAAACTAAAGAAAACTGGACGAGGATGGCGAAAATCGGATATCTGCAGTGCGAGTCCGATAATTGGTGAAATTAGATGAGTTTGAGGTGAGCTCAGCGAGCTGTCAATCCCTAACATCACATCGGTGGACATGGCTCGCCTAAACTTCACTTCACTTAAATTCATCGAGAAAGATTTTTACAGAATAGGCTGGTTGGAGTAGGCTCCAACCAGCCTATTCTGTAAAAATCTTTCTCTACGGCTACAAATTGTGTCATTTGCTAGGGCAAATGACACAATTTGTAGCCCCACATCCAAAAGGAAATCTTCACATACATCTTCTGCCTAACCTTTTCTCAACTATGTTTTTGTCGGTTTCCGGTAGACTGGAATGGAATTCAGCTGCCTCCTGTTAGAACAGGAGGCAGCTGAATACCAGTGTTTTACATGGACCGTCTGCCTATCGGACCTCCACTGGCTAACACGATACCCATTGGTTAGACTGGTTTTCAGATCTTCTGGCTTCTAACTACCCTTAACGACTGCCTGAAATACGACTGACTAACTGACTGAAAGATCTACGAATGACAGCTGGGACCAACGGCTTCCATGCTTTCAAAATCGGTATGTAATGGATGGTCATCCATCCACAGATTGACCGCGGAAAGCGTGGCTTAACCTTTGACCGCCCGATATGTACGGCTTTCAGCCACGAGGTCCTCATATCTTCTATTCGTTTTAGTGAATACTATACACATGTGATGCCTATTCTTGAGTTTTTGCATCAATTAGTGCCGCTAGCAAGTTCACTGATCTGAAATTTACACTCGTCGACTGTTTTTGCGACAAATACGATTTTGGCGCAAATTCGAGATTGTAGATTATACCTATACCACAGAGCATGAAGTTCTTTTTTTATTGTAGGTATGAGAACTTTTTGCTAATGTCTTGGAGTTGCTTTTTTATCGTCTCTTTTGTTGAAGACATTGTAAAATCTTGTGTTCGTCATTGAACTATTGTATAGAAGGTAAGCCATTGTGATCTTATTTGAAATTATAAATCCAGCCACATTTATTTTTATGTAATCTTCTACTTACGTAGGTATTAATTTCTGTGAGTATTATCAAGTGAACTTCTCTAATTTCAAAATGATAATATTTTGTTACATGAGTAATTTCTTATGCATGGATAACGTATTGTAATGTAATGTAATGTAATTCTCCGACCGAATTTCAGTCACGGCGGCCAATTTCGATGGAGATCAGCCAAGTACGCAGAAGATATTATAGTGCACAAGTGTGTGCGCATACACAGGTGCACTCCATCTTCCCTCATTCTCATAGTCCGGTGGGACGGCAATCCGACACGACCGGAGAGAGATCAGGCGCAGGACCAACGGCTTTACGTGCTTACCGAGGCACGGGGGTGTTACACCGCCAACTTCCAAACTACGGGCTGTTACTGAGAAATTCTTAGTCGAAAAACCCATTAACATTTTGCCCGACCTGGGAATCGAACCCAGGACCTCTCGCTCAGCAGTCGCGCTTGCGACCACGAGACCAATGTGTTGTGTATTGTTCATGTCTCTACCCAAGAGAGGAAGAAGAAGGCCAATAAAAAGATGGATGTATTGTGTGAAGAATAATATAATAGAGAAGGGAAAAACATATATTAAAACATATATTAAAAGTACACGGACAGACACTTGTTTACAAAACAAGCATATTACAGTTTAGAGGATTATATCCATGATAAGAATGCTTGGAAACATGCTGGTCCGGGCTCCATAGGACAATCTACAGTCTAGACAAAATCAAATTGATTGCTAATTAAAACTACTTAATTAATACTTAGTAAATACATTATATTTAATTCTTGCTTTGGGTCACACACTGGTTCATAGGTTCATAGTTTGTTGAAATGTATGGAGTGGTTGTCTACTTTTACAATAATTGTAAATATGTGAACACTATGTATCTATGTATACAACTTAGCTGTCATTCTTTATCTTGTAATGCTTTGTACATACTTCAATATAGTGTTTTTATGCAAGGTCCATCGTATTTACGTATAGTTATATAACTGTAAACTGTAAATGCAAAATATTGTACACATTTATTTTTAAAAGAGTAAGTATGGAGTTTCTTGCCCATTCTTCTCCATACGAAACTACCTTTTGGAATGGGCAACTAGAATCAACTTTATATTTTTTTATTATGACGTTCAAAAATGCCTTTTTAATGGTCTAATTGAAATAAATTATTTGACTTTGACTATTTGACTTTGGGACTGAAAGCAGTCAGTAATATCATGACGGTGGTCAAGACGGGATGGAAAAAAAAAAGGTGTTGCGCCGGCCCCAAGTAACATGGGATGGCATGAAGATGATGATGATGAATGAATGTATTATTTTTCATCAGTTAAAAACCAAACGAGATAAAGATTCAATTTTGTGTCTAAAACTATTTTACGACACGGTTGACGTAGCGGCTGACCGATTGATTGCTGCGCAGCGTGTTGCGAGTTCGCATCCCACCCAGGGTAAACATTTGTGTGATGAGCACTTGTGTTTGCCTTGTGTCTGGTTGTAGGTACGTATCTGTTTATGTATTTACTAGCTTATGCCCGCGACTTCGTTCGCGTGGAAGTCGTAAACAATTACTACTTGAGTACTCAATAGCAATTATAAATTTCACTGACGGGCAGTGTACAGCTTGGTCTAGAAGCACGAAACTTTGTATGGAGATTTGTCTTTTATGCCAATAGGAAATTATGTCGTGCACACGGTCAAAGCCCGTCACATACGTAGCTATAATATATATATATTATAATATATTTTCGCTCTTATTACGTCTGCGATCGTTGTTTGTTTCACATTTTTGAAATTTATATTAATATGCCTTGCTATATCTGTCCACATATTTTGGTGACTTAGTAAAAATATGTATTATATCTGATCATAATATGCCTTGATTATAGCTACGTCTGACGTATATTAATATATATAATAGCTACGTCTGTGACGGGCTTAATGTACTAAAAAAAGCTGACTCTTTCGCGATGGATGCTGAAAAAAAAGTGATCATAAATGATTGTTTCTTTTTACATTTTAAGATAAATACGTATAAAAAAACGTATAAAAACGATATATTCTTTGTCGTTCTAAAAAAAATACTTTTATATATTCATACGTACACAACAAAAATTTTGAAATTCCTAACCTAAAAATGAAGAAGAAAAAACATTAAGGAAGCTTAGATATGTCGGCGTCAGGTATGGCTGAGCGGGAAGCGCCGACATCGTTTGGGTTCGGTGGTATCGGGTTCATTGTAGAATAACAATATTCAATGCAGTACTAACTACCTTACTTTATTAAATGTGGTCGTACAATACAATTCAAATAGGTAAACCGACAGTTTCGTACTAGATGAGTGTCCTGCTTGGTATCTCGAGCAAAAGTCCGCTTGGCACGGTCCCCACTCTCCAACACGACTCTGTCCACATGGCGCCATTTTAACCGACAGCTGACGTCACGGCGTTTACCATTTCTTCTGTAGGTACTACAATAATCAATTTGAATCCTCTTTATCGCTAAATTATCGCTTGCTGCGACAGATATATATTTATAATACCTCTCAAAATTCTATGGGGTAATGTGTGGCGTCACCTTGCCCGACTACTGTGTTCATTGAGATGTATACTACTTGTCTCCCATCAATTTGAGAGAAACAGAATGCTTTTATCGATCGCAGCAGCTGGATAATTTTTGGGCGTTAAATAAAAAAGCTCACACGTAAAATTTCACAAGAAATATCTCTACGAATTATATAGCTGTGGAACCTTCCAGACTCAAAATGAACGTTATTCCAATTGATGCATTTATCCAACTATTAACGTTCTCCGCTGCGCGCCATTCAAGTGGTTGAATTAATAAATAGTCATAAAGGGACCCTCCATGTATTGTGATGCGGAGCGTAACTCGAACTCGAACCCACGATGCTCGCGTAGATATATGTAGATACCTACCTACCTCTTTTAAACGTTGTGCATCGTCTGATGTTTATGCTCTCCTAGTCATCCATTTATATATTCCTAAACAGGATCCATTAATGTTGTCTAGGGTTTCGCCACTGATCTGCCTAGCCCTTTCCCAACTATATTGGGGTCGGCTTCCAGTCTAACCAGATGCAGCTGAATACCAGTTTTTTACATGGAGCGACTGCCTATCGGACCTCCACAACCCAGTAACTGGGAAACACGATACAACTCGGTACGACTGGTTGCTGGTGGTTGCTTCTGACTACCTATAACGACGGTCAAAGATCTACGAATGACAGCCGGGACCAACAGCTTTATTTGCTTTCCGAGTCACGGGGCCATGACTTCGCCTGCGTCTCCGATAACTCTGACATTTAGGGTATTACCAGACCAATCGATCGATCGATGGTAGAATGGATTAGTAGACGTCGATCGAGCTGCTTGATTAGATTATTATTAGTAATGGATTATAGCCGGAGTTAATCGATCAACGTCGACCGATGCCATCGACTAGCATTCGATCAACTAGTTAGTTGAACGGTATCCGTCGATCAGCCAAAGCTACCACACCAATCGATCAAAGTCGATCGATGTCGACCGGTGGCATCGCGAGTAACACGCTTACGCGGTCGAAGTAAGTAAATAGAGTAAGTATTTAAAATCACAAAAAAACATGCACGCTATACAGATCTAAAACTGTGCCAGAATTCAAATTTCTACATTGCGTAGATCTTTAGGAAAACCCCTTCGTGACAGATGTACAAAAAGTGATCTGCAGTGCAATTCTGTAAGAATTCACAAGCGAATTCGAATCCTATCTCATTTCCGATTTCACTTACTAGAAGTGAAAAGTATTTGGTTTTCGATTAAATAGTAAGGAAATAATATTTCGCTTCATCTATGCCAGCACTTAGTAGCACTAGCGTAGTTTTCATCGAGTTACAGACTACCTAAAACAGTTTTCACCGCGGAATCAGAAGTGAGATCTGAAGTGAGTTCTTACAGAATAACATAGCTTGTATAGATTCTATTTTTTCCTTTTAAGCTACGGAACCCTAACAAACACCTGTCGATAATATTTAATCACTGGACGTGACTGGACTCTGGATATGGTCATATTTTTTTGTTATAAAGGTTACATAGTACATGCTACGCTTCAGAAAAAACTACTCGTGTAGGAACAACCAATCATCATAGTTAAGAAAAAAAACGTAAACGTTCCTATAATTTTAAAGTAGAGCGCAGACGAAACTTGTATGCATACTTACGTAGGTATAGGTATGTTGGTACTATAATCGGTATGACGTGATCACGGTCTGGAGGTACAATCTACACAATAGAAGCAATATTTAAATTAATACTTTTTTGTGTATTGAGCAAATCGAATAAACTATATTGCTAGCTCATCTAACAGACGATGTCTTAATTTTATAAATTTTCTGACCGTTTAAACCTTCCCTGGACTTTCCCTGGACACAAATATTTCAAGACCAAAATTAGCCAAATCGGTCCAGCCCTTTTCGAATTTTCGCGAGACTAACGACCAACGATTCATTTTTATTATATACAGGGAAATTGAAAAAATACCCAAAACCTCTTAATCTGGAATTCGTATCATCACCCTGAATAACATTTGTTCTACGACTTTGACCTCAACTACTTTAGTATTATATCATCTGTGCCTCAACTAAATAACGGAGCCAAAAACAATTTATTTGAAGTCTGTAAAATGTACGTTTATTACGCGCGCGCGCTCCCATATGATAGCGAATATGATGTAGATAGTAGGTAGGCTAATGTACAGGCACAGCCGATTGCAGGCCTTTCGTCGGCCGTGTCAGAAAAAAATATTATGCAAAATTTTAAATGCATTTTATATTTTTGTATGGAAAAAAAAGGTTTCGAATTTTGAAAAGTCGTAGAACAAATGTTGTTCAGTAGTGCTATTCTGTTACAATCTTCTTCGGTGAACACCTAGGTGCAGTGAGCTGTCAGCAGTCCCGATGCTAGGGATTGACAAAGCAGACGGACGGATGACAGCTCACTTCACCTAGGTGTTCACCGAGGGAGATTGTAACAGAATAGACATACAGGGTGATGATACGAAGTGAGGATTAAGTGGTTTTGGGTATTTTTTCAATTACCCTGTAGATAGATAAAAGAAGAAGATAGACTTTATGTAGAACCACTGTCAGCCTTCGGGGTGGACTGTCAATTCCTTATTTTCTTATTTAGAACAAAGATTTTTTTTTCCATTTATAGGCATACGTTTGACCACTATCTTACGATGGGAAGCGATGATGCGGTCTAAGGTGGAGCACGCTTGCCTAGAAGTAACCTATTCACTCTTGACTTAAAGACTACCTCATTAATTATTTGAAGTACTTAATATACAATTTTAGTAATGTTAGATATGCCTAAATCAGCCAAAGATGCCACAATTGGGATTTTACCGAATACGGAATACCGAATATTCGCCCACACTCTCAGCCGAAGCTTCGAATATTCGGCGGCCGAATATTGTGTGATTATAAATATGACCTATGTGTAAAAGGCGAAGGCTTTAATTTTTAATATGTAGTGATGTATATATTGGACAATATTCTGCCTTCCAACCAGGTACCGAGACAATACATACCACTGAAGATAATATCAGTGCGACCACTTTGACCGCATAGCTTTTTCTGGAGAAATGTGATAAGTTCTTGTGTTGTAAGTTGTTTAATAATTATCTCATCATCAGCCTATAATAGCCTTTTCGAAACTATGTTGGGGTCGTCTTTCAGTGTAACCAGATGCAGCTATATACTAATATTTTACATGGAGCGACTGCTATCGGACTTCCACAACCCTGCAGTTACTGGGTAACACGATACTTCTTGGTAAGATTGGTTGCCAGACTTTCTGGCTTCTGACTACCCATAACAACTGCCAACAACTTGTCAAGTAAAGCCGTTGCTTTACTTGCTATTTATGTTTAATATCTAATTATCTATTTCACGTAAGTATTTTTTTACATACCTATACTAATATTATAAAGCTGAAGAGTTTGTTTGTTTGGTTGAACGCGCTAATCTCAGGATCTACTGGTTCGAATTGAAAAAATATTTTTGTGTTGGATAGTCCATTTATCGAGGAAGGCTATAGGCCCATGCGAAGCCGGGTCGGGTTGCTAGTTTTTAATATAAAGACATCCGCTATATATATTTCCGCTTTACACTTGTTCTACTTTACTCATTCACTACACTCACGTTCGCTTCTTCATGTTGACAATCTGTACAATATTATTACATGGGGTGCCTCGGCTTAGTTGAGACTCCAGATCTCCCACAAATTACAAATATCTTGTAAAATTGTTCCTGTCAACTGTACCTATAATGTATGTACTTATAACGTGATGTAATTTGTGGAGATGAAATAAACATTTATTATTATTATATTTAAGCTTTAGAACCTACCTGAGTTGGTTGGCATTATAAATTGGTTGGAGTTAGAAGATGCTGCGTTACTAAAAGTCTGATTCTAACAATTTGAAATTCATAAAGAGAGACTAATTGAACTAATACTTAATTTTTTGCCGATGGACTTTAGCTGCGTCGGCGACGCTATACATTCATACGTGCTGTGGATAAATCTATAAATAAATAACTAAACCACACAATTAGATAATGATTTCCTAAACGGAAGAAAACATAATGAATTTATTAGAATAATAACTTTTGACAGCGACGTTCATTTACTAGCTTTTGTCGTGAATTTTCTTACAGATCCCTGATGTTTTTGATAAAAAATATTCTCAGAGATAATGTAACTTCCTATTAGCGAAAGAATTTACAGAATCCGATCAGTAGTTTCGGAGATTAGTGCGTTCAAACAAACAAACTGTTCATCTTTATAATATTACTAGCTTCTGCATGCGACTTCGTTCACGCGAATGTCGGTTATCGTGGTTTCAGACGAAAAAGTCCTTCCCCAGGGGTTCAAGCTATTTTCATCCCAAATTTCATCAAAATCGGTTCAGCCGTTTCGTCGTAACAGACAGAGTTACGTTCGCATTTATAATATTAAAAGTATGGATCCTGAAAACAAATTAGCAACAGTAATAACCCAATAGTTACCAAACACAACGTTGATTTATTGCGTTTAAATCAACGATCACACAAAAACAATGGAAAGAAAAAATAGATGGATGAATGGATGGAAAATGATAATTTGGCTAGAAAGAAGGTAAACGGTAATTGTGATGATGTTGGTGGTGGTAGTAATGGTCGTGTGATGACGTCTATAGAAGAGGAATAAAAGGTACTTGCTGTACAACCTTAGCTACAATACAAATACCACATAGCAAAAGGAGAAAAATAAATAAATAATAATAATAATAATATGTGGGGACATTTTTCACACACGGCCATCTGACCCCAAACTAGGGAGACCCTGTACTATGGGTGTCAGACAGCTGATATACATACACAAATACATTTTTTTTTTTTGTAAATGCATACATATATAGATAAACAACACCCAGACACAAGGCAAACACAAATGCTCATCACACAAATGTTTACCCTGGGCGGGAATCGAACCCGCAACACGCTGCGCAGCAGTCGATCGCTCAGCCACTGCGCCAACCGTGTCGTCAAATCGCTTCAAGACACGAAACAGAATTCAAAGACGTTCACGTACGTAAAAACATAACCTGCCTAAAGTGGACTCAAATCAGTGCAACAACAGAGGAAAAAAACTTTAGAATTGCAAAATAAACCATTAAGAGTTTGATACTTGCTATAAAGTGAGTGAATCACTGCGCGCACGCAGGTCGACGACATCGTCAGACTTCGTGTCGTTCCGCTAAAACCGCAAATCTTTGTTAGTAGATGTAGATCTTGATTTCTATCTGATTCCTAGATGCTTTGTTTAGATTGTTCTTGATGCTTTATTGTGTTAAAATGAGTCAGTATTCAATTATTTAAGAGTTTCTTGCTTGTTTTTTGTTTTTAATTTTATTGATAAAAATACGCTCTGTTTTATTTATATTCAGGTCTTAAACATTTGTTAACATGATTTTTTCTTGAAAGAAAAAAGGTTTAAAAGGGTATAATTATCACAGTTTCCATTTATTTGCAGAAAATCTCTCAACAAACAATCTTAAGAATCGTGCATCGTAAGTAGGATATGCTCTTAAAATATATTTAATTTCAGTTCCAATGAGTTCGAACCATGAAATAAGACAAAGATTTTTTTAAATGTTTTGATTTCCTTTGCAAAACAAATATTACAAACCTGTAATGATGCTGCAGGTTCTGAGTATCGACCAAACCAGTTCTGTAAAATATGTTTTGGAAGGATCAGAATTTGATAAAAAGTAAATAATTATGTTAAATGCGAAAGTTATCCTTGAAGCGTCCAGACTGATAATGACGCAAAAACTGCAAGATATTTCTAATGGTCGTTTCGTTTCTCACGGGAAATATACAAGTTTTATTTTATTTATAAGTAATAAAGGGGTTCCTTATATGGAAGAATCCGCTTATGTTTAGTGTTTAGTTTTTACTGACAGTTTGTAAACCAGATGTAGCAGGTGGCACAATAAACTAAGGTACTTTAGAGGTTGCATGCAATTGGCATGCTGGTGATGCTGGTGATGCTGGCCCATTGATTATATGGCTTCGTCTAAGCACTCTGCATTCTTTCTAGAACATTTCTGTATTTAGAACTTTAGACTTATTTTTATATGACAGACAGATTGTAAAGCCAGTAGCCTTCAGAGGCAGACGTATTATTCAGCTATATTAGAGCGATTATAACGAGAGTACCTCTTTCATTGAATTATTCCTCCGACGTCCTCACATCCAAGTTGAGCTCTTACAGTACTAAAAAACACAAATATATGCTCTGAATATTTGTAATAACTAGCTTTTGCCCGCGACTTGCGCGTAGACATCGAATATCCCCTAGATTGAGAGCCCCTGTATTTCGATTTTATAAAAAAGAAATATAGGAGGTACTAGGAGCTAAAAGCCGGGCTGAGTAAAAGCCGTATGGATCCATCATGGTTAAGCAACGCTTAAGATGGGTGACCATCCATTTCATACAGAGACAGAAAGAGCGTAGTCATTCGTAGGTCTTTGATACTCGTTATGGGTCTCTAGTCAGAAGCCAGAAAGTCTGACAACCAGTCTTTCCAAAGGTTCCCAGTAGAAAACTGGGTTTTGGAGGTCAGACAGGCTGTCGCTTAATATCTGCATTCGATAAAACTGGAAGCCGACCCCAATATACTTGGGAAAAGGCTAGGCTTATAAAAGATAGGTTTTCGGAGATGCTCAATATTTTGCAAATCCCATAACTAAATTCGTTCCAAGCTTTGGCAGATCTACGCAGTTAAATGTAGTTTTACATAACTCCGCAAAAGATATATTAGCAAATTCTCACCATGCGCCAAGAAATTGTCTGTCGTTTTTGGCAAATTATCCTTACTGCGCCAGATCTATTAAGTCTAGACAAAATTAGGGGACATTTTACTATTCCACATACCACAAACTATTCCCCTATGCCCCTATATTAATTTTAGTTTTTATTTGTTTTGTACTAATATCACAATCACATGATGCCTTGTCTGTACGGTGCCACTGAGTGGGGCCTGGTGACCTGTGATACAGGGTTTTTTTCAAACCTACTTCAGGCACCAGCTCTCACAATGTGAATACCTACCTATACTCAACCAAACATCTGAATGTAATTAGATCATAACCATTGTGAGAGCAAATAAATAAATTTATTATTATTATTATTATTATTCGTGACGGGATTTATAGCACCGTAACTTATGCGCATGAATTGACAGAATGTAATGTTTGCTTAAAATTACGTATAGTGTAAAATCTTTTACCCATTTTAAGGCTCTCTATATGTTTGTATATGCTCTGTATAAGTACTTGTAGTGCTTTGCTCCAGTGGCGGCATAGGGTAGATTGGCACCCCGGGCGGTTTTATTAAGCAACCGTACTTACAATAAAACACCAAATACTAAATATTCTTACGAGACTATTTTACTAAAATATTTGACACATTTTCAAAATTGAATTTCTTGTCTCTTTCAATTGATAAAATCGCTCTATTTCTCACCGATGTGTGGCTGATGACATAAAAGAACATGTAAACTTTTTCTACAGTTAACTAACGGTAACGCTCCCAAATGAATGCACTCGCTCCCGGTTATATTCGAAAAAGGATATGAAAATAATGGTTTCGATCCGTTTCGTTTCGGAAGTAGCTAGGTACAAGCGTTGGTAGTTATTTATTGATATGTCTGACTTAATAGAGCGAGATTTTGTGCGCATACTTTGACCACAGTATAAATAGTAGTACTACCTTTGACTGTTTAAGTACCTAAGTTGTCGTTGTCACCCCTTGGTGCTTGGCACCCGGGGCGGACCGCCCCCTCCGCCCCCCCCTCTACGCCGCCACTGCTTTGCACACTAGTAATTTTTGGTAATCAATTCGGTTTTTGGCTTTCAATGGACAAGGACGTGACAAGGACAATTTTATCTCACTCAGTCACTTTCACAAACACATCGTGTTATTATATAAAAATCCTTGCTATTTTCTACACGAGCATCGGTAGTATGACAACTAACCTCAATCTCATTTCACCTTATTTCACTAGGACACCATGGCGGCGCAACCAGTCGCTGCCACCAAGAAAATGTATGCAGTTTACGTGCAACCTAGCGGACACCAGGTGAGATACCAGGTGTCCCAGTGAAATATAACCCTTACAGGGACCTAATATTAGTTATATCCCGCCCTTGCTAGCTCGTTCAACTCTTTCCAGCATGGCTTTCTAAGAGAATGGTCTACCACGTCGAATCTCGTCTTATTGAATGATTTCATTACCAAAGCTGTGGGTGACGGCGGGCAAGTTGATGTCGTTTACACTGATTATAGCAAAGCATATGATCGGATCGACCACGATATCCTAATACATAAGCTAAAACACATCATGGGCATTCGTGGAGACCTCCTGAGATGGTTCTCATCTTATATAGAGAATAGGTCGCAAGCAGTAGTGCTATATGTCTAGCTGGGTATCTGTGCCCAGTGGAGTACCACAGGGTTCGATGCTCGGTCCTTTCTTATTTGTGGTCGATGTAAATCAGTGCCTGCAGTCATCAAACTTATTATGCTCTGCAGATGACGTGACAATTTTTACAGGAATCTCATCTCGTGATGATGAGTTAGCACTTCAGGCTGACCTATATAGGCTTGAAGAGTTTTGTCGAGCAAACAAACTCGATCTCAATCCTTCAAAGTGTTCAATAATCACACACACCAAGAAACGTGCAGTCCTAGCCACATCGTATACTTTGGCGGGCCAAACTTTGCCTAAGTACAACACTATTCGTGACTTGGGTGTCCACCTAGATGATAAGTTGGTTTTTAACACACACATTGACGGAATTGTCAAAAAAGCCTCTAAATTGCTCGGGTTTATAATGCATCTCTCTAAGTAGTTTACAGATGCTAAAACACTAAAAATTGTATATTTCACTTGTCAGAAGCCAGCTAGAGTATGCATCTCAGATATGGAACTCACGTTATCGTAAGTACATTGACCGCATTGAAAACATACAAAATCGTTTCGTAAAATATCTTTGTTTCCATCAAAAGATTCCATACCATTAATCGATTATCTTCGACTCTCCAAGAAGTATCATTTATTACCACTCGAAGATCGACGTGAGATTGCTGACTATTTATTTTTCTTTAGTAATATTATTGACAGCCCAGAGCTATTATCAAAATTTTATTTTAACGTTCCAAGCAAGACATTTCTATTTAATCCACCCTTATCCATCTCACCTTACCTCATACATCTACGAATTATAGACAGAAACAGTTAAATATTGTGCGTGCAAGCAAGAATTACAATAAAATATGTAACCAACATGATTTGGATCTATTTACGACTAGTGTGCCTGCACCCAGAAGGTGCTTAAGCCTTACATTTTTTAAGTAGGTAACTGCAAATTGCTTTATATTCTTCTTTCTAATATTGCTTTCTTTTTGTTTTTCGTTCATTAATTTCAGAGAAAATAGCTTTTTTGGTGCTGGTTTTCTCACATTCTAAATTCTATCAAGTTTATATACGCGATGACTTCTAATTGCCTTTCTGTCGACTATTGTTCCTTTTTGCTGATAAGTTTTTGTTCGTAGCTGTAAGTCTTCCATGCTTCTTAAATAAATAAATAAATATGCCGATCAGAATCAATATTTGTTTCATCTTTACTACTAGGTACTCTACTAACCATCTCTACACCAAAATATTTTTTCTCAGTGCAAGCTTTGTCAAATTGTACAGATCTACTTTGTGCATTACAGTGGATCATAATTTATCTTATTTAGTCCTCCGCCATATCTGAACCTACCAGCCAATTCTGCGGGTTGACCTGAAAGATCCTTGAGACAAACTAACAAGAAATTACTCAAAAAATTTCGAACCGTTTGCAAATTCCTTGATATTGCAATGTTCCAAAGTTTTTTGAAAGCTTCGAAAGCTTGTTACAGATATCTACAATCGTGTCCGGAACCGGTCCGGCCGCTGTCTGTACCGGCCTGTTTTTGTTTACGATCCGATCATTTATTGTAGCTATACCTGCACAGCACGCCATGGCTTAAATAACTATCTTATTTTAGGATAGGAGGCAGGGCGGGATTAATTTTTATATAATTTAGATCATGAGGTTAAAATAAATTATTGTTATTAGAATTTTCAGCATCTATGTCATTAATTCATGGCGGTTTGATTGTTTTTGTGCATTAGGTACTACTTGAATTGTGAAGTACTAGCGTCTACCCGCAACTTTGCGAAGAGTTCAGAATAAAGCCAACACAAAAACAGGATAAAAATTATCCTTTCTGTTAAGCTAGATTAATACCTATGTGTGAATGTAAACATCCATCCACCCTCACAAAGTATAATAGTACTTACTAATGGGCTTTTATATCTAGTAGGTATAAGTTTATCCTGAGAACAAACTATATTGTTGATAGTTTTTCCATACTATCAGACGATTATTGTCAGACGTCAATTTTATTCCACGGATAATATATTAATACTGGGTATAAAAGTTTGGTTAAATTCGACCATAATGATACCTACTAAGTTTAAGATTGAGTAACATAACATAATTTCAAAATGATGAATAAAATGTAGATATCTATATTTAGAAAATATATTTTTTAGTCTAAAGTACTGACTTTAGACTAAAAAAAATATTTTCTAAATATGATGCTTGTATGTTTTGCCAGTAAAGCATCTTAGTTGCATACGCACCACCACAATCTCAAACACAATCAATAATCAACGACATCTCATTCATCAATCATTCAATAAAACGAGATAACGTTGTCAATCAGTGACCTGTCTCTCGGTCTATCGCATAACGATGCGATCCCCACTCGAGGCGCTCAGTTATTGACCCGTCGAGCTCTCGCCGGCAATAGACGCTTGCGTTGCGCGCGCACCCTGCCTTCACATCCCCGGCTAGCTTAGTCTAGCTTAGACTACCAGCGAGATGCCAGCACCCTGTGATTCTTGTAAAGGTAACATTACTTTTTTTTACAATTATTTTTTCCGTTCTTTTTGTTCTCTTCTCCATTTCCATTGTATTGTCTTTTGTCTATTTTCCACGTGTTTCTTTTGTTTTTGTTTTGCCGGCTGGACCCAATTGAAGACGGTTTCGCGAATGACGCAGTTGAATTGCGTTTTAGTGGTTTCTTATTGGATGTCATTTTAGTTGGTATACCTAGATTAGTATCTAGATATTATGTTTTGTTTTCGCTTCGCTGAAAGGGAAATTGTGGAAAGCGTACTCCGAGGGTTAGGGATGTACCTATGCAGGTATTATTTTCATCTACATAGTAGATGATTTTCGTTTTTAAAAGTAGACCTCTATTTTTAAGTGTTTTATGGTTAATATTGGACATTAAGGTCGTAAATAAAACCTTCTCCTAATCATTTAACAATATTACGGTCAATCAAATAAACCATTATAATAATACCTGTGCACTTTGATGATTTCGAGATTTTCTTATTGATTTAGATAGTTAATAGTGCATATTCATTTTCTATCGGTAGGTAAGTTCCTATGTAATTTAAAAATAATAAAAAAATTTAACAATCCAATATTTTTTTCGGCGCAGCTATTTAAAGTTCCATCTAAGGTTACTGGCAGGATGAATAGTAATAAATAAAGTGCTTATTCAACCACAAAATGTGTGGTAAACTAAATTATTAAAGTATCCAGTCATAAAAGCTCACTATGGACAGAAATAGCTTGCTGCCTCTTTTAGTGTTCAATTTTTTTCTGCCCTTTGTGGGAATTTTAATTCAGCTGTTTTATTTTTCGCGATGTTTGAGTTGGTTCCATAGTGAAAGTTGTTCAGGTTCGTAGTCTGAGTCACTTCTTAAAAATTTGCTAATGAATTCAATTTCATCCTGTATAATTATGAAAAGCTCTAGGTATTTCTCAGTTGAAAGCGATGAGAGGTGCTAATCGCCCATAGCCCGTGAGCTCTTCTTTTAATATAAAGGCTTGTACCCATACGACACAAGAAGAATTGATTTAACATGAAAGTGTTTAAGTAGTTATGTTTGGATGTTTAATCAATCACGCCTGACGGCTGAACGGATATCCATACTTACATATCCAACAATTTAGGATATTTAGTGAATCTTTGTTGTTTGTCCCATAGATATCAGTGGTTGGTCCCCATGGGGTTTTTATATATTTTAATAGGCTTGCGTTTGGCAGCAATTCACCTGATCTTAAGTGATGATGCGGTCTAAGGTAGAGTACCTACGCTTGCCTAGAATGAACCGGTTCACTCGTGTCTTGAAGACACCCAGATCTAATATCTTTAAACTTGCACTTCTCAATCAATCTCTTCAATCTCCCTCTTCAAATCTGAATCTCGGAAACGGCTGCAACGATTTTCATGAAATTTAGTATGCAGGGCGTTTCGGGGACGATAAATCGATCTAGCGCGATTTCATTTAAAAAAAACACGAAAAAATAAAAATTCCATGCAAAGCTCGGTCGCCCAGATATTTATATTTATCGGGGAACAGAGAGGCTCGCAATGAATTCCACAGACTGACAGTCCGCACAATAAATGTGAAAGCAAAGCGCTTGGTAAATTATAATTGGGGTAATTTTCTATATCAACGCGAGCGAAGTCAGTTAAAAAAGTTAGCTGTAACATTCACAGTACAATCCTGGGCCTACTAAAACAATGGTGTGGGTATTAGCAAGTTAGGGACGCCGTTTAGCACATCTCCACGTTGGTTCAATAGTAGCCTAATGAGCACCAAGCTCGGACTATCAGTCTGGGCCTCAAGTCTGCTATTACAATAGTGTCAGAATGGTCTATCATTGATTTCATAATTGTTGATTTTGACAAATTTGGTAATCTACTAATATAATGGCGTCAAAATGACTTTCCAATGGTCAACCACTGACGCGCCATTGAAAGAAATTATAATCTCGTACAAAATGACAACTGAATGACTGGCCTAGGTCAGGTAATCTGCTAAAATTTTGACAGTTACTTTGATTAGTGACCTACCATTAGAACGTCATTGTGCAGTCATTGCTTTTAATTCGACCGACCAATGATCGACTATTATGAATTTAGCAGATTACGAACTTTTACCAAAATGACAATAGGATCGTGTTGGAATAACGAAATTATAAAAATAGCAGACTTGGCCCCCTGGTCCCATTCCCAGTAGCTCGGCAGTCGGTACAGAAAGTTCATTCAATTGTAGATCGTAGACCAGTTCCCACCAATACGAGATAATATCTGAGGTTGAATGCACTTAGGTACTTAGGCGCTGTTATTGCTTTGTTTTGTGCTACGATTTTATTGGAATAACGCTGTAGGTGTATTAATAAAAATACTTTTGTCACTAAAGTCCTCGCAAAAACTCTCAATAGATGTAGAAGAATAACGTAAGAACGCTATCGTTATTTCAATCAATGTTAGCATGAAATAAGCTTCGTTTTTTACGATAAAATACAAAGCAAAGTAAACTATTTGCCATTTAGATTAAAAAATATTTCAGTTATTTCAACAATGTAACCTAATAGATATCTCTCTCTACCGTCTATATTCTATCGTTATTTGGCCGTTAACTTTCTAATGTTACAACAAATGGCGTATCTATAATCTTAATCATAAGTGCAATGTTATGTCACAAAATGTAACAATAATATCGAAATTTTTATATGATCCTTCTTCATAGGAGCTCAACTGTCTAATTAGGAGACACAATAGTTAAACAATCACAAACGACCAATATTTGGCTTCTGAACATAAAAAGGAATAGGCTACTTTCATGTTGATGGCGATAATCGTTGTATTGATTCTAAACCTCAAAATCAAATCAAATCAAGATCATTTATTTGCCTGAAATGTACTAGGTAGAGACTGCAAAGACACATTTCGCCAATTGGTGTTGGCATGCAAATGTAAACGCAATGTGTCAAAGTTAAAAATTCTTTATCGGATTAACACACACACACACATACTAAACTTATAAATATTATAGTCAAGAATTAGGTAGCAACAAACTAACTTAGACTGACAAGATGTTCAACGATATATTGTTGATGGATGGGTGGGATGGATGGGAGATGGGTGTTTTTGTGTATCGAAGCCATCTGGACGCCGAAATCACCACGGAGACATGCCTTTTAAAACCAAGGCAGCAGGCAGTAAGAGACTGTCCTGTTTATCGGACAGGACAATTTTAAATGGGTTGATTGGAAGTATAGAAATGACACAGGATAATGTTACTTTTCCCCATATTACAAAAACGTAACATGGTTGCCCAGAGATGCGACCAAATGTTAGGTAATCGTGGGGTCCTATAGCCAATAACAACATTTTATGCCGGTTAAAAAAGATCCTGATCTTCCGAAACCTAACCGGAATTTTAAATAAAACATTTTACTCAAAGATGCGACGTCGTTTTAGTTCCAGCACCGATCAGTAATTATTCCGGTCTTACTGGTCCATATTAACTTTGTTGATTATGTGTATCGGAAAATACCTTTATGTATTAAAAAATGGAAGAATTTTAATACTAGTAAGTGCCATTGATGTGACTCAATGGCCTCTGTCAATGTCTGTGACCATCTTCCAACCCATACTTAGAGTGTTCTAAGGTTATAAAGGAAAGAAGAATACAACATTCTGCACGAATGGCCTTCTCCCTCTAACAGAGTCCCAACAGTGGATACGTGATAGGAAAACTATCTCTCTCTAATAACACCTTTGCTCTGCTGATGATGGTATACCGTAGTAACACGAGAATGATTATTATAGATACGTGTGGTGGCGGAGCGGCCGCGTGCGGTGCCAACTGCACCTGCGGTCCCAACTGCGCTTGCGGCGATGGCAAACCTTCTGGTTAGTATCCAACTTCATGGTAATTTCGTAATAGCCCAGTGATCCCCGGACACTACCGGGAAGAAATTAGGCGCAGTACTAACAGCTTTACGTGCTTTCCGAGGCACGGGGGTGTTACACCGCCAATTTCCAAATTCCAGGCTGCTCATTGAGAAATTCCTAATGCAAAATATCAATAACAGTTTCGAGAGTTCGATCGAAACGGACATCTAGGTAATTGATTTGACCAAATTCATATGTACTTTCTAAGTTTATCTCGGACATCATTGACATCGGTGAAGGAAAACATCGTGAGGAAACCTGTACTTATAATTGATATATCTGAAATCGCCAAACCGCCTTGAGCAATCGTGGTGATCAATGCTCGTGCCTGCTCTGTATGAGAAGAGGTCTTTGCCCTGCAGTGGGACAATTATAGGCTGATATTATTTATTATGGTTTACCTTCATAAGGGAAAGGGCGCATATGCGTCATCATCATCTGCCTAGACTTTTCCAACTATGTTGGGGTCGGACGCACAATGAATGTGTTCCCAAAACGTTTTGTGCATGTGGGTGGGATGTCCACCATGTAACGGTGGCGCATCGCCGTACGTCTTGTGGCCCGATAATGGAACGGGCTTGGCGGAATTAAATTATGCAATTCCGTCGCACACTCCCCAAAATGCAACCGATAGAAAACCGACCGGCCAGCAACTCGGCGTCGATGCTCAAGACTTTGGAGCATCGACTCGACGAGCCTATCACTGCCGATGATCCTCTTGGCTCGTTTCTCAATTGACCCAGTAACTGAGTTGGGGAGGTTAAACAGTCCTAATTATTCTTCAGATAAAATTATCTGTCTGTTGAAAAATCAGTCCTTAAACGTGTGTTTAATTTTTCCACAGGTGGGAAGCCGTGCTGTCAGGGAGGAGGCAAAAAGTAAAATTCAATCTTTAAATTCTAAACTCCCTTTTTCCCAAATGATGCTCTATTTTAAAAATTATATAACCTCTATTATAATCGTAGATTAAATAGCTGTATAACACATAATACAATTATAATGTAGTTGTCTTTATTCATATTTTAAATATATAACTATCGAGGAAAAATGTTGTGTCGTCATGAAATGAAATAAATTTAGTGTAGGATATGATAGTATTACAAAAATATAGCTTATTTAGGATAGATTATATTCGTCTCCGCTTATGTATTGCTAAGTGTAGTTAATAATGATTGTCACATTCAGTGTTTAGCTTTGTCTCCATTAAAGGGATTATCCGTAGTACTTGTAATACTCATTAGTTTCTTAAGAGATGTGGGCACGCACACACACACACTATGAATCTGTGTAGTGTATTTAGTAAATAAGCAAGAAAACTTTTGTGTTTTATTTCACCTAGTCCCTAATCTATACTTAATATATTTTATTTTATATTAAGTATTAATAATATAAAGCTGAAGAGTTTGTTTGTTTGTTTGGTTGAACGCGCTAATATCAGGATCTACTGGTTCGAATTAAAAAAATCTTTTTGTGTTGGATAGTCCATTTATCGAGGAAGGTTATAGGCCCATGCGAAGCCGGGTCGGGTCGCTAGTGATTAATATACACAAGCGGGTCGGATTATTCGCTTCTGCATTCTTCACTGATGTAAAGCTGTGTTAGCTGCCATCCCAAACTGCAAATTTTCCAATTGAACGTGAACCTTATTCCTTTGTAATAAAGTTAAAAAACTATCAAATAAATCTGAAAGATTGGTGTAGGTTGATGCGGTGGCCTCCGTACCTATTAAAAATGCCGAACCGAATGTGTATAGGCTTGTGTATAGTGGACTCTAACCAAACCCTTTACGAAAAGAACACAAAAGTTAAAAATAACTTAAGCATAGAACACACATTGCTTTAGTTTTCGAAGTCGGTGGCAATACAAAACAGCTTTTCCGCTTTTTAGTATCACCTTAACATCCAAATCCATTAAGAATAGGCGACACAGTTAAATCAGAGATTGAAAGCCCTCCAAAGATTGAAAAAACTAAAACGTCATCTATGTAATTTTTTTTGGGAATTTGTTGAATTTTTTAAAAGCGCTGTATCAATTTTGATAAATTTATATGGGACCATTTCGGAATAAACCCCTTTCTAACAAAAAAATATTTTCCCTAATCCGTCTATATAATGACGGAGTTATACCCAAATATACTTTAAAAAAACTATCATTCGAATTGATAACCTCCTCCTTATTGAAGTCGGTTAAAAAGTAAAATGTTGGAACTTTGACCTTCAATACATATGACAGTAACCAGAAAAGTCCAGAACGTAGACAAAACAGAATAGGACGAAGATGTAACTGTCTGCTTAGTCGTGTTCTTTTACAAACGTTACGGTTCGAGACGACGCTATGGGTAGGTATAGGTAGCCGAAATTCTTCTTAAACCCGGTTTTTTGAAAGAACGAACTTGCCCTAGATCTCGATCTAGAACTCGCGCTATTACTAATGAGCAATGGTTCTAGTGCGAAGATATGGTCACTAAATACTAATGCTGCAAATCGACATGCTAAATCCATGCTAAGCTATTTTAAACGGAGGATGTAGATTATACGCTGGGAAACTCAATAAGGCAATGTCGGACTCGAAATAAATCACGAAGTTTCATTAAAACATATTTTTATTTCATACGACAATATGTATATGAATACAATAATTATAATCATGGAAGCAATTAATGGGACTTGTTGTTTCTAGATTATTATAATTCATACTTATTTCTATTTGTATCCCAAATAATTAGGAATCTCTCTTAAAACCTACAGTTGCATATAAGAGCAATACAAAATATCTAAGTAGATAAGTAGTCACATAGCAATGCAAAATTAAACCATAAGAAAAACTTAATGAAAAAGTAATATTATTAAATGAGTTCTCATTCAAAATTCAGTCTCGCATCAATAGCCATATTCCTTGTTACCTGACTACGAAGCCAAAACAGGGGGTAATGTCCCCGGAAAGTGATTGTTGATGTCACTACAAAAATAAACATTCAATCTCTCGTTGTAGAAAAATGTAGTTAGAACTTCTTCATAATAAAAATGAACGAATACAGGCAACACCGTTGCGGTAAGCAAATTAATATCTATATAAAAAGCGTAATAAACTACAACTACGAAGTTTGTACAAATAACAGCTTTGATACTTGCTACTTTGTAAACTTGTATAATTAAATCTTTTTATTTTTAAAAACTATGTACCACAAAATAGTTTTAGGTACCTCGTTCGGTACATAACTTGCACCTAAAATTAAATCAGTATATAATAAACACTTGAATATATTTATTAAACTCTCTTCAATCGACTGAATAAATAGACCTCATTATACTAACAATATAGTTTCGTTTTCATACAATCTCAATTCATACAACAACATTGAAAAATATATTTCTTAACATTACAATAACAGACTGTTACAAATGCACTTTGTTTTCAATTCCACAGTTAAACATTAGAATAAAAAAATCGTACCATTTTATTAGTAACAAAATATTATCAACATGGCAACCCTGAATCTAACGTCAAAACAAAGTTCACTCACTCTTACAAACTTACCAGCTAGAATATAATTACGATGGATTTTTAGTGGCTCTAATTGGAATAAAATCGATTCCGATACTGTAATCAACATGTAAATATCATTCATACAAGTACTAAGAATATAATATGTAATTTTTTTCAATCATTTCTATCGCCCATATACAAACACGTAGATATTGTAAAATAAAAATCTACTATAATTTTTTGTAAGAATAAAAAAACAAAATTTCGACTGATCCATTAGCCACTAAAATGTCCTCGCATACAATAACATAAATGTAGTCGATCACAAGTAAAACGATCACTGAGAAATCACGAGCCGATTTCTAACATACACTACTAGAAAACATTGCCAAATGGCATTAATACAACATTCATCCGAGAGAAGTGGATTTCATCCACTTTCAAAGTTGGCTTACTATCACACCTGGAACACATGTATTTCACGGCTGGCAACACTCGTAGTCTCTGACAGGTGACAGCCGAATATGGCGAGCCATCATGGACCATGTTGGATAGCTCAACTTTTGTCAGCCATCTTTACAATATAAATGGCCACAATAATTCACTCATTGGTGACTGGCTTAGCGGCTCTTGCCTACAGCTGCATTATCTTTGAGAGAGCAATAAAGTAAATGATGTGCTGCTTGCAAGCGAACTTTTACGACTGTGACTATTTTAAATTTAAATGAAGCTGGCTTAATTTTCTCGAATCTAATCGAACTTCATTTGTTCTTTCCGTGAAAAAAATTTGCTGGCACTGGTTCATGGTATGTTACAGCCTTCGTCTGTTGGCATTTGATTTTCGGTATCTGGCACATATCTAGAGTAGCTGGCATCCTGGCGTGGGAGCCATACAGCTGTAGCAGGCTGCAGTCACCTATGGCATCAATTCCTCCTCACTGTCCTCATCTGAATCGTATACGGGTGCTCCGTTTCGCATTTGGATGACCGACTTCTTTCGATTGCGTTGCTCTTTCTGGTCCTTATTCAAGTCTCTGTAAATGAAGTGGCGGGTTAGTATAATTGCATTTAGCACTAAGAATGAAGAGAGTTGGGTGTTGATTTACAAGTAGAGTACTAGGGTATTTTACTCTATATAGAAAATTGTCTATAAATATATTATTGAGATAGTTTTGGCAGAAAGCAGTCGGAAAATGTTAGTTTTAGTTCATAAAATTACAAAATAAATTTTAAAATTAAATTTAAAGTTTTCAGGTTTTTAATCTGTTTTATAACATCATGAAATAGTAGCCGCCATGTTATTACGTCGTACACAAAAAAGCTGTGCTGTGTAAACAAAAAAGTGTTAACTGTCAGTCAACTGATCAGCGATTAACAGCGCATTTGTTTACACAACGAACTGACGTCATGACTACAGAGCAATATGGCGTCCTCTGCGTCCAGCACTTTCGTCAAACTAGTCGCGAAATTCGAAAATGTAGAATTTAAATGCATTTTTATGGCACTTATCGATTGAATAAAAAAATGGATTTGTTTTTAGTGGTATTTTAACAGTACAGAATTTAATCGGACACATCAAAAATTGGTGTACTATCCTACCCACAGGATCCCAGCTTGGGATAGACTGCCCATCCAATTTGAGTTTAAAAGATACCCCTTATAATCACTTCGTCTTGCCCTAACCGTTGGGAATGAGTGCCCGAGTCTCGGCTAATTTTGACAACAAACGGGTTAAACTATTCGCTAAAGAAGGGTCCAAAATGGCTCCACAGACGATAACAAGTTTTCAGTAAACTGCCTATAATGAACAAATGGTCCGTGTGGTGTCGGACGTAAAGAATAGCACCATCCCATATCTTCCCGTGGGTGTCGTAAGAGGCGACTAAGGAACTTACCAGAGAATGGGCAGCAGCGTTATCTGTGCCTTTGTAACAACCATACTGCGATCGCCAACCCGCCTGCCAAGCGATTATGGCAAAACCTCCCATTTTGGGGGAGGCCTATGTCCAGCAGTGGACGTCTTTCGGCTGAAATGATAAATGAACAAAATTCCGGAAGGCCTGGATAAATCGACGATTTATATTAAAAAACTAACCTGCCATTAAAAAGAGGACGTAACGCACTCTTGAGACTGGTGAACAGGTACGGGTAGAGCCGCTCTTGGCTGGCTAGAAGGTCGCGAGCACTCTCCAGGGGTTCTGCCAGTGATGCAGCAAGAGATTTGTCTCGTGGTTCATCACGAGTTGGTAGAACCGGTCGCTTCTCTGAAGAACCGCATGCTTCGGAGACCGTACGGTCCAAGATGTTGTCTTTGCTAGAAATAAACATGATTAGGATTTAGTTTCGGGAGTCGTTTAATACAGTGACTGGTGAGCATTTTAATGCCTGTCTAGGGGTAGATAGGGCTAGAAATACATTTTCAGCTTTGCCGAGTCTCACTGATGTTTCCAACTTGCTTTTCTAAGCTACAGTTTCTTTTTTTTAAGTTCTATTATATCAAATGACTCATTTGGATCAAGTCACCAGAGATTAACTCTTTAGTTTTCATCCAATTTTTTTTCACTAGGCGTTACTGTCCCACTTCTGGGCAAAGGTCATTCCTTCCATTCCTCCCGATGTTATGTCTCATTTCGCCAATTCTTGAGGAAGTCATTCAAGGCGTCCCGCCATCTTTCCCTCGGTCTGTCGCGAACCCGCCTGACTGCGTCAGGGCTCCAGTCTTGTGCACAGCTTAACTGGCATCCGGCAGACATAACCCATTTTAGTTTTGCAACTTGTTGACCTACGTCGACAATTTGCGTTCTGGGGCGCAGTGTGGTGTTTTTATGTGGTCTGTTAGTTTAACATTAAGTATGCTGCGCTCCAATTTATCTATATGATGATGCAGTAGCGTGCCTATGGGTCTAGTTTAGAGCAAGTCCGAAATTTTGTTTTACGATTAAACACCAGCAAGTTGCTCAGTTATTGATTAGCTCATGTTATGATCTTATTAGTGCAAGCCCGGCTTTTCGGCTTGTATATAGACCCCGCCATTGTGATCATGTTAGATCTTACCTATTATCCTCGCTGTCGTCACTTTGTGCGGGGCTATCAGGCGGTGAGAGTGTGACGTCACAAGGCACGCGGAAGTCGGGCAGCTTGCGCGCGCACGCGAACGCGGCTAATGCGCGCTCGCGCACGTATATGAATGGTCGGATGATACGGACGTCATGGTCGCTGGAACAAAAAGATGAATTCATAGTAGGTCATTCTAGACGAAATTAAAAATCTGCGTTTAAACGTTCTATAGTTGACAGACAGCGCACACTAAACTTGTGTGAATTGGAAAGGATCATTTTTTTAAAGAGATGAACAGATAATATTTTAAATATGCTAGCAAGTCGACATCATTACGATCGACCGATCAGTCGTTTTCGGTCGATACGGTTGGCGCAGTGGTTGAGCGATCGACTGCTGCGCTGCGTGGCGCGGGTTCGATTCCCGCACGGAACAAATATTTGTATGGCCTACAGATAGTTGTTCCGGGTCTGGCTGTTTGTGTATGTCAGTTTATATGTTTGTAAACGCACCCACGATACAGGAGTAATTCCTAGAGTGGGGCAACGTTTTAAAAAAAATAAAATAAAAAATCATCATCACGTTAACCTTTAGACGTCCTCTGCTAGGCACAGGTCTCCCCCTTAGTTCAGCCGTAACCGCCATGCTTGGCCGATGCATGTTGACGATCGCAGTAGCTGTAATAGTACTCTGAAGGACTCTGCTGCCCATCCTCTGGTCAATATTCCTCTGTCGCCTCCTACTACACCCATGAGTAGAAATGGAGTGGTGCTAGTCGCGACCGGCACCACACGGCTAGCAAGTGATTACGGCTAATTATTTCAATTTTTGAAGTGGGTATTGATGTCTACGGGCTGATGTAAATACTAAGTCATTGACTACCGGGCGCTGTTTACGGCTGTCTGATCAAGAGTAGAAATGGGGTGGTGCTAGTCGCGACCGGCACCACACTGCTAGCAAGTGATTACGGCTTAAATACTTCAATTTTTGAAGTGGGTATTGATGTCTACGGGCTAGTGGGTATTGATGTCTACGGGCTGAAGTAAATATCATTCGGTCATTGACTGCCGGGCTGTGTCTACGGCTGTCTGATCAAAAATGTTGAAGGTAAAACCTCCAATATCGTCGGTTACCAGTGACCTACATGGAGTTCAACGTGTTAAAACTTACCGCAGAGTATAATGTGGCTTCAAGGTCCTCAAAGTACCGGCATGCATTGCAGCTGCTACGAACGCCGTAGCAGCTCGGTCCAGGTGCTGCGCTAGCGCCGCTACGCCGTAGCCGTGCGCTACAGCCGTAGACATGGCGCGCTTGCGAGTGCTACGACACGACCAGCGAGTAGCCTCCGCTGCGAGACTCCATGGACTTGTGCAGATGGCATCTGTAGAAGAAATCCATTTTAATTAAATACTATTACAGTTTGCCACTGGGCCATGAGGTAGATAAAACAAAAAAAACGACTGAGTAAACCACTGGGTTAAGGCGCTCGTCTCTCATGCTATAGGCTGCGGGTAGGATACCAGAGAAGTACCAATACGACTTTTTCAATTCACATGTATGTACAGAGGCCAGCACATCAAGTTACAACAATCTCTCAAATTTCTTTGATTGATTTTCAACTTCAAAACTAAAGAATAAGGTTCATATTCAATTGGAAAAATTTGCCAGTTTGGTATGGCTTGATGTGCTGGCGTCTGTACGTTCTGATTATTTTGGACATCAATGACATTGGTGAAGGAATACATCGCGAGGAAACCTGATGTTATAGTTATTGTGGTGATTGATGTTCGAGCCTTCTCTAGATGAGAAGAGGTCTTTGCCCTGCAGTGGGACAATTATAATAATTATGGTATTATTCACTCGTGGGGTGTCCGGGCCAGAATAGCCTTCACCCATTTTATCATGAGGGTGTCGTAGAAGACGACTACGGAAAAACCTGGAAGTCGGGCAGTAGCGGCTTCCGTGTACTTAAAACCTCACTGCGATCTCCAAGACGCCTGCCCATCGTGGGGATTATGGCAACCCCCCCGCTGGGCAGGCCTTTGTAGATGTATTCCGGCTGATGATGATTATTATTATTAATAATAATAAATCATTTATTTCGGGTATCAAAGACCCATAACATACATTTATACCTTACAGACTATCATATATACTTATAAAAACCATTGAAAAATATTATTTATCGATGACGACGACGTTTCGACGTTTCGTCGACGTTTTTACGACGTTTTTTGTAGACGAAGTGAGCCCCCTCACTTCGTCTACAAAAAACGTCGTAAAATCGTTTTGCGCTGCGTGGTATTGCGTAGCCGTCCGCGGAATCGCCGAAATACGAGACCCTTCGGCCAAAACTTCCTTGAGGAAGGTCTCGATAATTATATAATTATATATCGACTCATTAGAGTCGGAAGTCTCTCGACTTTATGACTTGATTACTGATACAGTGTACTACTTGTACTCTTTCCAATCCGAGTATGATGGTAATCTCACTATCCCCCTACTATCTGGATGTAAACTTACGTTCACTGCCGTCCTCTTCAAACTTGTCTTCGTAAATGAATTTGATGCCAAGTGTTCTGCAGTAGGCCATCAGATGCAGCGGGTCCACTTGCGAACGTGTCTCGTGTACGAACAGAGCACCTGAAAGAAACAAGAGACCAATTAATAATAGTTCAGGAGTCAGACTATTGGTTGCGATGTCGTGGGGTCTTTTGGACTTCGAGCTTTGAACGACAATTTTTAACAGCATCTAGGCAAATCCAAACCACATCATCTGCCTAGCCTTTTCCCAACTAAATTGGGGGGAGGTACTGCCAGTCTGACCTCCACAACCCAGTTACTGGGTAACACGATACCCCTTGGTAAGATTGGTTGTCAAACTTTTTGGTGACTATTATACCCTACTGCCAAAGGTCTACGAATGACAACGGGACCAACGGCTTACGTGCTTTCCAAGGCACAGAGGGAACTCGGTATGAAGTGGATGGCCACCCATCCACAGATGGCAAGCGCAGCTTAACCTACTACGATAGCGCAGTTTCCACTTTCAATAACCAGAGATGAAAAATAAAATCATGGCAAAAGTAGACTCTAAAGTATAGGTGGTTTTGAAACCGGCACATAAAATGGCATGGTTTTTCTGCAGAACTGTGTGGTGTACTCGTAGATTAGGTGATATATTCATACCAATACTGAAGTGTATGCCCTTGGCTCTGGAGTACAGCTGATACTGGTGCAAGGTATGCAGCAGTGCAATGGAACTGCTTCCTCCTGAGAGACAGATCAGCACTTTGTCTCCCGGGCGAATCATATTGTACTCGTGGATTGCCTGCCAACAGAAAATTTGGATAAGTCAATGCTTTTTAACGGTTTCAATATCGGAAGATCATTTTGCAAGCTATGAACTTGAACAGGTAATTGTTTTATTTCGGCTATGTTAGTATGACGTAAATGTGGCAAGTCAAAATTTACTCATTATGACAATTTTTAGTCGCCCACTGGTGGGCATAGGTCTCTCCCAAGGAGGGTTCAGCCGTAATCGCCATGCTTGGCCGATGCCTGTTGGCGATCACCGTTGGTGTTATGGTACTCAGAAGGACGCTGCCTCTGATCTTCTGGTCAATATCCCTCTGTCGCCTTCCACGACACCCACGGGTAGAAATGGGTTGGAGCTATTCGCAGTGCCGGCTGCGAATAGCTCCAACACGGCACCATTCTGATAGTAATCTCAATCTCCAATAAACACGTACCTCAACAGTGGGTTTCCACACGGCTCTGGGCGGGCAATGCCAGTTGCTGTCATCATCTAAGGTCAGGTCTGTGAGGGACGCGTCGCTACACGCGCTGCTGTCCTCGTGTTCTTCTCGCTCCTCCTCCCAATGAGGCTTGAACGTGCGGCATTCCAACTCACTGTGAAAGATCAGATATTTTGTTTAAAATATAGGAAGCGAGGTCATAAAGGATGCTGAGTAAGAAGTTTCTATTAAATGGTGATGAACAGTCGTGATAGAATGTTGCCATTGTAACTGACCAAATAAAATGGTTTTAGATAATGTTGTCAACGCATAGCACGGTGCAGCTGCCATTGTTTTAACAAAATCTGAATATGCCATTCATTGAACCTCTGTTCAAGATTCAGATTCTGTACACATTTTGGCAGCTCTTAAAACATCGGCTTTCGACTAAATGACATATGAACCGCCAAAATAACTAAAGCTTGTATCCTGTTAGATTCAACCTACATTGTCGCATTGTAGAAGTATAGAGTATAACTAAGCATGATATAGCTTTGGATATAAAGATAATCAACTAACCTCCTATCATAAAATCGTTCGTCATGCGTCTCTGGTCTCTGGTCGGTGCCGTACCCGCTGGAGCGAGAGCTTCGGTCAGAGCAGCTGGATGACGCGTTAGACGAACGACTGCAACGCTTAGACTCGACCACTGCTGTTGTGGCCCTAGAACAATCGGTTAGGCCATTGGTTAGTATAGAGAATAACAGATTGTTTAGTTGAGATTTTTTTAAAGCAAATGTTTTTTTAGTGTCTTTTTTTAGCGTCTTTTGCATGCCTAAATGGTAGAATATGGCTGAACCTATTATAATTTTTGTCATCCCCTACACCCATATCCGCCAAATACTAATATGATCCCTATCTTACCTTTGTTATGCCATAGAATAATGTGAAATTAATGAAGGCTGTTTTATTCCCGGCAAAGAATGGGAGGCCCATATAGTTAGAGGAAAGTCAAAAAAGCAGGATGATTTTTGTGTAGGACACCTCTGGAAACCATCCTTCCAGAGGCGCATTTGGGTTTGCACACCAAGACCGTAATTTTAGGTATCTCGGTTGAACCACAGCAAGTCTAAAAATTGTGCTAAGCTTTAAGTACATTCTGGGGAAGAAGGTACATACTGCCAGCTGTTTGAATGATAATGGCTGCATTTTCTGACGACCGATGATAATGTAACAGGATGATCATGTAAGGCAATGGACGTTTTTGTTATTGTATAACTTAATGATGATGAAACCGAATATTGTATTGCATCGTACCAATGCAGTAAAACATTCTGTTTATTTGAAAATAATGAAATGGATTGACATAGTTACGCTATAGAAGATGAAGTAGAAACAGAATGGCACTTGATGATCTGAACATGAGAATAAAGTACGAGCGGAATTACTTGTTCTAACGGACTGGAATCATGCATGGTTGTTTTGACAATGGATAGCAGAATATGTATACTAGAAGATAAGCATACTTGCTTGTTTTAATCGTATCAGTTATAAATGGTACCTTACTCACTGACTTTCAAGTGAGACAGCTAGTTTTATATGTCTTACAGGATATTTCTATAAAGTTTATAGCAATATAGGTTTACACTATAAACCATTATTCGTTTTTACCAGACACTTTCCGTAAGCCACAGCTTCAGCCAGACGCTCAAAATCCCCAGACAATAATAAAGGTGGATAAAGGAAAAAATGTTCTGATATCAGAACATTTTAAACAGGTTTAAGATACAAATGGAAGAAATTTTTTTTTAACGAAATAGCCTAAAAATTTCTTTTCAAAAAGAATTTTAATACATATCCGCATTAAAAGTAACAACTGGGTGTCAGAATGAAATATTGCTTCAGTAGAATATGAGATGCTTGGACGACATACTTTGATTTATTGCCAAAACTTTACCCGTTGCGGTAGTGGCCATTTTAGTTCGAATTATATTATTAACCTTCATTATAATGTTGCCAAGACGTCGTCGGTCTTAGCAAATTAGTTTATTGACCTTCTAACTACTGTTCTGGGCAATGAAATAGAAACCATAATATTTATGTTTTAGATTTCGTTTGTTTAGAGTAAAGTTATCTATGACTGAGTGACAATTTTTTAAATAAAAGTGCATATTGACTGATATACAGTCACGAGATCATAAATATGTATACAGATTGCAAAATTCAAATCAATTTTCTCGTGAAATAACTATTTAAACTTATAGATGAAACCTATTTTATAGTAATTTGGGAACAAAAATACCCTATTAGTAACCCCATAACAATACAATCAATAGTTTAAGAGAAAATCAGTTTAGAATGAGACCAACTGTTCACATGTTTATGCTCGTGACTGTACCATATAGACTTCTAGAGAAACATACTTTTACAATCCATGCCAAAAGTAATAATAAATTACAGAAAACCGGAAAGGCAACGTTGCGAAGGAAATGCCTGTCTATCAAAACCATGACTTATTCAATGATTGTTAGAGTCCTTATCAAACAAAATAATTTCAAGCTTAAACATGCCTTCATCATCTTACCTGTTCTCTCTTTCAGGATCTTCCACAAACACGACTCTGCCTTGTTCCGTGGTGTCGTATCTCTTGGTCACATGATCTCCAGAGCACACTGGAACACCTTCGATAATGTCTGGAACTTCGCTCTTCTCATGCTTCTGACATACTCGTAGTCTGCCTTGGCATTTTCTGGTCTTGTTTGAATTATCTGCTAAGTAATGACAATTGGAAAACGTTACATTCTGGGTTTTTACTTCAGTTGAAATGGTATCCAATAAACGACACATTATTTTATGTAACCTTTGGTTTGCATAGCTCGCGTCTACAGAAGTTCTAATGAGTGTTTTGAAATTTTCATTAAATTCACACGGAAATTCAATCCGTATTTGTCAAAAACTAGTTACATTTAGCTCAGTACCGGAAGTGATGAATATCGCCATTAATTAATAGCTATTGACATTGAATTGTTCGGTGTCGACGACTCAAATCACAAAACGTGAACAATTTATTGGCACCACTTAGCAGAATGGTTGCGTCCGGGTTCAATTTACTTATGGAAATGGAGAAATAAAAATATTTTAGATTGTAGAATATGGGTGGAATACAGATATCATGGCAATTTACTGTAATTTACCAGCTATTTATTTACTGTAAGTACCTTTATTTGTTTATTTGTAGTTATCGTGTATAACTTATTCGTGTACACCCAAATCTATAAAACATACCAATAGTTTACTATTGTATGAATTTATGGTGTATGTTTTTACAGATTTGTGTGTTTTGTATGCTATTCTCAAAAAGTTTTTTTTTTTAAACAACGTAGTTTTGTGTGAGATAGCACATATCAAGAGATATGTCATAAAGATATTAATTCTAAAATCTTTTTCAAATAAAATTGTAAACTTACCGAATTCTAAAAATGCATCAGTTTCTGTAAAAGTCATGTTGATGCCACTGTCTTGTGAACTCACTGAAGGATTTTGGCACCAGTTTTTCTTGACATTACATTGTCTGCACGCGACGTCACTACAACTCACTTCATCGTCCGACAATTTGTTAGAACTTAAGGATTTAGGAAGAATCGGAGAGTTCTGAGTTGTGACCACTTGGATAATCGTGTCGGGTGTCGATGTCTCGCTTGAATTAAAAGAGATACTGTTTGGTCCTGAAGCTTCGTGCGAAGGTGTGCATTGTGCTGACTTTGGCGAATTTGTCGTGGGAGACCGTTTGCAGTAACGACTATCATCGTCTTCATACTGAGGCAGTATAGGACTAGTGGGACACTTTCTCAAACTAGAAGTCGTCTTATGGAGATCCAGTCCCAGCTCTGGACCAGAACCGATTCTTTGTCTGCCAGTCTGCGGCGGAGAACTCTTTCGGGAACCAGCCCCATTGTAATCTGGTGAAATCATCTCGTCAACTTGATTAACCATTTCGCGTATTTCGTGTTTCACTTCCGAAGCCATCTCCCTCGACATACCCATTAGATACTCAGCTACGTCTATGACTGACACTGAATTCTTATCGCTCTGACTAGAATTAATTGAGTTCATACTAAGATTCGCCTGTTCGAGCGAGTCTGAATTCTCTAAGATATCGTCTACTTTAGATATGACTTCACGGATCTCTGACTTTATTTCTGTTGCTATTTCCCTTGTCATTTCTTTGACATAAGCTTGGATATCCTCTGAAGTCTGAGAATTTAAGGAAGTAGTTGGCGATGTTCGCCCTACTTGGCTGCAGTCAGATATTGATGTACTGCTTTGTGTACTGTAGGAGAAAGCCTTACCGGGTGAGATCATTGGGTCGTCTAACGACTGTAGGTCGGTTTGACTACCACAGTTACAAAAGGTCGATTTCTCTATGATATTGTTCGGACTGGTCTCTTTTAAGCCCAAGTTTAATTTTGTTTGTGCACTCAGCGCTGTTGGGGGACTGTCAGAACCCAAACTATAACACCTAGACCTGATCAACAGAGGTTGTCTGTTTTGTGGTATCAAGCGTAACGGTGACACAGATTCCCCGACAGCAAATTGCACTGGAGGTGGCGTTTCTGCTTCTTCCTTGTGAGTTTCCCGAAGACTTGATTCTCGCGAATAAAACTTTTGTTTCTGTTTCAGTCTAAATATATGGCAGTCGTCTATTGCTGAAAGACTGAAATGTCTAGGCGAAGATCCTAAAATAGGCGACGAAGTAATGGAAGACCTTGTATTCATATTTAGGCTTTTTCTTGCTCCCGTATACCCTGATGGGTCAAATGGCACAATGTGTTTGACATTACCCGAACGACCTAGAAGAAGATCGTGGGCTTCTTTGGGAAGCATAAACCACCTAAGATAGTCTATGCGTGGGTTAAAACTGACTTCTGGCTCAGCCGTTGAGCACTTCATTGCCAATTTTCTCGCTCTGTTAAATAGATTCCTCGCTGTTTGCAAAGTCTCGGTATATGTTTGAGGGAATATTCCTGGACCTGAAATGAAAAACAAATGCAATTATTATTAAAACAGACTCATTGACGTCGGAGTGTTTAGGTGTTAACGTCTAAATAAAAGCGTAAACTGACCAGAAACTCTTCTTTCGTGCGAAGTCATTTTTCCGTCATTGAACCTCAGTGAGTGCAATGACTTTCTGTCCCTGAGCACAGCACAAGTGTGATGTCTCCACTGCCCAGTTTCAGGATTTACTACGTATTGTGGCAGAATCTTCCAGCCTTCTGTGGCAACCATCTTCAAAGCTTCGAGAACAAATGCCAGTTCACAATCTGTAGTGAAGAAAGGTAGAGAAACTCTGCAGAACCCAGGTCTTAAGTGTTCGTTGTAGATGGGCACTTCTGGCGCTTTTACGTCACTCATTTTGCGCACCCGAGCGATTTCTTTTTGCCTGTAACATAAATTCCATTGATGTAATACCAACATGCTGATTGTATGGCCGCGCAAATTATATGGCCTTGAGACACAATTAACAGATTTGTAATATAAACGCACAGAGTCCAAATAGTTTGTGCTTCTAAAAATACAGTCGACGGTCAAGATGTTTTATCAATTCGTTCGCTTATAAATGAATTAGTTGGAGAAATACCAACAGTTTGTGCTGAATTAAAATTTATACCTAGTGGCATTTCCGTCTTCAAACCTTTGGTATATCATCACAAGTGGCAATAGCTTAGAACAAGAAGACTAATAAATTTATTGACTGCATATAGCTACTCATTAGGTTGACTCCACCAAAATTTGAATATAAAAGAATTAATTATTGTTTCATTAATTTGTCTTATTATCAATTGATCCTTGAGTTTGTATTGAAGCCATAATTGTCTACCTAGTTATTCAAATCTACTCACGCTTCCACATCCAATAGCTTTTCATATTCTCTTAGGAGTTGGTCGTCAATCCCAAGGATATCGGAACCGTAGTTCAGGTTGCTAGACAGTCCCCCTCTCGCTTGGATGCCGAAGACATCGTTCAGAACTGCGCAGATGAAGTTGTGGTGCAGGAAGGTACCTCGTGGGTGCTTCACCATTAAAGAGAAGATGGGAAGTCTCCTCACAGTTGGAGACACGTTCCCCAGAAGTATCAGCTCCGGTATGTTCTTTATGTGAGAGATAACTTGTCTGAAACAAAATAACGTTTAGAATAAACACACACATATATTTTGTTTTATCGTAGGCATTTATTACTAAAGGTCATTGTCCTAATACTTTCCGGTCTTCTGTTTACGCAAGTTATTTGTGTGAATACGTAAACATAAATTGAATCAGGGTCAGTCAGTCTAAAGTAATTTCATAATGTGAAATTCAAGAAATTGTGGAGGCAAAATATTCTACGTGCTAGGTAGGTACTCGGTACGGTACCCGTATATAACAAAATTGTGATTTTAGACAGATTATGTAAAAATGAGCCAAACACTCATTACAAAAAAAAACTAAACTTTTGTTTGAGCGAATGAAATATATAGATAGGTATCTGCGAGAATATCGAAATTATACACAGTGGAAATTGTGATTCAAACTTAAACTAGTGATTTTATTTTATCCATGATTCCAGATCCTCCCAGTCACACAGACCTACAAAAAAAATTTTTTTTTTTGGTGCAGCTTTTTCTGTGTATGTGGTCGATAATATAGGTAATGTACAATATATTGACATACGTAATTTTAACTCATCAGCTCTAGTTTATCTACTACCTTCATTTTAATTTTTTTCCCGCCTTGTTCGCAAATAGTCTATGAGGTTATTTCAATACTTTTACAGAAAATAGCTGCATGATGCATGGGTGACCTGCGTCGATTTGATGATGATTAATTTTATATTGGGTCAACAGAGTGGTTATATATAGTAAATACCCATGCTTTATTTGTCTCTGGGACAGTCGAGCCAATTCACGTCATTGGACTCAAAAAAATTGGCCTATAAGAGATGATCTTGTTGTTGGGGAAAGAAATGTTATAAATGAACCCTTGGTTTGAAGAGAAAAAATCATTCTTCTACCATTACATATAAAATTAGGGCTAATGAAGGAATTTGTTAAGGCTCTCGACAAAATTGGTCAATGTTTTCCGTTTTTTGACATAAACCTGGTTCAAGTACTAAAAAACTAAAATCAGGTATCTTTGATGGACCTCAAATACGTCAATTAATAAAAGATACCACTAAATTTGAGACTTGTATGAATGAGGTGGAAAGTCTTGCGTGGAAATCTTTTGTAGCAGTTGTACAAAATTTCCTCGGAAAGCATAAGGCCGAAAACTATGTAGAATTAGTAGAAGATGTGCTGGTTAGATTTAAAGATTTAGGCTGTAATATGAGTATAAAATTATACTATCTCAACAGTCACCTAGATCAATTCCAACACAATTTAGGAGATCTAAGCGAGAACGTTTTCACCAAGACATAAAAACAATGGAGAATAGATACCAAGGAAGATAGGACACTCATATGATGGCCGACTACTGCTGGGGAATCATGCGAGATTGCCCAAGTCAGTTTCATTCGAGAAAATCACTCAAAAGACAATTTCTTAATGTTTAATGCCAATAAAATAATATATTTTATGAAAATTTATTTTATATTTATCTCGGGAACTAGAGCTGATAGAAAAAATCCGATTACATTTTTGATATCGCCATGTAAGACATGCTTAAAATGAGGTCTAAAATCCCCGGCACCAAAATGGTTGTAGGCCAGTGTTATCAAACAAAAGGCAGATAGACCGTGCAAATACAAATTCAATAACGTATACCTACAATCTTGTGATTGTATTCGCTTTTGAATTTTTATTTGTATTAGTATTTGTTTTTTTTAACAATGCTTCGCTTCGTGCTGTACTAACTCGTGTTAGTACAGCGCGAAGCGAATTGTAGGTATTCGTTTTTGAATTTGTATTTGCTTTTGTGGCTTCTCTCACAGTATTCCGCACGGTCTATCTGCCCTTTGTTTCCCAGCGAGCTTTGTTCTGAGCTCCCAGCGTTAATATTTTTCGCCGGTTTTTAAATAAAGCCGCCTTTTCATACATTTTGGTTTTGTTCGTATAGGTGCTGTACTTTTGAAACAGCAGATTTTTTTTAAATAACCGACAAAGTTATAATTTCTTCGTGGTTGAGAATCATGAACTAAAAGTCTGTATCAAGACGTCATTTCAACCCTGTATTTTCCTACGTGCCTAATACATTTGACTACAAAGTATAAATAGACGACACGGTTGGCGCAGTAGTTGAGCGATCGACTGCTGCGCTGCGTGTCGCGGGTTCGATTCCCGCACGGAACAAATATTTGTATGGCCTACAGATAGTTGTTCCGGGTCTGGCTGTTTGTGTATGTGAGTTTATATGTTTGTAAATTGTGTAGACGCACCCACAACACAGGAGTAATTCCTAGTGTGGGGCAACATTTAAATTAAAAAAAAAAAAAAAAAAATATGACAGCTCCTGGATGTACGCATGGTACACAAACGTGACAATAGCAAGTCATAAATCTTAGAGACAATAAAAGTATCTGAGTAATAACATCATCACTGATGCTTGACGATTAAATTAATTCACAGTTTCACGTTACATCCAACGTGGTACATAAGGAGGTTCCGTTCTTTGATTAAAAAGTAGAAATCACTTATACAGACTATACGTTAATTGTATCTGCATAAGCCGTCAATTAGCACATTGATTGCCTCGCCAAGGCCTCGGAGGGACCGCAGCAATAAAAGGTAGAAATCAATAAAGCAGTAGGGGATTTCGCTGTAAACATGTTGGGTCTTATGATAAATGTAGGTCAGTTCTTAATGATCACCTTCTTTTTATTTTAACCGACTTCAAAAAAGAAGGAGTTTCTCAGTTCGACCCGTATGTTTATCTGTATGTATGTATGTTTGTCCGCGATTATCTCCAGTTCGGCTGAACCGATTTTGATGCGGTTTTCAGAGAAGTGTTTGTTATATTCTGGAGTAGGTTTTGGTATACAACAAATAGAAATTTATTCAGCGCTTTTTAAAAAAATCAACAAAAAAGTATACATAGAAGATGTTTTCGTTTCTTCCATCTTTGGAGGACTTTCAATCTCTGTTTTTACTGTGTTGGTGTTTCTTAATAGATTTGGGTGATGAGGAGGCACTAAAAGTGGAAAATAAAAACTTTATTCAAACAAAAAAGATAATAGTCTTCAAAAATTAAAAAGTGATGGTAATACAAAACATCAAACAGAACAAAGCCACCGACTTCCGAAACTAACGTCATGTGTGTGCTAATGTAATTTATCACTTTTAGGTTTTTGAAGGCGGTTCTCTTTTTAGAAAATGTTTTTTTTGGTTCTGATCTCTCATTCTCTCCCATTTTCCGAACACACAACTATTATTGCTGGATAGTAATAATATATTCGGTTCTTTAAAATTGGTCTGACTTAATTTATTTCATTATTGGTTTAAGATTATGGGTTAACTGACTACTCAAATTATAAAACAGGTTATAGTTGTGGCAGACCCAAGCACATTTCATTAAGTAGTCCTTAGATTTCATTTGCTTTTTGACCCACATCACTAACTTAAACAAAATTATTATCAACCTTCACAGCTGTTAAACGAACCTATATGTTTATAACATGTCATTGCTAGTGACCTACTGATTTTACGACTTGCCAGCTGATAAGCCCAACGGAATTCTACACAGACTGTAATGATTCTACCTTCCCTTGTTTTATTTGTAAAATGGTGTCTGGTAACTTAACATTAGGCATTTTGGTTTCGAAGACACAGTTGGTAATTTGTCGCTTTTGAAGATGACTTTTGACCTTTTCAAAATATTTTGTATCTTATCAAGACTGTTGTAGGAGTAGGCTTCAAAGTCCAAATACATTAATGTTACTAAAATTTACAGTTCGCCTCTCCAATTAGATAGAAACCATCTACGAATTCATTTTCAACCAATAATATAGTTTAACATCGTCCAAAAAAAATGCACCTTCAGCCTTACCATTGATTACCTATATAATGTCTAGATGGAGCGTCGCCCTACAATCATAACAAAGAAAACGAGTCAACAATTTCAAGTATGTGTGCGTGCAGGCGTCGTTTTACACTGTGCATCTACGTCTCTGTGTGCGTAAATAATGATTATATAAGCAATTATGTATATAATTATACATAAATTAATATTATTATACATGTATTAATCATTTATATTACGCATTTGGGCTTTGATTATATAAGCACTTGTCAGCCAATAGTTGACTGACACTTTTTGACACGTTTGCGTGCACTTGATGCTCCATCTAGACATTATATATAATCAAAGCTTAAACCAAATGATCCAAATCTAAAACAATGCAAACCAAGTAGGTAAATTATACTTTCATACTGCTACGTTCTTGCGATTGCATTCAAAGACTAACGTCACTGAATAGGAAATAGGTACTGATACCAACGGTATTGATGTTCTAATGACGGCAGACGGAAGTACACCGGTAGGTCTAACCTGACTCAAATGAATACAGCTCATTGTTGATGCACTATTTATAGAATAAGTCATCAGCCTTGAACTCGGCGAACTGTCACCTCGATTTATATTCAAATTATTCGGAAGATAACATTTGTGTTTGTTGCCAAGGAAGTTCTATCTATTGTTTGTACAGAATTGTTTAAAAATACGATGATAAAATGCTTAATAAACCCAATGATATAACTAATGATGTATACTAGGAAACGAGCAAACTATTTGATCTAACATTTAGCAGTAGGTCAAACGAAAGATAATTTGTCAATTTTGCGACCATTTGAAACAAAAGAAAGTAATACAAGAATGATACATAGGACAAGATTTTATGGACAATTTGACAATCAATTCTGTTGCCAAGTTATATGGGACAGCACTTGTAACTGACCGTAACTAGGACACGTCCTATAATAGAACAAATGATCGTGGCACTGAGAACTGTGACAACAAATATGATAAAGCCATTATTAGTCATATAATGGTGAATAGAAAAGTTTCAGTACAAAATTCTATTTCACCTCATAGTAAACAAAATACGAGAGTAACAAATGGGGGGTTAGGTAGTAGATATTACCTAATATGACATCCATGGCTGAAAATAATTGGAATCATACAATTTCATCTAAGTTTCATAAATTACGTCCATAAAACTATCGGAATCTTCTACAGCAATGCACTTAGTCTAATTAAAAAAGACTATTTTAAACGAAGAAATTGAGGTCGGTGAAGACATAAAACTACCTTTGAATGGGAATATTCGACTCGATACGGAATACGGATCCCGAGGTACCAGCATATCTATGTTAATATTTGGACTCTTGCCAATCGCTTAATGGTTAAACTTTAAGCCTCAGCTCTCAACTTAAACACGTTCTATAGTAAGATAGTATCACTATTGGTGATATTTTAAGTAAACTTTCTTAATACAAGTATTTCTTTGAGATCAAGTACTAAAGTTTGATCTTGAATTTCTACAGTTCATGAGAACAAAAAATGTTCAAATAACAGTATCATCATCATTTCAGCTTTTAGACGCCTACTGTTACCTACCCCCCCCCTTCTCCCCTAGGGGTTCAGCCGTAATCACCATGCTTGGCCGATACATGTTGGTGATTGCAGTAGGTGTAATGGTATTCAGAATGACGCTGTTACCTATCCTCTGGTCAATATCCCTATATCCCTCTGTCGCCTTTTACGACACCCACGGGTAGAAATGGGGTGGTGCTATTCGCTGCCGGCACAACACGGCTTAATATTATAACAGTATGGCTTTCGATAAATCACCACATGATCAATCGTTTGTACTTTTTTAAACAAAAAAATTAACGATCTCATCTTTTCCATCAGAGATTTTAAAAGACTATTCATTCCTTACAGATTTTTCCTTTTACGTAAGCATAAAATGAATGGCAATGGACATTGTTCTGAACAAATGGTTGAAGTCGGAGATTCTAGAGGGATTTCTTTATTGAATTTGTTGAGAACGGAAAACGTGCTTGGACAAAGGCTGAGCTAAGCTGACGCACTTCACATCAGTAATACTCCATTTGTATTCAAATCGGGTTGAAAGTAGGTCATCATATATGTTTTAAATGGAGATGGAGATGTGAGGAAGGATGCTGAAAATAGTGCACCGCAAATGTTGTGATAAAGGCATTGTGTTTTGTTTGCTAGGTTATTCGTCTACCTGCTGTAGAAGTTGTGTAACAAAGACCAAAGTGGACATCAATGTTGCTATGTCTGGCATCCTATCATAAAGTCCAAGTCAAAGATTTCTTTGCAGATAAATATGGTTACAAAAGTTCTGACGATGGTAATACAACAGTAGTTTAACATTAAATCATAACTATAATGACATGCAAATGTTTGGTTTAGGTACAATTACGTTATTTAAATTTAAACTGATGGAATTTATAGTATAGAAGGAATTCTGAATTAATCACCTGCTTAAAGCGCTTCTGAAACGGACCATTGAAAGTTCCTTAATTTGGATAGAAATCTTGTTATAAACCTGTATACCTACACATAGGATAGCAACTTCGCCTATATAGGTAATTCCGTTTTCGTTCTAGGAGTAATTAATCTATTAGGATATCTAATTTTGTTTTGAACTAACATTTATCTCCTTGTTTTTCAAACAGCTCAGGGTGAGATTTGGTCAATTTACATATTATTTCCTCAATATAAATATCAGTTTATGTAAGTGTTCTAAGTTCCCTAGTTATCACCAGCTTCATTTACTTTATCGTCATCTAAAATTAAATTCATTCAAGCTCCGGGGAAGAAAACACGGTAATATTTCAGTTTAACAACGCCAGTACGTAAACAATTGGCCCACATCGGCTTTGCCAATGGAACAGTACAATGCGGATGGCCTTGCATCGAGCCAATAAACTTAGCATTTACGATGCTACCGGGACGGTTGCCTTGCAACTTTAGCGACCCCTGTTGGTGAAGGCCAGAATTGTATGTTCTTAATTACTGGACTGGTTGAATTACGACCTAGTGTACTTCTAATGGGCCATTACTCTGTTAGACGAAAATAAAAGTTTGTTTTAAATTAAGGGGCAACAGTCGTCAAAACCAAGTGGACATTTCGCTTGATAAGTCACAACATTACATATTTTATCTCATATTCTATTTTTCGGATAATACTCATAAAACATTTCAGTTCTCACAGTTAACGCCTACGTGTTCCGCGATTAGGTATATCAGCACGAGTGAGCATAATAATAATGTATCTATTTTCTGACCAACGCGGAAGATTTTTGCAAAATATTATTTCAGTTTTCGTTCGCACGGAATGCTGTAACGCAGTTTCATAACAATTTTAAGAGGACTTTACCGACAGCACGCTCCAAACAAAAGTAGTTTAAGCAAAATAATTATTTTGGACAAAGTCAAAGTCAAAATTATCCTTTAACACTTAGCAATAGTGTAGCTACCTATGAGTGAATTTATTTTTGTAATTGTTCCAGTAGTTCCCCAAACCTCTTCTTTGTACCTCTTATAACTCTATTTGTACCCCTTGTTGTTATTCTAATGAATAGACGATATGACAATGTAGAACAAACGATATATTTACTACACAGGCGCCGGGCGCGTGTACGTGATCAAATTCAAAACACATGTAATTATTTCAGGCGATACCACTCGATCACACAATGTCAATGATAATGGCAGTGAAACCAACACCATACAAACACGAAATGACGTCATCGCTTGCCCTGGACGGACCCTCGTAGACACTACCCTTCATTCTGCTATATCTATGTATTATCTAGTTTTACTTGTTATAGTTGTTGAATTTGTTTAGTCTGTAAATAAATGGGTTTTTTTGGGATCTTAATACATGAAAAAAAAATTGGTTGTCTGTAAAGTCGGTTTACTGACGATAGTTGAACGTGACAACGCGAAAGAATCATTACCTTTATCGCTGTAATTATCGTTGCTATAAACAATTGACACTACATTCACTTTTCACTTGGAACGCCTCAGAGCGAGGTAACGCCGTTGAGCGAGGTAACGCCGCATGACGTCATGTAACGCCGTAACGCCGCATGACGTCATGTTTTTTCGTTCGTGCAGCCGGCTATCGAATTATAAGACGTTGTCACGTCAAAAATAAGCAGTCATCGGGACTGCCGACAGAATTGTAAACTTAAAACTCATTCAGTCATTGCTACCTGCTGTCAGGTGTCACTTTAGGCAGCGCCGGCGACCTTGAGCGACCAGAGAATCGTATGCGCTGCGTCCAAAACACTCAAAGTTTAGTCGAAAAAATTAAATAAAAGATAATATTCTTTAACTTAAAAAAAAGGCGTATAATAAAAGATAGATAACAAAATTGTCTGTAAGATAGTAAAAGTTTCGTTTAAATATTCCTCGTAGATTTTGTGTGCTTATCAATGTTTTGTCCGCGTCAGACATAACTTCACGATTTAATTAAACTATTTAATATGAACCTAATCAAAAATATTCAGATACTAAATGATTAAGAGAATGTTCTAGTTTAACATTGTTTTTTCAAATCATTTACACTACACATTTTGACGTGATTGTCAGTTTAAAATCTGCAAAGAGGTAACGTCGGTGACGCGACCCACAGTGCGAACTCATAAGTTTTGCCCCTACCAAAAATGGCTCAAAGCGGCAAACAAAAGAAACTTCACTTCATAAAAAAAACTAAAAAAAGAGGCTTCATGAAAATCCTCTGCATCGCTGTCAACTAGTGCCCGAAAGTACACGGCTTCTGTAATTCTCTTCTCTTGGAATATCTGTAGCCAAAGTAAATAAGTTGCACTGAACTGAACAAAAAATCATAGTGGAAACTTTGATTATCTAAAATGTCTAGATAGAGCGTCAAGTGCACGCAAACGTGTCAAAAAGTGTCAGCCAACTATTGGCTGACAAGTGCTTATATAATCAAAGCCCAAATGCGTAATAATAATAATAAATGATTAATATATGTTTAATAATATTAATTTATGTATAATTATATACATAATTGCTTATATAATCAATATTTACGCACACAGAGACGTAGATGCACAGTTTAAAACGACGCCTGCACGCACACATACTTCAAATTGTTGACTCGTTTTCTTTGTTATGTTGTAGGGCGACGCTCCATCTAGACATTATATAATCAAAGAGTGGAAACTATACATTATGTATTTGCAACGATGTTTAAAAATGCATGTATTCAGTTTTTCTTATGGACTGTACTTTGGACTTAATACTATGATAAAACACCACAATTGTATAATAATTATAGAGGTACGTTAGCATTATATAATTTAAATATTGACACACCGTTTCTTATACCTTTATTAGAAATCTTTATTACTATTCTTCACTATCACTACATAATTAACTAGCACTTTGCCCGCGACTTCGTCCGCGTGGATTTCCTTAAGGACCCCTAATTTTTTAATTCTGTAATATAGTCTATTTTAACCAGAGATAATGCAACTATCGATTAGTGAAAGAATTTTTGAAATCGGACCAGTAGTTTTTGAGTTTATTCGTTACAAACACACAAAAATACAAATCTTTCCTCGTTATAATATTAGTGTAGATCAATTAAAATTGGGTTTGTGTTCGTCCGGGCTAATATCAGAAATGACTGGTTCGAACCTGCGAATTCGCTAGAAAGCCACGTATTCCCTGAGTGCTAAAGACTACATTTTATTACCAGCTTTTGCCCGCAACTTCCTCCGCGTGAATGTCGGTTATCGCGTATCCAGGCGAAATCGCGGAATAAGGCGCGTCCCTGTGCAAAACGCAGCGCTAGCCGTTTTTTGTTCAGATTTTTGGACCTAAATACTCTGTATTCAAAAGAAATATCAACAAATAAAAAATAGATTAAATTTCTACATAATCTTGACCCCAAAATGGTAGAGCTGATTTTTGTTTACGAAGTATCTCCTCACAACGAAACCACAGAAATGAGAAATAATTATTGAAAACATGCATCTCCTCGGCAAGTAACCATTAATTCAATCTTTTACAAACACTAATGGATAGGCAATTTATTAATGAATATTTTTGTAGATTTTTTTTTTTCAAAATCCCATAGTGTGATTTTATAAAGATTTAATTCTAAAATCTGAGCGTATTCGCTGCTGTATCTCTTGCGCGGCGAAGAGGGAACGAATGCTCAAGGGTATTTGCTCAGGGTACCGCCTTAAAGCATGGATGGACAAGTAAGGATTTAAAATATAGTAATTTGTAAGAAAATTCATGCGGACATAGTCGCTGGCAAAAGCTAGGAATACATATTTCCCAGGCCTGTACAGGAGTCTAGTGTCTTGTGTTTTAAGAATCAACATAACGGTGATCGACGTAGAGGTAATGATTCAGCAAGTCTTAAAATCAATAAAGCGTGTTTCGTGTGTTTAGATGACGTTGAACTCCGATGTGTAGTCTATTTACTAATATTATATACATATACAGAATAATGATATGAAGCTAACGTAGATGTGGTAAGAAATAAAGCTGACTTCGTAATTACGCAGTCCAGAGTACAAAAATACACTATTTTTATGTCAAAACATTCTGACAACGATGGCATTATACAACACGGTTTACCGTTCTCGAATGGGACAATGTTTATGGCATTGGACTCATTAGAAATTAGAATACGCGTCTATGTCCGAAAAACACGCAATTTTCTTATAAATTATATTAGATAAGTCGCAAAAATGCCGTGAAACACAAAAATCTACTTTAATTTTTATTGTCACATGTTTTCTTTCCTTTGATATGCGAAATTACTATGTCATCATATAATTCAATCATGTGATCTGATATCTGCTCTAACCGTGTTAAAAAGTCATTGAACGGGATATTTTAGTTATTTCCGAAGCGAAAATAAAGTGTATTGACATTTGGAATAATATGACTGTGAATATATTGGAATTCCTAAATTAAATTTAGCTTTCATTTGTGGAGAATTTACAGAGTTTGGTTTAAGATTTCAAAGAATGAGCAAGAGAATACGACTCTCTGTATTTTATTTTTTTATCTTGTACCTCGGCTAGAATTAGAGGAGCTCGTGGCTAAGTTAAAGCCGTACAGATCGATCGGTCAAAGGTTATCGTACGGTCGGTCTGTGGATGGGTGACTATCCCGTTAATACCGAGTTCCCTCCGTGCCTCAGAAAGCACGTAAAGCCGTTGCTCCCGGCTGTCATTTGTAGATCTTTGGCAGTCGTTATGGGTATAGTCAGAAGCCAGAAAGTCTGAGAACCAGTCTTACAACCAGTCTAACCAAGGGATATCGAGTTACCCAGTAACAGTTGTGGAGGTCCGATAGGCAGTCGCTCCATGTAAAACACTGGTACTCAGCTGCATCCGATTAAACTGGAAGGCGACCCCAACATATTTAGGAAAAGGCTAGGCAGATGATGATGATAATGACCTATCTACTAGAATTAAGGTAAAGGAACTCAAAACCTCACGTCTCTCATACGTGAGGTTTTGGGTTTGCAACTGGGCACGAGCAAGTGACCAACGTGACTTTTTCAATTTCATATGTACTCCCTAAGTTTATCTTGGATATGACTGACCTTGGTTAAAGAAAATAAGTAGGACACCTGGGACTTATCATTAATCTATGTCTGAAATCGTCAATCTGTCTTTAGAAAGAGCAGTGATCAATCTCAATGCCTTCTCTTAATAAGAAGAGGCCTTTGCCCTGCAGTGGGACTATTATAAGCTGGTATTATTATTATCTACTAGAATACTAGATCTTCCATTAACAAAGAACAAATGAATAACGCAAATAAATAGCTGAGATTCAAGAGTCAGTCCTACGTCAATTTAGCAAAATTTAAAATTTGAGAATAGAACGATAGTGGAAAATATAGTTAAGAAGAAATGCATACTTGCTATACCTAGTTTCAATGTGAGGATTTTTAACCCCCGACGTAAAAACGACGGGGTGTTATAAGTTTGACGTGTCTGTGTGTGTGTGTGTGTGTGTGTGTGTGTGTGTGTCTGTCTGTGGCATCGTAGCTCCCGAACGGATGAACCGATTTTGTTTTTGTTTTTTTTATTTGAAAGGTGAATTAGTCGCGAGTGTTCTTAGCTATGTTTGATGAAAATCGGTCCAAGATGGCCGCCGCTACAAAATAGTTAATCACATATTTTTTCACAACTCCATCAATATGGATATCAAATGGAAGGGCTTCACTAGTAGAATACTTTACACTATGATAAATTTCAAAGACAAGATGACCGGCACCACAAAAAGGCGAATTATATATACCAAACGCATTATCAGGGTGATATCTTTAATATCAAAAAAGATCCATGTGACGAAATACAACTTTAGACGTATCTACAACTTCTCAAAACCAGACTAAATAACATTTAAAAACTTTCAAATAAAAATTAAATTAAAAATTTAAAAAACCCCCAACGCAAAACATAAAAGCAATTATTTAAAAAGTAAAAAATAATATCTTTTGTTGAGCCATCAAATGTTTGTTCGTTGAAATGGCGCTATAATGTCGCGGCGGGGTACCGCTAAGTCAGCAATAGCTAAATAGGTAAAACAGCGAACTCAAGGATTTGCAATGAGATTTGACTTACGCGGTACCCCGCCGCGACATTATAGCGCCATTTCAACGAACAAACATTTGATGGCTCAACAAAAGATATTATTTTTTACTTTTTAAATAATTGCTTTTATGTTTTGCGTTGGGGGTTTTTTAAATTTTTAATTTAATTTTTTTCAGCTAGGTATACAAAAGGTATTTTCCCAAGTTGTTCCAAGATTCATGATAACTAATAAACTTTGAAGATTACTGCGAGTTGCTGGCCTGATTAAAGCAATGCTTACGCACTTGATTGCACAAAGGGTCGACCCATCGTATTCCCTATTGATTGTATGTAGATATAATGTCTGATTGAATAGCGATCACGAACCGGAAGACACAGCGTTGGTAGGCTTCCCACCAGATGGACCGACGACATCCTCAAGGTCCCGCAACCTTGTTGATGTGCCGGTGGATGCAAGCGGCAGGATGCCGCTCGTTGTACCGTTCTATGGGGGAGGCCTTTGTTCAACAGTGGACGTTTTTCGGCTGATGATGATGAAAATGTCTTATTTGGGTAATTACGAAACAGGGTATCCTGGTAATTATCAGCAAATTACTATTATCTATTGAACGCTACCCGAGACAGTACGTTTGACCTCTACAACCTTATTATGCCAAGTTTTTGCAGTATGATGTTATCATTCATACACGTGCATTGAATATCAAGGAACAAAGATGACATTGTTAGATTTCTTAGTAAAATGACCCTAAACTGTGCTGTATGGTGACGTCATGCAAGTAAGGAGTGACCTTACGATGTTAGGAAGCTGTCCAGATGTATGGACAAGGCCTTATTGATGACAGATTAGGTACAGTTTGAAAGCAAGGACTCGTTCCATAGAGGTTTATAAATCGCCATTATTTATCATAGATCCATTGTAACCACTGCAAATTCTGAAAGCCAGAATCAAAAGTGGCGACCACTAGAAAAGCGTCGAGGCAATGAAGCCCGATGAGTTCCGAAGAAATATTACAACTGTCTTGGATCCCGCAACGATATAAATCAGACAGGAACAGCGGAGGACTATGCAGTAAACATGTTTTCCACTTTCCTCCAAACCAAGCAGGAGACAGAACAGAACTAGGCCAATAGGCACAAAGGAACGTTTACAACTATATAAGGATCAGTGGAAAGGAGGGTGGATGGAGGTTTGGGTGGAGTGGAGTGGTGGTTAAAGTTTCAATCAAAGCAAACGTTTCCTAGAACTTGAAATCGATCTACACTTTTAAAACCTTTTTGCAAAAATATTCACTACTGATTCTTGGGAATTACGTATCAAGTTAAATTCAAATCGGTTCTACCATTTTCAAGATTTTGAACTTGAAAGTTTGGTTACGCTGGTAATCGCTCTATTGAACAAAAGTAATATCTGCACTTCGATTCATAACAAGATAAAGTACTCGTTTCCATTAATCATAGTGTTTAAATTAATTAATATTGAGTTTCATTTAAAAATAAACGTGGAATAGAAATCCATTTTTCTATTTGAGAAGCAAGCATTACAAGAAATGTTACTAACAGAAACTGCAGTATTTTTTCTAAATAAAACATTTCTCAAAATACCTAAACGGTTAAATCAAGGTGATGCAGATGACCTTCCTCTGATTACTAATGCTGTAACCGGAAGCTTCCGGACCAGGTCAAATAAGACTTACTTCTAGAAATAAACATAATACTAGGTATTTTCCTTAACAATTAAATAAAAATAAACCGGAAACGTTAACGAAAGAAGAAATATAATGTGCAGTAAAATAAAGCAATGACGCAGTTTAGTTCAAAGGTGACAACATTGCAAAGTTATGACAATTGGCAGCCTATCCTTGGGCAGTGAAATCATTTGAGTCTACTGGGCGATATGTTCATGAACTTGCTGGTCTTGTGTGGTCTGTGGGATGATAATAATCGTGGTTTGTGTTTTTCCAAAGAGATTATTGATATTTATGTGGTAATATAAACTGTGGTTTCGGCTATAAAATTAGCTCGATAAAAAAAATCGTTTCTATTCATTACTTGACTCGAAAATTGGATGAATTTGGAGGCTCTCTTTTGCAGTCATGATGTTCCAAAAGCTCTTATTTTGGTCTATTATTATTAATGAATGTTTTTATTTAGGAAGATTACAAAAGGATCATTACGAGTGTACATGTGTAATAATTGGTAGCTATCGATTTCTAAGTGGTCGTGTTTTTTTCAACGACGGATAATGAACAAACTGAATACTCATTTCTCCTTATCACTCACGATATGAACACGGACACTCGTCATCACATAGCAACTCGTTTTATTTCAGGCGTCCAGTTCCTCTGACCCATTTACCGGCCGGCATTCGAGGGCAGCGCTGCAATGACCCGGATTCGATGCCCGTGTCACGCTTATGTGTGTGGGACATTTGCGGAAATGCGAATTTGAGATGATGGTTTTTTATTATTTTGTTTAATTTTCCTTACACACGGTTTAATGGTAGTTTTGTTAGCTTTAATGGTATGATTATGTCATCGTTAATTTTAAACTTCAGATTCTGGTAATGACTTACAAAATGCATTTGCAAGCATCGCTGATATTACTACTGAATTAGCATCAATTTTTAGTTTCAAACCTTAAACTGGAAGAAAAGAAACAGATACATCATCTACTAAAAAAGTAACAACTGAAGTCGTTTTTATCGATATAGATAGATTTAACAAAAATAATAGAATAACGCTTCCAAGTATCATTTTTTTAAAATAATGATGCGTGATCAGTAGGGGGTTATAATGACAATAGGCTCTAATCATTCGGCCGGCAGTATTTGATGGATTCTCTGAACAGGGTTGGGTTAAGTGTTCGGTCAATTGGTTCTTCCCATCGGAAAGCATTTAATGCTGAGTTAGGAAGCGTAGTATTTGCTCATCCGTTTCCTCTGATGTTTACGGGAAAACGAATTTGTTTACGTATGTATTAACATACCTATTCATTAGTTTCATGAGTAGGTATGTGTTATGTAAAAGAAATGGGTGATGCCCGATCGCCCCAAGTTCCAAGTTCCCCAAAATGATTTTCCATACATTGATTCCCAACGTCCCCAAAATGTAAAATTAATTAATTTGTAAAGTTCACACTTGACCATTCCTCGTACTGGCGTCTCCAAAAGTGTTAGAATAAAATCAGCTAGTTACATTTAAGCTTATTTTAGAAGATCTCTATTTATAATTTGTACTATGTGTTTAGATTATTTCGAAATATAACTATCCAGCGGGTGGGGAAAAATGTAGTGTAAAGGAAGAATTTAGGTTGTATTGGAGGCATCTAGCAAGCAATTCTTTAGCTCGGGAATATTGTAAGTAAACACATCATGTAGACTATAAATCACAATATTTGATATTTCCCTCTCATTCGCATTTATTAACACCACAATTGATGAGCGCTTACTTACTTGTTATTGATGTACAGAACAACGTCGTTTGTGTCTATCACTTCGCAGTATTGCAAAATGTTAATAATATTTAATGAATTAAGTGTAAATTGCAACGCAAATACATATTACATTTTTCCCCTATTGATTCTCTAAAGTAATAACTAAACGTAAACAATACGTATAGTAATAAACAATACGTACGTAAGTATTGATTCGGCGACTGTACCATTCTAGATTTCGGTCAAGCCAGAGTCGTACAATTTTATTTAATAATATAAATTTTTGAGGAACTTGGAACTTGGGGCGATCGGGCATCACCCAAAGAAATCTTTACGGTTTTAGGTATCTATAATGCCGGTTTTTTCTTACATTAAGTGACATCTAAATGTATCTCTAAGTATTTTTACTTTGTTGCATTTTAAACTATTGACCCTGACTATACAACAGTTCATTTTTATTCAGCTGCCATTTAGTCATGTCTTGAATATTTGCACTGTGTTTAAGTGTTTTAAGAAATGCGAATTTGGATAAATTGTTCCCGTTGCTATATAAAGAATTCGACTCATACATACATACATAACAATGTCATTTTGCCTTACAATCGATAAGTATAAACTGCAACACGTAAAGACGATTGGGTCACATGGAATTGAGAAGGCGCCAAGTGTTGAAAAAATCAGCACCGACCTTTACGGCAAACAAAGCGTTTTGGCAAGACCTCTCTGCGCTAACATTGTTAACATTCATTCAATGAGTATTTTCAACGGGAAATGTTTATTTCAAATCGTTTGGTATAATAATTTGAAGCCGAGAATACGTCAGATTTATCCATACGTTAGTCGGACCCGATAGTCTGAGCCTTAAAAATCTGACGTATATCCCCGGCTTTATACTAAAAACTGTTATCGTCTACAATTGGCATCTGTTTATTTAGGTTTAAGAAAAGAAAAGGCACTAAGAGTAGGTAATAAGTACAAAATCATAAATTACTATTGAACTCAGTTTATATACTATAATGTTGAATATAAACGTATGATGGTTAAAGTTTTTTATAACAAATCTTCTACAAAGCCTTTTATGATGACAAAGTTGTTTTAATACTAAACTATTTAACCAAGCGTTGTATGAAAAGACATTGTTTTATTTTAATGCGGAAGAAAAAAAATACTTGTCTACGTATAAAATATTAAAGACATAGCAATAGACATCGCATAAGATAAAAACATGAATGAGTATTACATTATTGTTATACAACAAGCATTCCCATTCATCAAGCACTTGAAACTTCTAAAGAAACACTAGTAAATACAGTTTCAATGTTAAATAATGTTTCAACTAATATAATCGCGAATGTTTGTTAGTCCGAACAGAGCATTATTGTTCGTATATCAGATACTTGCGTCATCGGGGATAGTTGTATTACTTTTTATCTTAATAGCTTTAGAAAAGTTTTCCACAAGGAGTTATCTTGGGGCCAATGGTTTTTCATGGTAAATCGTATGATAATTGCGTGTGTTGTTCTCAGGCATTTTAGTATTAGGATCTGGCTCGAACTGGCTTTTTTAAATCAGTCAAAATAAATTGTTAGAAATAAAACAGCATATAAGTCCAAAGCCCATTTTTCTCTCTCTCTGCTTTAAGAAGTTACTTATAATGTAAGATAGCAAAATGTTACCGAAAAAAATTGCGATGTAAATTTATTCTAGTCCCGGAAGCCGCAGGGAAATAAAAACTGTGGTAAAGTAGCTAAGTCTAGTTGCAAGGGGCATATTGCCAAACCAAACGACTGCTGTAATATCTACTTGTTTTCAAAATCAGCCGGGCCCCTGAAGTGTGCTAAAGTAAATTTGGTATGAAGAGCAGAGAAACAGGAATGTTTAAGACTCTTTATTGCCTGACCAGCTGAGCTAGGGCTAACGAAACTTCAGCTCCAGCTATCATAACAGTTTTGGCATCAGACTTAAGATCGAGACTAGATAGTTCTCGTATAAAACTTTGGAATCAGTATAATGTATATTTTTAGTTTAGGTGGCAACTCTAAAATCGGATAAAGGTAAACATTCTTCTCTTTGCCCTGACAGAATGACCAGTTGCTTTTACAGTTAATATCACTAAAGATCCAACACTATTAAAGAAACTTCCACGTAATTCCCAGTTTCCCACTTTATGTGTTTGTAACTTTTAGTGACGATGACACATAGGTTTGAAACCGAGACACTCGGCGCCTTCCGCGATCATGAAGCAAGTACCTAAGTACTCGTGAAACTATCCGACGATGTACAGTCAACAGCAAAAGTAGATGATCAAAATCAGAAATTCAATACTAATTAACGTAGTTCGCGTCAGAATTGTGTGGCGTCGAAGTGATTCAAAAGTATGTGTGTGACAATCACATACTTTTAATAAATAAACTAGTAATAAATTATATAAATTAGTGTTAGTAAATTAGTATTGAATTTCTGATTTTGATCATCTACTTTTGCTGTTGACTGTACGAGTATATGGAAACTATTGATTAACCTATAGATAATGGGCTGTACCAGGCAGCTATGGGTAGAAGCCAAGAGACTGACATTTACAAAAAGAGAGGAGATGTGGTAGTAGGAATGTGGATGATGAGAGTTATGTTCAACCGTTATCGCTTTGCTAGGCTGATGCATGTTGGCGATCGCAGTAGGTGTTATGATACTCAAAAAAACGCTGCTGCTCCTCTGGTGACCTTGGACCTTGGTGGTGGCCTTCAGCGACACCCACGGGGAGAATTGGGATGGTACTTTTCGCGACCGGCACCAAACGACTAAACAGGCACTTGGGTAGTCAGAATACTCATAATTTTGTATTCAGACACTATTTTTCATATTAACATCTTCATTGGTAATCTTTAAATCCATCAATTGAGCCCAACACACATGATAATAGTTCTAAATCTTCCATTACAACAATCGTTTGAATAATAACGACATCAATACTAGATAATTCTATGTAAATATATACAGGTGGACAAACAAACAACCTCATAAAATAATAAAGTTATGTCCTACACTATGAATATTAGCACAATGTATAGAATACTATTCATGTGCCATTCAGTGAGTCTCTTTGTAGTTTAGTAGATGTAAGTAGAAAACTATTTGGTACGTGCCAAGCAATATTGTCAATAGCTAGGGCAACTATGACATCGTTAATGATAATTATGATAAATGTCAAGGTATTTGACTATGAAAAAAGACAATATATAGTATCATTTTCAGTAAAGACGATCAAATAAGTTATTAGTAACTTTTTTTTGCCAGTCTCTTTGGCACATTCCCCGAAGACGGTTCAGAAATTGTTGGATGCATTAAAATGTATAAGTTTTTTAGCTTAACAGTTACTTACAGAGTATTCGTATTGTACTTACATAATTCACAAAATAAACAGGTTTTTTTTGTGATTGGTAACGTAAATGGTAAAAAGTTTGCATTGCTTTGTATTTATCGTGAAATAACGCAGCTTTTTAGCAGTGGTAAACGTTGTTTTATGTTATAATGAAAGGAGTACTAGAACGTGTTGTCCAGAAGTTTGGATCCACGCCATGAAAACAGTGCCGAGTTGTAGCAATCAAAATAAATATTTAAAATAATAAATAATTCATGAATAACAAATCGTATCGTTGACAACTTGTTAGAAATTTTGCATCCGGGATCGAATAATATATTGTTTAAGAGGGCTGTACCGACATCGCGCTCCATTCAAAAGTAATCTTTTTATTTTGGTCATTAAGTAATTAAACTCGATTTTTTGTAGATACTTAGTTACTTACCTAATTACAAATGATACGGAAGATTCGATGTCCTTCGTAGATAATTATTGTTCCGCGTTTACAAGAAATTGTATTAAGTAGACTTAGGGCTATATTTCACTGGGACACCAAAGTGGCCCAACTAGTCGCCGCTTGTAACAAAATATATGCCACTCTATAGAGAGTATCTCACCTGAGTGTCCACTTGGTTGCGCGTTAACTGCTTACATTGTTGGTGACGGCGACTCTGGTTGCGCCACCGTGGTGTGCCAGTGATATATAGCCGTTAGGTGCTGCCTGTGAGTTTGTCTGCGTAGATTTTAAATTTAAGCCAAAGTCCTACATCATTCCAGGGGAACACAAAAACGGGATAAAAATTTAATTTATTTATTTATTATGAAACAAAAGGCAGACAGACCGCGCGGAACACTGAGAGTGAAGCCAAAAAAGAAAATACTACTACTAGTATTTGTATTTTTTTTTTTAACGTTGCTTCGTTTCGTATTAAATGTACCGACTCGTGTCGGTAGGTACAGCTGGAAGCGCGTTGTAGATATTCGCTTTTGAATTTGTATTTGCTTTTTCGGCTTCACTCTCAGTGTGCGCGGTTTATCTGCCTTTTGTTTCATAAGCTGAGAGTATAGGATTCGATATTGATGCAAACATTTTGTCAATTCTAAAGGATTATTCTCGTAATTAAAATGTTCAAAATCTGCTCGCAATCTTTGAGACAGGTTAGAATTCGAACGTTCCTAACACATAGTAGAAACCCCCCAGAACAAAGAACATTTAGATAGAATTATCAAAATCCCCAACGTTGTTAATCGTGTTTGTAGATAAAAGCAATGTCAACTTGGGACAAATAGGTACAGTCGAACTTATAATGAAAGGACAAGACAAGACACTAATTGTTATCCTTCCCATTGTACAGACGGACGATTCTCTGTCCTTTGTCCCCGGGGACTTTGAACTCACGAAGACGTTAGCATCTTATAGATTTTCACGAGATACGTTTGAATTGTCTTCATCAAACAAACCATGAACATATAAGGGCGAATAATGAAAATTTTCTTGAATACATGAATAAACAATTTGGGAATCTTCAGAGCAGTTCGGTGTCTAGATTATTTCTCTGTTACTCTCATTTATATGGGGCTCTTAAGGTTATATTTAATGATATGAAGATGTAGATAGTAATTATGATGAAATAAAAGAGGAAGACTAAAGAAAATATGAATGGATTGTGTGAATAATGATATGAAAGAAAAATTGAGTTAGTGATAGTATAACAGTTGACAGGGCGGAATGGGGAAAGAAAACGTGTTGAGAGGGACAACCCGACGGAAGACTTCGTGAGGGTGGTGGAATACACCATCCGACACAACGCCGAGCTTATAACCGCAAGTAACATAGAACAAGAGTAAGTTGATAATAAAAATGTAGAAAGTAATTTTCCAATTAATTAGTCAATTGATCAGAACCTCCGCCACTACTAAATGAGCTGAAAGATTCCTAAAGCCAGGAGCAGGAGCTACATTTCATTACGTAATATTCAGCGAACTGCAGCAGACGGCGGCATTAGTCTTTGTTCATTCATCTGGCTACTAGGTACTAGCGTATATTCCTACTTATGTAAGTAGGTATATAATATGTGACCCTCCCTCGATGCCAAGAAGCCTTCAGTTCAAAATAGTTTTATAGCTGAATATAAACGTCACTCAAAGGAATTACTCAAGACCGTAATTTCATTTTTATTAACGTATTGTTTACTACTTATTTACCAAATGTCAAGCAGTAAATCTAAATATTTCCACATTAAACTGGGAATTTAATAATAAATATATTCCAGGTAGCCAGAACTCTCATCAATCTACTTGAAATTCTATCAAGCACTATGAAGTTCTTGATCACATTTCTCATTAACCTAGTAATAAATATTTAAAGCCGTGTAATCAAAGTCTCAGGAATACCACTGATACCAGAATTCAATTAAATACCATCTCAATTGACGATCAACCTAGTTGTTTTCAAAATTAATTCCCAAAAGAGTCGATTGTTGTTTTGGAACCCTTGCTCACAAAGATACGCTGAATATATTTATATAAAATTCAATAACTCTGCAAAAATATTCCGTTTAAACATGAACTAAATGTTAACTAAGGGTCAGAATACATAAATCTGTGTAATAAATAAAGCTCTGTTTGCGTGTGCGTAAACAAAATTCTATCTGAGTTGACACTACGAACCTGCCTCACTCACTGGCTGCACAGTATTTTTCCCTTGCCTTGTCTCTCTACATTTGAAAACGTTAAAACAACATGGCGCCAGAAATGGCGGTATGACAAATATTTAAAAATATTCGTATTTCCGACAAAGCTTTTACAGAAATGTATTTTTTGGCATAACTATGTTTGGTATTTTTAATGTACGCTGGTTTGGACAGGTATTTAAATTGAAAACATAAAGAGCATTACCTAAGTACGTACTTACAATTTTTTATTTTAAAATAAAGAGTGGAAGGAAATCAAAAACATCACATTAAAAAAACAGCTGTTCCATACAAATGTGCCAAAAAACTCCTACGGCAGTGAGTTCGGTGTTGGTAAGGTCAGGCTTTCCCAGACAATATACCCAGTTCAGAGAGGAAACGAGAGAGCACCCAGGGTATCTTAGAAGATTTTGTTAAGATAAAACATTTAAGCAAACTACAATATCTCTCGACCAAAGAATCATGGCAGAATTTGTACAAATAAAGATGTTTAGAAAAGTTGAAATTCTAATTCTTATATTCTTGGGTACTCAAAGAGTATCTTCAGGCATTTAATAGTAGATTATGCATCAAGGGGATAAAGTAGTGTCTTAAGTAGCGGGCGCCGTATTGAATCCCGAGCAAAACGAGGGAGTTAAGACAAGAATGCTGAGTGCAGCGTGGGATTCAAGGGCGCCCAAGACGAAGGCACCTTTATCCCCGAGGAGCATACTCTACTTTTCACACCATCTACGAGACTAGAGATAGTACCAGAATAAGAGTAGATTGTTGGTAATACTAATGGCTTAAATTCGGGAATGTACTCCGGAGTCAAATCACTATTGTCACTCGTCATTTTTGTGAGAATTTACTGATATGTAATTTGTTGTATAACGAAGCAAAGCAATTTTCAGTATTCGTGCCTCAGATTATGAAACAAAGGGCAGATATACGGCGCCGAACACTGAGAGTGAAGCCAAAAAAGCAAATACAACCACGAGATTGTAGGTAAGGATTCGCTTTTGAATTTGTATTTGCTTTTTTGGCTTCACTCAGTGTTCCGACCGGTCTATCTGCCTTTTGTTTAATAATCTGAGATTCGCGCCTCTTTTTAATTTGTGCCCTATTTTTCTTTTATTTATATTCTACTAGTGGTAGCCAGTCCGATTTTCGAACAATTTATTTTTTAGTGCAGATCTTTCAGATACAAAATGCAGATAGATCGCGCGGAACACTGAGAGTGAAGCCAAAAAAGCAAATACAAATTCAAAAGCGAATACCTACAACGCGCTTCGTGCTGTACTGGCACGAGTAATTATAGCACGAAACGCCGCATTGTTAAAAAAAACAAATGAAAATACGAACACAAAAGCAAAAGCGAATACAATCACGAGATTGCAGGTATTCGCTTTTGAGTTTGTATTTGCTTTTTTGGCTTCACTCTGAGTGTTCCGCGCGATCTATCTGCATTTTGTATCTGAGAGATCTGCACTAAAAAATAAATTGTTCGAAAATCGGACTGGCCACCACTAGTAGAATATAAATAAAAGAAAAATAGGGTTCCACGCGGTCTATCTGCCTTTTGTTTCATAATCTGAGGCAGACCATAATGGTGAATATTCGTATGCGATTTTTACTTTATGTTCCAAATTCAAATCACATTAATGACCAGCTTGTCATAATGAAATGCAGTACAATATTATTGCCCTGCTAGACCTCAGGCCTTAAATGACTTACTTTAGGTTAGGTTTGCATGACATATAATTTGACATTGTCGAGCAGGTGGTGTGAAAAATATTTTTAAAACCCCGCAAAAGCTCATTATTTCAAAACAAAACGGCGACTGAGAGTAACAATTGACGACACGGTTGGCGCAGTGGTTGAACGATCGACTGCTGCGCAACGTGCTGCGGGTTCGATTCCCGCCCAGGGTAAATATTTGTGTGATGAGCACTTGTGTTTGCCTTGTGTCTGGGTCTTGTTTATCTATATATGTATGTACTTAAAATGTATTTGTGTATTTATATCAGCTGTCTGACACCCATAGTACAGGGTCTCCCAAGTTTGGGGTCAGATGGCCGTGTGTGAAATGTCCCCAATTTTTTTTTTTTTTATAATCAAACTAAATCTATTGTAAATGTTTTCGTGGCACTGTCCACGGAATAAAAAAATAAGTGGATGTGCGGACGCAAATAACCCGCGCGTGTCTTAATTATGCGGAAAATATGAAAAATATTAACAACTTTCGTCAGTTGTATTAATTTTGTATAAATAACAAATTCAACTTTGACAAAAAGCTAGCTTGTTGTTCATACAAAATTAAGCCTTATTACAACTGACGAAGGTTGTTATTATTTGACATATTTGCCGCATAATTTTGACAGCGTGGGCCCTTTCACTTGTTTTGTCTATTCCGTGGCTCTGTCCCTTCCACTGTGTATAGTTTCACCCAAGTAAATACAGGCATGTGTTTACCTACTTCAGCTCTAATAATCGCAGAATCGCACTGCAGTCTCAAGTGCAGTAATAACGATTTTATGCTCTGTGGCACATTCACAATCTAATCAGAAAGTCTTTGATCAACGTCGATATTGCAAGTTCCTGAAGCGAAATGAACTAGTTATTGAAGTAGCACGTGCTTAGGCTACCGAGTGTGCTTCAATGCTTCAAGAAACGTCCTTGGCGCGGAAATAATTCTATTTTTAGAAAGAGTATGACGTATGCGTTAAGGCAGGTACCCTAGAAAAAAAATCTACATTGTAAAAAGTAACGGTTTTTTATTTTATAATATTAGTTTCCATTAAACAGTGAGAATAAAGTTACTATTATTATTTATTATTATATTTTTTATCTATACTAATATTATAAAGCTGAAGAGTTTGTTTGTTTGTTTGGTTGAACGCGCTAATCTCAGGATCTACTCGTTCGAATTGAAAAATTATTTTTGTGTTGGATAGTCCATTTATCGAGGAAGGCTATAGGCCCATGCGAAGCTGGGTCGGGTCGCTAGTTTTATTATAAATGTATTGTTTCAAATACTTATACATTGTATATTAAGTAACTAAATTATCGAATTGAATTTATAAAATTGTGCAAGCTTGTTGGTTAATTTTAGCAAATTAAATAGTTTTTTTTTTAAAGTGTTGTTGATGCGGAAAGAAAATTTACTCAATTTCAGGAAAACTATTGAATGTAGTATCTACTGGCTGCAACCAAAGTCTTTACCACTTTAGTAAATCGTAATAATTAAGCACAATTTTAAGGAATCAGATGATAATATATGTAAAAATAAGTGTTATTCGACTATTGTCGCTGACTGTACATTATAATGCCTATATTAAAATTAGTTAAACCGTACCATCAGATGAGATTCGGACAAAGAAAAGGTAGAACTTTGTCTATAATTATTAATGTAAACGATGACCAAAAAAATAATACATAGATACAAAAGCAAAACATGTAATTGCGATTACAGTTATAATTTGACTAACAGTAATTTATTTACTGATTAATTTTTTGCTACTTAAATAATAGATATAAAAAAAAACTAATAGACTTGCTTAGACATAACATAACTTACATAACTTAGAACGATAGTTGATTCTATTTGATTAACCTTAACGGTTCACGGCTTTTTGTGCACTTAAAAAAAAACTTCTGTACCTATCTACTATAACGAAATGTATATATGTATAACTGTTATCAAAGTCAAAGTATTTATTTCAATTGGACCATTAGAACACACTTTATCGACTGCTGCGCAGCGTGTTGCGAGTTCGATTCCCGCCCAGGGTAAACATTTGTGTGATAAGCACTTGTGTTTGCCTTGTGTCTGGGTGTTGTTTTATCTATACATGTATTAAAAAAAAGTATTTGTGTATGTATATCAGCTGTCTGACACCCATAGTACAGGGTCTCCCTAGTTTGGGGTCAGATGGCCGTGTGTGAAAATGTCCCCACATATTTATTTATTTACTTTTGAACGTTATACGTTACGTTACGTTATTCCGTGGTCTAGTTACCCCTTCCAAAAGGTAGTATTGAATGGAGAAAAATTGGCAACTTTATAGGTATCTAGGTACTTACTATGTTTTAAAATAAATATACAGTATTTTGTATAAGTATAGGAATCTTCCCGTGATCCAAGATCTGGGGGCCAAGTCTGCTATTTTTATAATTTCGTCATTCCAACCCGATCCCATTGTCATTTTGCTAAAAGTTCGTAAACTGCTAAATTTATAATGGTCGATCATTGGTCGGTCGAATTAAAAGCAATGACTGCACAATGACGTTCTAATGGTAGGTCACTGCTCAAAGGAACTGTCAAAATTTTAGCAGATTACCGCCTAAGTCAGTCATTCATTTGTCATTTTGTACGAGATTACCATTCTATATAATTTCTTTCAATGGCGTGTCAATCAACAATTATGAAATCAATGATAGACCATTCTGACACTACTGTAATAGCAGACTTGAGGCCCTGGCAACTCAGGCAGATGTTAAGTATTGTCATCCAACGTGGCAATGCCGTCTCTCGGGCACATTCCCAGATTACGGCGATGTTTAGGAATGTTTTGATGCCTTATATTCGTTTTTTAGTTTAATAGTTACAGGTTTTTCTTTTTTATAATTCGTGTAAATATTGTATGTACCTAACATTCAATCGAGTACAGAAATTATATACTCGTAAGTACACGTGAATACGATGTATCTTGCATAAAATATCTATAGGTATAAAAATCTTACTTGCTGATGTTGTCCTGTCTCTCAACAATGGTCTGAAGGCCGACAGCATCCCTCAACTGCATCACCAGCGCTGCTCTGACACCCTCTGTTGTCTTCAACTCTTCAATCCTCTCGCTCAATACCTGATAGAAAAAAACACACATGTTTACATGGAAAAACAAAATTTGATCCTATGCTACTAGTATTATAAATGCGATATTTGTAAGGGTTGATGGATGGATGAACGGAATTAGCTAAAATATGCCACAAATATTAATCTAACATTCTAACCTAACACATTGGACCATTATTATTTCGATGCTGTATTCCTGTGGGATTGAAGACTTTTCAAGCTAGTTAGTTCATAAAATTCAAGTAAGCTTTTATACAAGGTGTAACGTCAAATACGCAAAACCTGAAAATAGTTTGATTAGAATAACGAGCAGAATCAATTGAACCACTTTTTAATATAGGTCACATTTTTCAAAAAATCTTCATTATACATGTTGCCCTGTCAAAAAAAAACCTTTAAATTTTTTTAATGATTTTTTATTTTAGAATTCGGTTAATTGAATTAAAAATCATTTGGGGTGTCTGAGGTTTTGCGTGTTCAGCGTTACACCTTGCATAGAAGAACAATTACAAAAAAATATAATCATTATCATTATTTCTATATGCCTTTGATCTTGAGGTTATGCATGGAAGTAAATCAAAGATAAGTACTGCTTTAATAAAACAAAGATCGATGAATATTCAAACTTCTTATCTTGTTTTGTACTGATTCAGTCCCTGATTTGTCGTGTGATGCCCACCCCATTTCTACCCGTGGGTGTCATAGAAAGCTACAGATGGATATTGACCAGAGGATGGGCAGCAGCGTCCTTGATATATAACACCTACTGCGATCGCCAACATGCATCGGCCAAGCATGGCTATCATGGCTAAACCCCTCCTTGGGCTCCCCCAAGGAGGGGCCTATGCCCAGCAGTGGGCGTCTAAAGGTTGATATGATGAGTCCCTGAGTTGCCAGATCTTCGTCATACTAACATGGCTTAAATTTTGAAAATAGATTGAGGAATATGTCTTTAAAAGGGCATTGATGATAGAAACTACGCATACTTACCTTGATATGCGTCAATACTGGGCCCTGAGTTAGTAATAATAGTATTCTAGAAGTTTAAATACCTTGACCTTTTACTAACCAAGGGCTAATAAATTAGCAATGTTTACGCGTTATTTAGAAATCGAACAAAACACTTGAAATGTAAGAGGATTTCACAAACTAACTTGGATAAAAGATATCAAATGAGAAAAGTTAGTGAGCACGTTTATAAGAAATATAAAGATTCTATAAATATTCAATGAAAATTCTCACGGACCTACGGAAAGTTTGCATCATGAGCTCATCCATATTTAACTCATTCAATTTCGTTCCTGTGTTCCTACCACTTGTACCTTTGTAAGACCTGAGAAATCTCTAAAGAATCTTATTACAGATGAAAATATCTTTATCCATTAGATTCCATTCTTTTTAGGGTTCCGTACTGTAAAAAGACGAACGGAACCTTATAGGATAATTTCGTTGTCTGTCTGTCCATCTGTCAAGACCCTTTTTTTAAGGACGGGTGGAGTCATCAAGCTGAAATTAATATCTAATACTAGGATCGGTGAAAAAATCAAATTTCTAAGTCAACATAATAAAAGATACGGGCATTTATGCCCAGTTAATACCGCATATTTTGACACGCGCATAGGAACCAAAAACCTATAGGTTACACCCATTGACCTAGAATCATAAAATTTGGCAAGAAGCAATGTCATATCTAGCACAAGTAAAGGAAAATAGTGCAACACAAACGTCAATTTACTTATAGTGATACAAAAAAATGAGATTACAAACTTATTTTTCAGTTGGTAAAAGCTATAAGCTAAGCGATAACTACAAGCTTTTACGGAACCCTCGGTGCGCGAGTCCAACTCGCACTTGACCGACTTTTTTTAAAAGCCTTCTCACCTTTCCAATATTTTGTTCTAGACCCATGATTTAATTATATTTTTCGTGTACACGTACCTCAACATCCTCAGAATATATCGGAGTATCACTGAACACATTTTTCTTCACAATCACAACACTGGGACCTTGAACACCTCCGACAAACTTCTCACAGTTGAAGAAAAGAGCATCTTTCTTGACCATCTCTTCATCCACTCCAGGGAAAGTAGGATTCATGTCTACAGCAGAAGATGGCGCTACCAGCGTATAGTCCCAAAAAGACCAGGCTCCATATTGGTGTAGGAGGAGAGTGGTGGCTACGTCATCAGCTAGGACTCCAGTCAGTTTGGAAGCCGCTGGGAAGAAGCCGATCATTCTGCTGCCTGAACTGGAGTTCTGCTGCAATCTCTGTTCTAAATTGTTCAGGTCTATGTAGCCTTCTTTTGTTTCTGGGATTTTGATGACCTGTAACAATGAAAATAGAGGTTTATTAACAAGTTACAGTTTTATGAAATGTTTGACGTTTTAAAATGTTGACCTAAAACAAAAAAACTTTTTTATATTATTTTATATAAATAAAATTATTTTTTTACTTTTTGAAAGCGGTTGTCCTTTTTGTACCTAAATAAGTTTATTTCGCTTTTTAGTGTCTACTTCTTATCATACTTATTACGAAACGGTGAAACCTTCAAAATTCAGTCATCCCTTAATTTTCTATCCTTAAGGGTGGAATATTTTCATGAAATTTATATATATGACCAACTTTGAAGTATACACTATCAATTAAAAAGAATCAAAGAAATCGGACTTCACTGATAAAAGTTATACGTGGTCAAACATTAAAAAAAATCGTATCTAATTGAGCCTCCTTCTTTTTTTGAAGTCGGTTGAAAATAAATTACGTAAAAGCTTTCTATGAATAGAAAATGGTGACAATCAAATAACTCAACCGTAGATAGATGTGTGGATGATTGCTTTATAGTTAAAGCAATCATTCACACATTTATTTATTATTTATTTATTTATACTTCATGCACAAAAGTGCAAATTCAAACACAGATATATGTTAATGAAGATAGCATTGCTTTCCAGCTAGAAAATAATATTAGTAACTTTAAAATTATGGGCGAAATAAACAATTTATTGAACAAGACACATAAATATGTCTTGGTGTACGTAATAAACGAGGAATCTATTCTAAACAAGGCATAAGTTAGAATTGCTTTTTGATTATTTTAAGGCTGAATAAAAACAAAGTATAGGTACCTACTGGCAGTTATTTAATCAATTACAATGCTTCATAGGTCGTGATAAGATAATTTAAGGCTTCGCTACCAATAAATTAATAGAGTGTAATTTAATCAATGTGCCGAAATTGGGTTTGATTAGTATTATATTTAGCCCCTTTCTTTTTGTACCTATATAACCTTAGGCTTCTATTCAGTAGCATTATTTATTTACATTGTCTATTGTCTTTTCGAATATTACGTCCGCAAGTATCTTAAGTACCTATTGATGTGACCAATGATGAGTATGATGACGATGTAGGTATAGAGGTGTTCCGTTGGTATTGAGGTCGTAAGCGCGACTGCTGAACATCTTTTGGTTTTCTCGATTCCTTGGTAGAGTGAAACTTTATTGCCTTTTACCATTCGAAATAAAAATGTGGCCAAATATGTTTGAGGTCAAAATTCAAACTACAAAAATTCCAAAAGTTCGTTAAGTTCCAAAGAGTTGTTAACACTATCAAAAGTTAGCGAAATAATCAAAAATAAACTATTTCGAATAACTTCTCGTGAAAAAAATAATCAAAACGTTCGTCCTAAAAATGACCTTACAGCGATTGAAATCAAAACAACCCAAAAGGGTAATTGCAATTGAAATGAAATATCTTGCGTGTCAGGCATCGATCACTAATAAAAGTGATCGATGGTGTCAGGCATATAAAGAACTAGCCACCCGACCCGGCTTCGCATGGGCCTATAGCTTTCCTCGATAAATGGACTATCCAACACCAAAATAATTTTTCAATTCGAACCAGTAGATCCTGAGATTAGCATGTTCAACCAAACAAACAAACAAACAAACTCTTTAGCTTTATAATATTAGTATAGATTAAGGCGATTTTATTTATTCCAATACTATAGTGCTATTTTGTAGAAATCGCCTAGGTCGAATTCATGAGCTGTCCCTAATCCCTAAGTAGGACAGCTCGTCTCCTCCTCATCCTTGCGTAGTTTCCCCAATGCTGGGGGTCGTGTGGAATCAACTTTCCGCGAATGATGTTGCGCCATCTGCTCCGACTTTCAGCGACGTGAACCGTTTCGGTGACCTGACTGGTCTTCAGGTCAATATTCATATTGAGTATGGTGGCTCTAAGTTGCTTGCCTTCTATTTTGCCGGTAACTATATGTTTCTGGAGGTTACCGCCGGGTTTATGAGCGACAAGTTCAAAGAACTAAATTCAACGAGAGAGAGATTTTACAGAATACACCTGCTGTTGTATCATTACAATTCTTTATAAAACACTCACGTACTCCAACGGTCAAACAAACAACAGATTGGCCGGAGCAAAACCAACAAAGTTTCGACTAAGCTGTGTTGAACTTTAAACTAGACTTAACTTCTGACGTTCATTCACTCAGACAAACAGCTGGGTCCATTGCCTCGGATCTAGATTTCATTCAAAAGTTTCATAACTTCGTTAACTAAAATACTGTGTAACAAAAGTTTATGAAAACGATGATATTATTACAGTTTCAGTTAATTTTAAGGCCCCACGCACAAAGTTAACTGAAACTGTACCGAACGAACGTATACTCCATTTACAATAGCATCAGACAGAAGTTTAAAAAAGGTTATTTCTAATACACACTTTGTATCAAAAATATAATAAACATGTTACAGTTACGATAGATGCCGAATTTATTATAACATACTAGCTTTTGCCCGCGACTTCGTCCGCGTGAATGTCGGTTTTAGTGGATGCAGACAAAGATGCCTTTGAACTTCCCCAGGGTTCAAGCTATTTACATGCCAAATTTCATCAAAATCGGTTCAGCCGTTTCATCGTGAAAGCGTAACAGACAGAGTTACTTTCACATTTATAATATTAGTATGGATGTAGGGACATTTCACACACGGCCATCTGATCCCAAACTAGGGAGACCCTGTACTATGGGTGTCAGACAGCTGATATACATACACAAATAATAATAATCTATTCTTACAGCAGGTATCGCACTTACTTAATTGAACCATTTTATTAAGTATGAAATTACGTGACCTTCATTTAGTTGTATTATTTCATTACAATGTAAAATTAGTGTCAATGCTAAAAAATAAAATGTTTTGCATTCCTGCTTCTACGAGCCTCTTTTTTCTAATGCTATTACGAATTGAGTATAGTTCTGTAAGCTATGAGTCGTGTAATTTACGCTGCATTCTACATACGAAGTTTTTTGTGCCACACGGCGACGCAAAATAAGTTGTCAGATTCAGTTAAATGTAAATGTAGCTCACAAAATTACGTAGCGTATGACCTCACATTTAGTAATAATTTTAGTTCTATCACAAAATGCGATAATTAAATAGTTATAAGTTCGCGTGTCGCAAATGGATCTCATTAACAAGACGTGACCATAGAGCGTGAGCCACTTTAATAAAGGTTCATTACAGCACTTATAAAGATTATGGACGTTGCTAATACGCACTGATGCGATGGATTAATGCCACTTAGACAGCGGAGAGACAGGTCATAGACGAAACAGCTCTATGTAGTGCACAGTAATGGAGATTACAGCGAGTAACGATACGATTATAAACGTCTGCCTAACTAAATGCTTATGGTGGCACTTCACTTGGCGTATGTATAATAATTGCGTTACTGGGTTTTACAAAATATCTCTCTGGTTGATTTCTCATGTCTGATAAACGTCTGCCTAACTAAATGCTTATGGTGGCACTTCACTTGGCGTATGTATAATAATTGCGTTACTGGGTTTTACAAAATATCTCTCTGGCTGAAACAACTTTCTGAGGATGGTGGTCAGCATTAGAGTTGCATCTGGAACAGATGACCTGCCTCCACCGGTTTCTGTCCAGCACATATCTTAGTAAGTAGTAGTAGTATGACGGGCTGGTGTCCGCAACTCCACGTCTCAGCGCGTATTTTGAGTACAGCAGGGCGTTTCTTACAACCGTGTAGAATTTGGATGACGAGTCTTTAATTTGGTCGGTCCATCTTGTTGGTGAACGAACACGCGATCTTTTGCCTTCGGTAATACAAAATATACCCTATACTTATTAAAATGAAGTCGATTTTATATTATCAAAATATGGTCAATATTTGCACAAATACGCCAAGTGACACCATTATATGAGCAAATTAATCAACAGAGACTGGTTAAGTAAAAGCCATACCGATCGATCTGTCATGGTTAAGCTACGCTTGTAAAATTCTAGTGCTGCATCCAAATTCTGGATAGACTCCAAGTCGACCCTGACATAGTTGTGAAAAGGCTAGTCAGATTGTTTGAGCAGGAGATTTCTATGGGCAGGGGAGTAAGCTACCAGGGAGAAGATATAGGGTAAAAAATACAAATAAAGGCACGACACTGGCTACTAATATATCAAACCGCGTAGGATAGATTTGGTCATCAACATTACCACTGTTTTGGATCCCGCAACTAAATTAATCAGAAAAGAACAGCGGAGAAGTAAGAAAACCATATTTTCCACTTCCCTCCAAATCAAGCAAGAGACAGAACAGAGCTAGGCCAATACGCACAACGGGACGTGACCCGCTTATTATATTTCATAGGGATAAATATTGATTGAGGAGCTCGTGGCTAAGTTCAAGCCGTACAGACCGATCGTTCAAAGGTTAAGCTACGCTAGCCGCGGTCGGTCTGTGGATGGGTGACCATCCATTTCATACCGAGTTCCCTCCGTGCCTCGGAAAGCACGGAAAGCCGTTGGTCCCGGCTGTCATTTGTAGATCTTTGGCAATCGTTACGGGTAGCCAGAAGCCAGAAAGTCTGACAACCAGTCTTACCAAGGGGTATCGTGTTACCCAGTAACTGGGTTGTGGAGGTCCGATAGGCAGTCGCTCCATGTAAAACACTTGTATTCAGCTGCATTCGGTTAGACTGGAAGCCGACCCCAATATACTTGGGAAAAGGCTAGGCAGATGATGATGAGGGATAAATATTGACACAATGATCAAGCCGCTTAACTACACGCTTCTTCTTCTTCGTATCGCTGGCACGACAGTCTTAAATTTGTTTTGCCCAGAACTTAGCCACCTTTATTATTTACTTTATTATTTCTTTTATTATTTAATAATTACCCTCGCATGAATTGTCATCAAATCATCAAAAGTTCAAAAAATACCCACTAAGTATCTGTATTCTTGTAGTCTTCAATCAGTGTTTTATTTAGTAGTTTAATGCAAATTATTTATAATTGTGTGAATGTGTGTGAGTGTTTGTGAACGAGGAAGACTGACCTGCCGTGATACAGTTTTCACTAGTACGGAGGTCAGTGTGAATTAAGCTCAAACAACCGCATACCGTCCACAGGTATTTATAACGACATACTTAACTATATTCTTTTTTTGTACAATTAGACACAAATCACAGGATTGTTGGGATTTGTTGTAAGGTTTGTTTTTTATACTGTCAATAAACTATTTTTACTTTTTTTTTTTTTTTTACTTTACCTTCACTGCGTCGTCGGTGGCAGCGCATAATTCAGTCTGATAGCATGTTTTGGAGCAAAGAGGACATGACAGGAGGTGGGGCATGGTTTGCAACTCGGCGCCACATGCACACCCTGCTGCTGCTCTGTCGAGGTAGCCCCATTTTACGAGGTCGACGTTACACCGTCCTACTTGGGTTCTTAGGCGGTTCAGGGATTTCCAGATTGAGCCACGGAAGGTTAAACCCTGCGGGTAGATGTTCACTTGGTGATAAATACTGGGTGGGTGGGGGAAAAGTGTCTTGCCACAGTTTGCGTTTGCAGTGGGCACCGGCCGGGTCATCTGACAGGGGAACTACCGATTTTAGGAAGCTGTGTCTGCTTTTTTAACTACATGCTAAAAACGCTGTTACGAAAACCCCAAGAGAAAAGTTCATACGCTCAGTAGTCGAGCGTGCACGCTCAAAACAACGCCCCGCTGCATGCGCCCGCGCCGCTCCCAATTTGCGGCCTTACTCGGCCACTTGTACGACGATTACTTTTTGTACTTGCTTACTTTCGTGTAAGAACGAAACTATGTACAATACCTACTAATTTTTCCAATAATAACAACATAAAAAGTAAAGATAAAGACAAGAATATTATTTTAACGTTTAAAACAAAATGCAGATACAAACAAGAATACATAATTTAAACCATAACCGTAAGTTATACTTACTAAACAGACCATTAACATGGAAACGACCAAAGTTAAAAAGCAAACAATGTACTTGCTTCTTAGAACTCGCCAAGACAAAAAGATTCTCAACAAAAAACAAATGGAAACGTTATTTTAAAAACTTTGTCTTTTACGGATATGGACGGAAAACCAATCAATGCTATATTATTTAAAATCAGCTCATTTCTGCATCCAAAGTCCAAAATGGATATACAGGATGGGGACGACGATACGACAAAAAAATGTAATACTGGTAATACTAGTTCATTAGAATATTTTAAAACTATCAAATAAATCCTAAAAACGAAATTCAAAAAAAGTTCAGATATACTAAAGAGCATTATACTTAACTTGTAAATGTAACCAAAATAAAACACCATATGAAATATTCGTTTTCTAACTTGTGAGAAGTGCGGCAACTTGTGGTGTCATAATTTAATATTTAATGTTTAATAAAAACAAGTACACCAAATTACCAAATCCTACCATGATCATTTTTTTTTTGCTATTGCCATCCGCACCCTGTATATACTAATTCAATTACTTAAAAAGGATGTAATCAATTCGTCTGAAAAGGTTTATTAAATTTATAATCGTCAGGCAAATTACTCCCTTTATTTTAACTAAGCACAATCTTCAACCCGAACAGGAGCGTCTTATTCTCGACGTAAGTTACCTTCAAGGACTTTACTTTGAAACCTAGTAAAGAGACATGATTTCAACCCTTTTGCATCATCATCATAATCATCATCATGTCAACTAGCTAATAATTTCAAGAGAGAACTCTAAAAATGCACCTGATTTTAGCCCTAAAACCCCGATAAATTTACAAATTTCTGTATAATTAGATTTTTTGCTGCTCATTAAAATAAATTGTCTGTCAATTGAGTTGGTAAAAAAGTGACGTCACATTTTTCTATTGTCATACATTCTCTATGGGGGATCGCGTTTTGACAGCTCATAAAAAGTATCTCTATTGATTTGTGGTGTCATCTACCCATTTATGAGCAGCCCTTTGAGATCTATATAAGTGTACAATTTACAATAATATCTACACGGTGCGTGGGATGAAGAAGACACAAATCATCTTTCCAAAAAGAAATTCAACACGGTCAAATTCTATGTAACAGCTGATTTTTTATCAATGGGGTCAACATCAAAATCATGAACTGAACTGAACTGAATTTCTTTTTATGTATTCACTTCTGCTGTTAACTGGTCTTAAACGTTGTTATGAATGTGCCAGCTGAGGTTCTTTGCCTTTAGGTTTCTAAAGGCAAAGAACCTCAGCTGGCACATTCATAACAACTTCAGCAAGATTTATCCCACATTTCTAATTAGACCCAATTATAAAAACAGGAAATAAAATACTGCCAAAAGCAACGCTCAACCATTAATTTCCGACACGTACTGAATTCCGCCCAATCTTCGACATTGCTATTCGTATGATGTCATTGTAGGGCTCAGCTGTAAACAAGAGGTGTGTTAAGGACCCGTAAACACGCCATGTATTACGACGCAAACCCCCATGACCATGGCATGACGTCATCCATCACTGAACTATGGGTCATAACAGACACGATACTAAAATATCGCCGACTATAATACAGCAACTGACCTGTAGAGCGAGCACACATCCAGATGCCAGTAGTAGCGAATGTGTGTGTCTTTACAAAACTCGGTTCGATGCTTCATTATTTTTAATGCACTCAAATGCAGTAAATCTAAGTATCGAATCAATTGCTGAAAGGCTTGATTTTGTAGCTACACGGCCAAACGCAAAGTCGCCAAAGCGCGATTCTGCATTGAAGATACAAAATCGCCGATACCAAAAGTATCTCGTCTGCTCTGGCCCTAAGTGAAGTAGGTACTTACTCTCACAAGGACAAGAGAGGGAGCACTTTATAAAGTACTATATTGTTTACTTCTGTGTTCGAGTGTAACAGAATATGTAATAAATGAACGAAACGAGGAAGGAAGGGTGCTAGATAGAATATAATAAAGAACAGGAAATGACCTAAGGAACAATAATCTTGATACTAACTGGTTTCCGGACTATTGTTGGGGTTCGCTGTTTGCATTCGCAAGTGGAAAGATCGAATGCGTCTTTCTTTAAATCTATAAATAAATCTATGAATAAAGTTCTTACGTTGCTTTAAATACTAGCTTCTCAAAACAACGTTCTCGAGAAATATATCTGTAATTAAATTATCACAATGTACAACTTTTATGAAAGGTACTTATTTAAAACTTGTTTCATAACCAACAATTCAATAAAACATCACGTACTTTGAAGTGGCAGAAAAAGAAAAATTTGATTACGTAAGAAATTATAACATAACTTTCCCGACTCACAGACGTTTTGAAATAACTTCTGAAGAAAGATTTTCCTTTGAAACTTATATTATTTGGTGGATAGTATGATGTTTTGTAATAAATCTGACGCTCACCAAAGTATTTCAATAACGATTTCAAGAAATAACAAATGTTTTTTATGTTGTCGACATTATATCGGTCTTTTGTCGTCCTCGGACAATATTTTTGCTCTTACACCTAACAATTATTCAGGTTTCAAAGAGAGAATTAAGAAAACCTGAAAGAGAAAATATTTTTAAGATACGATATTCTGTCTCATCAATCCCGCAATATAGGAATAACAATATCGGAAATTTATATTTTTTTAAAGTCACTACGCTGTACAAAGACACTGCACAAGGTGTCAGTTGCTGTAGCAGATCCTTGATGATTAAATATTTTTTCATACAGGGCATGACGAAGCAATGCTGTGACAGAAAGAAACTTATTAATACAAATATCCAGACAGAGAATGAAAAATAGAAAAAACTAAATGAGCGCAGCCGCAACCATGTTCTAAATACAGTAAAAAATTGTACAATGCCAAGTGAATTTTAAAACAGTAGGTGTACTAAAATGTCAGTGCTTTGTAAACATTGTACGACGATGCTAATAAAAACAACTACACTGTCAGTAATAAAATGATCACGTTGACAAACAATCTGTAGGTATACTTGACCAACACTGTCACAATTGTGACATTTAATATCATATAAGTTTTACGATGGTTCATTATTATAAAACAATAATTGCAACAATATAACATGAAGATAAAGTATTATTACTTACAATTTATATTTTAATTATGAAGAATTAGTCATTTTTGTTTATCTTAAGTAAGGTGTCAGTTACTGCAAAATAGCCGTTACACCAGACGCTAATAATCTTAGCACAACGCTTTGAGAAAATTTCTTTGTATGTATGACTAAGAAAGGCCAGAACCATATTCTGTTATAAAATAAAACTGAATCGACAAACAAACCCTACTAGGCTGAGTTCTGCTAAGCTGCTTGAAGGCCAGAGTTTACCAGAAACTTAGATTATAATAAGCCAAGTATACCATTGGATTCATGTCTCTGAAGTCACAGTTTGATTATGTTAAAATAAGTACCTATACTAAAATGTTCATTGTTTATCAAAATCACCGATAAATTATAATTGAAAGCCGATACCGAATGATTATAATCTAGAGGAAAGACAACAGGAAGTCAATTTTGAAGAAAACCATCTGCATTATAAAAATAAATAAGATCATTAATGTATTTTCGTACATGAACGTCGACGTTTTGACGTTAAAATTCGTCAAATCACTTCCGCGACATGACGAGTAAATACCGAACGTGATAATAACCGTGAAAAATCAATGAGAGGATAATACTGTAACTGCTATTAATAACGCTACCGAGTGTCATCGCAGATAAGTAGCAAAAGATCTATACTAATATTATAATGTTCGTTTGTTTGTGTTTGTATGCGCCTAATCTGCAGAACTACTGGTTCGACTCCGAAAATGATTTCGGTAATTGGAAGCTTTACTTTATACCTGAGTGCTAGAGCCTATTTTATTTATTATCAAAAACCTTAAGGATGAGTAAGAAAATTTACACGGACGAAGTCGCGGGTAAAAGCTAATATAGGTATGAATAAAGATGTCAATGACATCAAAATAGAGAAGCAAAAGAAAGACAGAATAAAACATATAACTCAGGAAGCCAAATAGCAAATAGTAATCAAGACACAACATAATGCAAACGAGCCTTAGAAATATACCCTTTCAAAGAGAAACAACAACACATTATGAGTGGTACAAAATATGAATGATATAGGGTATAAAACGTTATTATCTGAAAGCATGACTTGATACAGGAATGAAAAGGGATAGACATGAGTATCGAGTGATATACCCACGCACGTTTTAAAGGTCAAACGAGAAATGTGGCTTAGTTAGAGGAATTTGTACGGAGATACAGAGTTAGGAGCATACTTTGAGTAACCGTAATATTATAGACACATTACAGGTACTCAAAATATCCTCTTAGATTATACTTATACGCATACGCTCGTACACTTGATTCAGTCATTACAGGACCTTTTTACTAATAATTTTTTGAAACTAAGACCCTGATAACAAATATATGTATTCATAGTTACACCTTAAATGAGTCCATTGTGTATAAAATAGACTCATATTTTTAGTTTACATATTCAAATTCGAGCCCCAAAACCATACTTCATAAAGTTCAAACCATAAAATAAAACAGTCCATTTAGTACATGAGCACACCATTTAATATTGTAAAAATCTAGATTAGCTATTTCTCTAACCTCATCTACCACAAATTGACCTTACAAGATTCATGCGCTAACCTTGCAACCAGCTGCTTAACTAAAGGCTCAGCTTTCTAGGCCTCACAGGCTCAAGAAATAGTACAAGGGCAGTAACAAACGAGGTGCATACTAGTCACGTGTGAAGACGACATAAATCATAGTTTTGTTGTTGAAATAAAGGAATTTGCGGATCGTATGCGCAGTTCGTTGAGTGTATTAACTCAACGAACTGCTTCTGCTTTCATATTTGAAATATACGGGCGATGCGCACATGTGCTACTGCACCTGACCACTGTGGTCAGACTAAATTACTGCCATCACTGGACTCTCTGTTACGACCGCCCTGAGAGTAGTAGAGATTTTCAATCAACCAAAAGCAAAATCTAGCTATATAATATTTGACTCCACTCAAAGCTGGGACATTTATATGACTCTAACCATATGTATTAGTCAAACATTCCAAATGACATTCAAATGCAATATCGTTGCGTAAGAGAACAACAATATACGCAGCAGCACACAAAATGCAAACAAATAAAACAATTCATAAAATAACCGTTGAAAGCATTATTTACATTATTTTCCGACGCGGCGCGGCGGCGCCCACATTTGACCGCCGCATATTTTCATTGTATGCAAAAACTATAAAACGCCACGCTTCCGTTACATAACTCAAGGGCGTGTTATCGTTATTCAGCTATACGGGTAGCAAAATATTTAGTTGTAGTCAATATGCAGTAGTTATTATTGGTTATTATGCACTTTGGTTAACTTTACCAGCCACATAGGCACGTTGTGATGTACTACGAATGGAAATGGCCGACACTTTGAAATTTTGTTGCGAAATAAATGTTACTTGTTTATCTCGTTCATGTAGTGGCGAATATGTTATAGTAAAGAGTCATGGTAGTTTTACGTGCGTTGTTAACCAGAGATTTCTACTGATTCATTAGTTCAGACTTCGTTTGAAAGGGTCGCTATCTACTCAAACAGTTTAGCCTATTCGTTTCGGCATTCTCAATACAACTTAACTCAACTTTTTGCTTGCTCTTTCTCTCTTCTCTTCAGTGTATATTCGAAAAGACAGACGAAGCTTAAGACTATTCTAAGCTGTACCTACACCAAGCGTATAATCTCTCGTTTATCTATAATATCAATGTCATTCCTCAAGCTTTGGGTTTTTTGACGAAGCCATTGCACGTCAACTCTATTGCAGTTATCACTATTGGCAGTTGTCCTAGCTCTCAATTCATTTAAAATGCAGAAACGTGTCTGTTCTGGAATTGGGACTGGTCCCAATTATATTTTCAATTGCCCACAAGTGGATACCGGCGCCTACTCCTCATAGTCACACGTCACTACCCACTGATTCAAACGAAATTGATATTGACAGATCACACAACATCATTACAAGGAACGCTATTGCAGACATAAATGAAAAACCACCAAAGCCATCAGAAGGTTAACTCTTCAAATTAAAAACGTTACAAAAAACTCTGCAATCTCATCTCAACGAGAATGAATACTAAACTTATCAAATAAAATAGATAATTTTTTCCTTAAATTTTTTTAGGCTTGCGTTTGGCTGACCTCACCTGATCTTAAGTGGTGATACTGTCTAAGGTAGAGCACGCTTGCCTAGGATAAACCGGTTCACTCAGACCTTGAAGATACCCAAATTATATTTATCGGGGAACAGAGAAGAGGGCAGTAAACTCCACAGTCTGGCAGTTCGCACAAAAAATGTGGAAGCAAAGCGCCTGGTTCGAGAACTTCAACCGTATAGCGCTGACGCTTCGCCGTGACTTTGCTCGTCCGATGATGGAATGGGGAATCCGAATTAAGTTGTGTATTCCAAAGCACACTCTCTGAAATTAGAGCATTTTGGCAGATTAAGACTGAGAATAGAATACGGACGTTCCTAAAAGTTTGTAAAATTGCCCTGGTTTTAAACTACAGGAAAACAGCTTCAAGTCAATTTGCAGCTAATAATGAAATCTGATTATGCAACGATTTACGTTCGCCAACCCTTACACTTTGAATTAGCGCCAAGTACTACGTGATAACTGACATGCGAATAAATGCATATAGCAACTGCAGAACTCAATATAAATCTGGTATAGCTACAGTTTAAAATAATATGTGCCACCGCCTTGACACGGTAAAAGTATTTGTCTGTTCATGGTTTTAGTTTTATGTATATTTTTTGGCAATTTTATTGACTGTAAAGTTAAAAAGTTTTAGCACTAGCGAGGAATAAACGAAACGTAAAATCGGTTGATTTTTAAATTGGTAATACTGGTTTAAAATTTATTGACTTTTAAATTGGTTTATTTTGGACATCACTAAAGAAAAACATCGTGAGGAAAGCTAAACTTATAATTAAAGTAGGTAAGCCTGAAATCGCCAATCTGCTTTGAGCAACCGTGGTGATTAAAGCTTGTGGCTTCTCTGTATGAGAAGAGGCCTTTGCCATGCAGTGGGACAATACTAGGCCTAATTTTCAATTAAAAAATCAACTCGGAGCGAATACTTTTACGCCAACACTCTCGTGCTAAGCCCTCAGAGCACATAATGACACGTTCTTGAAGGCTCTCAGGTCAAAGTTATATGGTTTAGTTTTAGTTTTATATCCCTTTTTTTAAAAATAATTTTGTCAAGCAATTTTAAATTCAAACTGCTGTCTTTCTATCAAATACATGCCACTCGAGACCTATTAAAGCCCTTTAAAAAGTTTGAAGTGTTTTTTTTTAATTACGATGGCGCAAAACAATAAACCATTTCAGCCATTAAAACGTATTTTCCTAAAACTTTGCAAATTACGTCCAGACCCGTCATCAAATAGTTTATTGTTTTCTGTGTACTTTGATAAACTTTTAGAAGGCTATTGTTTTAAAACATGGTTTAATTAAATTTTTGGATGTTTCACAAATTATTTAACGTAGTATGTTTGGGTTTTTGGGGGTTTTATGGCTAAAATTTCGGAACATTGTCATGTCTGTTGAAATTATTGATGAAATTTCACATTGCAAATCATTTGCACATGTTAACGTTGCTACCTTTACGAGAAGCATCAGTTTAGATCTGTGCAGATAATCCCTGAGACATCTAACTCGTTGCACCCATATTTCTAAACAATTATTAGCTCTGTTGATTTATTTATCAATTTTTTACCTAAGTGTCAGGTTAGGTTATTCAAAGTCAAAGTCAAATGTATTGTTTCAATTAGACCTTTAGAAGACTTTTTAGATGTCATATACAAGAACAAATAATAGATCCCCTTCCTAAAGTCAAAGTCAAAGTCAAATCATTTATTTCAATTAGACCATTAAAAAGGCACTTTTGAACATCATAATAAAAAAATATAAAGTTGATTCTAGTTGCCCATTCCAAAAGGTAGTTTCGTATGGAGAAGAATGGGTAAGAAACTCCATACTTACTCTTTTAAAAAAAATGTGTACAATATTTTGCATTTACAGTTTACAGTTATATAACTATACGTGAATACGATGGACCTTGCATAAAAACACTAAAGTATTACAAGATAAAGAATGACAGCTAAGTTGTATACATAGATACATAGTGTTCACATATTATAAAATGTATGTGTGTGTGTGTATTATATTATTAAAGGTAGTTAGTTTCGTATAGAGTAAAATGTGCAAGAAACTCTAAACTTACTCTTTCAAAATAAACGTTTAAGTACAATAAGATACAAGAATTATATTATTAGATCTTATATTAGAATTTGTACAAAGTATTCCAAATTTAAGAATGAAAGCTAAATTGTGTTCATAGTATAAATAACATGTATTTTTAACTACCCCTCCAAGATCCAAAACAAAGCATCTAACTGTGGCTACAAACAACTTAAAGCCAAAAGTGTGTGATTAAAAAAAACAACAAGAGAGCTAATGTCCTTTCCTTACCGTGGTATCATATTCTCTCCACGGTGCGATCTGTCTCTCCGTCTCCCTGGAGGACACGAACAGCACCACATTATCTGGTCTGAGTGCCCTGAGGAAGCGCACCAAGGTTGCTCCCACCACCGCCACATCTTCAGGACAGGCTCCCACCAGGCTCCTTATTATTGATTTTGATTCTGATCTGTGGGTAGAAATAGTAAAATTTAACTACAAAATTTCCAATAAATTGTATTATCTGGAAGAGATATGTGATTTGGCGGGTTTGTTGGATCCAAGACATCAGCCTGCAGTACCTTTGCTTTACAATATCTACAATGGATTGAGGTTCTGTTTTACTACCTCCCAAAAAAATACGATTCTATATTATACTAGGCAGATCATTTCATACAAATTCTATTCCATTTTTAGTACACCTGGGCAAAAGTGTTTGGGGAGTAAAACAAGTTCTAATAATAGCAGGCTAGCTCTAATTTGACCAACATATTTCTGGCCCTTCTATATATCTCTATCAGTATTCACACCATCCTTCACACAATCGTCCTTTCTTTCCCAATGTTTCTTTCCATTTCTTATAACTCGTTTAATTTTTCACTACCTTACTACATTACTCCTTTAATACAAATCTCCTTAATATCGTCTATGGGAAATTTTACGAACTTACAATCATTCACTACATTATCCATACTATCGCATTATAAATATGAAAGTAACTCTATCTGTTTGTTACCTTTTCACGACAAAACGTCTGAGCCGATTTTGATGAAATTTGGTATGAAGATAGTTTAAGCCCCAAGAAAGGACATAGGCACACATTTTACATTTTAATCCGCGACTTAGTCTGCATCCGCGATTACCGATGCTTCACACGGAGGAAGTCGCAGTCAAAAGCTAGTTAAATATATATATACCGTGCACATTATACAGATACCCATTCCACCTGTATATTGGGGTGATTGACTAGACAATAGACTGGAACAATGTTATCGACACCTGTTTTGAGTCCAATGAAGCGGAGATATTAGACAACAAACGTTGGCGTATATGTGTAACTGACGTTATCACGTACTGCGGCAACACATGCGTATTGTTCAGTCATTGTGTCAAGAGACAAATAACGGTTATAGCTTTTACCTTGTGCCTTATTCTGGCCTTTTTGGTCAAGTTTTGTTTAGCCAAGTTAAATTGGCCTAGTTCCGTTCTGTCTCCTGCTTGATTTGGAGGGATGTGGAAAATATGTTTTCCGACTCCTCCGCTGTTCTCTTCTCATTCATTTCGTTGCGGGATCCAAGACAGTTCAATCGTTTCTCTGGGACTCGTCGTACTTCATTGCTTTGGCGTTTTTCTGGTGGTCGCCACTGTTGATTCTGGCTTACAGGAGTTGCAATGGTTTGGGATTAGTGTGGCGGGCATGTAAAAAAAGGCCTTACGTTTTGCGTATGGTATACTTATTTAACTTAATACCTATACATAATGTTTGTCATGATGGCCCAGTGGTTAAGGAGCCAGCCTCTAATACACGAGGATGTGGGTTCGCGAGCGGGCACAAGCAAGTACCAATGTGACTTTTTCAATTTCATATGTACTCTCTAAGTTTATCTTGGACATCACTGACATCGGTGAAGGAAAAACGTCGTGGGGATACCTGGGCTTGTAATAATTAATAGTCTGAAATCGCTAATCCGCCTTGAGCAAGCGCAGTGATCAATATTCGTGCCTTCTCTGAATGAGAAGAGGCCTTTGCTCTGCAGCAGGACAGTCATTTTAACAATAACTTTGGTAATTTCGCCTCTATTTATCTCATGTTACAATACTATTCTATAGACTCCAGTAGTGTATTCTTTAATGTGTTCTCAGTCAGGGCGTCGTCAAGGGCGGGCAGGGAAGGGCAGTTGCCTAGAGATTCCAAAACATTAATGTGCCTTTGATTGTATTTAAACTCATACTTTTCCTATCCTCCATATATAAATTTGACCCTACCTAGGCCATCAGCTGGCAACGTTCTTGGTTCTCAGTCAGTATTGTCTTCATTAGCCGGTTAGCATTTTCATTCAAGTTTACACCTTCTTCTTTTTAGGAAGTCGATGGCAGTCTATATTATGTGGACCAATTTGACCACTAGTTTCACGCTATCAGTAGCCTCTATCAATTCCTGAAGCGTGCAGGCATCTGGGCACGCAGGCCACGATAACAGGTCCGCCATTGTTTGAGGAACAGCGCGACGTTTAGGTGGCGTACTTAGTTTGTGTTGTCTGCTGAGCTGAGGCCCATTTGGCATGTTAACATTGTTTCTGGTTTTTTTATAGTTTTAAGGTGTATTTTATATTTAAAGTAATGGCAATAAACGCATTTTCTTTTCTTTTTTCCGTTCTTCAGGCTGAAATTGTCTATAAAACCGAGGATCCTCCACTTCCAGCTCTGTGTTAAATATACCTAACCGTAAATGTATAGTTACCTGTATAACTCGCTCTGGCCTGAAGTATAGGACAGGCCAGTACATCTGGTAGCGTGGGTAGGCAGAACATCGCTTGCTACGTAGTCTTCTACCCATTGTAGCGCGCGACCAGACCCATTGTAGTCGCAATAGACCACTGTAGGACAAAGAGAAAGAGAAGCTAGTTAGTTACGTGGTAAGAGAAAGAATCGAATGTTCTCTCGACCAAGTTTCGGTAACTTTGGCCACGGAACAGATAAACTCTATTTATCTGTTCCGTGAGACACACATACTTTTGAATCACTTCGACGACGCCACATAGTTCTGATGCGAACTCCGTTCATTAGTATTGAATTTCTGATTTTGATCATCTACTTTTACTGTTGACTGTACTACTAATAGTGCATAAGTGTGCTCTAACCTCACTGTCATAGTCCGATGGAATCTCAATCTGACACGACAGGAGAGAGATCAGGCGCAGGACCAAGGGCAAGATAATCTTTCCGAGTCTCGGGAAATATAGATAGTCTAGTCATCATCACCATCATGTCAACCTTTAGACGCCCACAGCTATACTTAGGTCCCTCCCAAAAGGGGTTCCAACCGTAATCGACATGCTTGGCCGTATGTGTGATGCATAGTCAGATTTAGTATAAAAATTAATTGATGATCTTTAATAATAATAATATATGTTTATTCAACCAATACTCGTATTACAGATATTTACAGACCACAGTATATTTATATACCTGAAAAACCTGTACAGGCTTTGTCCTAGTTTAAGAGACAGGGTTTTAAAATTTGAAAACCCTGTCTCTTAAACTAGGACAAAGCCTGTATTTTAAGAAACAGTGTAAATTAATGATGGGTCAGTCAGTCTAATTCTCATAGGCTACGTAATACTATTGACGTGACACTACTCGAAACCCTAGCTTATTTAGCTAAGTTCAAAGGGTCAACAGGAAAACTAGAATGACTAGTAACACGCAATCCTTATGGCAGGTAACCTTTGAAAAAACAGCGTCTTAACTCAGTACTTAGGTAGATCCTGCGACGCAATTAAATTTGTTGAATCTTATTTCAGCTGTTCTTGTCAAAAGTAAATAAAATTTATAATAACATGATATAACACTTTATTTTTACTACACAAACCAAATAAATGAAGGCGGCGTTTATCATACGTTTTTATTTTTTAATTGGTTTATTTTTTGTCCCACGACTGGGCATTGGGCAATGGTCCCCCCTTTCTCCTTTCCAATCTCGCAATCGATTGTGAGATCTCTGATCATCTGACTGACGATATTGTCAAGGTCGCGGGTAACCGGTGGATGCACGGATGTCTATGGGTGGATGCAAGCGGCAGGTTTACGCTCGTTGAGGCGTTCAATGGAGGAGATCTTTGTTCAACAGTGAACGTCTTCCGGTTTGGGTACATAATCATAATAAAATATTAACAGTACCTATTCGAAATTATCTACCTAGTAATTTATTCGGAACTAACTGGAAGTCTGTGAAACTGGCCCTAAGGAAAACTACTCGATGGTACTTACAATTCTGTTAACATTGATTAAAATGCAGAGCAGATATAATTATATTAGCATATAGCAACCATTAGGTATTGGTATCAGCATTCATTGCAATTTATCTAAACATTTGATATTTTACTATTAACCTATATTGCTAGTACCTATAATTTAACATGTAAATAATAATATCTGGTTTGTTTTCCATCTGTGACAGGAAACAAGCATGCATTTGCATGTACACAATATTACTATCTTAAATGCTAGTTAGTTTATTTATTTAGCACGCTTTCACGTGTAAACCACTGAAGCTTGAACCCCAATAAAGGAGATAGGCTTCTTTTTAATTCGCGATAACCGACGTTGAAGCGTAAGCCCTAAGGGCGAAAACCTGTCATACTGTATGGATCGAAATGACGGGCCGTAAAGAAGACGGATGAAAAAATGGTTGGTTGTAGAGCAGATGAGAATGTTGAGATGGATGTGTGGAGTAACCAGAACGGATAAGGTCAGAAATAAGTATATTAGAAGAAGTTTGAAAGTTGTGCCAGTGACAGAAAAGTTGTAAAGGAATCGTTTGTCTTGGTATGGGCATGTGAAGAGAAGTGATGAAATACATGTGACCAAAAGAATTATGACTATAAATGTGGATAGGTAGGGAGGAAGAGGAAGGTCGAAGAATAGATGGATGAATCATAAATCATTTATTTATTTGCAAACATGGGTGTAAATATACATTGATGTTTTTTAGTTATAAAGTTCTCCATGTTTAACCATCACATAGGTATGCAAATATTATAGTAGGTACTAATAAACAAAAAATTGAATATGTCAGCCTTGTCAGTCACAGGTATGAGATAATTATAATAATCCATACTAATATTATAAATGCGAAAGAAACTCTGTCTGTTACGCTTTCACGATAAAACGGCTGAACCGATTTTGATGAAATTTGGTACGAAAACAGCTTGAACCCTGAGGAAGGACATAGGCTACTTTTAATCCGCAACTTTGTCTGCATCCGCGATAACCGACATTCATGCGGACGCAAAAGCTAGTATTTTATATGTCACATTAAAATATAAAAAAATATATAAAAAAACGTCAATAACAAGTAAAATTACAAACCGATATAAATTAAATTACAAGAAAGTACAAATTAAATTCGAAACAATTCAAAAAGACTAATATAAAAACTAATATAAATCTAATTCACAATAATTAATTAATTGATGGATTGTGTGATTAATGAAATGATGGATTGTGTGATGAATTAAATGAAAGGAAAGGGAATCAGTGATATCATGACGGTAGACAAGATGGGAAGACCGGTGGATGCAAGCGGTAGGTTGTGGCATTCTATGCGGGAGACCTATGTTCAACAGTGGACGTCTTTCGGCAGTTGATGATGATGATGAGACAAGACGGGATACAAGAAGAAAACTGTATAAAACAAGTAACATGTGACAAGAGTAGAAAGATGATGAAGCGGACGAAGCTACGGTAAAAAGCTTGTTCAACAACAAATTGAAATAGCACAACAGACTGCGAAGGCTTTAAATTAATTACAAAAAGAGATAATTAATTATAGCATGCAAAACATAATAAAATCCAATAACACAAAACATGATGAATGGTTGTTGACTGCGAAAGATTTAATTAAATAGCACAATGTGTGCCCTTTTCCTACAGCGTGATCCATACAAAACTAGGCGTAATTTTAATATGATACTTAAGACCAAATCTCGTATACGATATAAAATTCATTATCATTTTTAAATTAAGTTATTTGATAGAAAACTGATTACTAGATATTGGTGCCCTTTCCTTTCCTATCCACAAAATGTTTTCGAGTTTAATTACATAATCATCAATAGATGACTCGATTTCTTTTGTATGTAGCGCTAAATCGAATTCACAAGTTCACTGATACAGTTTAGTCTATACTAAAATATTGTTTGTTTGTTACGATTTATTACAAAAACTACTGGTCTGAATTCAAAAATTCTTTCACCAATCGAAAGATACATTATCCCTGAGATCTATTCTCTCTCTGATGACGAAGACCCCAATTTTATAAAAATTGAGAATACTTACAAGATCTCAATTATTAAAAAAATTGGGGTTCTTTAGAAAATTCACGTGGACGTAGTCGCGGGCAGAGTGCTAGTATCCAATAAAAACAGTAGGAAAATCAGCATCGTAATTTTTTCCAGCTCAAAGCGAGCTTCAATTATTCTGTACGAAAACTCAACACACGCGCCAAACGTAATCTACCTTATCACAATATAATAATAAGTAGACAATACAGATAACTGTATCATTAGGCCAGTCTGTCAGTCACTGGTCAATGCAAAGGAATAATTAAATAATAACAAACATTATAATAAATAAAATAACTACAGTCGCGCGATAAAATGCGCGTGAGTCTCGACCCATTTACTGGCCCGTTTTCAATTACACAGAGATAATGTGACGTTTTAAGGAAAATACCATCGTTTAAAAAACAATAGAACTAGAATAAAAACAAATGCAGTTGACACGTATAGGAAAAAAGAACAATGGTGTAGAAATTCAAACTCGAAACCATTTATTAGAAACTAGCTTTTGCCTGCCTGAATTAGTTTATCAGAAAGTTTATTTGTTAGTAAGAAAGTTGAAGCTAGCACGTTCTAAAACGTAGGTTGGACTCTATGGAGAAGAACGAGCAAGAAACTCTACAGACACTCTTTTATATCAATGTTTACAAAATACTGGTTACTCTTGTTGCTTCTATATGTGACCAATGTAGATGAAGCGCTATCCAAAATATTCATAAAAAATAAGCTAAAAGCCATGGCAGTTAAGACATGACCAATCTCAACTGACAGCGCCTAGGCTGTCACGCACATGACGCGTGGATCAGCACCATTTAGCTCAACCATTGTTGAATATATTTACCAATGAAAATGAACTTGAGATGAACTCCTTCACAAATAGGGATCTATTCCTACTAAACAATCTTCTAATTTTTCTACTAGAATTCATTGGTTTCATTGTTTCGCAACTTGAATGAAATGAATGAAAGAATGTTACAAAAATCAACCAAAATTGTAATCTTAACAATCAGATTGAATGAAAATGAATCATATCACTGAGGACCATAGCACAAAGGAAACTTTTTCGTCACAAAATGATAAGAGAGTGAACTCTGTGAACATTTATCTTTATCTATCTCTCTTCGTAATCTTCTAAGATAAATGTCAACTGTCATGATGAATATGTCATTTTCAACAGGCTTTTGTTGAGTCATACCTAGGATCATAGATAAGTCTATCACATTAACGTTTGAAAGTGGCAACTACATAGGTTCAATTCATTATTCTTGTAATGACATTCAAAAATGCCTAGGGTGTATGTCACCAAACTTTTAGACCCAGTGTATGTCTTAAGTAGTGATATTTTTTTTTTCGTTATAAAATCTATCACACGTTAATTTTATTCCACGGATCAAAGACTTGTTTGGTGAAATTCGCTTTAATAAAAATATTTGGCCATAAATGACATACATAATTTGATTTTGAGCACTGGTGCACAAGGTGTTTTTAAAAAATTTGCCTCGCAAAATCGCAAAAACGTTTTGCAAACAACGGAGCAACATTTTTCATGAGTTGCTTTGAATATTATATTTACTTGATATGCCAAATAAAGGCGCATAACTTAGAACGTCGCAGACCCGATTCTGCGTAGTTGGTTCGGCCAAATACTTGCATTTCACGTTTCCAGAAGTGTGATCTTATCAAATGAGATAAATAATCATTATTTATTGATAATATTATTTATCTCATTGTCAAACAACTAGTTTTTTGCCGTGAATATTTTTCCGGATAAATATATTTTTTATTTTTTTAATATATTATTATGCACCTGTGGAAAGCGTAACTTCCTATTAGCGAAAGAATTTTCAGAATCGGCCCTGCAGTTCCGAAGATAAGCGCGTTCAATCCAATAAACAAACAAACTCTTCGGCTTTATAATAACGTTATAAGTGTAGATAATTTTCAATAGGAAATCTTTTTCAGGTAGTTGATAAGCGATTACTAATAAACAGTTGTTAATGCTAATAAGATGAATCACAATAACATAATGAAGTCTCGCGTTCATTGTTTTGTATAGATTACGATTTGTTTTTCTCAAGAACTGAACTTGTTAAGGAATTATTGATGGAATTATTGAAATGTGGCAACAAAATATCGCATGTAGCCAAACAATAGTATGAAAGAGTCCTCCTCTTTCATACTACTCAACAGTTTGTTTGTTTTGAATTTATTTTCATGGGTTCCGTAGCCAAATGGCAAAAAACGGAACCCTTATGGATTCGTCATGTCTGTCTGTCTGTCCGTCCGTATGTCACAGCCACTTTTTTCCGAAACTGTAAGAACCATACTATTGAAACTTGGTAAGTAGATGTATTCTGTGAACGCCATTAAGATTTTCACACAAAAATAATAACAAAAAAAAAAATTTTTGGGGGTTCCCCATACTTAGAACTGAAACTCAACTTTTTTTTTTCATCAAACCCATACGTGTGGTGTATCTATGGATAGGTCCTCAAAAATAATATTGAGGTTTCTAAAGTATTTTTTTTCTAAACTGAATAGTTTGCGCGAGAGACACTTCCAAAGTGGTAAAATGTGTGTGTGTCCCCCCCCCCCTAAAACTTCTAAAATAAGAGAATGATAAAACTAAAAAAAATATATGATGTACACTACCATGTAAACTTCCACCGAAAATTGGTTTGAACGAGATCTAGTAAGTAGTTTTTTTTAATACGTCTTAAATCGTAAACCGCAGTTACTACGAACTACAAGAACTTTTATATTATGTTACTTGCTGCTACGGAACCCTTCATGGGTGAGTCCGACTCGCACTTGGCCGCTTTTTTGAGTACCTAGTGATCACTTCTAAATTTTTTATTTAGGTACTAACTTCTGCCCAAGACTTAGTCGGCGTGATAGTCAAGTTTATAATAAAACGTAGCCTATATTTAAAACACAGCCTAAAAAGTTAAAATAAATATACAACTTTACCTCTACATAATTATTGACAAATATTGTTTTTGGGTAGATACCTATACGAGTTATTTTTAAACAGCGAGTTATTTACTCAATGAAAACACTGTTAGGTTGAACTGCTCAATGTAATAAAACGTAACGATTGTATAACCTTCGAAGTTACGCATGAAGATTTGCGCAGATCGGTATTATGGATGTAGTACCTACTCTATGTTCATGTTCCAATACTGCAGTATGATTTTTTATATAAAGCCATAAAGTCAAAGTCAAATCATTTATTTCAATTACCTACACCATTAAAGGCACTTTTGAACGTCATATTGTAAAATTTGAATCTAGTTGCCCATTCCAAATGGTAGTTTCGTATGGAGAAGAATGGGCAAGAAACTCCATACATACTCTTTTAAAAAGAATATTGTTTACAATTTGCATTTACAAGAATTATAATATATTCTGTTACGTGAATACGATGTATCTTATATAAAAATCATATATTATAGTATGTACAAAGCATTACAAGTTAAGAAATGACAGCTAAATGATGTACAGATACATAGTGTAACGTATAACGTTCTTACATTTAGGTACAGTTTATTAGATATAATAAATGGATGGGTGATCATCCATTTCATACCGAGATCTAAGCGTCCGGGCTGTCAGTCGTAGATCTTTGACAGTCGTTATGGGTAGTCAGATGCCAGAAAGTCTGACAACCAGTCCTACCAAGGGGTATTGTGTTACCCAGTAACTGGGTGGTGGAGGTCCGACAGGCAGTCGCTCCATGTAAAACACTGGTATTCAGCTGTGTCCAGTTAGACTGGAAGCCGACCGCAATATACATAGTTGGGATTAAGCTAGGCTAGATGATGATGAACTGAACCGTTGGTCTCGACGTCACTGTGGGGTTCGATTCCTACTTCCAGCAATATATTGTAAGGTTTCCCCACTAGAAAGGGGTTGGAACCTTTTTGTATGGAAGCTGGCATATCCGGCCAGCGCATACATACAATACAACATAATACTTAAAGACAAGTACCTACTTGACACTTATTGCACTTATTGTTTATTTCATAATGCGGCGGGATGAACGACAAGCCAACACGCGCGCGCGATATTCTTTGACATAATATAGCGTTTCATTTCGATGCGATGAGATTTAGTAGGCGAATAATTAATTACAGTAGCAGTTTTCTCGTGCTTCTAGTATTATATAATGTACCTAAACATGTTCAGTTCTTGAGAAAAACAAATCGTAATCTATAGAAAACAATGGACACGAGACTTCATTATGTTATTGTTATTCATCTTATTAGCCATTGCAACCGTTTATTCGTAAATGCTTATCATTAACTACCGGAAAAATGATTTGCTATTGAAAATTGTCTAGACTTATAACGTTATTATAAAGCCGAACACTTTGTTATGTGGTAAAGTAGTTGATCCTGCGCCTGGTCTTTCCCCGGTCCGGTCGTGTGATCGTGTTGGAGTACCATCCCATATGACTATTAGAGTGACGGAAGAGGGAGTGCATCTGTGTACGCACACACTTGTGCCACACCTATGACACTCCAAACAAACGAAACGATTTTAAATGTAATTACCTACACTACTACCAAAATAACAGACTGTACAAATACGTGCGTGTGTGTGCGTGTCTACGCGCCGCGAGCACTAAAAGCAGTTTCGAGAGCACGTTCGACGCGGGAAGAGATGAGGAACAGTGTTTCAGAGGGCGGCGGCGAGGCCTGTCGCTACTGTACGGTAGTATTAATATTTATACTGTGCTTTGTTACATCTGACAGACATGCTAAGTACCCTGACTTAGTATGTCTCCGTTGAGTTTGGCTGCCGTGATAGGAATTCGATATAACTCTGTTTTTAATATCAAACCTTATTTTAACCTTTAAACTAATCCACCAACTGTATAAATTCATATCTAATTCTTATCGTCAAAACATTAACTACGTCAAAGATCCGTATAATAACAATTTAGACTTTCCCCCTTTAAATATATAAACACCATGTCTCCTCTGTTGAACTGAAAGTCGACGGATGCAGTCGTTTTATGTAAACACGGTTGTACTCACTATCTAGACAAGACATAGGTACAATAATCCAATACTATCCATAGACATTAATATCGGAAAATTTTCACAGATAACGGAAGTTACACGAGTTAGTTGTTTATTTATTAAGCTCTAAGTTGTGATTTTTCTTACTCTCAAGAATAAAATAGGTTTGCGTTTAGCCATAACTCAACTGATCTTAAGTGATGATGCGGCCTAATAATAATAATAAAAATACAAAAATACACGCTTACAGGAGAGATGATTCCATATTATAAATACAAACCTGAAACCATTCTAGAAAACAGAAATGTGAAAATCTACTGGGACCGGACTATAACCACAAACAAAACTACTCATTACAATAGACCTGACATCACCGTTCATGACAAAATTAATAAAACAGTTTACCTAATAGACATAGCGATACCTAACTCACATAATATTCAAACAACAATTTCCGAAAAACTTTTTTTTTTTTTTTTTTTTTTAATGGGACAAGCCCGCCACACTATTCCCTAACCACTGTAACTCCTGTAAGCCAGAATCAACAGTGGCGACCACCAGAAAAGCGCCAGAGCAATGAAGCTCGACGAGTCCCAGAGAAACGATTCAACTGTCTTGGATCCCGCAACGAAATTAATCAGAAAAGAACAGCGGAGGAGTAAGAAAATCATATTTTCCACTTCCCTCCAAATCAAGCAGGAGACAGAACAGAACTAGGCCAATAGGCACAAAGGGACGTTTACAACTGGGAGAAACCCAGTTGCTAAGCACCACGGATTATAATTGACATAATTAATGGGTCCTAAAAAAGTGAGCTGTTACATTAAATTTGATTCCAATAATAGGTATGGCAAAAACGCTTGAACGCACGGAAATTAGTTCTAGTTTCCACAAGGTCCGCATAATAAACTGCACCGGATGTAGCCTGTACACTATCCAACATAATAATGCGTTCTTTCTGCCAAAGAATACACTCCCATAAGATATGATGTGCAGATTGTTCGTATTCACAGTCAGATGTAGAACATTGACACAAAGGCGAAGCAACAAGCTTGTAAGAAAATAATTTACTTTTAAAGTTGCCATGTCCTGTTAGAAATTGGGCAACACAGTGGTCCACCTCCAGCCATGTCCTGGCCAGCCGCTCACGAACGGATGGAAAAAACTGATGAAGGTGACGGCCCTTGCTAGAATCATCCCACCTACACTGCCACTCGGATAAAAGTTCCTCCCAGACGTCAGTCTGTGGTTTAAATAATCTAGAGATCTTAGCGCGGTCACGTTGAGTTAAAAAGTTTGCGTCCATGGTCTCTCGCGCGGAATAGTACATTGCAGCACGTCGTTGCACCTCAAGATCGACTGGAAGCACGCCTGCTAGAACCGGAAGGGCTTCAGTACTAACGGTCCTATATGCTTTACATAAAAATATTAAAGCCAAACGTTGACTTTGAAGCAATTTACGTCGTACCGCCCCTATGGTGGCCCTATCAGCCCAAACAGGTGCCCCGTAGCACATACATCCCAAATAGGTAGCCCCATAAATAGTTTTTAAAGTTAAAAATGATAGACCCCAAGTGGCTTTAGATATACTCGTCAAGGCATAAAAGTTCTTTTTAGCTTTTTCACCAACTGTTTTTATGTGGTCAATAAATGAAAAGTTTTTCTCTAAGACCAGACCAAGGTAGCACACTGATTGTTTTCTTTTAACGGGAACGTTATTAAATTTAATACTAGGCCATGATTTAAGATTACCTTTTAAAATAAGTTGATAGGTTTTGTGAGGTGCAAAGGTTAGACGATTTCGGTCGCCCCACTGAGATATTAAGCGAAGGCAAGTGTCAGCCAAATTCTCAAGCTCAGCCCGGGTACTTGCCTGAATAAGCAGAAGGCCATCGAAAAACTTAGTAAATACCAAGACCTCGCCATAGAGACAAAAACCCAGTGGAAAGCACAAACAGTCCATGTCGTCCCCATAGTACTCTCATCCACCGATATTGTACCGAAATCACTAACACAAAGCCTTAACACTCTTCACATGCCAACTCACACACTTTACATGCTTCAAAAAGCCACTATACTCAACACCTGTCGCATCACCCGTAAGTTCCTGACTTCCTCTACTCCACAATTTAGATTTCCCCTTACACACTTGGCTTTGGCCCGTGTGTAAGGTCTTCGATTCTCTTTTATGAGAAGAAAAACAAAGATTTGATGATAACAATAATAATATTTTCTTTATTTATGGCAACTAGGCCCAATTGTTAGTACCAATGCTCTTAAAACTATTGTTAGTAAACAAACAGAAAACAAAAAAGAGAATTGCACGGTTAGCCGTGGGGTCTTCTGACTAGCACATCCACAGCATGCGACAACCAAGGAGAGTCGTACTTTTCTATTAACATACTCAGGATGCTGTTAGAACTAGTCCACGCTCTTGACAGGATGGAATATTTTTTTTTGCGCATTATGGCGTAAAAAACATCCGGTATGCGCAAATGCGAACATAGCGGATAGTGTCTAAGGTGGAGCACGCTTGCCTAGGATGAACCGGTTCACTCGTGCCTCCAAGATACCCAGATTTTATTTATGGGGAAACAGGGAAACAGAGAGGCGGGCAGTGCATTTCAGTCTGGCAGTTCGCACTACAAATGTACACATTAGATCTTAGGTATAATTCATAGCCACGGACTTATACAATCGCCAATTACAGGCATGTTAAAAATCAAGATAACACAAAGAAAAACAATAACATTTCTGAAACTAAAACTATTGTAGAACTTAACTTAAATTAAACCATTAATTTAAAAACTTTTTTCAAAAAAATATAACTTTAACACAGAACACACATTACTTGAGTTTCGGATGTCGGTGACAATACAAAACAACAACCAGAACAAAGCCATCGCCACCGACTTCCGAAACTAATGTGTGTTTTTTGAAAAAAGTTTTTATTTTCCGCTTTTTAGTATCGCCTTAACATCCAAATCCATTAAGAAACGGCGACACAGTTAAATCAGAGATTGAAAGTCCTCCAAAGGTTGAAGAAACAACGTCATCTGTGTAATTTTTATGGGATTTTGTTGATTTTTTCAAAAAGCGCTGTATCAATTTCGATAAAATTTGTATGGGACCGTTTCGAACAAAACCAGAATTTTGCAAATCCGTATATATTATGACGGAGTTGTACCCGAACATACATAAAAATAAAACAAACATTCGAATTGATAACCTCCTCCTTTTTGAAGTCGGTTAAAAACAGTAACTAAATACTTACGGTATTATTGGTCATTACACATATTCCTCGCTACGCATACGGGTACATCTCTAGTGGAAACGCAGCCTTACATACAATACCTACATTACGTAATCTCTGCGACAAAAATGCACAGCAAAACAAAAGACTGACACGTGCTGTGCAGTGCACTTTACCGGTAACGCTAAAGTGAACACTTACTATCGGTAAGTCACGTGCTGTATCATGCATTTACGTAGATTTGCATTCATGAGTATGGCGGTGGCCATTTTATGTTTGAGTTGCAGTTATGCCGGCCGCGTAGTTAACTATTTTACCGGCATCCGCAGTTCGAATTTTAATTTCGAACTGCCAATGCAGTTTGCTTTACAGCAAAAAAAGGACCTAAAATTTTATTTTCTGATTAATTTTCTGTAAAGTAAACGAGTATTTGTGAGGGTTAAATAAAATATCATAAATGTTACTGCTGGTAAATGTCGTATTTATTGGACCCCAAATAGATTTGATCGCTTTTTTAGACGCATTAATCGAGAATGTCTCTTGATTTGAAATTTACTAGGGTAGGCAGATTATTGACAGTTTTTGAAATATAGTATTTAGTATTTGCACAGTTTTTTATTAACTACTACTATTATTAATCATATATCATTATTATCTTTATTATTATTCGTAGTCGGCGGCTTTGGTTTTGCTTGTTGTTTTGTATTAAATTGCCACCGACTTGCGAATTGAAAGTTATTTTTTACTTTTTGAAGGCGATTGTCTTTTTGTTAAAAAGCTTTTTTTTTCTCGCTTTTTAGTGCCTACTTCTTAACATACAAATTAATTACGAAACGGTGATTCCAAAAAAATTCAGTCATCCTTTAATTTTTTCTACCCTTAAGGGTGGAATATTTTTTGAAAATTATATGGAACCAAATTGAGGTGTATACACTATCAATTAAAAAAAGAATCATCGAACTCGGACTACACTGAAAAAAGTAATGCGTGGTCAAACATTAAAAAAAAATGTTCATATAATGAAAACTACTGGGCCAAACTATTTTAAATTTTTATGGGACTAAATGGCAACTATTCCGCATGAAAATAAACAAGAATAACATAAATCGGATCATTAATCTCAGAGAAATCGGTGTACCTACATACATAAAAAAAAACCAATCGAATTGAGAACCTCCTCATTTTTGAAGTCGGTTAAAAACCAGTAATCGCCAATTCGTCTTGAATGCTCGTGCCTTGTTTGCATGAAAAGAGGCTTTTGTTTAGCAGAGGGGCAGGTAATAGGTTGGTGGTATATAGTTTAGTCGTTTGATTTTTTAAAATGTGAATTATTATTCCGGGTCATAAAGTTTTACACTGTAGTTAAATACAATAAAATTAGTGGCAACAGTTCCAAGGTTTAGTGTCAAATTCGCGCAAACATACGCGAGGCGCCAGTTAATTTTGCACACTGTGTAAATAGAATCAAGACTAACGAACCCAGCTTGTTTTTAAATATTTGTAATTACTTCGCTTACAGCCATGTTTTACTTTTCGGGAAACTGTTTGAACTGAAATAATATTTGCTTCTGTAATGTGCAGTTCGTGATTTGAAAATCAATTTGGTACTTAATTTTTAATTTTCCATGTTGACCGGTTGTCAGGGTTGCCTTGGGCAGCAGTTAGAAAAGTATATAATATACTGTAGGCACCTACATGGAGAACAGTTCTTTATTTGTTTTAATGCGCATAATTCTCTCGATCTACAGTCCGATTCTTGAAATTTCTTTCGCCAATTGGAAACCACATTATTACTGAGTGACCGCTAATTCTCTTTTTTTTTATAGTAAAATATATCCTATCATCAGTATTGAACAAAGGCACTAAGGGGGGGGGGGGGCAGATTTGCCGTAATCCCCGCGCAAGGCAGGCGGTTTGAGGATCGCAGTGAAGTTTAGTATGCTATACTAGAAAAAAATAAAAATAATAATAAATAAATAAATTCTAATCCGTACGAAAAAATAGTGTAATGCCTACAACTCACCTTTGCAGCTCGTCCACTCTTCATTAGCGATACATATCTAAAGGTACTGTTGTTTCTATGGTTTATTGCCTCAGTTTTAATTACTGCCTACTTCCCTGTACAGTTACTTGCATTAAAATGCAGTAACCTGCTCCTCAATGCCAACGCTCAGTTGCACGCTGTTAGACCTTCCTAGTAAATACTTGTGATTTGCACTGCCCCAGTCCTTAATGTTTTATGAAGCAAATACTTTTATAAATGTTGATTTTTAATCTGATTTAATTAAGTTTTGAAGGTGCACTTGTTGTCATGCAATGTTTGAAGAACAAATGAATGACAATTAGAAGTCCGGTAGGCCTAGCACTACAAGTCTACAACCTTAATTCGATCCATTTGTTAAATATCCATTTCGCACATAATATTTATTAAGTTATAGATAGTGCAATCCACGAAGACGCGCCCCACAATTTTTTGGTCAAGGAGGCCTCGGGGTGTGGGGAGTTTTCTCCAGGCGTATGTGTCATCGTAGTGTTCGTGCGCACTCATAGACAATACATAAGTATCGATAGCACTACAACACTAGCGAATGGATGCACACTTGCACTGCAAGCGATTAGGAAAAAGAGTGGGGCGCGTCTTCGTGGATTGCACTATCTATAAAAGGATCGATTCATATGTATCATTAGAGTGCCCTATTTATAAACCGATAAACCGAAAAAACCACGCCAAAGTCGATGAAAAGTCAGACATGTTGACTGTTTTCTTTGACTATCGCGGTATTGTGCACTCGGAATTCTTGCCGGGAGGTCAAACGGTAAATAAAGAATAGTATTTGAGCGTTATGCGGCGTTTATGACAGCAAATTAGACGAAAAAGGCCAGATTTGTGGAAAGAAAATTCTTGTATTTTGCACCACGATAATGCGCATTTGCACAAGGCCACAAATGTGAACGAATTTTTGAGGAAAAATTCAACAAATACCATCGAGCAACCACCTTATTTACCAGATATGGCTCCAGTCGACTAAACTCAAATTAGCACATCGTGGCATCCGGCAGAAGACAAAGGCAAAGCGGCGAAAACTAAACTGAATTCCGGAAAAAGTGTTTAAAAATGTTTTGATGATTGGATTGTTCTTTGGCGTATGTGTATCCTTTCTGAAGGAGCATACTTTGAAGGACATAAAATAAATTAGTACCTATGAATAACTAACATTTTGTGTGTTATTGATAATTTCCGGGTACTTTCTTGACAGAGTAGTATGCTCAAACGCTTTGATTTATTTTGACTACCATGTCTACAGTAACAGTAATAAAGTTCATCACTACATAATTATAAAACAGAGTCCTTCGCCGCGTCTGTCTCTATGTATGCTTAGATCTTTAAAACTACGCAACGGATTTTGATGCAGGTTTTTATTAGATAGAGTGATTCAAGAGGAAGGTTTTAGTATATTATTTGTCAAGCGGGCGAAGCCGCGGGCATCAGCTAGTTAAAGATAAATAGCATATCATTCAGGTCAGTAATGTAAAACCTATTCTATTAAGCACGCAGTCAGTGCATCCATTACGCCAGCAATTCCACCCAACGTGACATATTAAAATTACAATAACAAAATTAAAACAAATTACAAACCATTGTATGTATGTTACACATCTATTTCTTAAACATTATACAGGAAACACGTGTTTATCTTTAGTATGTACCTGGCAAAGGCATAAAGGCTGAACGTGTTAGCAAATAATACTTAATCTGTGTATTTGCATGGCTAATACAGCGATCAGCTGTCACGCGCATGATTTGTGCTGATTAACTAACCAATATGTCTTGACCTGCGCATCATCTTCCACGTTGAATGATCTATTATTTATAAAGCCAATAGGGATTTCTTTTTCACCTGGCAATACTTGGCCTCGATTCATCTTTTTTCCTGCACTGCATTGGACGTTTCATTGATAGTTGTCAACTGTGCTATTACGTACTATTGTGCTCTTATTATTGTGCTGTGTTATTAGCTCGTGGCTAAGTTAAAGCCGTACAGATCAACCGGTCAAAGGTGAAGCTACGCTAGCCGCGGTCGGTCTGTGGATGGGTGACCATCCCTTTCATACAGAGTTCCCTCCGTGCCTCGGAAAGTCCGTAAAGCCGTTGGTCCCGGCTGTCATTTGTAGATCTTTGGCAGTCGTTATGGGTAGTCAGAAGCCAGAAAGTCTGACAACCGGTCTTACCAAGGGGTATCGTGTTACCCAGTAATTGGGTTGTGGAGATCTGATAGGCAGTCGCTCCATGTAAAACACTGGTATTCAGCTGCATCCGGTTAGACTGGAAGCAGACCCCAATAAACATAGTTGGGAAAGGGTAGGCAGATGGTGAACTGTGCTATTACAAAATATCTGTGTGTTGTAGGTTCTGGTAGAAGTAAGGAGATTCGTCTCTGTGTATAAAAAAGTGGCCGTTAAAATGTGCCACACAAGGACGCTACAATCGCGACCGGGTAAAAACGTCTAACTCTGCATACTTTAATCCATCAACCACTGCTACATTCATACTACTAGGGCAGTCCACCACCCGACCAGATGCAGGCCCGTGTAGGTGGCGCGCCGTGTTCCGCGCGCGCCACACTAGAGGATTCGGCGGCGTTCAGACCGCCGAGGTCGACGGGATCCGCCGTGTAGGCGGATCATAGCCTGGCGGGGGCGCGGTGCATGCGCGAGCGAATCCCGTACCCCCGCCCATAGGTCAGTCGAGGAACACCGTGGTGGTTTTAGCCGGTAGGAGTCCGGCACACCCTCCCGTCTTCCCCAGACGGGAGACAGTCCATGAGGATTTCCCCACGATAAAAAAAAAAAAAAAAAAAAAAAAAAAGGGTTGCCAAACGGTCAAATATAGTAATATAGTAATAAATTTTTACCTATAAAAATATAGTAGATAACGAAAAGATGAAAAAAAAAAATATTACGCTCCAAAAATTAGGTAAGTAAGTACGTACTTTATTTTTTTTTTAAATATTTTGTGAATTATTGAACGCATCTGTCAACTTGACATTCCAGAATCGTTAAAAATAGGTATTGACCACGAGGTAAGTATGTGGTATTGATGTTTTGTTTTACGCATACACATTTTGAAACGAATATTATTGCTAAGAGTTTGATGCCTTTAAAATATAGTAGTTTCGCCTACTATATCTTTTTTTCAAAAATATAGTAGTCGGGCCTCTAATATAGTAGGATACTATATTATATAGTAGGGTTGGCAACCCTATTCATACCATACCATGTGCCTACTCTAGCGTCATTTTGACGGGTTTTGGAACTGTTAAATATTTACTGATTAAAGCTGGACCCTTTTTTTTCCCCAATATGAGATAGTTCTCGTTACCTCTACCCACCATATTCCTGCACTGCATTTGACGTTTCATTGACAGTTCTCTTCACAAGCTGTCAACAAGTATTGTGCTATGTGCGCTATTACAAAATCTTTGTGCGATTCGGTGAAGTGGTGGCAAGAAGTTTATAGGTAAAAGTGGAGGCAACACTCGGAACTGAACACCTAAGTGAAACCAACTGTGGGCAGACGCTCTCTTTCTTAATGCATACATAAGATAAAAAAAAACATATATCACTGTCTCGTTCTTATGTATGCATTCAGAAAGAGAGCGTCTGCCCACAGTAAAACCAACTTAGGTATTTAGAGTGTTGCCTCCACTTTTATCTATAAGCTTCTTAAGTGGTAGTACGTGAGCTGTCTTTCCATCAGACTATGCTATTCTGTCATCCAGTTGGATGCTATTTCACCTCACTTTCCTAAATTTACCGAGGGAGATTTGTTACATAATAGATCGGTTAATACGGTCGTGTTCAATCGTAAAATAGTCGTAACTATGTGTTCAGCAATGTAGGTTCTGCTAATTGCATTTGTATGATAAATCAAACGTAATATTCTAGTCATATCGACGTCAATAGGTTTATATGTTTACATTTAACTATCTTGAATAACCTATTATCATATTCAAGTAACATCTATTACCTACCTATCTGGAATCTTCCAATACAATGCTCTTAAATGTATATTAGCTTTATTTTCCTTAGGTCTCTAAACTGGCTAAAATTCTTGCGCTCCGCAAACAGAGTTTTCGTTGACGCAACTGCCAACCTTTAAAAAGTTTTCGTTTACACGTTGAACGCCATGAGGGACACCGGTGGAGGTTTTACCTTCAACATTTTTGGCTCGGCAGCAACCGCTGCGTTTGCGCAGTGTTTTTGAAATTATTGTCATAATTATTTAGTTGCGAGTTGCCTGTCGGCGCAACTTAGACATTACAGTTGCTTTACATAAGTAGCACTTTTGAAAAACCCACCATGAATATGCACCTATTGATAAAACTGAAAGCAAAAAGAACAAAATTAAAAAACTAATGTACGAATTGCGTACTTATGAAGTCCTTGATTGTAACAAAGATAAACAATCGATAAAAATAATTTCTCCCGGCAGAATTTCGATCACGGTAGTCACTTTAAAGATTAGCCAAGTAAGCAAAAGATACACTCGGCGTCACAAAAATCGCACCTTTTCGAAAATAAGTTTAAAACATGTCCCGCCAGTAACGAATACATTAAACCCAATTAATATTGGTATCAATTAAAAGTATGTTTAACGACCTTTAAATTAACAACAGTTAGAATTCCTAAACACAACAGATCTCATTAGCACGTAACGTTAAAAAAAATGTTGTCAAAATACGCATTACAACGGCCACTAATTGCACCTCCCTACAAGGGTATAAAACGGGCGACCCGGGTTAAATGTGGGTCATTCGCTATTCAACCTTTGAAGTGAACACACGTGAACAGCTACAGCAAGAAAAATACCCCAGAAGATGGATACCACTGCAGATGAAGCCGCTCAAGTCATTGCACTACTGCAATCAGGGATGCGGCAATGTGATGTTGCTCGGCAACTGAACTTGAGTCGTTTTGCCGTTCGACGAGTGTTCCAACGTTTCCAAGAGACTGGTGGCTATATCCGAAGACGTGGATCTGGAAGACAACGGTGCACATCCGAAAGAGACGATCGCTTCATTGTTTCGACGTCTTTACGTAATCGGTTCTCCAATGCTGTTGAGCTGCAACAACAACTGCGATCAGCTCGCGGAACTTCTGTAAGCGTCTCCACGAATAGAAGAAGAATGCGGGAGAAGAAAATTGCAGCTCATAGGGCTGCTACAGGGCCCAAATTGACTGCACAGCATAGGAGAGACCGGTTGCAATTTGCCCGTGACCATGTGGATTGGACAATAGACCAATGGAGGGCTGTGCTCTTCTCGGATGAGACGAGGGTGTGTCTTTTCTGCAACGACAGGCGTCGAAGAGTGTATAGGAGGCAAGGGGAACGATTCGCACAAGCCTGTATTCAAGAGACAGTGGAATACGGGGGTGGCTCGTGCATGTTCTGGGGCGGCATGTCAATCGACGGTAAAACGAACCTTGTGTGTGTTTCTCGGACTGGAAGTGCTCGCGGGCAAGGGTCGCTGACTGCTGCTCGGTACATAACAGAGATCTTAGAGGAGCAGGTTGTCCCTTATGCGGGTTTTGTTGGCAGTGGGTTCACGTTAATGCACGATAACGCCCGTTGTCACACCGCTTTAATTGTAAGAGACTACCTGCAAGAAGTTGGCATCCCTGTTATGCGCTGGCCGGCGCGAAGTCCAGACCTGAACCCTATTGAGCACCTTTGGGATGAACTGAAACGGCGAGTACGGGCACGAAATCCTGCCCCTACCACTCTCCAAGACCTTCAAGATGCCGTCGTTGCAGAATGGGACAACATTCCACAAGAGACTGTTGTCACATTAATAAGGTCCATGAGAGAACGCATGGAAGCAGTCATCAGGGCTAGGGGGGGTAACACTAGGTTTTAAGTTAGTTTTAAGGCCTTTGTTGTAATTTTTGCTGATAAAATAAAATTTAACTTTTTAATCATTTGCATTAGCTTGCTTTTTTTTATTCCCTGGTAAACAAAAAACCAAATCCATTGATTTATTCTGAAATTTAAATAAATTGCATTTCCAATTATACCTTATAGTCATATGTATACCATTGATTAATAGGGTTAAAATGACTTTGAAGGGAATTCTTAAAGAGGTGCGATTTTTGTGACGCCGAGTGTATTATAGTGTACAAGTGTATGCACCACATGTGCACTCCCTCTTCCCTCACTCCCATAGTCATAATTATATAAATACAGAAGAAGCAAACAATTGAACTCTAAACAACTTTGTTCAAACGGAAGACTAAGACGGCATGTTGATTAACAAAGTCAATTATCGAAGGCATTTCACACTTATGCATTAAATAACATTCACGAGGTTTGCTAGCATAACGTCAGAAACAAACATTGTGATGCTAATCGATGTACTCGAAGGATAATGGAAGCCAATTCCACGTGTAGACGAAAAATGTAATGGCAGATAAGGACCTATTTAACAAAGCGGCACTTTGGAATTGTCAAGGAGTCGGTAAGTTAGTTATAAAGTTGGCGCTAGTTGCCAATTCCAAAATGTAGGTAGATCTCTATGGAGAAGAACGTGCAATAAACTCCACAGATACTCTTTTAAATCAAGTTTTTATAAAATCCTGGTTACATAATAATATGTAAAAACAATATAGATAAAGAGCAATACAAAACATACAAAAATGAATTAAGATAAAAGCCATGGCAGTTAACAGATGAAGCCATGGCAGATCAATCTCTACTGATAGCGAAGTTCATGAACATGACGCGTAAATCTGCACCAATCAGCTCAAACATTTTGAAGGGAGCTGAATGATCCAACACACGCGCTACCATCAGCGAGACATTTGAGTGAGCATAACAATATTTCCAATTGACATCATCAATTTGAATTAATGGATAAATTTGATGAATTATACTGAAATATCCCACTGCTGTGCAAATACAAAAAGGGGGGGGGGGAGCGAGCAGACGTCAGATTAATGTATTTTATAAAGTCCAAGTTTCCTCACCTGCATAAATCCATTTACAAACATATTTCATAATCTTTTGTGATGAAGATTAATACCGCTTACTCCCACTGCATTTTTGAGCTATAAGCCGTTATACACGTGCCTCAAAACATTCTTCAAGCAAAATATCTATCTACCCACGCACGGCTATTCATCGCTTACTTGATACCCCACTTGTAACGCAGGGTTCTAGTTTGAAATTGAATTAGACGTCTCAAGTGTTTGCTTTAGATTAGATAGCAGTTATCACGATAAACAAACTGTTTTGCATATGGATGGCAGACTATTCGCAAATAGGTTTGTGCAGATGGTTCTACTTGAGGTAGGTACTAGGTTTAAAACTATGCATAGGTACTTGAGAATGTTCTGTTGGATACTTTCAAATGTTGTAAAGGTTTAGATAGACTGGCATAGTGTCTGTTGAGAAAATAAAGGCGACGCTTTTGAGCGTGGTGTCGGACGGAGTGTTGAGCCAAATCCTGAGGCACTGGTCGCTTATGATGTCCAAAATAATAATTATTTGATATTTTACTAACATAGCTATAAGTATCTACGTACGGTCAGCAAAAAAAGTCGATTAACACTGTTACATTTTCATATCATCTATTCTAAATACAGGTAAAATAATACGATGTACCTTTCAACATGTATCTTTTCAGTATTTCAGGTCAAGAGTTTATTTTATCTTTTTGTTTTGTACCCTTCCATAATTTATTTAATATTGTGTTTAATACACATGATTTAAAAATCCGCAGTGTTAAACGACTTCTGTTGCTGACCGGTACTAACATAATATGAACCTGTATCAATTACTGTGTGCTTGGTTTGAAATAAAACAACATTGTTTAAAATTATGAAATTTCCAAATGTAAGTAAATACATAAAAGGCTAAACCAAGGGTTTCTTTTCCTAGCGTTATACAACTCATCAGAATCAGGAGGTACCTAAGTATAGCAATTTTAATTTTTTTAATGTAGTCTGAGAATTGATCAAGGAAAATAATTAAGTCTTATTACTGCCGCTTTTTAGTGCCGTTTTATACAACTTCCTTTATTACTAGGTTAGACTGGAAGCGGACCCCAACATAATTAAAAAAAACTAGGCAGTTGATGAATGGGTCTAATTGTGCTTATTGTATTAAATGAAACCAGAATGCTATAGTAGAGCCATATCCAATTTAGAGCCGTTGGTCCCGGCTGCCATTTGAAGACCTTTGGCAGTTGTTATGGGTAGTCAGAAGCCAGAAAATCTGACAACCAGTCTTACCAAGGGGTATCGTGTTACCCAGTAACTGGGTTGTGGAGGTCCGATAGGTAAGTCCAGGTCCGGTAGGCATCCGGTTAGACTAGAAGCCAACCCCAAGACAGTTGGGATAAAGCTAGGCAGATGATGATGAGAGCCGTATCCAATTTGAAAATCAACTTGAACCAAATACTTTTTCGTTTGAGCAAATATGCAGCCTACACACGACGAAAAAAGGCACATTTTTTAAAAAACAAGCCTACTTTTTATCTCAAATTAAAACCTAACAAACACAATACATCCTTCTGCAAACAAAGTAAATTCTTATCAATATACACTTTATATTTCTTTGTTTAACGTGAATTATATAAGTCGACACATTCATTCCCAATGCCAATGTTTATGTAAAGACAGATAACGCTTAGGTAAAGCGGAGTAAGTACATGGGTGCGACAAATACATAGGCAAATATGAGCTGTACTATGTGGTTAGAAAATGTCTTATTTGCTGACCTATATTCTGCAGTGGTATTCTGTATATATATATGTACTATATCTTCGTCGGTGAATTTAGGTGGAGTTTTTTTTATTTTTATTATTTGATAGGCATACGTTTGACCACTATCTCACCTGATGGGAAGCGATGATGCGGTCTAAGATGGAGCACGCTTGCCTAGAAGTAACCTATTCACTCTTGACTTAAAGACTCCCAGGTTGTAGCTATCGTAGCTATCAGGAAACACAGACTCATGCAGGGAATTCCACTCCTTAGGGGAATGAATGTGTTCCCAAAACGTTTTGTGCGTTTTGTTAGTTTTAGATGAGTTTTCCCTAGCAGTGTGTGAGGATGACAGCTCAAGCTAACTTTACCTATATGTTCACCAAGGGAGCGTTTACAGAATAGACCTGCTATACACCAAGTCCGTATGGTGTCTGACGTAAAGAATAGCACCATCCCATATCTTCCCGTGGGTGTCGTAAGAGGCGACTGAGGGACTTACCAGAGAATGAGCAGCAGCGTTCTCTGTGCATTTGTAACAACCATACTGCAATCGCCAACCCGCCTGCCAAGCGTGGCGATTATGGCAAAACCCCCCTTGGGGGAGGCCTATGTCCAGCAGTGGACGTCTTTCGGCTGAAATGATGATGATGATGACACCAAGTTCTATGTTAGGTTGAGGTCACGTTGTTGAATAAAGACCACCCCAGATGCTACACGGCTATGGCTACATATTATAAAACAAAGTCTCCCGCGTCTGACTGTCTGTTCGCGATAAAATAAAAACTTTTGAACGGAATTTCATGAGCGTTACACCAATAGACAGAGTAATACATGAGGAAGGTTTAGGTGTATAATTTGTTAAAGTTTTGTGTAAATTGGTGGGTCGCTAGTTGCTAATAAAACTAAAACATTTTAACATAAATACTAAATACCTAAGGGCTGATTTTATAATCGTGAGAACATAAACTGAAGAACAAATTCACGGCTTTTCTCTACATGACAAAGCGCCGCCGTGTCTATTCATTCTTTAGATAAAAGTTGATGGAAAAATCAGCCTTAAAACGTGTTAAGTATTAACAAGCCTGACGTTAAGTACGTTACCTACCTCACGAATCTCGATAAATAGCCGAATTTAGACAATCTCAATAGTATCGGCGAAAACTATCTAAATTGATACGATAATAGAATGACGATTAGATAAAACGAACGTTACGTAGGTAAATAGATATTATTTCGGGTTCATAGAAACGTGTATCATACGATTATGAAACGTGAGAAGAGATTATTAAGTCTTAGATCAGATTGACTCTTTGATTATAATTATTTATATCAAGTTTTTTGAACATTGTAGTCTTGGTCATTTTAAAATTTAGGTATTACTACCCAAGGCCCATAATAAGAGATCATAGATGAACTTGTAAAGAAGTGTTTAGTACCCACTAACATCAAGCTCCTTGATACACCTAAGCTTAGCAAAGAGCTGGAGGGACTTTAATGATGCCATAAAAGCCCGAGACAAGCCAGTTAAAAGATGCCAACAACAAAATGGGTGTTGCAATAGCGGCCTCATTGTCCGCTACAGACAAACTTTACAGTTGATGTTGCGAAGATGAAACATATTTCAACAATCAGTGATGTCACACACTTAATGATGGACCTCTATTATCAAGACACAGAAAAGGCTAATACCTAATCCCGAATCTAGATAAAATATAAACTTAAGGAGCCCTCCTCATATGAGAATAACCCAGTTCAAACAGGGGGGGGAGGCCACAGACACAACACTACCGTACAAGCCGAGTTCCCTACAATGTCCTCCAGCCAAGCTATCCAGTCAAGTCAGTATGACAAACTTAGACGTAAGTAAGTACATTTGCTGGTACTTTTATTCCTGCTGGTCTAAAATAACACAAGACCAAGTTGTCTTATTTTATCTCAAAAGTTATACCAAAACAATTGTTTATAATGTTACAAAAAATAAATAGTCTATTACAAATGGTACCTACTCACAAGATGTATAGCAGATAAAGAACAATATTTTTCAAGATTTCTAAGTAGGTACTAAAATCTAATGGAGAAGTTTAATTATTTTTTAAATTAAAATGCGTGAATAGATTTATTCCACCAGAACATTCTAACATTGAATATATGAAAACACCAAGACATTGTGAAAACACTTTATTAATTGATTTTAAATAAATCTTTAATGAATATAGAAGATATCTCGGACTAAGCTTGAGTATAATTACATAATTAAACGAACTTACCTGAAGTTGAAGTTCTATTGTAATTATACGAAGAGCTTTGTTTGTGGACAAGGGAATCGGCACCACCGATTCCCTTGTTCACAAACTAAACTAAAATTAGGCATTTTTCATCTCTTACTACCAGGCAGCTGAAGAAAAGGACGGCGACAGACAACAACTAATTTAGAGATGTCAATTAGTTTTTGGGGGTTCCCCATACTTAGAACTGAAACTACTTTTTTTTTTATCAAACCCATACGGGTGGATATCTATGGATAGGTATTCAACAATGATATTGAGGTTTCTAAAATCATTTTTTTCTAAACTGAATAGTTTGCGCGAGAGACACTTCCAAAGTGGTAAATGTGTCCCACCCCCCCTGTAACTTCTAATATAAGAGAATGATAAAACTAAAAAATATAAATGATGTGCATTACCATGTAAACTTCTACCGAAAATTGTGTTGAACGAAATCTAGTAAGTAGTTTTTTTTGAATACGTCATAAATCGTAAACCTCAATTTACCTTACTTGCTGCTACGGAACCCTTCATGGGCGAGTCCGACTCGCCCATGTAAAATAGTTTTACATGGTAAAATAGTTTTCGCGAAATAGTTTTACGTTACTGATTTATTTAGACCTTGATAGAGAGAAGTGGAAAGAGAGTTTGCCTTTGTCCTGCAGTGGGAAATACAGGCTAGGTAAGTAGAAGGAGAGTAGAGACCTTTGCACTGCCTTGGGTGGGAAATATAGAATAAAAACGAAACCTAATAATTTAGTAGTTTTGGCAGAAATAAGCTTAAGGTAATTCCAGTAACTTTTAGGAACGTCGCATACGCGTCTATAATTTTATCTACACCCATTTTTGTCAAGATTGCGATTTTGAATATTGGCCTTCAGTTCTTGTTCTCAATTGGGTAGCCAATAAAATCAAGTAACCCGATAAACTGAACGCAACTTCAGCACGTGCCAATAGCGGAGTGTAAAAATCACATCACTATTTTTTGAACGCGACTCGGCATTCGTCACGATTCGCGATCCGAGTCGAAAATAAACGAGAATAATCGACCTTGATCACTATTAAAACACACACTTGTATGTATTATACAAGTTGTATAATATTACGTTGATCGTTATGTAATAAGGGATTTTAACCTAATGGTGTTATTTGTTACAATTATTAAAAACGCTTTGCAATCATAATACCTAGAGAACTTTACAAAGAAGACAGTAGAGTTGTGCTCATTAAAAAAATCTGAATGAGTCTTAAATATGACACCAAAATGAACATGTCAATGTAGATATTTACTTTTTACCGTCATAGAGACCACAAAAAAGTATGTTTGTTTCACTTTTACTTACACTGTTTGAGTTCCTTGTCCATCATATTATCAAACTGCTGAAAGTGCTGCAAGAACACTTCTTGTGGGTTACCAGATAGAATAATTAGTTAAATAAATAAAAACCTGACATTTTGTGTCATTGTTATGAAAGACCAGCAATTGCTGAAAGCCATAGCCAAGAAAAAAAAGGACGAGCAAGATCAGCCAGATCACACTGAATCAATGATATTTAATATCTTTGCACTGAATAATACATTTTGTGAGATTCAGTGTTATCAGTGTGGTCAATAAATATTTTAATGTTTATTCCTTCCTATTATAAACATTTCAAATTTTCCCTGTTTTAATGACATGTCTAAAATTCCGGACATGTCAGAAAAAATCCAATTATCTGGTAACCCTACTCGTTTCTATACATTCAAGAATCTCCAAAATATTTAGCACGCGGTATCACACGTGTTTTCGTTGATGTTTTGAAGACATAAATTCAAGACGACTAAAACACGTTTCTTTTTTTACATTTATCAGTTAGGTACAGATTTTAATCTCGGCTGTATCTTTTGTATCAAAGAGTAAAGTACAAAATACAAGGCAAAGGTATTTCTATGCAGCCTGAACCTTCGTGGAAGCACTACAAAACACTTCACAATGACATCATTGATCGTAGTAGGTATATCAAGCACACGTGTAGAAGACATAACACAACAGTGAACAGTCATTCCTGGCCTGGTTTAGTGAAGTTTAAAAATAAAAATATTAATGCTTTATCGCCTCCGTGAAGACGTCAGACGGATGGCGGGAACTGAGACCTTGATAGCGAACACGACTTGCGATTTTTTTGTAATTCCGTTTCAAATTTCGAATTTCGAGTTTAACATTCGAATTTAAAATCACTACAATATTGTCAAAATTCTCCTAATGTCCTTGCATTGGTGGCAATAACAACCAAAACTTTGAATTCATTTCTAAATTAACCTCCTCCACCTCCTTCATCTTCCTTATTGTGAGACAAATTTAAAGATAATAATAATATAAAAGTACCAGAAACAGTACCTATTTTATATTCATCACACATCCTCTAAAAAATCGTATCTACACCAAAATATTTACAAAACTTTAGATTGCGTTTTATTGTCTTCTTCGAACCATTTTATCTAAATCTCATAAACCACGAGCACGACAAGGAACATGTTTTCATTATTTATTTATTTATTTAGGTACGTGTTTATTTTGAGGAAAAATTGTTATCCGCTCAAGTAAAGTATAATTAATGTTTTGTTTACGTAGTTTCCTCTTCACGTTTTAATTATTTCAGTACCTACCTATTTAGGTGTTTGCAACGAAAACCATTTTTATTTTATTTTAGCATTTTCGTAAAACAGAAACCTTGTGCGAGTTTTTATTTATCTACTGGCGACATTAGGAAATACAATTATTCCTTAACACTCACACTAGATCTCTGCTAGTTTTGGATTGTATTCAGGCACATCAGGTGTCAAATCTTTTGATAATTAGTAGACTTTCGTAGGTGTTAGCAACAGGTATACCTACACTAATATTATAAATCTGAGGGGATTGTTTATTTGTTTTTTGTCTAAACGCGCTTATCTCCGAAACAAAAGGTCCAATTCTAAAAATACTTTCAATCCTTACCTACGTTATCCTTGAATTATTACTATTATTAAATATTATACATATAGGTATTTTTATTAAAACCACGCGGATGGTGTCCCGGGCAAAAGCCAGTACCTACTTAATTAATAAAAAGAAAACATCATTATGTCAAACTGATCTAAATAATGTATGGGTAAGTACCTATAATATCCACTTTGCTTATTGTCTTATAGTCAAAGTTTATGATGAATCACCGATACATTAGCAATGTAAATACTAATGTGTTTACTAATTCCTGAAACACATACTAGGTATGTGTTTCAGGAATTTAGTAAACCAAATTGATGGACTAGATATTACGTAAAATCTCCACTTTATTTTCCTTTGTAAAGTATAAAACTGTTGTAAAATAATCAACGGCTATTTGATTAATAATAAATATAATATCTATATATTCTAAATTAACCTAAAAATATGTTGATTTTCAGCTTTCTATAAAAATGTAAGTACCTTATTGTTGGTATACAAACAAAAATGTATGAAATACCAATACCAGATTTCACATTTTTATTGGAAATCTATACGACTAAATACGCTACGCTCTACAATTTTCCAATATGATGTGACATGCATATCAAATTCTTATTAGAACCAGTAAAGATTTGAAATTTGATTTCTAGTGTTGTTCCGGGAACAAGTTAGATGTACTTCACTATTTGCGATAACCTTGGAACGCGGTATTTATGCGAAACACGTGCCACATACATAGAGTCTTTATTGCTCTATTGACTATGGCAACAATGGCCGCCTGTTCCATTTGAAAAACGAACGTTTGAACTTTTTACAAAACTCCTGTTGTATTAGTTTGTTTACGTAAACATTGGTTGCATATTTCAATGCTACATAAATTTTACTGTCATTGTAAAATACTCATAATTTACCATGGCAATGACTTGTAATTCTAACGCCTACGAAATGACGTTGTTATGTATGGTTTCATTATAAACAAAATTAGTGAAACAATGCACAGATAATTTTTTGGACGAAAATATACAGACAGCACATCAAGCCTTAAATATACCAAACTATCAAATTTTCTCAACTGAAAATTAGCTTTATGTTTTTTAACAAAGTTGAAAATCTATCAAAGAAATTTTACACATTGTTGTAGCATGATGTGCTGGCCTCTGTACAAATAAGACCTGTTTGACATTCTTAACTCAGACTCAATCAATAAATTGTTTGCGAGGCATGTCTCTTGCCTTCTCCGAAAAATGCGTTATTTTTGTAAAAACCTTGTATGATGGCCACCGTTTCGTATTTATAGTCATGTTAAACACTGTTTAACAGCGCAGCTGTTTATTTGTAATCCAATGTACCTACGTACCTATTAACTGTAGGAAGTTTCCACTGAAATCGATAATGATGATCACAGATCTTTTGCAAATAGCATTATAAACCTTGAACTGATTAGCATTAGTCATTTAAATTATGTAGCATATGTTTGAGCAACGGATATGAAAAGATCCTAGGTATTACGTATTCTAGGTTTCATATCCAAATTGAAACCTGCTCTAACCACTTTTCTTAACTATCATGTTTTTATCAAGCATCAAAAGGAATTAAGCAGATTATCACTATCACACATACTACGTAATATGATAACGACCGAGACCCACAAACGCGTTGAATACATTAATGAATTAAATGAAATACGAATGGAATGGAAAACAAACTGGTTTTTATCAATTTGTCCAATTTAGATAGCAGGGTCGTTACGGAGCGATGACCACATGTTCATAATAATATTTTTATGTGGTGTTTGTTTAGCCATGACATTTTGTTATTCAGCCTACTTGGTAACTAATTCGCATTTAATATGGTAAGAAAAAATATGGTCGCTATAATAAAAAGTAGAGTGTGTGTAGTGGATATATGATTGATTGCTTTTAGAGCATAGAAGTATATCTCGTACATATACAGGGTGGGGATGGCAATAACACAAAAAATGATCATGGTAAGATTTGGTTATTTGGTGTAATGGTTTTTATTGAGCATTAATAATATTAAATTATGACGCCACAAGTTGCCGCTCTTCTGACAAGTTAGAAAACCAATATTTCATAAGGTGTTTTATTTTGGATATATTTATATGCTCTTTAGTATATCTGAACTTTTTTTTTAATTTCGTTTTTAGGATTTATTTGATAGTTTCTTGTCGTATCGTCGTCCCCGCCCTGAATATCGATGTTTTAGAGAGTTGCCAATTATTACAATGATCAAAGTATATATCGTCTACACTCTAAAGCGTGAATACAGAAAATGTATTAAGTATGTCCAGCCGAAATATTGAGTCGGTGGATAACGACAAAAAAATCAGTAGCGTGTAAACCATTTTCTAAACTGCCAAGTGCCAATCTATACATCAGACAAACAGCGAACACGTTGCTGCAAACGTTCAAAATATACAAACTAGTAGAGAACACAAGACATACTGGAATGGAAAAAAGCAAGATTTTCCCAAAATTCTCAACGGAAAAGATTTTCTAACCGTAGTAGATTGTAGGCTTTCAGAAACAAGCGGTAGGTATTCCGTCTACCTGCTGAGGGTAGATTCCGTGAGCTGCATTCGGAGGATACAGCCAGTAAAGGTCCCAAGGTAATACACGTGTTTGCTGATTATGAACTTAACTGGAGTAAAATAAGATTTTATTTGAAAGCAAAAACGAACTGGGAATAATGAAAAAAACTAACAAATGACGGACAGACTGGAATGGAGATAAGCAAGATAATCCCAAAATTCTCAACGGAAAAGATTTTCTAACCGTAGTAGATTGTAGGCTTTCAGAAACAAGCGGTAGGTGAATACCTACCCACGTAATCTACCCTCAGCAGGTAGACGGAATCGTCTACCTGCTGAGGGTAGATTACGTGAGCTGCATTCGGAAGATACAGCCAGTAAAGGTACCAAGGTAATACACGTGTTTGCTGATTATGAACTTAACTGGAGTAAAATAAGATTTTATTTGAAAGCAAAAAAGAACTGGGAATAATGAAAAAAACTGACAAATGACGGACAGACTGGAATGGAGATAAGCAAGATAATCCCAAAATTCTCAACGGAAAAGATTTTCTAACCGTAGTAGATTGTAGGCTTTCAGAAACAAGCGGTAGGTGAATACCTAACCACGTAATCTACCCTCAGCAGGTAGACGGAATCGTCTACCTGCTGAGGGTAGATTACGTGAGCTGCATTCGGAAGATACAGCCAGTAAAGGTACCAAGGTAATACACGTGTTTGCTGATTATGAACTTAACTGGAGTACAATAAGGTTTTATTTGAAAGCAAAAAAGAACTGGAAATGAAAAAATCTGACAAATGACGATCTTTAGATTACACGTGCACACGGCTATATATCAAGCTATACGTTTCCAGTATAAGGTGATCTCGCATTGTATAAAATTTTCATACAACCAGAGGTTAGCCTATTCTGGAAATGTATAGCTGATGCATTAGTATTCAACCAAAGCTAGAATTATCATCGAGCTAGAGTGCTTGTGATAGTTCATAGTTTTTATTGATACTATAGCTTGATCTGTAGCCGTGTGTACTTATTTAATTCTATGTACAAAATTCAAAGTTGATGTTCATTTAAATTCGAACAATTAGTTTACCTTCCGAAAGGGACTCCTACCATTGTTTATTGTACGAGTATCTACGATCAAATTAATGGACGTCAGCAATTTCAATGAATGCATACATAAACTTTGTAAATAAACGGAAGCGAAGGTATTCTATTAGTGGATAATTGGAAATTAATTGGCGCAAAACTGCAAGAAAGATTATTGAAATGCTTCCTGCAGAGTAACGGATTAAATATTGTTCCTTTTTTATTGATAAAACTCCTACAGCAATATATACTTATACATAAATACCTTCTTTGACAGTATCATTAAACCTTTTTTGACGAATTTCAAGTGGGCGTAAGAGTGGGTGTAACAACAAATACTATACTAGTATAAAGCTCTTATGAAGAAAACTTGAATCAAAAATGTATTTGTCATAGACAAACAGCTAAAGTAAAAACAAAGATGACATAGAATCTTAAAAAGCCAACTAAACCGTATATTCCGGTGATACGGATTATTTTACTAAAGACTTTGTAAGGAAAATGCTTGAAGTAATACATATGACTTAAAGTAATTTGTGTAATCTACGAGACATTTCAAAATGGAGACAAAATTGCTTTAGTAAGCTTTAAATATATACACGAATAATAACAAAAAAATAACTATAACATATATAACCTAATAAGTAGTAATAAGACATTATCTGATGGCAGCTTTAAATATAGTTCAAATTGAACATGAATATACTACTCATTCTGATGTCATTAGTTCATTTTAACACCACGATACTATTTCATAAAACATTCTCATAAGAAACCTATACCTACATAAGCTTATTCCAAAACAAAGAGAACAAGCACGTAACGGAAAATCATTCAATGAAATTAACGATAAGTAACTACAACAAAATGTTATTTATAAAGGAAAAGCTAAGCTGATACATTACAAAAGTAACACTAGGTCAAGGTCAGGCCATTCCACTCTAGACCTTAAAGTTTAGTTCTTTGAGACCTACGGTTGAATGCCCTAAAAGCAAGAATAATATGAGCTGACTCATTCATTGATACAACAAAATCTGCTAGGCATTCTTTCAATGGCTATATCTTCTCGTAGCACACATAAACATCATCTGGTGTTACATTCTTCATTCAATAAAGTATCTCCAAACTGGTTACCATTCGACTTGCGTAAGGAACGTTATCCTTTGTCCCTTGCTGGATCAATATTCACCCGGGACTAGGCCACAATTACATTCAGGGTCACTCTTGTTTTCTCTGCATCCCTTTCTATTGTATCCCTCTATCTCTGTCTCCTGACGACTGCCCCTTCATCCGGGAAACCACTTCCTGCTACACAATGTTATTTGTTTGGGACTTGGTATTACGCACTGTGTACAATGTGCGCAGTTCTGTGTTGAATGATATTACTATTACAATGTTTACTTCTGAAGCATAAATGTTTTACGAAAACTTGATTGTTATAGTTTAGTAACTACTTACTGAGGAATTTGAAATCGGGTTTCATATTTGTACCTTGTTATTCCCGAATGAAGGTCAAACAAAGACTTATTTACTTATCTAACCTTTGGAATATTTTGAAAGATATGTCCCTGATATTGCAGCTAAAGAAACCATTATCTACAACTTAACCTCAGAAGATAGTGAAAGGCCAAGTTTTAATCTATTCCTTTCCGATTTGCATGCGAAGATTCACTTCGTTATTATGTCTTCCTTTATACTTTTAGCCCTTCATTAAAACTTAATGATCTATATCTGCTGCTTATCTTTTAAGTGAAATTGTTATGGTCCAAATTAAAAGTAATGTGTTATGGCCAGTTTCCTCAATTTATCAAAAGGAATTCCAGCTCAATATCAAATGCAACAATACAAACGATATTAAATAAAAAATACATTGTTGTAATTTAGGAAAGGATAATTATTAAAACTAATACTGAATGGTAGTTCTTCTGTTGCATGTTGTTTCATTTGTTATTTGATCGGGGTTTGTTTTATCGTTTCGTAAATTCAATTGGTATGTCGCCTTCAAAAGTGGCTAAAAGTACTGCTACGAATATATCAATTAGATTTGGTTGGAAGTTAAAGAATTGAAAGCTTATGCTTAAGAGTGAACCCAAAGTCAAAAGACTTTGGATTCTTTGTTTGGTTTTGATTATCAAAGTCATTCCCATTGGTATGAGCATTTAGCTGCAGAATTGCATCGTGTGCCTTGCATCTCTTTCGGAGCATCTCTAATATGCTTACAAGAACCAAAACCGTGTCATATTTAATTTGTTTATGTGTGTTTTCATGTCCAGACACAACTTTACACAATTTACACTAATTCGAGTGTTATCTAAATACTTTATAACATAAAAACTGGAGTTTCTCCAAATGTGAGACCGATCCGACCGCAGCGTGAAATACGCGATGAGACGGTAACTTCTTGTGTAGGACTTTACGGCCAGTTTGCATCGCTTTAATATCGGACCGAAACACGGAATTAGAGCGGACAAATAATATATAGCTTTTAGAATATATAGCAGAAAAATATATAGCGGGAAACGTGTAAGCAATACGCCGTTACATTAAAAATAGTGGACAATTTATCATTGGTTTGTGTGCCAGGTCTGTTTTTTTATTAATGTGAAAATAAATAAAACGGAAAACGGTATTTAGTTCACACATGATACATGCTTGTTTTATAACAGAGCTTAAACAAATTTCATGTGAGTGACATGATTACGATTCAAAGATGGCGTAAAAAAGTTGTGTTCGAATTCCAATGAATTAGTAAAAAGTTTGAATCAAGCTGAAGTTGTTGATTACTAGTTATTTCTATAGTTTAAAAACAAACAAGGGTAGACGTTCATCATCATCATCAGCCGAAAGACATCCAATGTGGAACATAGGCCTCCCCCAAAGAAGGCCACAAAGAGTGGCAATTTGTCGCTTGCATCGACCGGTTACCCGCGACCTTGACGATGTCGTCGGTCCATCTAGTGGAAGATCTACCAACGCTACGTCTTCCGGTTAGTGGTCGCCACTCGGGAACCTTTCTTCCCCATCGGTTTAGGGTAGAAGTTATGGAAGATAATTATGACATTTGTTTTACAATGCTGGATGATAGGGGTAAAAAAATACAAAATAATAATGATGACTGCCCTTAAGGGTGAAATTCTTTCAGCCACGATTACTAAGATACTGTCGCTCCTGTATTTATTATCTATAGTAATATTATAAGCTGAAAAGATTGTTTGTTATTTTGTTGGAATGCGCTAATCTCTGGAAAAGTTACGATATCTGTAATGCCCGGTTTCTGAGGTATTCGGATAAACTTTCGATAGCTATTCATTCGACAAAGTTATCTATTTGAGCGATTTTCTTCCTTAACTGAGTGCCCGGAAACTCAATATCGAACCAATAGCACTATCCATTAGATATAGTCCAGTTAGATCACCTCAGAAACTGGGCTTGAGTGCTATTAAGGCTATATTTTCGTAACAAAATTCACGCGGATGGTTCCGAGGCCAAAAACTAGTAGGCGTACTAGTTTTAGTGACAAAGTCCAAAATATCAAATAGAAATAGAACAACTAGATCGAAACAATATTTGCTTCGATATTTTACTATATTGATCGACAAATACAAAGTAAGATACGCGCTGCCTCTACAGTCCAATAAATTGATGTACCTACTTAGGTTTTCCACTTCGTGTCGTGATGCTTGACATGGACAAATATCGACCAAGCATTTTATTGGTCTACAATATAAATTATGCTAAAAGAAGGCCGACAATAAAGGTGAGTTTAGCTTATAGGCTCTAGCTGTCTGTGTAGAATGTTCTAAAGAAAGATATTATTACGTATATCAATATAACAAAACAATAACTTGTGGACTTTATAATTGGGTGTATTTTCAGTCCTAGTATTAATTAAAAACTCAGCAATACTTTTCAAGAGCGTTGAAAGTTCGCTCGATAAAGAAGTGGTGGTGGCCGGATACGGACGGTAGAGGACAGGGAAAAATGGCGCTCCATGGAGGAGGCTTATGTCCAACAGTGGACCAAGAGAAGGCTGAAGTGATGATGGTGACTTAATGTGCAATTTATTTATGCGTAGAAATATCGACCTACTCTTTTTGCGTACAAAACATTAACAATATCATTATTCATATTAAATCAGAAACTATTCAAATTTTTTTTCGGTGACAAGTAATACCTAAACAAAGTAACAATAATGACCAGTGATGACCTATTTTAACAATATCATCACGAAGAAGGCCAAGTTATTCATTAGCGTCAACCTTAATGACTCCTGCGTCAAGTATGTGTCGAGTTCACAGTCCTTCATTCTCACCCACATCACAAAGTTTCACTAATTCATTTGCAAGGTAACATTCTTCTTTGTACGAACCTTCTGCATTATCGTCATCTACCCTTCATTATCAAACTATGGACACATTGAAATTATTCATCAGCGTCAACTGCATTGTCTTTTGCGTTAAAAATGTGTCAAGTTAACAGTCCAACATCTTGTCCACATCATAAAGTTACACTGATTCTCAGTGAAAGGCTGGCATTCGTCCATCTGGCGCCAACACTCGCTCGGGTGATTTTCCGCTTTCCCAAATTGGTTGAACGATTAATTTATAGACCAAACAAATGCTGCGCTTTGCTCTTGTTAGATATCGCAGCTTTGTATTTGCTTTGTGTTTTGTTTTAATTACGTATTTTTCTACTTGAAAGTTGATGTGAAAGGAATTCTAGACTAAACATATCAACATTTTCGCCATTATTTTGATTATCTAACAAATTCATGGCTAGTTCATAATAGTCATTTTAAGAATATACTAAGATAATTTAAAGATTTTCAGTTCAGTAACCCACCATATTTTACTTTAAACTAAAACCTTATCTGAACAATAAATAATGGAACATTTCAGTGATATACTTACTGAGTCAGATATATACGTAATATTTTCTTTTATTGCCAGATTAACGCAATTTACAACAAAAAATATTCCAGGAATAACCGCGTGCATTACGTTGTTGTTGACATTAATGGCATCATTGCTGAGATTTAAAAGATAAAGATACAAATACTTAATATAAAAGTGTTTCTGAATGAGACCATGTTATTTTAGCAACCACGACCGGGTCCCGTAGTGACTCCGTTATCTAAACTCTTCACTAAAACTCCAATATTGGTACAACAGTTAACAAGAATACATGAAAGAAAGATAAAATCACGGATAAAGGCGACAATGTCTATTGTCATTGCAATTGTAAAGTCATTCCACCTCACAATACAACACTCATGATAGTCCTGCCACAAACATTAGCCGAATAAACTAATCTCAAAACCAAGTTCAACAAAGATTTTAGTGACTAATTAAAAACTGACAGTTTCATAAACAGTTATTCTTCAAAACGAAATAACGATGTATATATAAATATTGGACAAAATATTAATACTAACTCATAATACTGTAGTAATCAATTTGAATAAGCACAATGTTGTAAGAAATGGTAAATCAATATTATACTCGTAGTAGCGAACATTTGTCAATTATAACAAGACGCTGGTATTGCGCAGATTAACTACGAAGGTATTATAAGTTTCAAGGGAATTAGTTAACTAAACAGTAAACAAACCAAGGCTAATCGTAAAATTTCCAACACTTAAAATTCTAAATAGATGCCAAACTATTGTTTTTAACCTTGATAAATGCCAGTAATATTTACATTAATACCTCCCAAGCCATTGAACACGGTTAAACATCTACATAGGCGAAAACAAATTGAAATTCTTCAAAGCGGTTAAGGTAGGTCATAAATACGTTTAAAGTATCATTTGCCTAAGAATAACCACGCCCGCTTTTGGAAACTCTCGAAAGTGTAATTTAATGCCAATAACAACAGGATTAATGCGATTGGTAGGTTTAAGTATAGAGCGAATAATGAAATGGTGGCACCACCTTCTGTTGTGTAAACAAAATGAAGTAACACGACGCCTAAAGCTGCCGGTCATTCACGTTTGAAGCCCACGTGTCGAAACAATAATGTTGATGCTACATGGCGTTCCGCGTAAACAGTGGTGTTGAATTTCTCTAGTTTTCTGTTATGCATTCTTTAAGTTACTACGCCACACGTTACCCGATATCATAGGAGTGTAAACAAAAAGGGTCCCAGGCGGATACCTTGCGGTACTCCCATGCTGATACCGTTACATTATATATATGGCAGGCTATGATCGCTACATTATTGGCATTTCTTAGAATGAAATGGATGTAACATCGAACTTGTGGTTTGCGAGACACGAGGACAGGGCAAGTATATGTTATGTTATGAATCATACCAAGTCAAGCCAGCGGAAAATTTAAAATAGGTCAGCGCACAATCGTCGTTGTGCACAATGACATGTTAAAAGATGAGACAAAATGCATGTAAATTATTCATGGAAAAATTGTATTTTAAAACTGAATAGCACAATCCCAGAATGTTGAGAGACGAACAAATTCTTTATTACGCTCAAGGTCGTGAACAAACAAGTAGGTATGTTACAGATGGTCACGCGATGTACCCTAGGAAAATACGGAAACCACGCGACTCGAAGAATCCACGTTTAAACACTTGTGTGTGAATGAACACAACCCCATTGTCAAAGAAGTCAGAACACGATACTCACAGTGATTCCTTGTCGAATTCTCATAGTAAACAGAATCGTAAATCTCAGATAACCGTACTTACACGTTTGAGCGCACGCGCACACAAGTTATTGCATTGCATTACGCATTGAAAATTTTCATGTTCGCGGTTTATTGGTAAGGAACGTGATTGGAAAATTATTTATCGTTGTGTTTACTTTAGTTTCGTCTTTGACTAGGATTTGCTTTGACTAGGTTAGTTATGCAGATAGATAACTTAGATGACTTAGGTTTTATTTATCTCTCAAGTAAAGCTGCTAGCATTGATTTTATTTTTTTCCTATAGATGGTGGCTATGATTATTTACTTATTAAAGATAAGATTATTTTTAATTACCCTTCCTAATGCTTAATTTTTTTTTATTTGGAATACGCCTGCCATACTATTCACTACCACTGTAACTACTAAAAGCCGCGTGGTGACCACCAGAAAATCGTCGACGCAAAGAAACTCGACGAGTCCCGGAGAAACAATTCAACTATTTTGGACCGCGAAACGAAATCGATCAGAAATGAAACAGCCGAGGTGCTACTTCTGGCTTGCCAAACTACGTACTTTTGAATCATGATGCGAATACAGTAACATTGGTCAATTATTGCGCAGGGCATAGGAAGTAGAATTTGCGGTACATTCGGACATCAAATATAATAAAATAGTATAGGCAAGTTTTCACGCACCATGCCCTTGGCTGACTTCAACAAATTGTAACAGCCGTCTGAGTAGATAAGTACGAGTAACCACAAAGTAAGGAGCACTAGAGAGCTCAAGGTTTAATTGCTATTTTAGCATTGTCGGTCTGAGTTACTCATTCTACAGTTATTTTGAAGTGTAGCAATGAAAAATACCTGTTGAACTGGTATTAACATTTATGGGAGTTTAGTAAACTCGTTTGGCCGATGGTACTCTTATACATGGAGATTTTTGTCTGTAGGTCACTAAAACTGTGTAGGAGTAACATAATGTTAAAATTATCAACAAGAAAATGATAATCCTAGAGTGAGCTGTTGTGATCCATCAAAAGACTCCGCAATGCGTTTTAGCTTCTGTATCATTAGAAGTGGGCACTTGAAATCACGAGGCTTGTATCCGTCAGTATTAATAACATAAAGATAATCATCAATTCAAATAAGCATGATGAATACATATAAGGCTTGGAATATATTTATATCCGGAATGATGCACATAACACAATTCAGCATCAAATCCAGGCATCACATCATTCTGGAAATTAATCTTCCCAAAAAAACTTCCCCCGATGTCCAAAATACATCGTGTGAATCGGTGTTAATGAGACATGTCCAAATTTATCCCCCTGAGACAACAGACGTCACGCTGTGTATGCTCATGTACACGTAAATTGATCGCAAATATATGAATAAGGATGATAAGACTGCTTCGTACCTTAGTCATGTTTTAGAAGAATAAGAAGATTCGGCCCAAAATAATGTTGTAAGAAGCTGTTGATATATCAAATAGGAATTTTTGTGATTGATGTCAACGGGCAATAGAACATATTAGTAGCGCTAGTACGAACATGCCAACGTAAAAGTATTCAAATGAATTTAAGAATTGGAAATACGGCTATCTTAAAGCATTTAATTTCATACTATAAGCACTGGCACAAATAATATCATCCATTGATATTAATTAAGCTTTCACACTAAATAACTTATGTAAGAAACGGTTATTAGTATTACCTATTTTAATTATAATCGAATTTTCATTACCTTTACCTTCGCACGTTCTAGGCCATCAATTTTGTTTTGCAAAATCAAATGATATGGCAAAATAGTTTTTGTCATACTCGTTGAGATAAACAAACTTGGTAGACCAAGGACCAAGATTGTTATCTAATCTAAATCGTTGAGATAAGTACAGATCTTCAAAAGACGTGGTGAATAATATTATACGCTTTAGTTTACTTCATTGATACAATTTAATACCCATAAACCTACCTAAATCCAGAAATCTAGTGTGTTTCATTTCTGGTGGGTATTGTAGACACATGGCTCAACTTTAATAGGAATCTCACGCGACTGACTCATCTCTCTTTTGTCATAAGAAATGTGATACCAGCTAGACGAAAGAAAACAAAGTGTCAGACAAAGTTGAATGTACGCGAAACCCGTCAAAATGTTGAGACAGAAAAGTTGGTACAGCAAGCGTTGGAGTTAATTCAATTTAGGGATTATAACTTCTGAACTTTCAATGTTCTTTTATTTACTTAAGCCGAGTACTTCACGGTCGACTTGAAACTTTATATCTTTGGCTCACATTTACGAAGTCTTTCTAAGGGCTAGGTGCGTTAGGCTAAGTTCTAAAAATACAGGAACTAAAATAATCCAAATCCATACTTTAATATTATACATTTTATGCGAAAGTAAGTTGGCCTGTTACGTTTTCACGATGAAACGGCTGAACCGATTTTGATAAAACTAGGTGTGAAGATAGATTGAACCCTTGGGAAGGACATAGGCGACTTCTTAATTCGCAACTTCATCTGCTTCGTCGCGATAACCGACATTCAGGCAGACGAAGTCGCGGGTTTAAGCTGGTAATGTATGATTCAGGCGTATAATAACTGCTGTGTATTTTACTCCATGTATAATGATTTACCCAATAGTTTCCCAGTAAGGAGTCATTATAAATAGCTTACCGATCAATTGAGAACCTAGTACCTGAGGCTGGCTATATCTGGTGAGTGTCCATTGTCCATTGCTACCATACACCTTTTTATTTTGATTATATTCTGCTGATATGACGTCCTTTCACCGGAATGTTATTTATGAAACATTTTATCGCTGTCAGCATTATCGGATCTATCAATTCAAATAGGTTTCATATTATGATGAATACTGTCAGTTAGGAGTGGAATAGTATTTTAGGTATCCCTTAAAACACTTGACGCAGCGTTGTTGTGAGTACATTTCTAATGCGCGTCTTTTAAATACCTTATTCGTTTTTGGACTTAGTCGGTTAAAAAGTAGTTACTTAATAGTAACTACTTTTTAACCGACTTCAAAAAGGAGGAGGTTCTCATTTCGGTTGTTTTTTTTTATGTATGTACTTCGATTACTCTGAGATTTATGATCCGATTTACGTGATTCTTCTTTAGTTTGATGCAAAATACTTGCCATGTAGTCCCATAAAAATTTAACATTGTTTGGCCTAGTAGTTTTCATTTTATGAACATTTTTGTATTTTTAACCCCCGACGAAAAAGAGGGGTGTTATAAGTTTGACGTGTCTGTGTGTCTGTGCGTCTGTGCGTCTGTGTGTCTGTCTGTGTGTCTGTGTGTCTGTGTGTCTGTCTGTGGCACTGTAGCTCTTTAACGGGTGAACCGATTTGAATGCGGTTTTTTTTATTTAAAAGTAGATTCTCTAGCGATGGTTCTTAGACATGTTTCATCAAAATCGGTTCAGCAGTTTTAAAGTTATCAGCTCTTTTGTTTGCTGCGGTAGGGATCTTAGACGCACACCGGATGTTTACTTTGCTTTCAAACATATTATTATAGGTGACCACACAAAACCAAACTAAATTACATTTAAAAAATTTAAAATAAAAATTAAATTAAAAATTTAAAAGAACCCCCAACGCAAAACATAAAAGCGATTATGTAAAAAGTAAAAAATAATACTTTTGTTGAGCCATCAAATGTTTGTTCGTTGAAATGGCGCTATAATGTCGCGGCGGGGTACCGCTAAGTTTAAAGCAATAACTAAATATCTAAAATAGCGAACTGATGGTAACTAGATTTGCAACAAGATTAACAACTAGATTAGCATCAAAAATTTGATAATATCGAAGCAAATTGGTCGGAAATGCTGGTAAATTAATAGACAGTGAATGAAATTGAGGGACTGACTTACTTAAGCGGTACCCCGCCGCAACATTATAGCGCCATTTCAACGAACAAACATTTGATGGCTCAACAAAAGTATTATTTTTTCTTTTTACATAATCGCTTTTATGTTTTGCGTTGGGGGTTCTTTTAAATTTTTAATTTAATTTTTTTTATATATTTATTTTTATGTTTGACGACGCATAACTTTTTTCAGTGTTGTCCGATTTCGATGATTCTTTTTTTAATTGATAGTGTATACTTCAAATTTGAAAAAAAATAAAAATTTCAAGAAAATATTCCACCCCTAAGGGCTGAAAATTAAGGGATGACAGATTTCTTTTGGTGTCGCCGTTTCGTAAATAATTTCTATGATGAGAAATATGCACTAAAAAGCGAAAAAAAAAAAAATTTTGCAAAAAAGAAAACGCCTTCAAAAAGTAAAAAATAACTTTCAATTCGCAAGTCGGTGGCAATACAAAACAACAAGCAAAACCAAAGCCGCCGACTTGCGAATTAAAAGTTATTTTTTACTTTTCGAAGGCGGTTGTCTTTTTTGTAAATTTTTTTTTCTTTTATTATCATCATCTAGCCTAGCCTTATCCCAACTATGTTGGGGTCGGATTCCAGTTCCAGCTGCAATACATGGAGCGACTGCCTATCGGACCTCCACCACCTACTTAGTGGGTAACATGATACCCCTTGGTAAGACTGGTTGTCAGACTTTCTGGCTTCTGACTACCCATAACGACTGCCAAAGATTTCCAAATGACAGCCGGGATCAACGGCTTTACGTGCTTTGCGAGGTACGGAGGGAACTCGGTATGAAATGCATAGTAACTTATCCACATAGAGACCGCGGCAAGCGTAGTTGAACCTTTTTTTTTTCATTATCAAACCCATTTTTGCGTAATAAACGTTTCCCATAATGAATTTCTCCTGTACTTATCATGGATGCGTTTACAAACATATAAACTGACTTACCGATATATTTTGACGTGATAACGTCTTATAAATCTATGAACGCCGGCTGCACGCACGAAAATGTGTCACGTTCCGCCTAAACCTGAGCGTGCAAGCGAAAGAGCGGAACAAGCGATAGAGAGGCACGATCGGCCCAAGCAATAAACTCCCACCATGACGGAAGCCTTTATTTGCTTATGTTATATATGTTAACTATTATGCTTCTTTATGACGTTATCACGTAAAACTATCGTCCGTAAACCGACTTTACAGACAACCAATTTTTGTAATTGAAATACTCGCTTGCACACAATATTTATTTAGCTTATTTATATGTTTGGGTTTTTAAACTAACCGTGCTTCATCATCACTATCACTACATATAATATTATAGGAGTTTCCCCGCGATTTTGACCGCGTGAATTTGCTTAAGGATTCCAATTTAATTGTCAGAAAATAATATTGTGCGCTTTTCCTTACTTTGAGCACCTATCAAATAGGACAAATAATAACATACATATGCTTAATAATCATATGCATTTATTAGCTAGTCATTATAATGACAAGCTTATGTTTCTTGACACCAACACTTTTGTTGAAAAATAGAAATCGACTAGGGATACAGTGTATCTGCCTATTAGGTTTAGACGTCAGATAGCATGGCTATTAGCATTTAATATTAACTCGGACATAATTAATATGTCGAAGTGTTCCGTAATTAGCTCCACAGTAGTTAGTAATAATACTAATATTAAGGTGGTAAGCTCAAATTGTTTAAACTAGTTAGCAAGACAACAGAAGGTACCAGTATCAATTTAATGCAACTTATCAATAACAAGGTATCTTCTAGCAATCAATCAGCAAGTTTAAAAAAAAGGGCTTTGCAACATTCTTTGAAATTATTCCATCAAAATATTCAAGGATTCTCTTCCAAGCAATTGGAAATTGAATTGTTTTTAGAGAAGACAATGTTCGACATTATTTGTATAACTGAACATTGGTTGAAATCATATGAAATGTTAATTAATTATGAAAATTATTAAGCAGTTGTTTCAATCGGAAATCGATGCTGCGTGGTGGTTCACTAATTATATTAAAAAGTAATATTAAATCTAAGTCTCGCAAAGACATAGTTGAACTGTCGGTTGAACATATTATTGAACTGTCCTGTGTTGAGCTAGATAGGCATGTCATAGTGTGCGTTTACAGACCCCCGAATTATCAAACATATTCTATATTTGAGTCTATAATGGAGGATGTTGTAACTAAACTTGCAACTGGTAATAAATCAATAATAATTTGTGGAGACTTTAATATTAATATTTTAGAAAATAACGCAAATAGCAGTAGATTATTAAGCCTCTTTAAATCCTTTAATTTGTCAAATGTGTTCTTAGAACCAACACGAATAACTGCAACCACTGCTACTTGTATTGATAATGTTTTTTGTAGCTGCGACTATTTAGATAAAGCTATTGTAAATTATCTCCCTTCAGATCACAGCGGTCAAACCATTGCTTGTGAGTCCAACACACCCTTGCAAAAAATACAGATACAGTCAAGACCAATAACATCTAGTAATTTAGATAAATTTAATAAGACTTTAATTAGTAAGTTACCCGTTCAGGAACTTAATATGAATAATGGTAATATTTTGTATAAAGAGTTTTTTTCAGTTGTGCAAACAGAGTTTGATAATATTTTTAAGAAAAAAACTAAAACTATTTGCCCTAAGTTTTTATTTAGTGACTGGGCAACTAAAGGTATCAGGAAAAGTAGAGAAAGGCTTTTTGAGTTGTATGGCCTTAAGCCTTATATTAACACCGAATCATTTAATAAGTATGTTTCGACTTATTCTAAAACTTTTAAAAATGTGTGTGTAAAGCAGCTAAAGCCTTATACATTAGCAACAAAGTTAAATCAGCTGATGATAAAATTAAGACTGTTTGGAAAATTATTAATAATGAAACAAACAGGAACAAAAGACATTATACTGATTACACTCTGGAGACTTCCCGTGGTCTCTTAAGTACTAATAAAGAAGTTGCTCAGGAATTTGCAACATTCTTTACCGATATTCCTATTAAAACTACTGAAACTTTAGATTCTTCGCCCTCACTTGCTTTAAACTTACTAAGTTCGAATGTTTCAGCATGTCCCACGGAATTTAAATTTAAACATATAAACCCTGCAATCGTTATTAAAGCTTTTAAACAACTCAAGATCAAGGGTACTGAAGATTTATGGGGGATGTCTACAAATGTTTGTAAATCAATTATTGAGACAGTGGCGCCCTATTTAGCTTTCATTTTTAATTTGTGTGTAGACCAAGGGGTTTTCCCGGATCTGATGAAGTTCAGCAAAGTTATACCACTTTTTAAATCCGGCGACTGCAAAGACTCTAACAATTACAGACCCGTTTCAGTTTTGCCGGTTTTTAGCAAAGTGTTTGAAAAAGTAATGCTTGATCAAATGCTCAGTCATTTTAACTGTCACAAAATTTTACATGATCAACAGTATGGTTTCACCAAAGGACGTTGCACTACTGACGCCGGTGTCACCTTAATCAAGCATATATTTAAGGCTTGGGAGGATTCGCAGGATGCTATTGGTATCTTTTGCGACCTCTCCAAAGCATTTGATTGCGTGAATCACGAAACACTACTCTTAAAGCTTGAGCATTACGGACTGGGTAAACTAGCGCTTAGCTTAGTAAAATCATATTTGACTGATAGACTACAACAAGTTCAAGTAAACGGTGTAAATTCATCGGGCTTAAAAGTAAAAATGGGGGTACCGCAGGGCTCAATATTGGGTCCGTTCCTCTTTTTAGTTTATATAAACGATTTACCTTATTTACTGAAAAATCAACCACAAATGGTGTTATTTGCTGATGATACTTCCTTGATTTTTAGAGTTAATAGACGGGCACAGCACCATGACGACGTAAATGACGCTATGCTTAAGGTTCATAATTGGTTTACTGTAAATAATTTAGTATTAAATGAGAAGAAAACTAAATGCATAAGATTCGCTTTACCAAATGTTAAAAGTAGTGAATGTAACGTTGTATTGAATAAGGATATACTTGAATTCGTCGAAAAGACTGTTTTCCTAGGGATTACGCTTGACTCAAAGCTGCAATGGGGTCCTCACTTAACATCTCTTGGCGGTTGAGTTCGGCCGCTTACGATGTCAGAAAAATCCGGCATTTGACAGACGTGGATACCGCTAGGCTAGCATATTTTAGTTATTTTCATAGCATCATGTCCTACGGTATCTTGCTTTGGGGGCGGGCTGCAGATATTGATTCTATTTTTATTCTGCAAAAGCGGGCTGTCAGAGCCATCTATAATCTCAGCATACGCGAGTCTCTAAGAGAATTGTTTAAACAGATTAACATCTTGACGGTACCTTGTCAATACATATAAGAAAACATTATGCATGTTCGAAAAAACCTTCATCTTTTTAATAAAATAAGTGACAGACATAGTGTTTATACTAGAAATAGGAACAAATTAGATCAGCCAAGTTTCAGATTGTCAAAAGTTCATACTTCTTTTATGGGGTACTGTGTAAAATTTTATAATAAAATACCTCTTGATATTCTACAACTAAATGAAAGACAATTTAAAACATGTATTAAACGCACACTGTGTAGACAAGCATATTATAAATTAGAAGACTACATCAATGATAAAAATGCTTGGCTAAATGCTGGTCCTGCTCCACAGGCAGTTTAGGGAATTTCCTAATTAGAGGAATGTTGTTTCCTACCCCTTTTTTTAAATATATTTTAATTACTTTTTCGACACTTTAGAAACATTGGAAACCTTAGTTTTGTATAATTTAGCAGCATTATTTCAATTTTGTAAATGTGAGTACCATGGAGCCATATTTTAAGTAAATTATTATGTGATTGACATAAATGAGCATGGCGGTTGAGAGAATTGTCATGCTCACTCAAATGTCTCGCTGGTGGTGGCGCGTGTGTTGGATCATTCAGCTCCCTCTAAAATGGTTGAGCTGAATGGTGCTGATTCACGCGTCATGTTCATGTTCGTGAACGGGCGCTGTCAGTAGAGATTGGTCAACTCTTAACTGCCATGGTTTTTATCTTGATTATTTTTTATATTTTGTATTTCTAGATTACCTTCATTGTTTTCACATATAGAAGCAACAAGAATAATGTAAGCAGTATTTTGTAAAAACCTGATTTTAAAAGAGTGTCCGTGGAGTTTCTTGCTCGTTCTTCTCCATAGAGACCTACCTACGTTTTGGAACGAGCAACTAGCTTCAACATTGTCTAACTGACCGACTCCTTGACAATTCAAAAGTGCCTGTAAATGGTTTAATTGAAATAAATGCTTTGACTTTGACTTTAATATTTTCAGCCTGTATTGACCCACTGCAGTGCAAAGGCGTCCATTTCCCCATTTGGAACACTCCCTGTCCAGACCTAGCGAGGATCAATCTCTCCTGTGAACGACAAGCTCATCACGCGAACTTCGCCTGGGACTACGACGATCCGGGACCCACATTGTGGCTGTTTTGCGTTTGCGTTTTACGGCCCATGGTCTGTTCGACATGTGGTAGATATGGCCGGCCCAACGTCAGCGATTTGTGTCTTGGAGCGCAGCACCGTATTCATAACGCGGTCAGTTCATTTGTTAATCTTAAAAGCTAGTCTTCTTATATAAAAATCTTCTGTGCGTGTGTATGAAAGTGAACTCCTCCTAAACGGCTGGACCGATTTTCAAGAAATTTTTCGTGTGTGTTTTAGTGGATTCGAGAATGGTTTAGATTCACAATTGAACCCGGTAGGTGGCGCTGCAGTCGAGTTCGGGTAGGGTAGGTAGATAGGTCCCGTGTAGGCGGCGCGCCGTGTTCCGCGCGCGCCACATTAGAGGATTCGGCGGCGTTTAGACCGCCGAGGTTGACGGGACCCGCCTACATCATTGGCGGGTCATAGCCTGGCGGGGGCGCGGTGCATGCGCGAGCGAATCCCGTACCCCCGCCCATAGGTCAGTCGAGGAACACCGTGGTGGTTTTAGCCGATAAGAGTCCGGCACACCCCCCCGTCTTCCCCAGACGGGGGACAGTCCATGAGGATTCCCCGAGTTACAAAAAAAAAAAAAAATGGTTAGGTAAGTAGGTAGAGGGTAGGTAAAATGCTATAGGCTAGTCGTATTTCCAGTACGAATACTTTTACGTAAGCGCGCTCTTGCTAGGCCTACAGAAACGATCTTGAGACACGAGTGACACGACCGTGTTCAAGTTCGTTCTATTTTTATCAATCTTCACTCTAAATCAGAGATAAGATATGGATATCATTCAGATGAATGTTCTTATCAAACAAAAATGCACCTAAAGTCCACTTGAACAAGATTGGCGGAAACTTGGATAGGTAAAAAGATACCAGCCTAGTATTTTCCCACTGCATGACAAAGGCGTCTTCTCATACAGAGAAGGCACGAACATTGATCACCATGCTTGGTCAAGTCAGATTGGTAATTTCAGACTCTATTAATTACAAGTTCAGGTTTCTCCAGGATGTTTTCCTACAGCAATGTCCAAAATAAACTTAGAAACTACAAACGAATTGTAACATTGGTATCCGAATCCGCCATCTAATGTATAGAAGGCCTTAACCAACAGGTCACTTACGACTAAGGTTGCCAACTCTTTGTCGGTCAAATATAGTAGTTCTAAAATTTTTACCCATAAAAATATAGTAGATAACGAAATGGTAAAAAAAAATAGTAGGTTTCAAAAATTAGGTAGGTACTTACTTTATTTTTTTGAAGAATATTTTGTGAATTATTGAACGCATCTGTCAACTTGACATCCCAGAATAGTTAAAAATAGGTATTGACGTTTTGTTTTACGCTTACACATTTTGTAACGAATATTATTGCTAAGAGTTTGATGCCTTTAAAATATAGTAGTTTCGCCTACTAGGTATATCTTTTTTTCAAAAATATAGTAGACGGGCCTCTAATATAGTAGGATACTATATTATATAGTAGGGTTGGCAACCCTACTCACGACACACAAAGGTATTATCAGTAAATATAATCTCATAGTGGTCCAATGCTTCAGCTTAACTAGAAATCGCAAAAAGATGTTTTGAAAAAAAATAGAGACAAGTAAATATAAAAAAAAAAAAATACTGGCGGAATGGGCATTTGGTGGTTAAGAAGTAACCTAATAAAAATGTTTTAGGACCCGAAGGGTGCCAAACGGATCTATTAAGACTCTGATGTCTGTCTATCCGTCTGTCACAGGGCTGTATATATAGAAACCGTAATAGGTAGACACTTAAAATCTTCGCAAAGATTTATTAGTATGGCCACTTTATAACCACCAATAGCTAAAAGTCGAGACCAATGGAAGGAATAGAGGGAGGCCTTTGCCCTGCAGTGGGACAATACAGGCTAAATATAATAATAATAATAAACTATACTCAACACCTGTCGCATAACCCGAAAACTATACTCAACACCTGTCGCATAACCCGAAAGTTCCTGACTTCCTCTACTCTCTCATCCACATTTTCAGTGGATGAGAGAGTAGAGGAAGTCAGGCCCGTGCCCGTGCGTGCAAGCTCCGGCCCGTGTGTAAGGTCTTCGACTCTCTTTTATAAGAAGAAACACAAAGAATCGATAATAATAATAATAATATTTTTAGCAATATTTAAAAATATAAATCAATATGTACAGACAGCGTCATCAACTGCTAACCCCCTTTCCGAAGAAATTTTAATGCGTGGGGGGTAAGCAGTTGATGACGTTGTCTGTACATAAAATGAATAAATGAGAATAATAATGAAAACGAATTTAAAACTTAAAGCCTCGTACAAGAAACGCGTTGTTAAAGCCGACTCGCATTTAGCAGGTCTATTTTTTTTTGTTTAAATATATTTTTACATTGATATTTCTACCCAGAAGTTTAACCAACCTATCCTGCTTATAGTAAAGAAATTACTGGCACTGCATCACATCGTGTTCCAATGGAAACGGTGTCAGGTATGGTGTATTGAAATACATTAGCGCTTACCAAGAATCAAGTGCCTACGGTTAGTATACATAACTTTAATGTTCTCTCATATTAACGTTATTCATTGGAATCTGACCGAGAATTATGGAGAAGGAAAAGCTAATAAATATTAGTGTTGATTGTCAAGTCTTGGTAGAGTTAAATAGGTAACGAGACTAACCCAAACAGGTGCGAGTCGGACTCGCCCATGAAGGGTTCCGTAGCAGCAAGTAACAACATAAAAGTTTTTTTTTATGTTTGAGTTGTTTGAATGATTTATAACGTATTAAAAAAAAACTACTTACTGGATCTCGTTCAAAACAAAGGAGAATGACAAGGTTTCCTTCAAGACTCGGCCAGAACCGACAAAGATGAATAATATATCATTAAAAACGAAAATAATTATAGAATTTCATAATATAATTAGTTTTCTATAAGAAGTACACCAAAAAAAGTTATAGTTCTTTAAAGTTGGCAACTTAATACTTCTAGTTTTAACGATAATAAACTATTATATGATTAATTACATAATGATTTTTGGCACATTATCCTCGCATAATCATATATTTTCATAGTAAATATACATAATTATAACATAGGTACCTACTTACATTATTTTGAGATGTAGGTATGAAAAAAAAACATATATGTTTACATTTTAACAATTTATTATTCATCAAAGAGTAAATCATGATTTTAATTAATAAATCGTCTAAAAACTGGGCTGGAGGGGTTATATTTGTTTGATGTCTTGCCCAACCGTACCATAATATTGTCATTGTATGTGCACAACAACCTACGGTTCTTCGCCCAACTATGCAATTACAACAATATTGCTCGATTTCCTCTCTCCCACTTCGACTTATATGTCTGCTTTGAATTTTGCCTCTAAGGAGAAAAATTAAAACTATTTGACAATTATCAATGACAACTACAAGATCAAGTGTTGCCAGCACTATAATAATTACTATTCTAAACAGTATCGATAATTGAATTAAATTATTTTAAATTATTGTATAATATATTTAAAAATATAATTAAACACTATTTATTATTATAAGAATTACGAGTTACGACTTATACATGTAATAAATTCACTCAGTAGTTACATAATGATAGTAATGCAATCGATTTGCAAGTGCCATTTCGTATCGATGTTATTTTATTTTGGTATTGGCAACATTTCTAATTGAAATTGCAGAAAGGAAACGTGTTGAAAAATTGAATAACTATTTAAAATTACTTTTAAACGGTGTACTTGTACAGATTTTATTTATACTGTATAATTCTTACTGTTTTATATTATAAATTATCATTAATATAAAAAGTCTGTTGGACGCTATTCGCTATTCGAGCCGATTTTTGTCATTGTTCTTTTCGGTGGAAGTTTACATGGTAATGTATATTATATATTTTTATTAGTTTTATCATTCTCTTATTTTAGAAGTTACAGGGGGGGGGGCTCACATTTTACCACTTTAGAAGTGTCTCTCGCGCAAACTATTCAGTTTAGAAAACAATGAGATAAGAAAATTCAATATCATTTTTGAAGACCTATCCATAGACACTCCACACGTTAAGGGTTTGATGAAAAAATTTTTTTGAGTTCTAAAGTATGAACCCCCAAAATTTATTGTTTTTTTTTACTTTTGTGTGAAAATCTTAATGCGGTCCACATAATACACCTACTTACCAAGTTTCCACAGTATAGTTTTTATAGTTTCGGAAAAAAAGGGGCTGTGACATACGGACGGACAGACATGACGGATCTATAAGGGTTCCGTTTTTTGCCATTTGGCTACGGAACCCTAAAAATCAGACCTAATGTACTTCATCATCATCTACCTTTTCCCAACTACTTATTATTGTGTCGGGGTCAGCTTCCATTCTAACCAGATGCAACTGAATACCAGTATGTTACATGGAGTGACTGCCTATTACTAATCTACTCCATTGGATAAAATTGATTGATTATTTTCTTTCTACACTTAAAACTCTGACAACATTGTCGACGGTCACTGTCAAAAAGGTAGGACACACAACATGTAATTTATTATAAAATATGCAGCATTTATGGATTAAGTCCGAAATAAATTAAGTAATTGTAAAAAAAAAAACCAAGTTCTTCCTAAAATAATACGCTATTGTTATTTATTTTGACAAGACACGATAATCACTAACATAGATATTTTGCTGAAAGGTCATAAACTGGTTTTTTGCATCAAGATTTTAAAAATAATTTCTCTGAAATATGTTCAAGATTAACATAATTATAATTAACATCTCAATAGAATTGGATTTTCTTTAAATCATCCTTTTTCGAATATTCGGATCTTGAATAACTTCGGTAATTCACTTTAAGCAGACAGTGACCGATCACACGTTATCCGAAGCCCTGAGACGTTCGCGTAGGATATGTTGTACTTACGAGGTTATAAGATACTGTGTTGTAATGTAATTAGGTACATGGTAAAGGTATGCGTATGAGTTTATCAATCAAAATGATGCTGATTGACTTGTTAAGTTCCTACAGTGCTATTATGATATTTCGGCACTTGAATGACATTGACAGCAACATGACATAAAAAAACAGACAAAAAATGTGGTTAGTTCCGATTTTTGTCAACTGCCAAAAAACTGTTGTATGTCAGCATAGCACGTAAGCATGTCAGCATGATGACATGCTATGCAGCAGCTATGCTCTTTAAAAAGCATAGGTATGTGGAAAATGCATTTATTTTTTGGTTGAAGCAAATTGATCCAAACTCAAATTATTTATTTCTGTAAGCCATTAAAAGGCACTTTAGAACGTCAAAATTCAGTTGGCATTTGCATTTACGACATTCGCATCTTGGTGACGATGCTGACTATGAATAGGTAATCTGATAGATGAAGCTGACAAGAACTAACGACTAGTTCTAACAATTTGACTTTACTCATTCCATAACATTCTGTAAACAATGTACCTACTTAAAAGGTTTTGGTTATTTCTATTATAATGTAATGGTTTTTTTTTTCATGGAATTATTATGTACTTATTAAGTACGTACCTACTGTAAAAAGTCATTAGTTTTGTAATTTTTGACATTTTTTCAAAAAATGTTACTTCACCTACTATTCAGTAGGTGAAGTAAGCTTGCAGTGAGGTGTCTATCTCTAGCATTAGGTGAGATGATACATCACCTCAAGCTCACTAATTCACTATGAATAGACCGACAGAAAATGTAATTTATAATTATTTTTTAATTAATCTTAAAGGTGAGTAAATAATTGAAATAGGTTTAAATAAGTACTTACATCGGCATTAAAAATTGTTGTGTATGCAGTTATAAATAGTATTTGATGAAAATTACCTGTAACAAAAAATACAAATAAATAAATAAGTACTTTAATAAGTGTTGGTTTGACGAAAAACTTATTTGTTGTTCATACAGAAATACAGAATTAAGACTTATTACAACTGGCAGAGGTTGTTATAATTGTACAGAGGCTCGCACATCAAGCTACAAAAATCTGTAATTTTTTTTAAATAGTTTTTCAACTTTATTCAATAAAGATAAGGTTCATATTCTTATGTATATAATTGGGGTTTGTCATGCAATGACATACAAAAAAGAAAATAAAGATAAAGAAAAACCAATGCTAGCTAAATACTATTCCAAGTTTATACGGAAAGAATTTAAGTACCAGTAAATAAATTCTTCTAACATTTTTTCCTATTATGAATAAATGGATTTTTCCAGAAACACCACTTATTCCTCAAGAAATTATAAGTGTTGACCTCTATTAATTACTAGGAATTTCTTGGCTGCATTTCAGTATATAGCCGCTATATATATCGTAACACGTACATGCAACATATAATATATTTCTTTATATTGTTTTATTTATTTTTTTATTTCTTTCATATAATATGTAGGAATTAATGCACTTTTATTACATAAATAATTCTGCAGCTGTTTATTCAGCTACTTATACAGTCACTGTGGGAAAGATTTTCATAATAATCAGTTTCGCAAACTTGCTAATAATTCTGAACCAAAACAAAGTTTGTATAACAATGTATCATCATCATCATCATTTCAGCCGAAAGACGTCCACTGCTGGACATAGGCCTCCCCCAAGATGTGGGGGGTTTTACCATAATCGCCACGCTTGGCAGGCGGGTTGGCGATCGCAGTATGGTTGTTACAAAGGCACAGAGAACGCTGCTGCCCATTCTCTGGTGAGTCCCTTAGTCGCCTCTTACGACACCCAGGGGAAGATATGGGACATAACAATGTATACCTAGCTGTTTTACACAATAGCGAAACAACTTTTATCCCAAGTTTTCCAATTATCTTTTTAACAATTTAAAGGTTAATTTTCGTATCTCCTTGATCTTTTGCGTTAATTGTAAAGTTACGTGAAAGTTTACCGCGCACTGAGCCGCTGAATTCCTGGTCGCAATCGCGACTGCTGAGCAAGGGGAGTCATGGGTCCAATTCCCAGTTCGTGCAAAAAGTGGCATTGGATTTTGCCGTTGGAATTTCTTAGTAGATGTAGATGACGTGATAGCCTAATGGTTAAGGCGCCTCTCATGCATGTGGTTGTGGGTTCGAAACCGGGTAAGTACCAATGTGACTTTTTCAATTCATATGTACTTTTTAAATGTATCTTAGACATCATTGACATCGGTGAAGGAAAACATAGTGAGGAAACCTGGACTTATCATTAATATAAGTCTGAAATCGCCAATCCGCCTCGAGCGCACGTGGTGATCAATGCTCGTGTCTTCTCTGTATGAGAAGAGGCCTTTGCCCTGCAGTGGGACAATTATAGGCTGATATTATTTTATTATTATTATATTTCTTAGTAACAGCCCAGAGTTTGGAAATTGGGCGTGTACTCCCGTGCCTTGGGAAAGCTTGCACGTATAGCCGTTGGTCCGGCGCCTGATCTCTCCCTGGTCGTGTTGGATGCGAGTGAAGGAAGAGGAAGTGCACCTGTGTGTACACTTGTGTACTAAAGTGGCAGGACCTTCATACAAGCAGAAAAGCCGGGCTTGCACTATTAAGCATAACATGAGCTAATCAATCACTGAGCAACTTTCTGATCGAACAAAAAAAAGAAAACCGCCTTCAAAAACTAAAAAGTGATAAATAACTTTAGCACAGAACACACATTACTTTACTTTCGGACGTCGGTGGCAATACAAAACAATAAACACAAAGCCACCGCCACCGACTTCCGAAAGTAAAGTAATGTGTGTCATCATCACTTTTTAGTTTTTGAAGGCGGTTTTCTTTTTTTTTTGAAAAATCTTTTTATTTTTCGCTTTTCAGTGTTGCCTTAACATCCAAATCCATTAAGAAACGGCAACACACTTAAAAGAGATTGTAAGTCCTCCAGTGATTGAAGAAACTAAAACGTCGTCTAAGTAAGTTTTTTTGGGAATTTATTGATTTTCTCAAAAAGGGCTGTACCAATTTTGATAAAATTTATATGGGACCTTTTCGGAATAAACCCCTTTCGAACAAAAAAAGAATTTTGCAAATCCGTCCATATATGACAGAGTTATCCCCGAACATACATAAAAAAATAAAAATAAAATATAAACATTCGAATTGATAACCTTTTTGAAGTCGGTTAAAAAATCTAACCTTGACCCCTAGATACGCCACTGTCACAGTATAAATATTAGCACTACCGTACAATACGGTCAACGTAACTTGGCGCGTCTGAAGTTAGCTGTTTGGCTGCGCAATGGAACTTTTAGGAACGAAATTGTCTACTGCGCAGCTAATCGGCTAACTTCAGACGCGCCAACTTACGTTGACCGTACTGTACAATAGCGACACGCCCCGCCTCCCTCTGAAACACTGTTCCTCACTTCTTCCCGCGTCGAACCTGCATCCCGAAACTGCTTTTAATGCTCGCGGCGCGTAGACACGCACACATTTATACATTATTTGTACAGTCTGTTATTTTGGTAGTAGTGTAGGTAATTAAATTGTTTCGTTTGTATGGTGTGCCCATAACCAGACGGTATCGATCGCAAGGCCGCGGGTAGCAGCCGCCAGTGACTCACAATTAAGTATGCTCCAACAGATTTAAGGCGCTAACAAGCGACATTCGCAGATTTTAAACTGACAATCACGTCAAAATGTGTAGTGTAAATGATTTGAAAAAATATATGTTAAAGTAGAACATTCTCTTAATCATTTAGTATGTGAATATTTTTGATTAAATTCATATTAAATAGTTTAATTAAATCGTGAAGTTGTGTCTGACGCGGACAAAACCTTGATAATCACACAAAATCTACCAGGAATATTTAAACGAAACTATTACTATCTTACAGACAATTTTACTATCTATCTTTAAGTATACGCCGTTTTTTTTAAGTTAAAGAATATTATCTTTTATTTAATTTTTTCGACTAAAACTGGTCGCTTAAGGTCGCCGGCGTATATCGTCGCCTTAATCGATTTATTATAATCAATTATTAAATCAATCATATTTTTTATGAATTTTAATTTGTTGTTAATTAATCAATGAGGGAATACAAGCAGTATTGTTGCTCTGTTTGCGCTGACCCTTAGCCATCATCTATGCTAACATTGTAAAGAGGTAGAGTTTCTAAATTCGTTTCTAAAGAAACCGATTTTAAAAATTATTTCATTGATAGAAAGCAACCGAGTGTCATAGGGATATCTGATGGTATATTTGAGTCTAGCTAGTCTACTTATAAATCGGATAATAGTGCCTTCACAGTAAGATATTGTAACAATAAATTCAGTTGACATACCTATTCTTCTCAGATCAATAAACAGATGATAATAAACATCGAAAAACGTATTATTTTGTACGATCCCAGCCTAGATTTCAGAAATTTAAAACCTACCTTCACACTTTTAATAACCTCGTTACTTCTAACAACAAACTTCACTTCAGTAGATCGATAGAACGACACTGATAAAAATATACCTAGCATTTGTAGACTTACCGAATTTCTCAGAAGTATATTAGTATAAGTACTTGACTCACTGGCTCTTTGTATCTAACTTCAACCGAAAAATTAGCACTAGGTATTCGATTTATGAAAATCATTTACTAGTTATACGTCATTTACATCTCTCGATTTTGGTCTGATTAGTCACGTGTTTGATGAAAAACGTTATGGTCCTCGGATATCTATGGCAACAACTATGTGGTAACAACGCATAATAGTTTTTTCATCATTTCAGCCGAAAGACGTCCACTGCTGGACATTGACCTCACCCAAGAAATGGGGGGGGTTTTGCCATAATCGCCACGCTTGGCAAGCGAGTTGGCGATCGCAGTATGGTTTGTTACAAAGGCACAGAGAACGCTGCTGCCCATTCTCTGGTGAGTTCCTTAGTCGCCTCTTACGACACTCACGGGAAGATATGGGATGGTGCTATTCTTTACGTCCGACACCATACGGACTGTAGTAGTTTTTTACAACATCCTGAAAAACATTTTTTTAAACTTGTAAATGAGCGAGTAATCTTTTGAATCATCATGTCAACCCTTGGACGCCCACTGCTGGGCATTGGCCTTCCCAAAGGTTTTAGCCGTAATTGCTCGACGCATGTTGCCGATCGCAGTAGGATGTTATGGTACTCAGAAGGACGCTGCTGCCCATCCTCTGGTCAATATCCCTCTGTCGCCTTCTACGACACCCACGGGTAGAAATAGGGTAGTGCTATTCGCGACCAGCACCACACGGCTTGAAACCTTTTGAATGCTACCCGAAAAAGAGCCCAGCTTTGATACAAGCAAGTACTTTCTTAGCGATATATTCCTGTATGTAACTTTAAAATTCAGCCACGTTAAAATGTCATTTTATATCTGGCAACTCTCGAATCTCAGTCTGCTATCTATAATATATTTATGTCCACCTTCCGCCACATTTCCTAGACAGGTTGAAATCACCAGACAGATTTGATCAAACGATATTACAAAACCTTGATGCACGTTAGTATGTACCTTCATTTACAATTCTGCAGTACAACGTATATCTTCCGCAATACAACAGAACCGCTTTGTAAAACCGACATACCAGAATACGATCATCCATCAACGGTCAATTAACCGACAGATTAACTATTTCCTTCTGCATTACAAGCGGTTACTGGAACACTTAAAATGCACATTTTAATGACAATAATTGATCGACGATGACGTCAGAATAAATCTGTAGCCTCATATCGGTCAGTAACGTATCTTACAGTTATATTATTTCTTGGAGTCTAGAATATTTTCTTTTATATTTGTACTAGATTTGCCGGTGACTTCGTCCGGATGTCGGTTCTTGCAGATGCAGAGGCGGATTAAAAAGTAGCCTAAGTCTTGGGGTTCAAGCTCTGCCTGTACCAAATTTTATCATAAACGGTTCAATAGTTTAGCTGTGAAAGGGTGACAAACACACTCACTTTGGTATTAATAATACTAGTATGGATTGTTTAAAACATCTTTAACCATGAGGTATCTTCCTATCAAAGCTGTATCTACTGTAGTCTTGTCCATAGCATCACCATTATCATTTAAAACTGATTCAATTGCAGTATTTTTCCCTACTTCCTTATTGCTATTTAAATTCTCATATTCAAAACCGTATTTCGCACTTAAACAAAGCTAAACATATGTAATGGGCTCATTAAACTTGTTTACGTGTTGCATAATATTTGAAAACAGTCATCAAAAAGTCACAAATGAATTCTTAGACATTAGTATAGGTCGTGGAAAACTTACGTAGCTCTTGGCAAAAACAAAAGCAAAACGCAGAATGATTTACTATGATATGATTGCACGTTGCCAAAAGGTCCTTCTACGAAGTTTGTAAGATATCAGCCATGCCAATAACCTATTTGAGTTGACGTACGAATTAAATTATTAGCCGAACTACTTAATGTCACTGTACCCAGAACAATTAATAATATTAGTAATCATAAACTTTGTGATTGTCTTGCCTATGTTTTAATTAATTGGCAGCGTTGTTTTTCCTAGCATAATCTGGGTTATTTGTTTTAGTCTGCTTTCTATTTAATATTTTACATTTCACAAATTCTCTCATCTATCATATTCTTTTACAAATTCTAGTCTCAAATATTCCTTAACAACAGCTTAGGCTTCTTTAGATACGAGACAGGTCATGAATTACATGATATTTTAACAATTCTTAAGACCTGCCTATTCTAGTTATGCCTGCTCGTCTATTCTACCGTTCGAAAGAAAGCTCATCTCAAGCTCACTTCACCTAAATTCATCGAGGGTGATCTTAACAGAATAGGGTGGACCTATTCTGTTAAGATCATCCTCTCCCTGGATCCCTGGTGATATTGCTGTGCGTAGTGTCGGTAGTGTATACAATGCAGTATGAAATGAAGACAATGCTTCCAATTACATTCATCAAAATAAGTAGCAACAACAACAAAGAATCAAGAACGAACAGGAGTTAGTACATGAACACTGAATCGAATAAAACAACGGCTGATTCATCAAAAATAAACACTAATATAAATTAATTAATTAACACTACCGAAAAACAAAAGAGCAACAATAACAATACCGATCACATTACAATACATGAGCTCGTTACAATACATTCTAGGAACGAGGCACATACGACTATTGGCGAAATAGGTCACAATTGTTTACAACTCACAACCGATTGCTTCGTACACCAACTTGTTTGTGCCAAACGTCATCTTTTGTTCCGGGGTGACAGTTGTGTCCGTTTGTATGTGGGGAAATAGGGTAATCGATGTACATTTTTCATGTTTTATGTAAGAGATTGCTGGAGTTAAGTGTTTTACGCATGTGTCATCTTTGGAGTAGTCTTTTCCTGCAATATTGAGGTTGGACTTCCTATCGATAGCTGAATATTGAATAGAAATTGTGTTCTTTTTTGCACGGAAATGTCTGTCTTCGCAAGAATCTATATCTTACAATTCAGTCAGGGTAGCGGAACCTCTACTTATAATCCCAAATTTTATACAAAAACCTACCCTAATGTAATTGAGTCATTTGAAAGACCCGGTCAAGAAATTGTGTTACAATATTATCTAGAGTTTAAATTAACAGTTAACTGAACCAGTAGTTTAACGTAACTCCTTCCTGATTTGATACCATCATGCTGTGTGGAGAGAATGATCAATCAACTTAGTTATCATCCAGTATTAACATCCGGTATGTGCCCTTCATTTTCCTAGCAGTGAGAATAATATCAACATAGCTCAAGCTAATAAAAGTGTACAATCTATGGGTTTATTCTAAGTCTCTTTCATTCGTACTCACAATAAGATTTAAATAACATTTATTTATTTGCTTGTAATAATTACGACCATTACACCAAGTAGCAATAGGTACACGAAGCCACATAAACCACATATAAAAATAAAGGTTACAAAAGCAAACACTAAAACAACTCAAAACAAACTAAACGACCTAAAAAAATATTTACTCGAAATATTATCCTTAAAACAAATAACAGACAATTTGAGAGACTGGTACACGGTTCAACCAAACTAGAACACTTTGATTGAATGGTACAGAAATGAAAAGTTTACTATTAACACATTTTTAGGGTTCTGTATCTCAAAAGGAAGAAACGGTTCACCCTTTAAGGGATCACTTTGGTGCCGTCTGTCCGTGGAGGTATCGAGTTGAAATTAAAACCAAACACTCAGGCCTACAGTCCCTTGAAGCTGTGAAAAAAACAAACTTCTAAGTTAACACTCTCAAGTGAGTCAAAATTTATACCTACCGTTACCCTACCCTTGACCTAAAACAATAAAAGGCAAGTAATATCGTCATATACTACAAGTACAGGGAAAAATCTGAAAACTATAATTTTTTTAATTCATAAAAAATATATAGTCTTTATTTAAAGTACAAATTTCGGGAAAAGCTAGGAAAAATCTCGATTCCTAAACTATTTATTGATGTTTGGGTTTAATTGATTCATTCAATTAGAGCTCGAAAGTAAACCATGTAACATTGCCATTATACGGAAATGTACTAGCAGTAGAACAATGTACGTAACCTTACATGGATAGCAATAAGGTTGACAATGAAGTAGCTGCTAGCTCCATTTGTAATGTCAACTAGACTGCCTATTGTATAGCCAAGCCCAATATAAGAAAAATATATGAAGGTTTGGAAGGATTGCACTAGAAGTGCCTACATCCTTGGCATTTACACGAGGGTACCTAAGCCTACTGGGAGATTACGTGCAAAAGCTGTGTGCAGATTTGAAAAGGTATGATTATTACCAAATTTTATTAGGCAAAAGGATAATAAAGGCTGTACCATATTATATTTATAGATATGGTACAATAGGGTATTACACCCATTTTTGAAAAGTGTCTCAATGTAATTCTGTAGTGCTAATATGCCACCAACAAAAACACAAAATTTTTATTCAATCTTTAAGTGCCATAAAAATGCATCAAAATTTTAAATTTTCAAATTTCGCGCGTAGTTTGACGAAAACGCCTCTTACTGGACGCCATATTGCTCAGCGTAAATGACGTCAGTTTGTTTTGTATCAAATGAGCTCATATTAAATATGACAATTGTATATCATTTAAAAATAATTAAAAGCATCACCATAGCATTGTAATAGGTAATGATAAAATTACGTTGGTTACGAAAATAATAATAATAATAACTTTATTATCAGGCAACTGTGGCCCATACATAAAATACACAAAATAATAATAAACAATAACAAACTAATACATATTAAAAACTTATCAACTATAATTAAAAATATCTTATTTCACACGTAAAGTTGAAAAATAAGTTAAGTTTAAATAATAAAAGTACAAAGCCTATATTACGCCAATCGGTTGACTGACAGTTGTCAATTTTTTGTTTACACAGCCGTACGGCGTAATAACATGGCCGCTACTATTTCACGATGTTTTATAACAGATTAAAAATACTGAAAACTTTGAATTGAATTTAAAAAATTGTTTTGTTATTTTATGAACTAAAACTTACATTGTCCGACTTCTTTATGCCTAAATTGTCTCAATAAAATATTTATAGATTTTTCTCGAGTAAAATACCCTATTCTGACATTACTTGAAAAACTGTTATGATCCGATAAAGTAACATTTTCTTGCTTTTTTATTTAAAATATCAGTGTAAATGACTTGTTATTATATGTATAATATCTAAGTTCATAATTAAATATATGCAAAACTAATAAATAATAATAAAATTACTGCGAACCAAAGACCGGGAATCAAGAGGGGGCTCATAGGTCATCGTAATACCTCTTTATCTGTTCTGTGAAACTCGTCGGAAACGGTCTGAATGGGACAACTGCCCAAAAGTCTGGCAGCAATGCCACGATGTATGATAAACTATAATTTTATTATAATTTATAATTGCGTCTCACATCAGTCCCATCGCAAGCTATATAATTTTACCAAGATATTCGAGAAGAATTCCTATATAATAGGTAACATTACATAGACGTTTCTATTAGGTACTAGTCACATCAAATGACCATCTTTTCTGGGACCAGTATTTGGAGCAAACCCGAAGAAAACACATCTTAAATATGAATTATTATCATTGTAAATGGCGAATATGATTCAGCCCATGTTTATTCACGTAGGTAAGCTATACTTACATATATATATAGCTATACTATCTCTTCGATTGCAATTCTTATCTACAGTAACCTAGTTTTCTTCTCCAACGTTTTAGTATTTATTTAATGAATCGCATTTAGTTTTGTTGTAAGCTGTGGTAAATATCTGGATCTTAGTATGGCAACATTAGCGCCCTCAAAGGTCCCTCGAAATTAGTAATAATAAACGTAATACAAGGTCTAATTGTTTATTTAACCAGCACCAATCCAACAAGTTTCACTGAGAGAATGAGAGTTTTACTGAGTGTGTCTCATTTTACAAATAGAATAAAATAAAATATGAATAGTAAAGAAGTTATAGGTACATTGTTGCATCCAATAATTATAATAAACTAGCTTTTGCCCGCGGCTACGTCCGCATGAGTACGGTTTAAAAAGTAACTTATGTCCTTCCCCAGGGTTCAAGCCATCCTCATACCAAATTTCATCAAAATCGGTTATGCCGTTTCATCGTGAAAGCGTAACAGACAGAGTTAGGTACTTTTGCATTTATAATACTACCTATATATAAAATATATAGTATGGACTAGTATGGATGAATGGATGTCAAATAGTTTATTGTTCAGTTGTTAAATTTCATACTTAGTATTTTTTTATATTATTTAATAGGTACCGCTTTTGCCCGCGACTTCGTCCGCGTGAATGTCGGTTATCGCGGATGCAGACGAGTTCGCGGATTAAAAAGTAGCCTATGTCCTTCCCCGGGTTTTAGGCTATCTTCATACCAAATTTCATCATAATCGGTTCAGCCGTTCTATCGTGAAAGCGTAGGCAACAGACAGAGTTACTTTTTCATTTATAATATATTAGTATAGATAAATGGTTGTGCCCTACAGGGTCTACGATTGTGCTTAGTATATAGGGTGACTGGTAATTAGTGTACGATGCTTAAACACGTGATTGTGTTCATGATAACAAACAACTTTCCCGAAGAAAAAAGTTTTTTGTACAGCTATGTTATTCTGTAAGAACTCACTCCAGTTCTCACTTCTAATTCCGCGGTGAAAACTGTTTTAGGTAGTCTGTAACTGGATGAAAACTGCACTAGCGCCACTAAGTTACAACATAGGTGAAGCGAACTATTATTTCGTTACTATTTAAGCGAATACCAAATACTTTTCACTTCAGGTAAATTAAATCGGAAATGAGATAGGATTCGAATTCGCGAGTGAATTCTTACAGAATTGCACTGCTGGTTCACTTTTATCACAATAACACAACAGCCGTATGAAATTCACGCGCGCGCACGCCTGTGACCTAAAGTGAACCAGTACAAAAAACATTTTTACCAGTCACCCTATATGTATATAGCTATTCTATGTAAACATCTTAGAACATTGTGGAATGCAATAAAAGATTTCAGTTTTAGTTTTAGTGGTATTTTTTGTACGACTTTTCATTATAGAAAATCTATGTGACCTAGGTATGTGGTCTGCTTATAGGTACTGTAGAGACTGCCTGGTTTGGCCATGTGCAACCTTATTTGATTAGTTTTAATTATGAGATATAAACCCTGTTCGTACGTAGAATACCTAAGTATCTTGCCAATCTGGCTCCAAGGATTACGCGCGGTGTTGGTTTTAAAAATGCAATATATTAATAGTTATTTTCAATATACGAAGTTATTATAACGTTGTTTGTATATAATATAAATCCTAGTATATTGAACCTTTCCCGATTTACAGTAGCAGCCTGATAGGTTGGCCCTTAAGCTTTATTTTCTGCATTGGCGAAGTAAATAAGTATTTGAGAAGAATAATAAAATAACGGACACCTTTGTGTTTTTCTTTGAAAACAAAAGAAAAACCTGCTTCCGAGAACAAATACAAACAACTTAATTTTTTGTCTGTAAGTATAATGCCAGCACTTCACATAAATACCTATTCGCCTTATTTGAATAATACAAAATTTACCAATGGAATAAATTCCTTTTTGTATTATCCAGATAAGGCGAATATTTGTACAAATACGCCATACGATGTGCCCGCATAACAAATATATCAAACATTTATTGACAAAAGACAGTCGAAAAATAAACTCCAAAATCGTTTTCGAGATAGACACGATACCAAACTCGATTCCTCGCACACATTTTCCGCAATTAAAAAATAAACTGTGACCTAAATACAAAGAACACTATTTTCCTCAAGCGATTTCGAAAAACAAAACTATTATCTTCAAAGACAGAAGATTTTATCTCAAACTACTAATTACCGGTTGACATCCCACGTCATAAAGTGGGCTAAAAGGTTGACGTCCGAACTTGTAGTTTAAAGAAATACTAAGGATCCTATTTCTTGCAGTGTATCATTTCAGAACGCGCGTCATTTTCTATTTTTAAATGATTTTATGTTGGACAGTCGTAAAATGTTTAAAAATAGGGAACAACGCGACGACAATGCATCATGCGGGCACGAACGGCTAGAGGTAATTCCCAAGTAATTGCGTTGTTGAGGGCAGATCCGGTACTCATCCGTATCTGATCGGACTGGATATTGACCCTTACGAACATTTGGAATTTTACTACAAAGCCGGTTAATTCTGCTCTCTTAAAAATAATTCTACAGACCAAGTATTCTATCCATAATACCTATACTAGTTTAAGAGCTAAAAAGTTTTTTTGCTTTTTTTTAACAACCAGCCCGATTCTTAAACTTACTTCGCTATTAGGAACATACATTATCCATGAGTGATACTATAATATAGATTAATAATATCGGATATATATTATTAACAAAAAAATAAGGCTATATATTATTTAAAAAAAATTAAACAGGAAGAAATATCACGCGTTTGAAGTACCGGGCAGAGCTTTGTGACAACGTTTTTTTTTTGTTTTTCATACTAACATTACTACTTACATACATTATTTAGGGGAATTATCTAGGAAGGTTATCAATACAAATGTGAAAGTAACTATGTCTGTTACGCTTTCACGAGGAAACGGCTAAACCGATTTTGATGAAATTTGGTATGTAGATAGCATGAACCCTGGGGAAGGACATAGGCTACTTTTTAATCCACAACTTCGTCTGCATCCGCGATAACCGATATTCACGCGTACAATGTAGAGGGCAAATCGTTATGACTTTTAGCTTTTTTTGTAATATAAGAATATAAATTAATAGATCAAATTAAAACAGACTAAAATTAGTGAATGTCAATTTTAATATTATTTCAATTTTATGTTTTTATGTTAATGATTTTGTGTATTTTATGGATTATTATTATCTGAAATAAATGAATTAAGAATAATAATAATAAAATGTTTTTTGTAAGTAACAAGACAATTTATCACCGACACGGCCGGAACTGGGAAATAAAGAACTGATGCACAATAACTCCTCATTAACCTTAATTTTCCTCTAGCTACATCTGACGGTACTATCAAGTACCTACCTACAATATAAGGAAGAAGCTCGTAAGTATATATAATTTTCTATACATCAACATGATTGGCGCGCCCGTGCCCTTCGTTACAATCGTTACCAGCAGGATATAAAAACAGGGCATCAACCTGACAATTGAACCGAATTAGTGAAGTAGTGAGTAACATAGAATAGGAAATAACAGAAGATTAACAATTCTCTATAACAAGCAAAAGCAAAAAAAAATATTTTACTTTTTAACAATGCATCTCCCATGTTAGATAACATGGGAGATGCATTGCTATTATTCCACCAAAGGCGGTAAACAGATGTTTACCGCCTTTGGTGGAATGATAGAGAATCCTAAAGAATTAAGTCCGCTTTTACAGTGCATGAAATCTAAGTACTTAAATAAATAAATAAACAACCAACGGAAATCTATGGAGTACAGAAACAAGGTCATTTGGCATTCCAGGGAATCCAAAAAGCGAAAGCCAACTCACAACTGCTTCTTGTTTAACCCTGGGGACTACGGGATTGGATTTGTATTGGAGGCACAAAACCATCAGTAAGCACGCGGTAAGAAGGATGAATTGAACAGTTACGTGAGTGGGCCGACGTTCATTTTGTGCATTAATTTACCACTACAAGTCGAGATTTCCGAAAACCCTAAGACAGTTTCTTAATCTATATTTTTATACTAATATTATAAAGCTGTGAATATTTGTCCGTTTATTTTTGTAGCTGGAATTACTAATCTGATTTTGAAAATTCTTACTCTAATAGGAAGCTACGTTAGCCCTGAAAGCCATAGGCTATATTTGATTAAAACAAAAATTAAGGATTCGTAAAAAAAAAACACTTATTTATTCATTCAAAGCTAGTCTAGTCCTAAAACTGAACTTCCATTGGATGAAGGTGAATTTTTTGTAAAAGCAAACTTTTTATCGTAGTGAACATGATCAAATTGAACTTCTATGATTTTTGTTTGTTGTTAGTCCGTAGTTCGTCAACCTTACGTTTGACCTGACACACAATACCTACAGAGGCATGTCAGTATTAATTACTTTTAGTTTTTTAAAGCGCTTGGCAAAAAAACTGAATGTATTTATAGTAATGAACAGACAGACAGCTTGACGCCTAGTGTACTGAACTTTTTAGTGTACGAATTAACAAACGAGTTTTTTTTTTATAAACACGTCATAGGAAACCGTTATTAGTCTGTTTTGGCAAATTAGTTGCGTTGACGTGATGGTAATTAAAGTGACAACACGGTTGGCGCAGTGGTTGAGCGACTCGATTGCTGCGCTGCGTGTCGCCGGTTTTATTCCCGCACGTAACAAATATTTGTATGGCCTACAGGTAGTCGTTCCGGGCCTGGTTAGTTAAGTATGTGAGTTTATATGTTTGTGAACGCGCCTTTATGGGTGTTACTACCGTCGATCGATGCCATCAATCGACATCGATATCGTTGATCAATTGGTGTGGTAGCTTTGGATGATCGATGGATATCGTTCCACTAACCAATCGATCAATTGCCCATCGATGAAATCGGTCGACGCTGATCGATTAACCACAGCTATAATCCATCAGTAATAATAATCAAGCAGCTCGATCGACGTCGACTAATCCATTCTACCATCGGTCGATGCCGTCGATCGACGATCGATCGATTGGTTGACCTACGTATAGGTATAGTCAATGAAACTGAACAAAATTTTTGTAAGCGACCCTATTGGTCGAATTATCGAATAGCTTCCAGGGTCTGGATTATTAAGAAATGAAGTCTGAACAACCAAAGACATTTAAATTCCTTGGGATTTATCTTGACCTCTTTTGATTTTTTTCCACTACCATTCCTTTTCTTCTTTTACCACTTAGGCTGATAATACCGCGTCGAGCATGTTCTGCTAATTTTGTTATCAGTTTCAGTACCTACACCTACACACTAACAAATCTCAACTCCCACATCTCTCGGCTCATATTATCAAAATTAACTTTAAATCCGTGATTCTATTACATCATAAGTATAACATAAAAAAATATGATAAGCATTGTTTAAATATTTACCTTTCTTGTGATAAGCGGTACACTTTGTAAATTGCTCACAATTTATCTTTACGTTATTCGTCGTCGGGACGCGATCGCTTCAGTTGATAAAAAGCTGCCATTTCTTAGCAGGGGGAGACACAACACAGTGACTGATTGTGCGCATACGTTACAGGCTTGTAAGGGCTGATATCAGTTAAAGGAACGGTCTCTGAATTCATTTTATTTGCCGTTATTTTGCTTTTAAGTAAGAGAATTGGCGAAGCACGGTGGAACGGACTTTGTGATGCAAACTTTTATTTGACTTTAATTTATAATGAGCTTCTCAACCAAAAACTTCTCCGTAGTTATTACTACAAGTTCAACATACATGTATACTTCTAGTAGTTTCACATAGATTATACATAGAAGCCCCACCGCACAGCTAGACCGTCTGACGCCGGCAGGTAAGGTCACCGACCTTGACAATAACGATCCGGTACTGATATTAATTTTTGATTAGCGTATAGTTAAGGTACGTTGGGGTAAGAACGGATCGGGGAAAGATCAGATGATGGTAATAACTCCCAAACGCGGCATTATTTTTTAATTCTGGCAACAGAATATAAGACTCCATTTTGTTCTGCCCATCTCTTCAGTCTGCGGTCGTCGTTGCTATAGCATATTATAATGTACTCTGTGGCTATAGTATACACGTGTTTTTTAGGCACAAACGTAAAACTCAAGATTTTCGTGTCGAAATTGAAGATCCGGCCTTCCCCAAGACTACATTTTTTAAATTTAATGGTGAGTATTAATTGTTTTTTCTTATACTTTGTGTATGAAATCGTTTTATATTAAGTAGCTGTTAGTTTAAACTGACAAATACAGTCGTACGATGACTGTAAGCTGAGATCCGGTGTTCCCCCGTGTGGTTGAAGATCGGCTTAATAACATCCGATTTTTCTCTGTCGTAAAAATGACAGTGAGTGTCAAACTTTTATTTAGGTAAAATTACATTGTAGCTATTGATACTATGCAATTTTAGTTTCAAGGTATGTGTGTTAGTAGGTAAGTACCTAACACAGAGAACTATAAATACTGGGATAAGTACTTCCTTAAATACTTTTTAACCGATTTAAAAATAAGCTGACTCTTGTTATAGTTTTGTACTTAATAAGTACATAATAATTCTATATTTCTCGTTTTTTGATTATTTTCGAATTCCTTTAGAATTTATTTTTATAGAAATGTATGTACCAAATAGTTGTACCAAATTTTAATAATTGTTATTAAATATCTCAATTATGTATAAAAATACTATCTAAGACTGCTGTTACTTATAGTTTTATATTTAATTCTCAATTAGTTACTTGTGAAATATTTACGTTTTAAATACTAACAAATATAATACAATACTACTCAAACATTTTTATTCATTTTATCCTAACCCACTATATACTGCTAGGATCTGGGACACTTGCAAAGCTAAAAATTCAGAAATACTTTCATACAAGCTAGTTTACATAGAAAGTTTGAGCAACATAATTTCTTCATTTGTGGTTATACGGGGGAAGATCGGACTATAAAAATAAAATAAAAAATATTGTGACTGTTATAACTAAACTACTTGTCTTTTAAAAAAATCATTTAGTACATTCATAGAACGGAAAAGAGCGGATATTTCTCCAATTAAAACCTTACGTTTTGAGCCATACAGTGGATTTTAGATAGTAGTCCGATGTTACCCCGCTATGGTCCGGTCTTTACCTGGCATTTTGATAAGCATACCTTATCTTCACATAGGTGTAACTTGGCAACCGCTTAAGTAAAAGAAACTTCTAAAATACTGATTAAAAGTATTTTTTTTCCTCGTCATTGAAAGATCAATTTCATTTGAAAATCTTCTATAGGAAATGAGGGACAGAACATTAAATTTGCTGGAACCTCTTCAACTAACCGAAAAACAGTCCGACCTTACCCCAACGTACCTTATAGTCCCAGGCCGACTTGCACCAAAAACTCAACTCGAACTTAGCTGCTAACATGAGAATAAAGTTACAAATTATGTACTTATATTTGACATTTTGATATTTAACCTCACGTTAGAAAATTACTCTGAGTTAAGATTTTGGTGGAAGTGGACCTTAATAGATATCTACGTAGAGTTTAATTTATCGATGAAATTACACGCCTAACACTTAAGTAATTTATGTAGGTTAATTTCGTTTTCTAACCATGATTATTGACATTGATCATGGCCTCAAATCTTCGAGTCAATGCTAACAACTAGGTTCTAAGAAAAAACAGTGTCACAGATTACAAAATAGCGGTAGGGTCAGTTATATGGTCTGTACGATGAGAAACATAGTAAAGGGATGTGTGTAGAACTGGTGACTCTGCAGTGCTACTCTCTCTGCAGTGAAGTGAGTATAAAATCGACTGTCATCATGCAGAACCAGAATGACAGCTGATCTCATGCTCACCTCACAGCAGCAGGGCCTCAAGTCTGCTATTACAATAGTGTCAGAATGGTCTATCATTGATTTCATAATTGTTGATTTTGACAAGTTTGGTAATCTACTAGTATAATGGCGTCATTATGACTATCCAATGGTCAACCACAGACACGCCATTGAAAGAAATGATATAGAATGGTAATCTCGTACAAAATGACAACTGAATGAATGACTTAAATAATCTGCAAAAAATTTGACAGTTCCTTTGATCAGTGACCTACTGACCTACCATTAGAACGTCATTGTGCAGTCATTGCTCTTAATTCGGCCTACCAATGATCGACCATTATGAATTTAGCAGATCACGAACTTTTAACAAAATGACAATGGCATCGTGTTGGAATGTCGAAATTATAAAAATAGCAGACTCGGCCCCCTGGTTTGGTGTAAACACGTCAGGCAAACAACCGATGATGCTAAGCCAAGCCCGCCATACTATTCCCAAACCACTGCTCCTGTAAGCCAGAATCAACAATAGCGACCAACAGAATGCAATGAAGCTCGACGAGACCCGGAGAAACGAATCAACTGTCAACTGTGTGTGTTGCTAAGTTAGTGAACGACAAGTATCAAAGCCACCATACATGGAAAGATCAATCTAAATAGAGGAAAAAGATGCGAGATTGTTCTGACCCTGCATTTCCATGTAACGGACGAAATAAAGTCATCAGATTAGACGATTCTCTTCAGGGAATGGTCCCTCCGTGCTTCTGTCTTTAGCCACACACGATAGAGATTTTGATAAGGTCAGAGAGATCTAAATGCAGAAACGACCATGTAAGGTTTACAGTAACTATAACCACTACATAGTTAAAAGATAGATCTGTACGTAGTGCTGTAACGGGCTGTACCTAGTGTCAATGACTATAATTTCACCTACATAGGTAGCGCTCGACTGCTGAGCAGCGTGTTGCGGGTTCGATTCCCGCCCAGGGTAAATATTGGTGTAATGAGCACTTGTGTTTGCCTTGTGTCTGGGTGTTGTTTTACTAAGTATAATAGGTACGTAATCCTTCTAGGGCTGATCCGACATGTTTAGCTTAGGTTAGGTTAGAACAAAATATAGGTAGTTCATATTGTTCGTCATTTTTGTGCGAACTGCCACACTTTGGAATTCACTGCCCGGCTCTCTGATAAGTGTAATATCTTCAAGGCACGAGTGAACCTGTTCATCCTAGGCAAGCGTGTCCCCACCTAAGGCCGCATCATCACTTACGATCAGGGCCTCAAGTCTGCTATTACAATAGTGTCAGAATGGTCTATCATTGATTTTCATAATGACGCCATTATATTAGTAGATTACCAAACCTGTCAAAATCAACAATGAAATCAATTATAGACCATTCTGACACTATTGTAATAGCAGACTTGAGGCCCTGTAGAGTTGCGATCAAACGCAAGCCTATCTATACTATATAATATATAAAGCTGAAGAGTTTGTTTGTTTGTTTGATTGAACGCGTTAATCTCAGGATCTACTGGTTCGAATTGAAAAAATATTTTTGTGTTGGATAGTCCATTTATCGAGGAAGGCTATAGGCCCATGCGAAGCCGGATCGGGTCGCTAGTTTGAATATAAAAAAAAACATATTTGACATTGATTCTCGCTGGGTTTTGAACGTTTTTAACTGCACTGCACTTTTCATTATACGAGTACATAATTATAAAATGTAAGTTTACCCAAGAGGTGGAGACCTGCTGTCCTGAAATACAGACCTCTCGTCTAGTTTAGGCACCAGTCTCCCACAGTATAATAATAGCCTTTATTTATCTTGAATTGATACCTCTCTAATGTACCTATATTGTGGTGAGAAATAAATTATTATTATTATTATTATTAATTATTAGATTTGGTTTTCTGGTGTGGCCGGACTCACACCAATCCCAATCATTATCAAAGCTGAAAATGTATTTCACATTGATGGTGACTGTGACTTGTGGCATTTTTGACAGTTCGAGACTGAGAATCTATCTAAACGTTACTATAATTTCCCCTCTGGCTGGACAAAATGCGGGCGCGTACGCAGTCAGATACTGCGGTTGTTTTGGTATGAACGTGTCCACAATACGCGGACAGCGGCTGACATGAAAATACTGCTGCAGTATCTGACCACACCCGAGAAAGCGCCCTGGCCCTCAAGTCTGCTATTACAATCGTGTCAGAATGGTCTATCATTGATTTCATAATTGTTGATTTTGACAAGTTTGGTAATCTACTAATATAATGGCGTCATTATGACTTTGCAATGGTCAACCAATGACACGCCATTGAAAGAAATGGTATAGGAAGGTAATCTAATCTCGTACAAAATGACAACTGAATGACTGACTTAGGCGGTAATCTGCTATTTTGACAGTTCCTTTGATCAGTGGCCTACCATTAGAACGTGCATTATCATCGTCATTGTGCAGTCATTGCTTTTAATTCGGCCGACCAATGATCGACCATTATGAATTTAGCAGATTACGAACTTTTAGCAAAATGACAATGGGATCGTGTTGGAATGACGAAATTATAAAAATAGCAGACTTGGTCCCCAGGAGTTATCCGCTCCAATGTGGGCGGACCTTTAGTCTTCAACTTAGAACATACCCACAGAAGAAGACAATAATCTATTCATTAACGATGAACTTTCAACGTTAACGTTAGAAGTTTATTGTTGTTTCAGCACCTACCCATTGAAGTGATGACTAACGAGTCTACTATTAATTATCATCAAGTAACAAATACATAGTGATCAGTCACGCAATTACAAAAAAATAATTGCTAAGAGCAATAACCGAACTAATAACTATTAAATTGATTTCTAGAAATGAAGAGTTACCAGTGTTAAAAATGAGTAGCCATATTTGAGAAATTGGTAAACTCAAATGGGACTTCGAAAGTCTTCTACACTGTTAATCTATCTTTTCTTTTTGTAACTACTTTTATTTTTGCGTTCGTGACAGCTATTGGGAGAGGACACTGACTCCTGTAACACAGGTCTTTGAACCTAGCTATGGAATCAGGGACTTCATAGGGCTTGTATATTTTATTTTATTTGAATAAATTATTATTATTAATAATATAATTTCATAAAGGTCCTCAAGACCAATAATAGTAAGTAACAATCTTCACTCCTTGTTCCCTCAAGCTTGTAGCCTTATGGAACAGCAATACGACACAAATGAGGAGACATCAGGCGCAAGGTCATTGGCTTTTACGTGCTTTCTGAGTACTATCGCGGACTTTCCTGCCTGCTCTGTTAAAAAAAAATTCCCTTGGCGCCTGCGAAGTCAACGGGGCGGGGTAGAGAGCGCTTCCATCTTTTGAGTGCAAGCAAAAATGAACTTAGTGGTGGTCAAGCGGGTGTGTCCACGATAGTACACCACCAACTTCCAAACGGGCTGATCTACTGAGAAATTCCCTCCCGACAAAAATCTGGTACTTACTTACATGACATAAAAGGTTATTGAATATGTTTTACGAGTAATGTTAATTGCAACCTTATGTAGGTATAAGAAAGAAGGAAATATGCCCGCTAGTTGAAAATGTATCGACGGAACCCGGTTTCTCCAGTTTGGCGCCACCACTTGCCGACGTTACTTACATTGTAGTTCAGCTATAAGTACGCACACATTTCATAAATCAGAACATACTAAACAATCAATTGCTTTTTTATATTTCCACGATTCAAACTAACGAAAATCACAACAGAAACGGTTGATCATAACTTTGTATACGATTAAAATAGATGACATTGCAAGGACTTACAACAAAATACATAACTCTATAATAATATTCCTTCATAGCTAACACACTGCCCTTGTAAAGTCACTATCATAGGTGCATAGTTTATGTACCTAATTATGTATTTTTCCTGTTTGCTATGCAGACCACTTCCTTTTTTAGTCGTAGAGTTATTCTAGGTTTATGTAAACTAATACTATAAAGAGGTAAAGTTTTAAGTGTTGGAGGTAGGTATGCAATCTCCGAAACTAGTCATCCGATTTCAAAAATTGTTTCGCTAATAGAAAGTTACACTATTGCCGAGTGTCATCATCATCATCATCATCATCATCATCATCATCATCATCATCATCATCATCATCATCATCATCATCATCATCATCATCATCATGTCAACGTTTAGACGCCCACTGCTGGGCATAGGTCTCCCCCAGGGGGAGTTCAGCCGTAATAGCTATGCTTGGCCGATGCATGTTGGCGATCGCAGTAGGTGTTATGGGTAGGTAGGTAGGTACTCAGAAGGACGCTGCTGCCCATCGTCTAATCAATATCCCTCTGTTGCCTTCTACGACACCCACGGCACACCCACGACACTCCATATAAGCGAAACGATATAATTACCTACACTACTACCAAAATGACAGACTGAACAAATACCTGCGTGTGTATGCGTGCCTACGCGCTGCTTGAACTAAAAGCAGTTCCGAGAGCACTTTCCACGCAAGAAGAGGTGAGGAACGGGGGGCAGAGCGTGTCGCTATTGTACTACTAATACTTATACGGATGGAAATGGGTGGTACTATTCGCGGCCGGCACCACACATTAGGCTTAATTTATCTAAATTCATCAGCGAAGATTTTTACAGAACAGACCGGCTGATATAGATGTATGGAAGACATAAACAGGTACTATGCTACGCAAACCTTAGAGAAAATAGGATAAATTGGCAGAAGGATGATGAAAAGAATAAATCGTTACTCCAATACATCAGGCTTATTGAACCCTCCTCTATCTTCATTCCACTCTTCCATTATCAGCAAGATAGCACTTCCTCGGTGAATTTTAGTGAAGTGACCTTGAAGTGATCTGTCTATACCTAACATAAGATAGGATCCATCTCAAGTTCACTTCATCTTAATTAACTGAAGGGGCTTTTTACAGAATAAACCTCAAACCAATACAAAAGTAAAAAAAATAACTATTTTGTTAGAACGAGGGTAAAACATAATCTAATTTTGCATTAAATTAAATACGGGCACATATTTCTTCTGAGGTGCTCGTGGCTAAGTAAAAGCCGTACGAATCCATCGGCCATGGTAAAGCTACGCTTGCCGCGGTCGGTCTGTGGATGAATGACCATCCATTTCATACCGCCACCTCTCTGTGCCTCGGAAAGCACGTAAAGCCGTTGGTCCCAGCCACGGATATCTATGGTCCCAGCTGACATTAGTAGACCTTTAACAGTCCATATACTTCTTCCAGTTTTAGTCCAGTTTTTATGTTTTAATTGTTCTAATTTTATTGATAAAGTATTATAAAGGTATTTTTTTAATGTTAATGGTATTCAGCTGCATCCGGTTAGACTGGAAGCCGACCCCAATATAGTTGGGAAAAGGCTAGGCAGATAATGATGATTTTGTGTATTTTATGCGTCAGCGCCAACAGAACAAGATCCTAAGAACAATTGCAAACGTACCATGGTACATAACCAACAATGAAATTCACGAACCCCTTGAAATGAGAACAACCACAGAGGAAAATCGGAGTTTGGCAGCTAAATACAAAGAGCGGTTAATCTATCACCCTGACGAACTTGCTCGCCAACTCACCGATGGACCAGTATGTTAGACGGCTAAAACGTCATCATATTCTAGAGCCAGAAGACCGACAGTAGCTCTAGGGAAGCCACTCCGCATGACAGCATCACAGAACAGATTTGCTGATAGTCTTAGGGCTGATTGCAAATAAACACAACAAAATATCTGAAATAAATAAATTAATAGTAATATAGGTAGGTATATCGTGTTACCCAGTAACTAAGTTGTGGAGGTCAGGCAGTCGCTCTATGTAAAACGCTGGTATTCAGCTGGATTCGATTAGACTAGAAGCCCTGGCTAGACACACAATGAAATATTCCTGCTAATATCTCAAAAATGTTCCCCAAATTCGTGACGTAAGTCCGTCCCTTTACCTTTAAATCATTTGTTTGTTTAGCATCGATCCGTTTCTCGTAAATATTTAATCGTACTGTTTGCGCAACGCGACCTTCGTTTCGACCGGTTTTTAACCAATTAGGTATGAGTGTGTTTTGTCTGTTTTAAATAATATTATCTAGCTTGCTAAATAGAAGAAAAGTCACTTGGTATAAATCCGCTTTTCTAGGAACCAACTAAATCTTAAATTAATTAACGATAACTTAATCCCCAGTAGTATTGGATCTACATTATGTATATTATGTGTTAACAAATTTGTTTGTTACACTTTATTCAACATTTCGATCGTGCAAGTGTGTGCGACGACCAATAAAATGAAAATTTAGCTGTACCGTGGCAGGAACAAAATGCTCTTTGGAAACTGAAATCGTTATATGATACGATTTTACAACATAGAAAAAGAACCCTACAATCTCTCTATGATGTCGGTCCAAGCTGCCGAGACCATCTCACAGCACCCTTCCCTCCGAACCCTACTTAAGTACGGTCCACTAGACAAACATCTGAACATTGTAGACAGGGAAAATGAAAGATAAATAATGAAACTATCACATGCTTGCCCGCTCTCTTATATTGTTAGAATCGATTGAAGAATATAGGTTACTATGTTAGTCGTAAGAATGGGCTCCCAGCCAATGGTTAGGATATGCCTCGATACAAGTTTTAAGCTAACCTTATAGTTTTGTTAGGTTGATTTTTAATTGAATTTCTAGTCTGAAATCACCCTCTGAATCGTGGTACACACAGCTACACATCAAGCTATAGGTACTTACAATAGGTATAAGTTGATCTCGCATTGGATAGAATTGCCATTCAATGAGAGGTCATCTTATACTGGAAATGTATAGCTTGATGTGTAATGTGTAGCCGTGTGTACGCACATACATTTTTATTCATATATTAAAATTGGTACTGCGATGGTAACGTTAAAATAAAATCCTAAATAACACAGCAAATCAGTCCAAAAAAAATGCCTAAAAAGGTTCGGTAATTTACGAAATTGATATCAAGACCACACATGAAAAAAACTTAATTAAATTAAAGATTTAACAAGACCATACAAAGTAATCAATGAACAAGCAAAAAAAAAAAACAATTTAATCAATTAAAATACTGTTATCGCCCCGCCATATTGTCTACTTTGAACATCGTAAACAAATAACATCTAATCTCTTTAATTAGTGACGCGTGTGATATTGTAGTCACGTGGAATTACACGAGTATTGTATTAAAAGTTATATTACACACATTATAATAAAATAAACGAGCTTTAAAATACAAAGCGGTTAATGGAAGAATTCTGTGTAGACATTAATAAGATTCGTTGCAAATATGCGTTGGAAAGTTGTATGGATTGAAACTAGCTGAAGTGAACATTAGTCACACTTTTTCATTTGTTTTCGGAGGGAAACTTTCGAAAGGCGGACGGTCTTTGGGGAGTGTTCCACCCCTTCTGTTCATAGAGAGGGTCCCGTTTGTTCTTAAAAGACCGCATCAGAACCCATCATGTGCAACGCCAGTCAGGTCACATCCCTGGGGAAAGTGAACAGTCCGATCTCGCAAAAGCGCCTCAATGCTACGTGTTTGATTTCAGTCGATTTTGGAATCAGAAATACGAGTACCTATGCTATATCATTTTGGTTTAATTTAATACGATAAGTAGGTGGGTCTTTCCGTATCTCGTAAATCACGTAAAGCCGCTGGCCGGTCCTGGCCGTCATTTGTAGAGTAGTTATAGGTAGTGAGAAGACAAAATGCTGTCAACCAGTCTTATCAAGGAGCATCGTGTTACCCGGTAACGTGGTTGTAGAGGTTAGACAGGTAGTTGGTCCTGTTTAAAACGCTGGTAAGTATTTAGCTGCATCCGGTTAGACTGGAAACCGACCCCAACTAGTTGTTAGGGAAACGGCGAGGCAGATGATGAAGTAGGTGGCTTGGTGGACAGGTGGGTGGGTATTATGTGCGACACGGGAACGTTTCCATACCACAGTATACTTAAGTATTAGTACTACCTGTGGTACTACCGTACAGTAGCGACACGCTCCGCCTCCCTCTGAAACCATTCCCCACCTCTCCCCGCGTCGAACGACTAGCTCTGGAAACTGCGTTTACGTTCGCGCGGCGCGTAGACACGTACACTCACGCACGTATCTTTATAGTCTTATAAGTTAGTATTAGTGTAGGCAATTATATCGTTTCGTTTCTATGGGGTGTCGCGGGTGTGCCCATACTACCTATATCGCACATAAATTTATTTAATTTAAATTAAAAAATCGATCGAATTCTCCTACCATACTTATGCTGCCCGTTAGGTATATAAATTAACTCGTACCTACATTGCATAACTTCTTGAAAAATTTAATATAAACTACATATTTAGTTTAAATGTAGACATGAAAGGTTTCTCAAACTTTCATAATTATAATCAAACCAATTAGGTTGCATTAAAGTGATGATACCGATGTCCGGTACTCTCTGGGCTGATTTGTTGATCTCATAACATTTCAGTATCTTCCGGAGACGATATATCTTACGGAGATCTCTTAAAGTGCTTGATTTAACTCTGTAAAGCATATTTATGCTCTTTTAACATAACTTATCTAATGTGTTTCCGTCTTCAAAGATTTGCTTTTTACAAGCTTTTATTTAATCTGCCTGGGCCTCAAGTCTGCTGTTACAATAGTGTCAGAATGGTCTATCATTGATTTCATAATTGTTGATTTTGACAAGTTTGGTAATCTACTAATATAATGGCGTCTTTATGACTTTCTAATAGTCAACCACTGATACGCCATTGAAAAAAATTATATAGAATGGTAAGCTCGTACAAAATGACAACTGAATAACTGACTTAGGCGGTAATCTGCTAAAATTTTAACAGTTCCTTTGATTAGTGACCTACCATTAGAACGTCATTGTGCAGTCGTTGCTATTAATTCGACCGACCAATGATCGACCATTATGAATTTAGCAGATTAACTACGAATTTTTAGCAAAATGACAATGGGATCGTGTTGGAATGACGTAATTATAAATTTAGCAGACTTGGCCCCCTGTTCATACGTAAGTTGTCGCTTCAAAATTTACAAACTATTTTTCGACCATTTCTTGTTATATCATTACTAGCTTCTGCCTGCAACTTCATCAGCGCAAATGTCGGTAATTGCAGATTCAAAAGCTTATATCCTTTCTTGGGGTTTAGGTATAGTCTGTATTCAATTTCATCAAAATCGGTTAAGCAGTTTAGCAGTGAAAGCATAACAATCAAACGAATAAAATCTTACTTCCAAATTGAAATATTAAGTATCGATAGTTATAGCTTTAAAGCGACTTAAATAGATAGACCAGTTTTTGTTAAGATAAGATAAGATAAGATAAGATATTTTATTTCGCAAATATGGGTACAGGTACATGATGTTAGATACAATTATACAGTTCAGCCACATTTTACCATTAGGCATGCGAAAGGTACAAGACCAGCAAAAAACAATAATTACAGACACATTTCATTCAAGCATATTTACGTTTCAAAATAATGAAAAATCAAACAAATGCATTTGCTTTTTCTGCAAGAAACTCTGAAATATTGTAATATACTTTAGGCACTAAAAAGGAACTTAGTTTTTTTTTAAATAACTCTAAACTTAACACCTTCCAAGATTGAGGTAACTTATTATAAATTAGTGGGCCTATGCAGAAAACACTTTTGCGCATGAGTGCTGTATTTGCGGCCTGTGAACATAATTTACTATTATCACGCCTGCTTCGAGGAACTACATCTGCGAGACGAGTAAAACGATTTGGATTCGTTTTCACAAATACCGCCACTTCAAGAATATAAAGGCTAGGTAGAGTTAACATTTTAAACTGTTTAAAATACGGTACACAACTATCGGTAGATTTTAGTTTAAACATAGACCTTATACATCTTTTTTGGGATTTAAAAATAGTTTCTTTCTCAGTTGAATTGCCCCAAAATATTAGACCATAACGTAAATGGGATTCTACTATACCATAATATGCAGTAAGGAGTGCGTCTGTAGATATTATCGGTGATAGGGAACGTAAAGCATATGCTGATTTATTATTTTTTTTATTTAAAATATCTAGATGCGTTTTCCAGTTTAACTTTTTGTCTATTTGGAGTCCTAAAAATTTTGTGTTTTCAACTTCTTGTATAATGTTGTTATTATGGTGTATATTAAATTGACTTTTCAAACTTTACTATACCTATGCTTGTAATGCGATCAGCTTTACGTATTGTAGAACAATGGTGTGATGACAAACAGTTGTCAGTAAATCCAAGGAAAACAGAACTCATTCTTTTCACCAACAAAAGGAAGTTACCAGAACTCAAGTTACCAAACCTGTTTAATACCAAACTCTCCCTATCAACTCAAGTGAAATATCTGGGCGTCACTCTTGATCAGAAGTTGAATTGGGCGAGTCATATCGAAAATAAAACAAAGAAGGCCTGTATAGCGTTCTATCAGTGTAAGAGACTAGTTGGCAAAAAATGGGGTCTCAACCCAAAAATAACACTTTGGCTATACACTTCAGTTATCAGGCCGTCTATAACCTACGGATCTGTTGTGTGGTGGCCCAGAACACAACTAGCGACAGTGAAAACGAAACTCCAAAGCCTGCAACGTCTGGCTAGTGTTGCGGCAACTGGATGCATGAGAACCACTCCATCAGTCGCTCTCGAGTACCTGCTGAACCTAAGACCTTTACATCTTGTCATTAAAGAAGAGGCACAGGCAGCGGCACTAAGACTGAGGGCCAATGGACTGTGGAAGCAAAATATAGGAACAACACACTCAACTGTACTGGATGGAATCCTAAAGGAAATACCACTCCTTGAGGCGCCCACAGACAGAACATTGTGTCATCATGTTTTCGATCGAAGATACACTATCCAACTTGCAGCAGAAATTGAAGATAACTCTGGCATCAATGAAGTTAGGATATACACAGATGGCTCCAAAACCTTACAGGGTACTGGGGCAGGTGTCTTCTCGAATGACCTAAATATTAAAATCTCAACCACCCTAGACAAACTTAACACTATCTTTCAAGCAGAATGTATAGGTATAACCAAAGCAGCACAGGCGGTTGCAGCCAGAGATGTCAGAGGGCATAATATTAAAATTGTCTCAGACAGTGCATCCGTACTTCAAGCTCTACAAAGCAACACTATAACCTCTGTCCTCATACTGGAGTGTCATAATACACTCCAGTCCATTGCAAACACAAACAGAGTAACTCTGCAATGGATAAAAGGACACAGCAACTCTCTGGGTAATGACGCAGCCGACGAACTAGCCAAAAGGGGTTCAAAGACGACGGTATTTGGCCCGGAACCACTACTGCCTATACCCCTGGCACAAATCAGAACATGGCTGCGCTTTACAACAGAAGATAACCACCAAACAGAATGGAGAAACAGCGTAGGATGCAGGCAAACGAAGAATGCTGTTCCGGCGGCTTCGAAAAAGCTTGCCCGCAACCTTACAAGACTGAACAGGGACCAAATCCGTAAAGTACTAGGTACGATAACCGGACACTGTCCCTTAAACAAACACCTATACACCATAGGTGTGACAGATAGCCCTCTGTGCAGGGGATGCATGGAGGCGGAAGAAACGCCACAGCACGTGCTCATGGAGTGCAGGAGCGTGGCGGATCAACGGGCACAGATTCTCCGGTCTCCAGCATCACTTTCGGAAGTCTGCAGCGACCTGAAAAGGCTGCTCGCCTTCTGGGATGAGCTGGGATGGCTGGAGTAAGAGGGAAGACAGTGTTTCACGTACAATGGCCCAATCAAGTGGCTAAGTGCGGAAAAAGGCCCCGACAAACTAACTAACTAACTAACTATACCTATGCTTAAAATATACGTATACAAAGACATGTTTAGGAATTACCATTTAAATACTTTTATTTTCCATCTAGTAATACTTGTGGAAACAATGTGACATGTGCAAAGGCAGGCGTTAGTTCTCATAAACATTTGAGAGAGAGGTTCATGTTAATAAACATGGAAATAATGTTGTTGATGGAAGGAATAAATTAATATGCAAAATCGATAAATTAAATTGAGTTTAGTTGTACTAAAACGAGCTAACCCGTGATCTCTAAAATGCTAAATGTGTTACATACATTACTATACAACAATAACAGCTTAGAGTAATAACTTAATAATTCTAAGAATAACAGTTTAATATACATCCAATACTTGTGCTTCATCATCATCATCACTTCAGTTTACTAAAGGTCACTGTTGGACATAAGCCTCCTCCGTGGCGTGCCATTTTTCCTCTGCTCAACTTGTGCTTCCAACATATTTAAAACTAGCGACCCGACCCAGCTTCGCATGGGCCTATAGCCTTCCTCGGTAAATGGACTATCCAGCACAAAAATATTTTTTCAATTCTAACCAGTAGATCCTGAGATTAGCGCGTTCAACCAAACAAACAAACAAACAAACTCTTCAGCTTTATAATATTAGTATAGATTAATCAGCTTTAATATTTAAAATCAACATCTGTCTAGTCGTTTCCCAACTATGTTGGGGTCAGCTTCCAGTCTAACTGGATGCAGCTGAATACCAGTGTTTTACATGGAGCCACTGCCTATCGGACCTCCACAACCCAGTTACTGGGTACCACGATACACCTTGGTAATACTGGTTGTCAGACTAAATTCCCTATATGCTGACGACACTTGCCTCTTTTATTTTGGCCACTCAATTGACTCAATAATACAGGACGCACAAGAGGATCTCATTATCTTAGAAAAATGGTTTCTGAATAATCTGTTAACTATCAATACATCCAAAACCAATTATATAATATTTGCAGCTAAAAACAAAAAAATCTCTGATCACAAACCTCTTAGTATTAATGGAGTCAAACTAAATAAAGTTAATAAAGAGAAATATCTCGGACTTATTCTGGATAATCAACTCACATGGAAACCACACATCGAGAAAACCTGTTCTAAAATATTAAGCCTAACGGGGGCGTTACGTCGAATTGTGAGATGCTTTCCGCTTAAGGTCCGCCACACTATTTATAATTCTTTGGTGAAACCACACATTGAATATCTCATAGAAATGTGGGGTTCAGCAGCTAAAACCAACCTGGAAAAGCTACAAAGAGCGCAAAACAGAATTATAAAAGTCCTATTTCACTACCACTATCTGACCCCTACACACAAAATTTACAAAGAAACTAATCTATTTAACATTTCTGATATATATATATATAACACATGTATTTTAGTTCGTAAAATTCTTTCTAAAGACTTACACACACAAATCACATTCACAAAAAACATACAAGTACAAAAACGTATTCTGAGGCGCGCACAAGACTTACATATACCTAGTACTAGAACGAATTATGGAAAAAAAACTATAATGCATGAGGGAGCAAAACTTTATAATTCGCTACCAAAAGATATAAAAAATGCACAATCCATTTTACTATTTAAAAAGCTACTAAAATGCCATATTTTAAAAGGTCACAAAATAAAATAACAAATTTATGTAACATAATTTATTTGCCTCTAGTGTGAACGAATCCTTAGACTTCAATCATTAAAACAAAGATACGAGTCACCGTACGTCGATCGCGTCAACGCGCCGCACGGCGGTAGTCAATTTATAAAACTGTAAACAATTACCCTCATACCATATTCGCAATGTTAACACTAAGTATAAGCTGTTGTTACTCCTGGACAACGAAATTGTTATAAATAAGTAATTTTTAGTGTTTATTTCTGTACAAGTGATTTGTAATCTTTAGAAATAAATGAATTCAAACCGTAAATATCCAAAATTATTAGACACAGTTTTTATAATTGAATTTATTGTTGCTATAGCGACACTAAACCCAATAATTACAGTTCCTTGCAAAAGTAACTATTATTAATACTAGTTCTCATGCTACACATGCCTACATAGTACAGGGCTCGCAGCAAGGTCAACCAACAGCCGACAGATAAGGTCACAATCGCGATAGTGGTTCACTACTTCACAAGACTAGTTTTTAAAAGCCTGAACCTATTACATAAAGCATTACCTACTTCTCTAACTGTGACATTGGTTGAAAATCATAGTCAAGCCCATGTTTGTTTGGTTATAACCTCAGATATCATTAAAATATTTAATGGCGCCGAATATTCCCTGGTTCACAAACTAAACTTAAATTAGACAATTGAAATCTGTGGGTTTGGGTATCTATAGTACAGGTTCAGGTGGAATTCACTGCCCGCCTCTCTGTTCCCCGATAAGTATAATCCGGGTATATCCGGGCATGAGTGAACCGATTCATCCTAGGTAAGCGTACTACTCTACCTTAGGACGCATCATCACTTAAGATCAAGTAAGGTTGCGGCGAAACGCAAGCCTATTAGTATATTAAAAAAGGTTCTAGGGTACTAGAGATCGTATAGGCTAGAAAGTAATTCACTGAGCATCTTTCAGAAGGTGAAAGTGCCCATGAATTTGAACAACTAGGTTCATCCTAGGCAAGCGTGCTCTACCTTAGGCCACAGGCGAGTTGCGGCCAAACGCAAGCCTATTCTTATAAAAAAAAACTATGGGATCAACTAAAAATAAGAAAAAATAAAAACTATTTCCTACAAAATGTAAGCAGGTACATACTACAATACGATTAATAAATACTATATGGAACAGCTGTGTTTATTGTTCATATTTTATAAATAAACTGGCCAGTAAAATTAGCCAGTCCGTATATTTAAAAACCTTTCTAGAAATGATTGTTTTACTGAAGAATAATCAACATGAAGGGGGGATACGAAAGGCAGAAATGGCATTATTTATATAGCTATACCCTGTTCACAATAGATTAGACATATACTCAAACCTTTTTTACAGTCCGTTCAACCGATTTTGACTTCTATTGCGTTGGTCCATGACAAATAGCAACTGCAGTAAACAGTTGTTATTGTAATCACTTTTTTTCCTCTAATGTCATCCTTAGGCCTACAAAATAGAAGTCAAAATCTGTTGAAGAGACTGTAAAAAAGATTTGTGTTTATGTCTAAGCTTATTGTAAACGGAGTATAGGTACCACATAGTATCCACCGCTTTCCTAAACATATAAGGGGCATTCCATTTTTAAATACAGAGTTCAGCAGAAGAGTAGATCTCATGCCTGATAATGATGAAGAATAATGATTTCTGTCGGTTTTCAATAGGTTAATTCTCAAGTCTAGCTCTGGATTAATTTCTATAATCGTATCTTGATCTATATTAAAATCTTCTTCGTAGCAGACAATGGATGAATAATAAATACCATAATAATACTTAGTATCGATTTCGCACAATCGGTGACGCAACCTATTTTGAAACGTATTCCAAAGATTTATAACCATGTCGGTGTTGCCAACTCACTGACGTAACTATTTTATTTACAGGAAGTGTCACGCCAATAAATTGCTAATTAATGGCAATTTAGATGTTGTTTAATAACGGACATTTTCAGATAATATTAGAAGCGGAGCTGTGCAATATTTTTCAATTTATGCAATTTGATTTAAGCAGTGTAGTATTTTGGGAAAAAAATGCTGTTTTGCTGCTTTTCATTACCTTGATAGAAACTATACTATACTACTAGATAATATAATATGCTATACTAGATAATCTGTATTTAGAGGACAGCACACAAAGTGCAGATGAATTAATTATTTAAAAATATATTTACTTCAAAATTATCTTTTTCCAGCAAAAAGGTAAGTAGGTACCTGGGCATGCTCCCGGGTGCTACGGTCCGATCTCGAAAATACCAGGAAATCTCGGGATTTTTTAAGTTATTCGGTACCGGGTCTTCATCCCGTATAGTCCCGGTTCTTTCGATACTTTCGGTACTTTATTATTTTCTTTCTTTTTTTCAATATATGGTTACAAATCATATTCAATAAACTACTTTTTTATACAATAATATTTACATAAACCATTTTTAATTTAAAATACTAAATAGCAAGCCATACCTCCGACAAGCGAAGAACCAGAGCGAGTCTTCTCGTCAGCTGGTATAATATGTACCTAATAAGCTGAGAACATCGTTGAGTGACAGAAGCGTAAATGTTATAAGTTTCCTCAGAACTTATTACCGAGAGAACAAAACTATTCAACAATGTAAATAAGGGGTCAGTTATAAGATATAAGTAGATTTTTGATTTGTTTTTTTTTTATTGCATTACTTTTATTTTAAAGAGAATAACGTTTGTCATGCTCAAATTTTGTTTAATTTTATAATTTTTTGTTATCTCTCTAAAAAGGTTTTTTGTGTTTTGCTAAATTTGTTTGATTTATGATACTTTACTTTTATTTTAAAGAGAATAACGTTTGTCATGCTCAAATTTTGTTTAATTTTATAATTTTTTGTTATCTCTCTAAAAAGGTTTTTTTGTGTTTTGCTAAATTTGTTTGATTTATGATACTTTACTTTTCTTTTAAAGAGAATAACGTTTGTTACCCTCAAATTATGTTGAATTTTATATTTTTTTGTTATTTTGATCTCGAAAAAGCAATATAGTTTTGTTTTGCTAATGATTGGTTAATGATACTTATAGTTGAAGGAACAAAGTGATTATGTGACGAAAAAAGGCTTATTTCTAACTAGCGACCCGACCCAGCTTCGCATGGGCTTATAGCCTTCCTCGATGAATGGACTGTCCAACACAAAAAGATTTTTTCAATTCGAACCAGTGGATCCTGAGATTAACGCGTTCAACCAAACAAACAAACAAACTCTTCAGCTTTATAATATTAGTATAGATTCAAAATATACTTCGAATTTAAGTTCTATTTGATAATTTTTCCTAATTTGAGCTCAAAAAAGCATTTAAATGCGGTTGTGATTGTGTTCTGATGATTATTGTCAATTATAGATTTACGAATAATACATAGGTTTATTAACTACACCAACTCACATTTGTAATAAGTTCATTTTTCACCAGATTTAGATAATTTAATTATATGTAGCGTGCACGCAGTCACGCACACGTGCCCTTCATACAATAAATTAATAGCGACATTTGTACGTAAGTACCGAAAGTACCGAATTTCCCGGGTAATCCCGGTTCTAAGTCAAGTACCGAAAATCCAGTCCCGGTTCTTAAGAAGGAACCGGTACTGCATCCACCATTTATTGAAACTGAAATCCGTGCCCTATTATTATTCTGAAATATAGTGTTGGCAGGTTCTTTGATTTCATAACGAATTCATTCACAAGCATGTATTTTGTACCGGCAAACTATCATTTTATCACTACACTAACACAAAGTACGTAAGACTGCGGCGCGCCCACACTAATCAATAAACCTGTACTTGAAAGTATAATACCTACCCAAATAAAATTATGTCATACAAAATGAACGATAAGGAAAAGTTACACAGTACTTCAGTAAGAATCTTTATCTTAAAAAAATACAACGCACTTGCAATGAATTGTATTGTTTTGGGGCATAATTTCTTAATCCGATTAGATTATGGAATAAAAATAGGAGAAAACCGTAATAAATATCTGTTTTAAGTTTTAATCTGCTACTGGAAATACAGGAATCGTAAAGCAATAACAAAAGATTTTAAATAGAGAATGCTTAGGGTGAGGGTCACCTGTTATTATCATTACTATCGCAATGATAAATATTCTACGAATTAATTATTTTCTTTTAAATTAGATAATAATATTGTTTGTGTAACAAAATTAAATTAACTTGTAAATGAAAATATTGTAACCATCCTTTTTTTAAAAGAGTATATATGGAGTTTCTTGGCCATTCTTCTCCATACGATACTACCATTTGGAATGGGCAACTAGATTAAAATTTTATAATATGACGTTCAAAAGTGCCTTTTAATGGTCTAATTGAAATAAATGGTTTGATTTTGACAAATGGTTACTTTTTATTAATTACACATTTCTGTTTGCGTTTTTACAGTGAAATCTAGTACGCATGTTCCATGTAGGTACTAACATCCTTAATTTTCATGCTAATCCTGTCTTCAACTGATGTGTGTCAGAAATGTCTGCTCATCGTATTCAGCGTGCGTTTTGTCCTTATAACAAAAGACAAGGGCTACGATTTATGGTTCGAGATGACTTAGACATTGTCATTCAAGCTGTGATTTATTTTTTACTATGCAGGCATAATTATTAAATATAGTTTTGTTATTATCTTTATTTTCATTACATAAACATGATCTTAGGTTACAAAGATTAAGATAACGTCTTAATAAATCAACGTTGTTATTGGATAAGTGAGTTCGAGTACGTGTTTAAAAAAATAGAAGATTTATTTTTATTAAAAATATGTTGTTACTAGCTTTTGCCCGCGTTTTGGTCCGCGTGAATGTCGGTTATCGCGGATGCAGACGAACTTGCTTATTAAATAGTAGCACATGTCCTCCCCGGGGGTTTAAGCTATATCCATACCAAATTTCATGAAAATCGGTTCAGCCGTTTCATCGTGAAACCGTAACAGGCAGTTACTTTCACATTTATAGTATTAATATAGTATATAGGTAGTAAATATAGTAATGTAGTATAATATACACTCGGCGTCACAAAAATCGCACCTCTTTAAGAATTCCCTTCAAAGTCATTTTAACCCTATTAATCAATGGTATACATATGACTGTAAGGTATAATTGGAAAGGCAATTTATTTAAATTTCAGAATAAATCAATGGATTTGGTTTTTTGTTTACCAGGGAATAAAAAAAAGCAAGCTAATGCAAATGATTAAAAAGTTAAATTTTATTTTATCACCAAAAATTACAACAAAGTCCTTAAAACTAACTTAAAACCTAGTGTTACCCCCCCTAGCCCTGATGACTGCTTCCATGCGTTCTCTCATGGACCTTATTAATGTGACAACAGTCTCTTGTGGAATGTTGTCCCATTCTGCAACGACGGCATCTTGAAGGTCTTGGAGAGTGGTAGGGGCAGGATTTCGTGCCCGTACTCGCCGTTTCAGTTCATCCCAAAGGTGCTCAATAGGGTTCAGGTCTGGACTTCGCGCCGGCCAGCGCATAACAGGGATGCCAACTTCTTGCAGGTAGTCTCTTACAATTAAAGCGGTGTGACAACGGGCGTTATCGTGCATTAACGTGAACCCACTGCCAACAAAACCCGCATAAGGGACAACCTGCTCCTCTAAGATCTCTGTTATGTACCGAGCAGCAGTCAGCGACCCTTGCCCGCGAGCACTTCCAGTCCGAGAAACACACACAAGGTTCGTTTTACCGTCGATTGACATGCCGCCCCAGAACATGCACGAGCCACCCCCGTATTCCACTGTCTCTTGAATACAGGCTTGTGCGAATCGTTCCCCTTGCCTCCTATACACTCTTCGACGCCTGTCGTTGCAGAAAAGACACACCCTCGTCTCATCCGAGAAGAGCACAGCCCTCCATTGGTCTATTGTCCAATCCACATGGTCACGGGCAAATTGCAACCGGTCTCTCCTATGCTGTGCAGTCAATTTGGGCCCTGTAGCAGCCCTATGAGCTGCAATTTTCTTCTCCCGCATTCTTCTTCTAATCGTGGAGACGCTTACAGAAGTTCTGCGAGCTGATCGCAGTTGTTGTTGCAGCTCAACAGCATTGGAGAACCGATTACGTAAAGACGTCGAAACAATGAAGCGATCGTCTCTTTCGGATGTGCACCGTTGTCTTCCAGATCCACGTCTTCGGATATAGCCACCAGTCTCTTGGAAACGTTGGAACACTCGTCGAACGGCAAAACGACTCAAGTTCAGTTGCCGAGCAACATCACATTGCCGCATCCCTGATTGCAGTAGTGCAATGACTTGAGCGGCTTCATCTGCAGTGGTATCCATCTTCTGGGGTATTTTTCTTGCTGTAGCTGTTCACGTGTGTTCACTTCAAAGGTTGAATAGCGAATGACCCACATTTTTTTTTTTTTTTTTTTTTTTGATATGACCACTCGCAGCGCAACAACTCTCTGAGGTTGATGCTGCTTAACCGGACAATCCTGTGGTGGCCGAAAATTACTTTAAGGCCCCCAGCCAGGGCTTACAAACTAAGGATATTTATTAAATGAACAGACACTAAGGGCACCCCCTGCGGGGTTCGAACCTAGGCTTAGTGCGTCATTAAGGGGACAGCAATGGTCAGGCTGGGTCGAAATTATTTAGGGGAATTTAAAGCTACAGGCTCAGCGGCGCGGGCTGGCTCGTCGAGCAAGAGTCGGGCTGTGATATTACGGGGGGTCGCGGAGGGCCTCGGCGGCGGGGCCGGAGTCGCGGTCGGTATTTGTTTTTGTACTTACTACGGATCGTACTGGTTTCCCTACTACTCTCTTGGATGAGGGTGATGGGATCATCGGGTTCGATGAGGGTATGCCTTGGACGGCGAATCTTCGATATTAGTGATGGGACGTACCGGGATGCCGAAGAAATTAGGGGGTTGGGGTGTTTCTCGGCTGAGTCAAAGAAACGCTTGGTAAGACGTTTCATGCACTGTTTGATAGTGGGGATTTTCAGGTCGACATGTAGTCGTTCGTTCCTAATGTACCACGGGGCGCCCGTGGCATTTCGGAGAAATCGGTTTTGAAGGGTCTGCATCCTATGTAGGTGGTGGGGCTTGGCGTGTGCGAACACGGGGCAAGCGTAGGTCAAGATGGGCCTAATGCACGCGGTGTAAATACGCAATTTGCACTTAAGTGACAATTTGCTGCGCGCATTCAGCACAGAGTGGAGCCTGCCGAGGGCGAAAGCGGCGCGCGAACGTACCGTCTTTATGTGCTCCCCGAAGGATAGTCTCCGGTCTAGGATGACCCCCAAGTATTTGGCTTGCTTCTCCCAAGGGATCGGCTTGCCGAACAAGGTGATCGGACTAGGAGAGGGGGGGCGGCGGACTCTAGGTCTTGTGAAAATGACCGCCTGACTCTTGTCGGGATTGACTTCTATTCTCCATTTCCGGGACCAATCGCCAAATGCGGTTGCGGATTTTTGGAGGGTGCGGGCGATAATGTTTGGACTCAAACCCGAATAGTATATGGCGGTGTCGTCAGCAAAAAGGGCTAACTGCGCCGTTCTACTTTTCGGGATGTCGCTAGTGTATAGCGTGAAGGCTAAGGGGGATATCACGGAGCCCTGGGGGACTCCTGCACGTATCGGGTGCGGGGTAGAAAGCGCACCATCAATGCGGTATTGAAAGGTGCGGTTCGACAGAAAGTCTCGAAGAATGAGAACGAGACGGTCTGGCACACCGAGCCGATATAGCTTGTATATCAGCCCGTTGTGCCATACCTTGTCAAATGCTTTCGCAATATCGAAGAACAGGGCGCCAGTCATCAGGCCGCGCTGGCGACGGTCGCTGATATGTTCGACTATACGATGCACCTGTTGGACACAAGAGTGTCTGGACCTAAATCCGAACTGCTCTATAGGAATTAAGCTCTTTGCCTCGGCAAAATCTTTGAGTCGCTTATAAATAAGTTTCTCATAGATCTTACCCATGACATTGAGGAGACTTATAGGGCGATAACTGCTAGGGGAGGATTTAGGTTTGCCCGGTTTGGGAATACCGATGACGGTAGCCTGCTTCCACGATTGTGGGAACATATTGTTCGAAAGAGCGCTATTGAAGATAGCGGTCATTAACAAAATCAGGGCGGGGGGGAAGAGTTTGAACACCTTATTGGTGATTCCGTCTGAGCCAGGACCCACATTTAACCCGGGTCGCCCGTTTTATACCCTTGTAGGGAGGTGCAATTAGTGGCCGTTGTAATGCGTATTTTGACAACATTTTTTTTTTTAACGTTACGTGCTAATGAGATCTGCTGTGTTTAGGAATTATAACTGTTGTTAATTTAAAGGTCGTTAAACATACTTTTAATTGATACCAATATTAATTGGGTTTAATGTATTCGTTACTGGCGGGACATGTTTTAAACTTATTTTCGAAAAGGTGCGATTTTTGTGACGCCGAGTGTAGTATGGATTTGTTTACAAACCAAACGGCTGTGTAAACACCACATCATTGAAATTAATTTAAAGCCAACAAAGTCAAACCAATACAAAGTAAATCATACTTTTTATAAACAAAAACCTTTATATTAACAACTTTATTGTTCCCAACATTTCCTTTTGTTGGATACAAATATAATAGTGAGTAAGTGAGTAGTATCCAACATAGTGACAAATGACTAACATTGGACTACACGTGACTAAAAACGTGGTCGGTGTTACATGCGTTAGCGCCGCATATTGTTGCACCCACTTCCGCACACACAAAGCATTCAATTAGTATAATATGCACTTCTGTATTTGTCAGTAACATGACACTGACATCCCATCCACTTAGTCATCAATAAAAATAAATTATTCCTATTTGTAGACTTTGTACGCTGTTTCATTTTAATTTCAAAGCATATTGGTTACGTACAAAACGTGGACAAAACTGTTATTCTTCAATTGTTTTTATTTTTAAATATTTTAAACTCGTTTTATTATCACAAGTAACGTGTTATTTTAGGTTTTGTAAGGTGAAGTCGCCAGTAGACGTCCACTTGATATAATTTTCTCATAGATAGGTACGCTTATAAATTCTACACATTAATATCTACACGAGATATTTCATCTGACCTGTTTTCAGATTGCATGCTCGTTATCAATATAACCTTAAGACATCAATAATTTCTTGGTAGGTACCTACACTAACTGATAATACGAGAATTTAATACGGCTTTATTTACTGCCTATTTACGGTAGCATTTGCTACGTAAGTATAATACATCAAATGGATCGAATAAGTAACAGCGTCGTAAAAGTATGCCCGGACTCCGGTAGGAACATAAAATGGTCCAGGCTTTTGCTCTCGACTCTTTAGATGACCTCCAAAACCCGTTTTGGGTGTACTCCTTTCACTGGGGTGTTTTCCTACACATCTTACGAGGAAAAAAGTTATAAAAACTGTCTTGTAATATAAAATTGCCGAGAAAGTTGTGAAACATATAAGAATAAGATTGATGGATAAATAAGGTAATCAACGTCACTTCAGTTAGCAAAAAATATCGTTAATATCCGTTGTTTTATTACTGTGCGAACTTGATGTTTTGGTTAAATTGATATGGTTTTATTCTTAGATAATATAAAAAACGTCAATATTCAGACAAATAATTTTAAAATGTTAGTTTTTCTCGCTGTTCTAACGTTAGGTTTATGTCGACGTTCCTGCCTGTTTGCCTCTTTTGATATTTATTCAATAAAGGTAATGCTATCTCTATACCCTATGCAAGTATTTTATCATTTTCTTAAATAAACTCCTCTGTTTTCTGCTAATTCAAGCAAACATTATCTATTTACAATGTTTTCCATCGTGTGTTTCCGAATCATAGAATAACAAGTATTGATAGCCTGCTATTGATCGTGCCAACTGGATGAAGCACGGTAGTCAGAAGCAAAACTTTGGCGCCCACATCCGACATGCCTTAAATAATTACACTCTAAATACGTACAAGGACACGTGTATACATTACTTATAGAAATAATTGTTTCTTAATTATGTGTCTAATTGATAGAATATTATTACTGGTAGATTTTTTTGCTGGTTGTGTTGCCTTGCATTAAAAAGCAGTTAAAATAGATTGACGCAGCGCAAAAAAAAAACATTTTGCGACCTTAACCTGTTAGTGGAAAGCGCGTTAGCATACGAATTGTTCGTTTATTTCAGTAGCTGGTTTGTGTTAAAAATAAGTAGGTACATTAAATGTATTGCTAAACTACTTCCAAAAACTACTGCCGAATAGTTTTAAAATCCAAGGTTTTACTGTTTTTTCTGAATCCCTGCACCCAGTTAGGTTGGATACCATTCTCTAATGAGCTATTTTTTTTTAAACTAACAAATTTAAAAACCATTCCAAAAGTACTTATCGTAACTTATGCCCAACTGTCGATATACGCTACAACGTCGCGAGTCGCATCAATTTTTACGTCTCGAAATGTTTCTAAGATACTTGTATGTATCTACTGACACGGCTTGGTGGTAAACTAGACCTAAACCTTCAAAAATTGAAAAGTAACAAATAACTTTAGCACAGAAAACATATGACTAGTTTCTAAGTAAAGGCGGTTGTCGTTTTGTAAAAACTTATTATTTTCCGCTTTTTAGTACCAAATGGATAAAGAAACGGTACCACTAAAAAATAATTATTGAAATTGATCCACAAGTTTTGCAATAGTTCCTTGATTTTTATAATTTTTGGTAAATAATTTCTATACCGTTGTTGACAACATTTATGTGGGACCAACTTGGGGATAGGTATACTATCAAACAAAGGAATAATTATTCAAATCTGTTTACAGCTGGCAAAGATATGGACATAACACATAGGTACGGTCACCAAAAGAGATAAGTATCCATGTCGCCGGGAATAGTTGAAGTATACTTAGAAACCGATGGGTGTTTATGAATAATATAAAATACAATGAATAGAGTATAAACAGATCAATGATTTAATAAAATTTTATTTGAAAGCCTCCATTGGTTTCTAAGTAATCTTCAACTATTCCCGACGACATGGATACTTATCTCTTTTGGTGACTGTACATACAAAAAAATACAGTCGAATTGTGAACCTCCTCTTTTTTTGGAAGTCGGTTAAAAATAATATCTAATTTTATAATACAGGTATTTTCTGCAAAAATAAAACCGCTTGGAATGTTAATTTCGGTTGGGTATTATCGCGATACAATTTGAAAACAGAAAATCGATTCGTTGCAGCTATTGTAACCGCGATTTAAGAAACACATGAACCATTGAAATGTGCACCCAGATATGGTACTACCTATTTCTGCTCTCAAAATTTATTAAAACAAGTTTTTCAGTAACACGTTTTAGACACTACTTTCTATTTAAGATTTCCTAAGTTAGTATAGAGTTAGATCTTCTTGTTTTTATAAGATAATGGTGTTGTAACTACATTTCTTAAAATCTTTGTAATAAGATGAGACAATGATTTCAACCTTGATCGTTGAAACAGTTTTACGAGCTGCCGGCTATTACTAACACAACATATGTTTTTCTATTTATAGATATCAACGAACATGGCATATTGGCATGGTTTTAACATCTTGAAATAACGTATGCTAATTCCTTTGAATATGCAATGCGAATTGTTTGCAAATCATTACAAATCACGCGGCATTAAAAATATTTGCGCACAATTAAATTTAAAATTCCTATTGACATGTCAAAAAATTCAAATGACGTAATCGCCATGCAAAATAAACTCTATACGCGTTACATCTAAAATACAAATACAACTAAAAAATCTTTAAAGTTTTTTTTATGAATATAACCAGTGCATGAAAATACATATTATTATCTTACTTATCATGACAAAACTTACCTTTTCTCCTTCCAAAAGGTCCACAAAACGAATTTCCTTTTCCAATAATGTTGTCATCAATACATTTTATTAATTTAGCGACGTCCTCAGACTTATTTTCGCGGGAGACTTCCCCCCATCTTGAAGGCAGATCCTCTTGCATGGATTCAGATTTACCTTTAGTGCCTCTAGATTTCTTCAAAACACTTGTCATAATTCCGTCACATAACACAGTAAAAAATTTGATTCAAAAGCACAACACTTTAATTTATTTGTATTTAGTAACACTGAAAAAATACGTGTGTAAATACGTTACAGAACGCGCATGTAATACGGCGTTTATTCCGCGAACACGTTACAACCTCGTCCGTAAGCGGTGTGCCGTGCACTGTGGGTGAATTCTAATCTACGCTACTCGGCGAGTGGGCCGGCCGACAATTGCGACGTACACCTCACGTTGTCCGCAGTCAGTGTTGCTAGACGACAAAAAAATCTACCATTATACAATTTTGAAAATGGTAGATTATTTGGTAGCTGAATCTCCGAATTAAATTTCATAATAAAACAGAATTATTGTTTCTTTTATACATAACTAATAAATAGAACAAAATCATAGTTTTTCACACACAACAAACAATTCTAACTGAATTGCAGCTTGTAATAAATAGTAAACTGAGGAAAGATCTTTTCAAATGTTAGTCAATTTATTAAGTATAAAATTGACTGTCGGATATCTTTTACTATATATGGGAATAGAAATATGTAATTCAGTTCCCGAGATAGTTATATTTTAATTGAAGTCAATTTATCGGTAACAATTTGGATTTAGACTCTTCATCATCATCATCATCATGATCATGATCATCGTCATCATCATCAGACGAAAGACGTCCACTGTTTAACATAGGCCTCCCCCATAGAACGCCACAACAAGCGGAAACCTGCCGCTTACATCCACCGGTTACCCGGGAGGCTCATAAGTAAGAAATATTTCATTTAGTGCCGCTTCTTCTTCTACTTCTCACAAGACCGAAGAAGAGAAGAATGTCGGATACGGAGAGCAATCTCAATGAAGACTACCTACTCAAATACGGAGGAGATATTATAGTGCAGAAAAGAAAGGTGTCCGTAACCACACACAGGTGCACTTCCTCGTCACTCATTCTCAGTCAGATTGGTCTAATTGAACACACTACCAGGGAGATTAGATGCAGCACCTATACGGTTTTAAGTACTGTTTGAGGTACGTGATGACAACCATATTGACACTACCAACGTCCGAACTCCCGGCTTCTAGTGAGGAATCCAACATGAAGAAACCCTAATAACACTTTGCTCAACCTGGGAGTCGAACCTAGAAACAACAGCCGAAATACAAACAAAGAAGCAGTAGGTACTTAGGTGCTTTAAGCGAGAGCCCTGGCACCAAAAACACAAGTTATTTCTTGCATTGGCTGACAGTTTTCATTAAAAATTGAAGTCATACTAATATTATAATGTCTCTGTCTGTCTGTAACGTTTTCACGAACAGACGGCTGTACCGATTTGCCCAATAGCTTGAACCCTGGTGAAGGACATCGGTTACTTTTAAATCCGTGACTGTGTCTGCATCCGCGATAACCGACATTCACGGGGACAAAGGACAATGCCAGAAACTCTATAGAACTTTGCCCCACTCAATAAAAGTCATGTGCAATATGTAGCATCTTACTGTTTATTTATTGCTGATAACTAAACATTAGTTTTAGTGACTGTAGAACTTGCGGTTTCCGTTTAAATCTAAAAACAATAATGACATTGATTAGTTAAATTGTATTTTAGGTAAAATGAGTTTATATTTTGTGGGTAGGTATTTCGTAATCAGCAAGTTCTAAAGAAAAATCAATTTAGGTTGGTAGAAAGGTTCTATATAATTCATTACAATTATTTTCATTAATTTACTTTTCTGTACATGGGTTACTTTTTCTGTACATGGGTGGGGCAGGATCTGGCATTGTCATTGGCGGGCATAGGCTAGTTTAAAATTTAAGATAGTTTGTCATCAAAACGCTGAAAAGAAGAGTCGTTAATTAATGAAACTTTATAAAGGCGATACATTCTATTACCTTAGCTGAGAGGCAATGTTTCTCCAAAGAATCACAACAGCCCAGATATCATGCTGGCACTTCACATGGCGTATTTATGCAAATATTCGCCTTATTTGGATAATACAAAATCGACTATTTTTCAATAACCGTAGGGTCTATTTTGTATCATCCAAATAAGGCGAATACTTATTTGTACAAATACGCCATCTGAAGTGCCGGCATAATGGTGTGTAGCCAAACAGAATGATTGGTGAGTCGTTTTATCACGTTTACGCTGCGTCAGTTGTGCATGTGCAGTTGTGCAGCTTCCTAATATATACCGCCTACTTTAACTAATTTTTACTATAGGCACTAGGTTTTAAGGATGGCTGCGTTAATTTGCTGCCCCATTTCCAGGGTAAGAAATGGATGAGAAACGCTTGAGAAATGGATAACCAGTTAATCCAAATGTGACGTAGGTATACGCATAGGTACAGACAGCGTCATCAAGTGCTAACCCCCTTTCCGAAGAAATTTCAATGCGTGGGGGGTATCTAAGCAGTTGATGACGCTGTCTGTACATTGATGCAGCATGACTATGAGACTTTCCCTGCACACAGGTTGTCATCATTTCATTAAAAAGTGTAATAAGGAAAATAAACCTCCTTGGATGAATTTTCTCGAACCGAAACCAAATTAAATCAATACTATTCTTAAAAAAACAACACACAGCTAAGGTTACTATAACAACGAACTTTGTTATTTCGCGATCGCGGAACTTTTTATTTCAGTTTTTCTGTTCAAGTTTTTAGAGTATTTAGACGTTATATAGTTATAAAAATGTTAAAATTACAAATAGCAAACGAAGCGGACAGGAAGGAAGCTCAGAACAGGGAGAGAAGAAGACAATGTGAGCTTGAGAGAAGATCCAGGATCTTCAATGCTAGGAACAGGAAGATTGGGGTAAGAAAAACCATGAAACAATTGGATGTTGAATTGGTTTGGCGTCGAAACTGTGCGGCGAAAGTATGTAGGGTTTCAGGTCCGATTCGGAAGCCAGAGGAACTTGTGTAGGGAATTGTACCGACAGCATGCTCTATAGAAAAGTAGTCAAGTCATCATCATCTTTCTACCCTTAGCCCATGTTACTTGTGGTCGGCGCAACACGTTTTCTTCTTCCATTCCGTCCTGTCAATCGTCATGCTTTCACTGACTCCCTTTTCATTCATATCATTCTTCACACAATCCATCTATCGTTTCTTTGGCCTTTCTCCATCCATCCACATTAATATTCATAACTCTTTTGGCCACATGCGTTTAATTCCTTCTCTTCACATGCCCATACCAAGACAAACGATTCCCTTTCAACTTTTCTGTCACTGGCACCTCTTTCAAATTTCCTCTAATATATTCATATCTCACCTTATCCATTTTGGTTACTCAACACATCCATCTCAACATTCTCATGTGAGATGTCAGAACCATGGAGCCATTTATTTATTAAGTAAATTATAAATATATGTGTTTGACATAAATGAGTATGACGATTGAGAGCATTGTCATGCTCGCTCATGGTAGCGTGTGGGCTAGACCTTTTAGCTTCCCTTCAAAATGGTTAAGCTAAATGGTGCTAATCCGCGCGTCATGTTTGTGAACGGGTCTTGTCTGTTGAGATTGGTCACCTCTAACTGCCATGTCTTTTATAATTATTGAATGTTTTGGATTTTTCTTCACTTACATTGTTTTTACATATAGAAGTATCAAGAATAATGCAACCAGGATTCTAAAAAAAATTATTAAAAACAGTATCTTGCTCGTTCTTCTCCATAGAGGCTAGAGCAACTAGCTTCAACTTTATGACTAACTGATCGACTCTTTAACGATTCAAAAGTGCCTGTAAATGGTTTTGTAGCGACATCTATCGCACATGATGCATACTACAACCGACGTTTCTTAGATCGTGCAAGCAGAGTTATCCGCAACATTAGGATATATACAAAATCCCGACTAAAACCGTCTGGCAGTTCCCCGCCAGACATAACACCCGTCTGGTCGGTCCCTGGGTCCCTGGTCTGGGGGGTCCTCCCTTTTCAATAGAGGATGAAGAACTCTACACTCTGTTCTTCATACCTCTAAGGTTTAATTGAGGTAAATGTTTTGATTTTGACTTTGAATACGTTTCTAGGTGGACGTCCCGTTCCTGGAGCGTCAGGTAGCCGAGAAAAGAGCGGAGCGATCCGAACAGGAGCAGAAGGACCTGGCGTTTGCAGCCCAGATGATTAAAGACAGCAACCTCGCCGTTGTGCTTGAAGCGAGGGAGAAAGAAGTAAGTATTTATCAAGAAGCTTATGACAGTGCCAGGGAATTCTGTTGCTCTTTGACTCAGTAGGTGGTCACGTTTATCACGACATCAGTGGAGTTTATAATGTCCTCTAAAGTGCAGGAGGCAGTACATTACACACGATTACACTACAGTGCTTAGTGTCCCTTCTTCTTCTTAGCCTGTCGATGGCAAACACGGATGTGTATCATGTGTGTGTCTGTGTGTGTGTATGTGTTTATGTGTGTGTTGTGCTTGTTCTTGTCAGACTCCTTTTTTGGCCCAGAATTAAGCAGTGTCCCTACACTTTGAGCACTGTAGTAAATAGACCATCATATGGTCAGGACTTCTGACCATCATTCCTGCTGCTCCACTCAGCCCATTACCACGGTCGACTTATGGCAATTCTTGGCGACGCATTCTATATCGATGTTTAGTAACGGTATTAAGCCTATATTTGTACAGTTCTCAGTTTGATTTACATAGTCTCACTTTGGATCAGTGTTCCTGACTCAGTAGCACTGCACTCGTGTTGGTATTCCCGTAGGTGATTCTGAGCTAAAATGATGCTGACGAATTTGATGAAAAGTTAATATAAAAGTAAGTCACTAAGGGCGCGTTGCTTCAACTAACCATTACTGACCGGTAATAGTAAAAAATGGCGCTAACTATCGTCAAATCAAAAAAATGGGTTGTTTCACAAAATCATACGTCAAAAAGTTACTATTACCACAACCGACCAGTTATCGTAATTTTGTGTTGTCAAACAGCTACTTCAAACATCAAAATATTATGGAATCTCTTTTTGAATAACATTAACTGACGGATTTTGATGTCATGAAACAACCCGTTACATTTAACGTACGTTAAACATCATCAGTCATAGTAACTTTTAACCGTCCGTGTAACGTTAACCGACTGTTTGGAACAACCCGCCCTAAGTGTATACAAAAGTTCACAGGAGAACGTTTTTACAGGAGCGCCGTCGCATCGGTGTAGAGATCGACATGTTTCGCCAGATGTACCAGCGGTATGAAGACAGGCGCGAGTACGACCTCAACGACCCTGAGGTTCTGAAGAAGCAGCTGCCTCCCAGAGCCGGCGATGACAACCCAGTCGGCATGTCCAGCGCACAGAAGTATGTCCACTAAGATATATTTGCTCACTTATATTTTTAAAATTCCTCAGTTCTTCAGAAAACTTACCAATGTCTACCAGTTCAATCGGTTAAAGCCACAGATATAGATAGACCTAGATAACGCAAGAGCAACTACTTCGCGTGCCTATTTTCGTGCCTTACTTACGATAAAAAAGTCGTAAGTTAAAAAATAAAGTAAACGTTTCCTTCCATCGGTAAGTCATTTTGTGATCAATATTATGCGTAATTAATTTAAAAAACAATTATTTTTAATCTAATACCCTCAGTAATACCTGGGAATACCACATTTAGGAAAAACAAAACATTCGTATTACGTTGTGACGTCCAAAAAATGGCACGCTTGGTTTTCATACAGATCGTGATACTTGCGTTATCTAGGTCTATCTATATCTGTGGTGTCAGGTTACCTATCATAAGGTCGAAACATATTTGACCGAATTTCATTTCACCTAAAACTTTTCAACTATTATCGTTTCGTTTTTTTTACTTCATCGAAGTCACGTCTGCCACTGTATCAGTTGACCTATTATCAATTCGATTTTTTTCGTTATTCCGACGTTTCATTTGGTCGATAAACTTTTTAAGACTTAGCCGAATAACATTTGTTCGAAGTATTATGATTCCAAACATTCATTATGCCACTGTTTTAATTACCATATTTTCATTTCATCAAACGCCTAGAAAGTTTGTGCACACTATTTCATATCTGCTTCATTCTGCTATCTGCTTGCTTGCATGCAGCATGCAGCATGCAAGCAAGCATGCAGCGTGCAAACAAGCATGAAACATGCAAGCAGGCATGCAACATGCACAAGCATTGTTTCTGTCACGGCTCCGGCGCTGCGTGGTCTGAGCGGCCCCACGCGAGCTTATCGTCGCAGATGGTTTTAATGCTCACCACCGCAGCTTCGGCCAGCCACAGCCGGCCAGCCTCAGCCGCGGCGGCGAGCCTTCAAACCGCCTGCTCCTCAGCTCGCGGGCCGCCCCACCCCTCCGCGCCTACGCGGGCTTAAATTACACTCGAGGTGTGTAGGGCAGACAAGACTGCGTGAAGTCGGTTTTGCAGCGATTCGTTTCTGTCACTAAAATTTTGTAGCCTATTGATTTTTATGACGCTATTTTATTTTATATTGATAATGCTACCAGGTAATCTTATATATAAAAATCTTCTGTGCGTGTGTATGAAAGTGAACTCCTCCTAAACGGCTGGACCGATTTTGATGAAATGTTTTGTGTGTGTTCCAGTGGATTTGTGAATGGTTTAGATTCACAATTGGACCCGATAGGTGGCGTTGTAGTTCTAGGACTTGTTTTTATTTTCAGGCAGGACAACGTCTGCTGGGCCCGCTAGTATTCTGTAAAATGTTGTTCCGGTGTGGTGAAAATATGGAAAATAAATCATTTGGCAAATGAAAAAAGTTCAAAAGAGGCTTCGGCCAATAGCAAAAAGTTAATTTGTAAATCGACGAAAAATAGTTCGGTAAAATAATACTTATGACACATGATACTTCGATGATAAAAAAATATGTCAAATAATGCAATATAGCAAAAAAGACATCGGTCAATAGTTATCGGTAAAATGAAATTCGGAAAAAAACATTTCGGAAAAGTGTCGGTATCGGTTCCCGTGGTGTCATCGTTACTGATACTCTGACGAAAAATTTATGAGAAATTGTCTAGTGCGATTTAACTGCTAAGATTAGTTGTTGCTAATTCAATCAACTAATGCTTGACATTGGTGGCGATTCCCTTGTTCACAAACTAAACTAAAATTAGACAATTGACGTCTCCTACTACCAGGCAGCTGCAGAAAAGGACGGCGACAGATAATTACTAAGTAAGAGATGTCAAATTAGTTTTGTCCTTGAACTTCGCCGTGTTTTTAATCAATATTATTCTGAAATGACAACTGTAATTGTATAAATATTTTAGATCAACTTAAATTGACAGATCTTATTAATAACCCTTTCTTGTTTTATTATGAGAAAGAAATATGAATAGCTTAAAATCATTTTAGTTTATGCACAATAGAATTAGCACCAATTTGTCACATTATTTTTTTATTCGAAAAACCGGGGGTTACTCTCGATCAATCTACATATAGTTCATCAACTCATCTGTGCTCGTGCACACAAGAGAGATAAGTTGTACTATCTATGACTACTCACACTTACCAAGAAGTTAGGTATTTAAATAAGAGGGTCTACCTGTGTAATTCAATACATAACGATGTGGATAGGTTCGAAGGCGAAGACATGGAGTATGAGGTACGTAAGAAGATAATGGCTGCGCAGAAGAACTCCTGGCTCGAACAGCAAGTGCAGGAGCGGCAGGCGGCCCAAGAAGAGAGGAAGAAGGCAGAGGCTGCTTACATGGTATGTCCTAGAGAAGATTTTTACAGAACCGGGGGTAAATTATGACATGCTAGTTTCTGCCCTAGATTTCGTCCGCGTGGAAGGCAGATGTACAGAGACCAGCACATCAAGCTACAACAATCTGTCAAATTCCTTCTATATACATATTTTCAACTTTATTGCAAAAGACTAAGGTTCATATCCAATTAGGAAAATTTGAGAGTTATATGTATGGCAGGTATTTAGATGGCTTGATGTGCTGGCGTCTGTACCATAAAACAGGCTATGGTACTCAGCAATAAACTAGCCTTCGATCAGTGAATTTTGTTATCGGACCAGGACTTCCAGAGTTTACCTTTTACAATCAAAAAATCATAAAAACCAACGAACTTTACTTATTTCTTTATAATACCTATTATAGATGCAGCTTTATAAATAAACTATCCTTCTAATAAGAGAATCAAAAACCACGTTCTACAAAGCTTGGTTTTTGCTTCTTGCAAACTTGTATCTAAAACTTGTCTAATCTAAAGGCCTAAAAATAAAAAAAATATATATAGGTATATAAACGCGTAATAGGTCGTAATGGCCCAGTAGCACAGTAAAAGGCTCTAGACAGGCGGACCGCATTTCAACTGCAATCCAACCGCAAATTGCAGTACAGATGCAGTTTGTAGTTTGCGTGCAGTCCAATTGCAGTCCAGTTGTGTGTTGGTGTGGCGTTTGGTTTGCAGTTCTATTGCAGTCGTGTAAACTGCATTCAAACTGCAATTTGCGGTTGGATTGCAGTTGAAATGCGGTCCGTCTGTCTAGAGCCTAAGAATTAGTACTGCCGTAACAGTAGTAAGGACGGTCCCATTCTCATCCAGTCATGCACAAGGTTGTAGATACGCAAACGCGCACGGGCAACTACCAATGCGGCTTTTCCTATCTCTTAAGTACCTACTTACTTTATAAGTTTATCATGGACATCCAGTGATGCCAGTGTTAGTGACACTGGCGAAGAAAAACATCGTGAGAAAAGCTGGACGTATAAAAAATATATCTGAAATCACCAATCCGCCTTAAGCAAGCGTGGTGATCAAAGAGAATTTATTATAGTCTTTGGTGGTGATCAATGCTCATGTCTTCTCTGCATGAAAAGAGAGACAATAATTGGCTGGTATTATTATATTATTTTTAGGTAAGCATACAAAACTATCAATGTAACAATTCGATTGCCAGCATAGGTATTTTAATCCCACTCCAATAAAATCATGCAATAATCAGTTATGTTATTCATTAGCTCTCCTAATTATCACCGATTATATTAAATTGCGGCCAGTGTTAGAGGTTTATATTACAGTCGATCTGTTTATATAAAGCATTCGATTTGAATATATTTTGCCTATTTGTCTGCTGAGATTTTAGAAACGTAGGGAGTCATATTATCACATACTGGCACATTGTCATCCCCATGGATTGTCAAAGAATCCTAACCATGTTTCTATGTATTTCCAATGGTATAACTTACGCCATAGAACAAAATTTACGTTAAACGTGTTATAGCAATATTATTTATATATAAAAAAAAGTTTGTAATATTATTTGTTTTCCATTCAAAGATGGCGATAAAAGCTCGCGACGAACGCGCTGGTGAACTGGACAGGATGGAGCGAGAGTGTCGCTACAGACTTGGACAGGCCAACCTCAAGTATAACGAAGCTCTGGTAAGTCTTTAGGACACTATTCAAGTAAGACATTTTTTTGGGGATGGGGTGTATGTGGGGGACTCTTACCGGCTATAACCACTACGGTGTTCCATCTTACGCCTACAACACCATCGGGGGTCGCAGGAACTGACGATACTTCCGCAACCCCCGAGCGGTGCCGGCCCGCTCCTGCGGGCCCCCTAGGGTCAAGGGGGCGCGTAAGGTGTTGGACTCCCCCCGCGACGTCAAGGCCGGCCTTACACGGACTGGTCGAGCAGTCCTAATCAACCGCTTGAAGATGATTGATAACTGCTGGAGCAGTTCATACCAACTGCTCGAGCAGTTACAATACGAACCTAACCTACAATACGAATTGCTCAACAAGCAAAACAAAAAACGACGACGTGGAATAAAGAGCGCGGGCGGAGAGAATGCGCGAGAGCAGTCGACAGCTCGAGCAGTCAGTGTATGCCTGGCAACGTTTTCTACGTACACACATACGTAGAAGACTATAGTTCACCATGCAGTCGCAGCTTGAAGCAGTCGATCCTGACTGCTTCAAACTGCCCGTGTATGGCCAGTGAGCTGGTCTAAGAGTGACTCGCGTGGAACACTACGCGCCGCCATCGACACCTCGATTGGAGTAAAACCTAAGACAACCTACTGTCATAAGCATATCGTCGCCTTAGAGTGTAAACCTCGGGAATGCATTTTTGCTCAAATTTATTTTATTGCGTTTCTAGGAAGAAAACCTCGCTACGCACATCCTGATCTGACTCATTTGTTCATTCGATACTCATAGCGCCATCTATGACAGTAAATGAGAACCTCGTAAATACTCGCATCTGTCAGTTTGGCGTGAATACCTTGCAACGAACGTGTCGTTCCTCATTCGAAAATTGATCGAACCATTCTGGATATAAAAGCGGGTTGAATCTCGATATTAATTAATAATAAAACATAAAAGACGCCGTACAAAAATTTTACAATACGCAGTTTTTCTTCCTCCAGAAAAGTTACCTCTTTTACACTTACGAGGTTTTCACTCTAAGGCGTCGATATATAGTTTCTTAAAATACCTAATGAGTGCGGCACAGAACTAGCCAAAGTAAAAAATTGCAAATGTGGCCTTTAAGGGTGTGTTACTACACCAATCGATCGATCACCGATCGATGCCATCGGTCGACGTCGATCGACGTTGATCGATTGGTGTGGTAGCTTTAATTGATTGTCGGTCGACGTCGATCGATTAACCCCGCCCTTATACCATCAGTTTCTTTCGAAATGTATTCACAAGAGGACGCGTTATTGTTGGCCAGTACGATGTTGCTCGTACTATTATTACGAAGACGCAAACGCGCGCGGGGCGCGGGCGTGCAGCAGGGGATAATTGGGAGCGGACGGCGCGCGGCGCGGCTAATCAAGCTCGATCGACGTCGACTAATCCATTCTACCATCTATCATCGATGCCGTCGATCGACGATCGATCGATTGGTCTGGTAACACCCTTAAACTGCTTGATTTATTTGGTTGATTGAAACAGCCACCGTGAGTGGTGAAGCTTAGTAGACATCGGTGCCCCCTGGACAGTCAAGCTTGCTACCTCCCAAACCAACTACCTTGATTTTGTAATACCGTGCCGTTACTAGACGAGCTCTAAAACGTATATTTATGGTTAGGCCGCAGAAAAGAAGCAACTGGATCAGGTGATGAAGGAGCAAGAACAAGCCGACAACACAGCTGAGATGTACAACAACCTCACATCCGACATGCTCACTGAGAACCCTGATGTGGCCAAGAGCTCGCTTGGAAAGAACAGGTCTGTATTTAATAGGTTTTAAAGGAAAGACGAAGTGATGTAAACCGGGAAGGTTCAATCTACTAGATTGATATCAAAGTTTTGATTATCTATACTAACATTACGACTTCGTCCGTGTGAATTTTCTCAAGCATCCCAAAAAAAAAAAATACCTCTTTATAATATTAATTAGAACATGGTTTAACCAGTCAGAGCCAGAACCTCTATAGAGCATAAGATCAATGACAGTCCGCTGCTGGACAGGACCCAGGCCTCTCCAATTGCTGGTCACAAATTCGACTTTTGTCTACTCACATTCATCCTGTAAGGATCATTGGATTGGAGTTAGAAATATTTTTGTGGGTTTTATTATAAATATGTATGATAGTCTGTAAGGTATATATGTTATGGGTCCTTTGTTACCCGAAATAAATGATATTATTATTATTATTATTATATTTTATATACTTTATGTATCTCGGGACCCAGAGGTCCCGGGCCTTTGTAAGGCGTACGAGGAGCCGAAGCCAACTCGCAGAGGCCCCTTAGGTAGCTTTATATGAAATAAGACATCAACCGACGATTATCCCTGTATGCACTATGCAAGTGCACCCAAGGACAACCCCCGGTTGGTGCAGGACTATTACAGGACATGGAAACTAACAGTACTGGACTATGGGTATGGGTTGCTAAAGTGACTTGGTTACCTGGAACTATGAAGTGACTATGGCCCCTGCCGAATCAATGTTTGTATACATGGATAAAATAGCAGGGGGTGACTTGCACACTCACTAAATGGGCCCCCTGAAACAGTCGCTAGCACGAAGTGACGTAGCGACAAGGGGGCAACATATCTTGAGGTGCTAGAGGAGTGGAGAGGTATTCCACGGCTATCAGGACAATCACGGAAGTACGGTCAAGATCCCTACCAGCGTCTTACTGGAATACTTCCTTACCCCGAGCACGAATGCTCTCGCGAGTTTCCACTCTAACCGGCCAATTAAGGCAAGATAGAGGTGGGAGCTCCGTTTCTCATCTCTGGCTTGCCCTTATTGAAAGGCAAGCCAGAGATGAGGAACAAGACTTCTCCCGGGAGATCAGGTCCGTGGGGTCGCTACTGCCCAAAAGCTCGCCACAAGCTGCCCTGCGGGTTTATTATTATTATTATTATTATTATTATTATTGCTCCACTAGCTTTTTCTTATCAAATTAATTTGTACACGAAAACTTTGATTGCACATTCTATGTGATTACAGGGCGATTGGCTTCATGTACAAGGGTATGAACCATGAAGAGCTCAAGAAGTTCTACGCCGCACAGAAGGAACAAATGGCAGCTGCTAAGGTATTTCTAAACTCAAACTCATTTTTAAATCATTTAATTATTTCAAACTAATTTTGACAAAACTATGGATCCTAATTTTGATACTAAAATATAGCCAATAGCACTCGGGGATAACAAAGCTTCCTTTGGGTGTTTTTTTTTTTTTTTAAATCGGTTAATTATGTTTTGAGTTTATGCTTAGCCATTACAAACAAACTTACAAAAAAACAAATCTTTATATTATCATTACACTTTTTACTTTTGAATATCATGGAATTGGTTAGCTAGAAAGTTGAAGCTCTTTACTCTAATTGGATCAATGATTTCATTTCTAACAAGAAAAAGTAGTTTGGCTCCGTAATAAATCATATAAAACCTTTTTTACATATGGACTAGGTATATTATGGGATTAGCACTAGCAACAGTTCCAAGAAAAATCTACGCGTCTCTGCAACGAACGACCAAGATTTGTTTCAGAAAGAGCCAAAAGTAATGTCTGACGATCATTAGGCTAAACGCATGACCCAATGGGTCCCTTTACATGGCAAGCGACGACGTCGCGGCAGGCTCAGGTCGAGATGGCGGGATGATCTAGACTTCTTCGACAAACACCAAGGTCCTAAATGGCTCTGGATAGAGAGAAGTGGAAGGAGAGTAGAGAGACCTTTGCCCTGCAGTAGAAAAATTCGGGCTGACAAAAAAAAAGAGTAATTTCGACTTAAGTAACAGTCTCAATTCAACATTATCAAAGGTCCGCCTGCCGAACCCGAACAGGCCGACCCGCTAAGAGTATAACGACCCTGAAATAACAACAGTCACCTCTGCATCTGCCCCGCGAACTAGCCGATTCTAATGACGTAAATAATTTTGATACTTTTTTTCAGGCGAAACGCGATGCTTTGGACAAGATGGAAGCTGAATGGCAAGCCTTAGCCAAATCTATCCAGCGTGAAGTGGCGCGACAGGACATTGCGGACACCAGGATGAGAAGGTAAAACAAACCTAGCTTTAAGCTTTATTAAATAGGACAAGCCCATCATACTATTCCCACTGCAACTTCTGTAAGCCATTTCAACAGTGGGGACCACCAGTAAAATGCCTATGCAATGAAGTTAACTGTCTTGGAATTGGCAACGAAATTAGTCATATAAAAAAAACAACGGAGGACTTACATTTTTTTTTTTTCTTTTTTTTTCTCCAAGCATGAGACAGAACAGTACTATGTAAGCCAATAGGAACAAAGGAACATTTACAACTGCTTAAAGCGCACAAAATACCCGTTTATGTATAATAATAATAATAATAATACGTGGGGACATTTTCACACACGGCCATCTGACCCCAAACTAGGGAGAGACCCTGTACTATGGGTGTCAGACAGCTAATATACATACACAAATACATTTTTTTTTTTGTAAATACATACATATATAGATATACAACACCCAGACACAAGGCAAACACAAGTGCTCATCACACCAATGTTTACCCTGGGCGGGAATAATAGGCTGTGGGGTTTAACAGCTGTGTCTCTAACAGTGTGTGTGTGTGTGTGTGTGTGTGTGTGTGTGTGTGTGTGTGTGTGTGTGTGTGTGTGTGTGTGTGTGTGTGTGTGTGTGTGTGTGTGTGTGTGTGTGTGTGTGTGTGTGTGTTTTTAACAGGTGGAACACATTGAAATCACATAATTCCTTAAAGTGCATGATAAATTTGATAAAAGAATGTTGCCCCTAAATATCTCTCTCGCCTCTAAAATGAAAATATTGCTACTGTCAAGCTTACTTTACTGAGCAAAGCAACGCGGGTTAGATTCCCGCACGGAACAGATATTAGTAAACCTTGCAGGTAGTTGTTCCTGCCCCCTTATTCACAACCATTCGATTCGATTCCGTACCGAATCGAAAGTCAAAAGATATCGAAGATGTCCTTCAAACGCAATTCACAAATCCGAAACCGAATAATTTTGACAGTTCAACGAACATACGAAGACTGAAGTCGGAAATGAGATTGTCGAATACGGTTCCTTACCGACACGGAAACGTATCGAATGGTTGTGAATAAGGGGCCAGGTCTGTTTGTTTGTGAATGCGATTTTATGTTTATAAACGTACCGATAATACAGGAGCAAGTCCTAGTGTGGGGTAACGAAACTAACCTTTTAATCTTTGTACAGAGAGATCGCCCGCCAAGTTATGGATGAAAACCAACTCATGGCCATACAGCAAAAGGAGAAAGAGAAATACTTCAAAGAAGTGGTGTACAATAATACACCAACCGACGATTACTACTCGCAGTTCAACACTACTACCAGATAAAAAGAAAAGGGTTACCCTTTGGGGTACAAGTGCACCCCCACCAGTTTGTGTTCAGCATTTTAGTCAGAATAGGTTGAATAAATACTAAATCTTTTGCTATTTCTGCCTATATTCATGTGCATTATATACCCAATTGTGGTGCATGTAACCTTAAATGTAGGTAGGTTTTCTACTACAATTATTTATTGATTTATTGTTTCTGACTGATCTAAGACTTGAAAATCTACCTCAGCACCTTTGTTAGACGTACATCGTATCAGTCATGTAATTTTTAATATATAGACGTATCCACGGTTAGCACGTTTCTGCTAGAAATACGTATAAAAGAGTAGTTTACTTAAGTTTTCTTTGCACTGCTCACAAACGGGCACAATGTTTTTTCACAATGTTGAGTCTTTTCCAAATTATGATTTTCAAAAAGGCTGTTTGTTTATTTCCATTTTTGTTATTATTAATTAAACGAGTTTTACTTATATTTTTTGTTTGTTTAATTTTCTTTCATATTATCATGTCAGTTTTATGAGCGGTCTCAACACAAATTAAGGACGGAACGGTTAACGGTTTTTCCCTACCGTGTTTAGTGACTCAATATTGACTTCAGCCTAAAATTACCACTTGAAAATTCAAACAATATTGAAGAAAAAAAATCTAATTTTTATTTGGAAAAATAATCTCTGTAACAATCATAATATAAAATCTATTGATCACATTACAGTAATACTGATAAATATGTACTACAAGAATTAAATATAGCAATATCACAAAAAAATCGCAAATTTAATTTGCGTAAATAAAAATTGGCACATCACTAGGAGATCAAAGTTGATACTTTTGACATAGTGTTCACCTTATAGAATTTCATTCTTTTTAATGACTAATTAAAATATCTATATCTAAGGAATCAAATTCTTAGGCTCCTTTATGGTATATCTCTATTTAGAATAACCTCGAATGTGAAGAAACTTCAATATTTACATAAATTTTAAAAGAAAAAAAAGCACTATTTACTATAATTTACCTTTTTTTTTAAATTATAATAATAATTTAAATTTTCGAGTCCTATATTATTAAAAAAATTAATATCAAAATACCGAAAAGACCTTTGCTATTTGACTGTACTTCGTCATAATAAATAATGAAGTGATACATTATTAAATCGATGTGGATATTCAGATACACGCGTCATAATTATAATACTTACTTATTTTGGATTGATGAATGTTTGTGCTATATTTACTTATCACCTACTTAGCCAGAAATAAATCCCTTATGATGTAAATTCAAAATGGAGTCTGCGATGATCCGCGCTGATTTTCTCAAGTACCCTCCGCTTGTTAGCATTACAATTGGAATGTTTTTCGTTTTGCATGTTTCAAATACAAATTCATCTCTCTTTACTATGCCCTGAAAAGGACAAGAAATAATTAAATATTAAATTAGAAAGATTTACAATAAGTGCCTTCTGAAATAATCAATTTGGATGTAGCTTCATTCAAAATGATTGAGCTGAATGGAGCTGAATGGTGCTGATCCAGGTGTCTTGTTCGTGAACGGGTGCTGTCAGTAGAGATTGGTCAGCTCTTAAATGCATTTATCTTCTTTTTTTAATGTTTTGTATTGCTCTTTACCTACATTGTTTTCCCATACAGTAGCAACAAGAATAATGTAAACCTGTATTTTGTAAAAACTTGATTTAAGAAAGTGTGGAGTTTCTTGCTCTTTCTTCTCCATAAAGGCCTACACTCGTTTTAGAACGAGCAACTAGCTTCTACTTTCTGAAAATTCAATAGTGCCTGTAAATGGTTTAATTGAAAGAAAAAATGCTTTGACTTGCAGGCAATCATTCTATCACTATCGAGTTTTGCTTGATTATGTAGTAAGGTAAGAGAACTTACTCATAGTACATTGACCTTGTGTCCCAAATTATCTGTCAAAAATGTAGAATGAATAAAATTCATTTATGACAAGGTCTTATGTTTTTTTAAGTTGGTGCCGAACAGCGTCAATACTTATATCACAATATTCACAAATTTAATATCATAGTTGATTTGATAGTTACCTACGAGACGATCATCAAAGACTTCGTGAATCGTGATGTCGTAGTTATTAGAGATGAAACGTATTTACGGCACCAGGTTTTAAGACCAAGTCTCACCCAAGGCGTCTCGAGACTTAGTCTCTCATCGGCGTACAAACGCGTATCGAGTATTTAGAAGTATGAAGTATGGCGAGACGCGCGACGTGAACACGCACACAAACTCGCGGCACTCGCGACTCGTGACACTCGCAGAGACTCGGAGACGCGGACACAATCGGAGACGCGAACTGTGAACGAATGTGTGAGTGAATTGACTGCCAACGCCAACCGAAAATAGACCGTATAATTAGAAAGTTAAGACTGTTTTTTGAATGCTTTGCAAAATACGTATTAAGTATTTAGAACTTTTGACGTCTAATTTGTAGCATACTAATCGAAAATCGAACGTATGTCTTAAAGTTTAGACTATATTTGAGTGTTTTGCAAATAGCATTATGAGACGCGAATTCAAATTCAAGACGGTTGGTTCAGTTGGTCTTGGTCTTGACGACAACAGTTCTGTTGGTAATGACCGCGCGCGCGTCAGCATTTTTTAGGTAATTAAAAAATTGTTGTTGTTTATTTGTGAGTGTTTGTTTATGTTAAAACTTAACTACCTAACATTACATGCATTGCATGATTGAGTCTTGTTTTTGCAAATAGTGGTAATAAAACTAAATAAAATGTACAAAAATATAAATTAATGTAAATACCTAAGTGTGAGTTCGAGTTCAACTCGCGTGAAGAGGGTCCCGTACAATGTCAATTGATAGAATTCTTATAGGTTTTCCAGTAATCTACAAGCAATGAACTATATATTTTGATGTTTTTTTCAACATTTTAGGCTCAGTAGTTTCGGAGATCAGGGGGGGGGGCAATGATCATTTCTGAAATAATTCAGAAATATATGCCTGCTATAATTTTCTAACAAAGTCAAACAATTTATTTCGATAAGATTTATGGCACTTTTGAACATCAAAATTGAGAAAAAATTGATTCTAGTTGCCCAACATAACATTTGTTATTTAATATAATTAGTAAGTAAACAATTGCTGTTCTTACCGGAGTAGGTAATGGCTATTGGCTAGCCCGACGATTTAACTTTCATTCCTAAACTTTAAATAAACGCGTACATACTTCTAAATACTCGCGGCGTTTACACGTAAGGAAACGTCAATGGACTAGAGACGCCTAAATACTCGTGGAGCAGGTTTTTGGAACAAGTATTTAGGCGTACGCGTACTTCTAATACTCAGTACACATTTTACCTAGTACGTCTCACCACTAGTAGTTATTAACAAGGTATTATGTGGGCCGATCCCGGCGGCACTGCAATGCCGGGCCGACCCGTGACGGGAGTGGAGCGAGCCCCGAACATCCCGTCAGCTTTCAAAAATCAGATTAATATACTGGTCCCTCAGTGAGGGAACTTTCAGATATTAAGCTGAAAAGAACAGATACTACACTTTGATCTTAGCCAAAAGGCCGAGAAGCGATACCGAAAAATGGCTACACTGAAGTAGTCATTCACTCGCGGAGAATCTTAACACCGCGATTCAGAAATTAGTGTCAAATGCACAACGCCATCTATCGAACACAATGGTAAACTTTATTAACTAAGAGAATGAATAAAATGCGGCGAAGCAGCGCGAAATGATAACATTTAAGATTATAATTTATTGATAGATTCCTACTTATTAATCAATTTTTACATATGAACTACAATTGGCGTACTTGATTAGTAATAAAATTTATATTAAAAATATAATTGACGAACTTACATAATCGCTAATCCTCATGCGTCCCAGTGGGTCGCTATCCAATATGTCTGTCCCAGCGTTGTACACCACGATATCTGGGTTGAACTCCTCCAAGGCTTCTTTAAAATTCCTGGAATAATTTAAAACATAACTGGCTGCGCCCGGCGTGCATTGAAAATGTCACAACAAGGCCATGTAAAGAAAAAGTGTTTATGTTTTTCATATCGGAGCCTTCACGCAAGTGCCAACGACAACTGCAGTGCTATTCTGTTACAATTTCCCTCAATGAACACCTAGGTTAAGTGAGCTGTCGTCCGTCCCGACGCTAGCTAAGGATTGACAAACGGACAGACGGACGGATGACAGCTCACTTCACAACAGAATAGACATAGGTACTGTTTTATTTTAGTTTACCACATTCAACTATCATCACAGATGTAATACCTCATACAATAGTCTGTTTACAAACTAAACAATTTCACAACCAAAAGGCATGTTTTACAATATGTAGCCCATGTGAATTCACTCAGAGTACAGTTTTCAAAAACCATAAGGAACGAACACGCAAGCATTCATTTTTATATAGTAGACTGCACTCTGTCCTCTGGTCTAATCGTTTTTTGACAGCTGCAACTAGTAAACAATATTTATGTTTTTGTAAAAACTGATACGCATACCTGTATTATAATGTCTGTAAGAGGTCATAAATAAGATAATCCAACAAGATAAGGCAGTTTATATATTTATTTTCTAACACATTTTAAAGTTAACATAAGGTAATCGGGAATAATTACATTATAAGGCAGCTGCCAAAAAACCAATAATATAATGGACAGGCTATAGCTGACCCGACAGACGTTGTCCTGTCCCTACCTTTACCTATTCTTTTTTCGTGAATTTTCTGATTTTCTCACCGTATAAACCTTCCCTGGTACACAGATAGTCCACAAATATTTCAAGACCAAAATTAGGCAAATCGGTCCAGCCGTTCTCGAGTTTTAGCGATACTAATGAACAACGATTCATTTTTATTATATAGAAGACTAGCTGACCCTACAGACGTCGTGCTGTCCCTACCTATCTACCAAGGTAGGTAGGTAATGCAAATATATCCAAGGAATATAAAAAGTTTCATACAAACTTTTATCCCAAATTTCACCCCCTTGGGGGTTGAATTTTGAAAAATCCTTCCTTAGTGGATGCCTTCGTCATATGAGGAATACGTTTACGAAATTTTAATTTTCTAGCCTTAAGGGTTTGGCCTGTGCGTTGATACATCAGTCAATCACTTTTGCCTTTTATATATATAGATAGATAGATAGATTCCAGTAACGATTATTTTATATTTCACCCTTGATTTCACCTAAATCCTTAATACAAAATCTTCTTTACTAACATTGGTTTTTTTAAGTTTTTCTGTACTAACACTACGGATTTTTATATAATATAAGTAAAGTTTTTTTTAATTATGTTAAACTCACTGTCTCAACTTCAGCATGTACTCCAAATCCTCGACGTTGTTGTTCAGTTCCACCTTCCGTCTGATGGCCTTTTTAGCCTCCTTGTCGTTGGGGTATATGTATTTGTTGTACATGTCCATTATGTACACTTCTGGCACGCCTAAGAAGTCACGTTGGTATCCATTGCCCTGGAAAATCATAAATGAGATATTAAAAAAAAGAATAAAAAAAATGAGGAGCAGCATCGAGAAGCAGCTTAGGACAGCCACCGTGTTTTTCAAGATAACTAGCATTTTACAATTATAAAAATAATCTGATTATTATTAGGGATTGAATATTCTTATGCACATTTACCAAAAGTTCAGTTTTAGCTAGGGAAGTACGGACATGACTTCAAGAAATGATTGAATTGAAGAAAAATCTTGTGATTCCGGTATCGCATAGAAAATCGAATGCATATTTAATAATAATAATACTATCTTTATTTAAAAAGTAACATAGACTCAAGTGTGTTAGTAACAATACTCCTTACCCCCTATATTAGTATTCTTAGTCTAATAACTTAACCTACTATGAATATATGTGAATCCCTGCCACACGCGTAACACTGAGGTGGAAAGCTTGCAGCAGCGACTCAGATATAAACAATCGAGCCTACTTGCCACACAGCGCAGAATGATGTTGGGGCTGGCACCTGGCGCACGAGGGAAGCGCATCGCTTTCCCATCGTTGCATAAAAACAATCGACTCGAGCTTCAGCAAACTTCCCTAACGCACTACAGAAGCAAGGCAACCCCGTCAACATCCTAAAGGCATTATTAAACTGAACTCGAAGGACCCTGTACGATTTCTGCCCACAGACTGCACGTGTAAAATGAAGCACGTATGCACGAAATAAGGCTGTTTTCACACCCCGTCAGCAACGTGTAAATCTGCGAGCTATCATATTTGCTCTAACCAACAGGGGCCTGCGCCCTCGCTCAATATCGTCATCTTCTTTCATGCCGGCGTGTATAGCGCGGTAATCCGCCCCATGATTGCTTATGGGTCGGTAGTGTGGTGGCCGAGGACCAAGCTAATCACAGCCGCAAACAAACTCCAGCGTATGCAAAGACTAGCCTGCATGGCGACCACGGGCTGCATGAGGACCACTCCGACGGCAGCACTGGAGGCGATGTTAGGGCTCCCGCCGCTTCACTTATTCATCCAACAAGAGGCGACAACTGCATTACGCTTGAAAACACTAAATCTCTGGAGCAAGACTAGCACTAGACACTCTGCGTTACTAGAGGAACTTAGTAAGAAGTTTCCTATAACTAAAGCTATTAACGACAGAATTCCTAAACAATTCATATTTGACAAAAAATACAAAATCCAACTGCATGAGGATCGGCGGTGTGAGGGCCTTCGCCCGACAGAGCTGCGGATCTTCACAGATGGATCTAAAACAGGTACCGGCACGGGGGCCGGCGTTTTCTCGGAAGACCTCAACATACATATAGCAATGCCGCTGGGTGCTTACAACACGGTGTTCCAGGCCGAGTGCATGGGCATCTGCTTGGCGGCCTCAGCTATACTAAACAGGCAGGTAGTAGGACAACCAATTCGCATACTGTCGGATAGCATGCATGCATGCTTTTGGCATCGTACAGGACCGATTCGTTTCTTATTTTTTATTTTGTAATAATATTAAACCTTGTTGTTATTTGTGTGTTTCGTCCTGTGCGGGCTAATAAATGCTTTTTCTTTCTTTTCTTTACTACAAGCTCTAAACAGCTACACGGTCAACTCCGGGCTGATACACGAATGCCATCAGAGACTGAACGAGGTGGGTATTCTTAATGATACAACCATTCAATGGATAAAAGGACACAGCGGTTCGCGCGGTAACGATGCTGCGGACGAGCTTGCCAGAAGGGGATCGAGCATGAGCGCGGTGGGTCCGGAACCCATAGTGCCTCTCCCCTTCGCGCACCTACGCACCATGGTAAGAAAACGTACCAAGGATCTACACCAAAGACTGTGGACCGAACATGGCGAGTGCAGGCAAGCCAAGGAGGCTCTTCCTGCAATTGAGGGCCGCTTCACGAGGCAAGCCCTCCGACTGTCCAAGCAACAGCTGCGCACGGTCACAGCCGCCATAACTGGTCATGGGTCTTTCAATAAACATCTTTTTGTCATAGGAGTCACAGACAGCCCATTGTGCAGAGCCTGCATGGGGGCGGACGAGACAGCAGCCCATGTGCTTCTGAACTGCCCTGAGGTCGCTTCATACAGGGCAAAGTACTTCGGAAACCCAGGTAACCTGCGGGAGATCGCCAGCGACGTCAAGGCGCTGCTGGTCTTTCTTGGGGAGCTCGGGTGGATCGAATGACCTACTTCCCACCTGTACGCAAAATACGCGCTTGGTCGTGGAGTTGCGGACACCGGCCCGTCATACTACTACTACTACTACTTCATGCCGGCGGGCAAGACATGTCCAAGGTATTTAAACTTGAATACCCGTGTTAGCGGCGTTCCATTCAAATGGACTGGTGGTATAGTTTCTGGACACCGTCCGCCGCCGGCACCAAAGATCGTGACCTCACTCTTGCTAGCATTGTAGGCCAAACCATGAAGCTTTGCATAGTCTTCACAGATGGCCACCAACCTTCTAAGGCCACAAACCGAGGCACTCAGCAGCGCCATATCGTCGGCGTAACTAATATTGTTTACACACACCCCATCAATGTAACAGCCGGCTCCAGCAGCCGGCCGGGTTTTAATGATAGGTAAAATAAATAAATGTGTATCCAAACCAAAAAACGAATGTGTATCCAAACTTAGTAATAAAATAAAATCGTATTTAGGTACATGACTTTATTCGTCGTATATTTGTCGGTCCCGGTATTGACATAGTTTTTCGACATTTCAGAGAATTATTTTTTACGTTTTTAGTCAGTCGCCGAAAAACTCGGAATTGCAGGATTTTTTCGATACAAAAGTCCATTCCATACTAAGCAAACCCTAAAGATTTGGTACATATGCATCATATTATCCCATCCCCTTAGATTACCTGATGAGCATCCAAATCCACAATCATAGCGTTCTGTATCAGCTTATGTAAGACGAGGAAGCGTATGAGTAGAGTGATGTCCGCGTATGGGCAGAACCCGCCGCCTCTGTCTCCGCTGCAGTGATGGAAACCACCCCCCACATTGATGGCCCAGCCCCGCTCTAGAGCCAACTTACCGGCTAAAACTGAACCGCCGGTTTGTAGCCTGAAATGTTGAATAACATCGAGTTTTATTTATGACATTTAGTGGCTGTTCAGTACAGGAATATAAGAAATAATAGGCGACTCAAACGATAAAATAAACAGTACATTAAAAGGTATAAATTGACAACATTGGTTGTGTAAACGAAAGCGATCTATCGGCGTGTGTGCGGCGTTGGATCGAATAGTAGGTCCCTCGACTTTCCCCCTTCTTTCCTCACAGTGCCCGCGGACATCGTCACACTACTGCAGAAGCGCGGAGTGGCGATCTGGGCTGCTTTTGATGTCCCAGAGGTTAATTAGAGGCGTTCGCCTCTCATGCATAAGGTTTTGACACCGGGTAAGTACCAATGCGACTGTTCCATTTCAAGTACTTTCTAAATTTATCTTGATTAAGCTGTTGTGACTGGTTGACTAATTCAAACAACCAATCAAATTGTCAAACAGCTTATATGTGCTTAACGCACTTGCGGCTGGCCGCAGCGCATGCAACGGCACGCCATATTCCGGCTAACTGTATCGTCTTTTCTACTGCGGTCTGCCGCACGTCGTCGTCAATTACACATTTTTTTCCAATAAATTGATGGCTTTATGCGACAAACACAATAAACTCCTGATCTACAAAAGCTTACTGAGACCGGTCCGGACGTACGGTATTCAGCTGTGGGGAAGCGCTAGTGACTCCAATATAAACATCTTACAACGACTTCAAAACATTATAGTCAGAACAATAACAAGCGCTCAATGGTTTTCAGCTTTGTGGCTGAGATACATGACAGCATGCAAATTAACACCGTGAAAGAAGAAATCCGATGCAATACTGAAACCTACAAAAAGAGGCTAGCAAATCATCCCAAGGATATTGCAGCCCAGTTACTACAAACTAGGCATGAAACGCGCTTGAAACGGTGTGTGATCCTGGGACCAGACCAGGTTTGGCCATGCACCATGAGGAGCTGCCTCCACTGGGCGGCACACTCGACATGACACAGCGCATATAACAAATTTGCTTATAGTCTACGACTGATTGCAAATACACACAGAGGAGAAAAAAAAATATGCGACAGCAATTACAAAATCATAACAATAGGTGTGTGGCTCGCCACAGCTCCAAGACAACCGGAGCGGTAGGCGGCTGGCGCCAAGTCAGTGCATTAATATGCAAGGTTTCATATAAAAAATGAAATGCGGCCTGCCGCAACGGCAGCAGCCGCAAGTGCGTTGTAGGTTAGTCACATACATTTTTAGTTACAGCAACCTATGGGCTAATTCACGTAACTAAAGAAGTGCTGTTGCAGTGCAGTTGCAGTTAAGTTTCGATCAAAACACCGCTTTTCGTATTCTCTACCGCTGTCAGATACGCTCGCGTCAAGTTCGCGTCACGCGAGCGCAATAACGGTACTCTACTGTTGCGCGTCTTTGGTGCGTGCTTCGGAACGCAACATGATCGGTATTCTACTATTCGTTTGACGTCTCAAAATTACTGTTAAAAAGAACTAAAATCTGTATTGCGGTATTATTTTAATATTATAATGTCATATTCATTGAAATGTAATCGATTCTATTCGGTTATTTAGTGAGTAATACTTTTTCTCTCATGTAACACCATAAGTAAATTTGGTAAAGTTTGGTTGTCGTACAGTTGACGTGCAGTTCACGCGCAGCTTACGCGCAGTTCAAAGATTACAAGAATACCGTTTATCACTCAAACTTGAACTTAACTGCAACTGCACTACAACTTCATCGGCGCGACATAAAATTACGTGAATTAGTCCACTGGTGTTCTTGTATTGGAGTTACCTCATAGGCTTCAGGTATGCATGCTGGACCAATATGTTTGGGACTAAGGCAAGCACTGGAACTTCTGCTATCATGGCTACTTTGGGGCTCCACTGAAAAAGGAATAACACAATATTAACATCATAATATCTATAATCATTACAGCATAAAAACAAGTGACTGGAATTATTCCATTTTTTGCTTAGAGTGTTTATGTGGCATGGAAGTCCTACAAAATATCAAGTCTTAAAAGTTAATGTAGATAGATTTATTTAGAAAAATTCATAATGTCCTTGCATGCACTTTCAAGTTTTCTGTGGAAATTATAAAAGTATTTAGCTAAAATACATATTTTTGCTTAACTCATAATGAATTTAAGTAAAGCATTGTAGGAATGGTAAAATGTCACCCGTAATTATTTTTTTATTTTGTCTCATGTTAATTACAGCCTCAGCATGTACATATTTCTTTTTATGAGTAATTATGTGTAAATGTAGTGGATTCTACATTAGCCCATTTTGTTTTGTTTACCTAGATGTAAGACATAATGTACAATTGTTTGCTTTCTCAATAAAATAAAATATTGAGCTGCATAAATACTCTAACAAATATTTCTGCATTGTCAGGATAACAGAAACGGACATAGGGTACCTTTCATCCTGAAAAAGTACTGTACCGGAAAAAAACAACAATAACGTTCTTATGATAATAGATGGCGCCACAAGTCTTTAGAATTTCTTTTTAATTTGCAACTTCGTCTACATTCGCAATAACCAATATTCACGCGGATGAAGTTGTGAGCAAAAGCTACTTATGAATATGGACATTCAAAGCTGTAAAAGGCTGTGCAACTCACTTTTAAAGATTTAAGGTATCTTTTGGTGTGAACAGTAAGTAGATCACCCTTCTGTGCTTCTAATGGTTTGACTAGATGTTCATCTGTTATTAATTTTGCTTCTTTCAGGAACTGTGAAATGTGGGATTTATATAAGTAATAACAATAGTTTTAATAATGAAACTTTAACCTATTGAACGCCATTGACAACTTAAGTTGCAAAACAGTCAAGTGGCTGAAACCCCACTGTCAACTAAAGTTGATTTTTTTTCTATTTTTAAAACAATATTATATATTTTGTAGTGAGACTGATACTAACTATTAATAGCATACTGACTGTTAATGAATTTTACAAGGCTTGGTGTCTGGGGTGAAGTCACGTAAAAAGGCGCTGGTATGAAAAAGGTTAAAATTTTACTTTCTGTCCCATTGACATGAATGCAGACAAGTTTTTTTTTATTATAAATATGTCTCTATAGGGCCTTTACAGTTGTGGTGGTGAATTTTAAATTATGAAGAAAATCCTGGCACTGAAAACTATGGTTTAAAATTTTACTCACTGACCCACTGACCGTGAACTTGTTTATTCTTTGAATAGGTACTCAATATTATTATAGCACCTAGGCAAATTTTCTTCAATCCTACGTGAATAATATCATAACACAGTAAGTTATAAAGGGTTGGGTTATAAAACATATCTATCTAAAAGTTTAAAAAGTATGATTACACATAGGTACCTGAATTATGTTGCCCCATTTCTTAGAATCAAATACATGGAACTTTTCTAAACCTAAGAAGGACACATTATAACTGTCGTCATATACAAGAGGCCACTGTTCTTCCCTGATATCAAAGTATAAGCAGCTGAAATTATAAAAAATTGCGATCAAAACACAGTGACAGACAGTCAGTCGTCAACAATTGAAATGGATTTCTGATAAAACGACGAAAGCTTGCTGAAAAAAAGAAGGTATAATTTCTTAACATAAACCTTGTCATGATGAATAAATATTGCAATTAAATTGAAAACTGTTTTCCCAAATACATTTACATTCTACTACGATTTTCCGACACACGACAGTACAACACTCCGCGAAACGCAATTTTCGATTTTCGCGGACGTCAATTTGACAGCAGTGGCAGTGCTATTACAATTTCGTTTAGTAACAACCAAGAGGTTTAACGTAACTTACACAACTAAAGCAGGTCAAAATAGGAAAAAATTATCTTAAAGAAATAAAATTAAATAGTTAACGAAATTGGTTGACTAATTATTTTGTCAGATTTGATTTGAATAAGCTACTGACATTACCCAGGACAAAGCCGAATGACGAATGACTTCACTCTTTTTGTTTTATCATTTTCTGTATTTCCGAACTACACTAACATACTGTTTGTTCCCTAGCAACCAATGATGACGTTTCCGGGGCGCGAAATGTAAACAAAACGTGGACACAGAAAGATAACACGTCATTAAGTTTTCATATAATTTATAATATTGTTATTAAGTATGTAGATACAGGTGATAAATATTCTAAATTTCCGTATTCTCCTTTTTGTTTACAATTCGCATGTGACTCAATATTATGGAAAATACTACATTGGAAGCACTTCAATCTGAAGTCGATTTTTACAGGGTAATACTTACCTAATATAAAAAAAATATTGCTTGAAACACTAGTTTACTTTATGGTACCTACACTTGTTTATTGATAAAAGACCGTTCGCATCTGCACCTAAGCATTTACTTTCTATTACAAAGTATACTGTAGCATTTACCAAATCAACAAGTCACATTTACAGCATTTACACAATGGTTTCCCCAGCAACGCAATGCCAACGCCTTACCTACCTACATAATGTATCACCTGAGAATAATAAACATGAAAATTTTACAGCAAAACCAAAATGTTGTGGAAGAAGAAATAAAATCCTTGATATGTGACAATCAAAAGTTGTCCCAGCAAGTGGGGATGATGCTCAAAGAGAAGCTGGAAAATGCCAGAGCCAACAACCATAACCAGGACAACAGCATGGAGTTGGAGGAGTTGAAGAAACAAGTCTCTTTGCTGGCCAAGGTTTTTGTGTTACACAGTACACTTTATTGAAAAGTGACGATTTTATATTTGCTAATCTTTGGATTATTATTTTTAGAACACTATCTCGTTACGTCTCATCAGAATTGGCCGTGGCAGTAACAGTTTGTCAATGAATCTAACAGTCAATATGGATCAGACAGTTGATTTTTCTTTAGCCAATGCTTGCCCAGCATTTTCCCACTGCTGGGCAAAGACCTCCCCCAAGTCTTTCTAGACAGATAGTATGGTATGGTGTAACGGGCTGGTGTCCGCAACTCCACGTCTCAGCGCGTATTTTCTAGACAGATGGACATCTATACTACTAATATTATAAAGCTGAAGAGTTTGTTTGTTTGGTTGAACGCGCTAATCTCAGGATCTACTGGTTCGAATTGAAAAATTCTTTTTGTGTTGGATAGTCCATTTATCGAGGACGGCTATAGGCCCATGCGAAGCCGGGTCGGGTTGCTAGTATTTAATAACTGTCGCTCTAATCTTTATTTTTTACTTTCATACTTCATCACCAACATCATCACCAACATCATCATCCACAGCCTGACTTTACCCACTGCTGGGTATCCAGGTCTCTCTATTAGTATGTGCCAATCTCATCCAGGTCCTAATCGCGATGGCAACAATATCAATCACCCATGTCTTCTATACTTACTTATGTAAGTACTTTTGCATCCTACTTTAGCTGCTTTCATCCTTTATTCTTGTCTACTGCACCTGAGAAGAAGAAGCCGTAGTGCCGTACCCATAGTATGTCGATTGTCCCTTAATGTCTAATTTGCCCTGGCTGGAGGCCCTTAAAATAATATTTTTAAAGGCACCACAGGAAAGTCCGGTTAAGCAGCCGACTACCTCCTAGGTTGACCTGCGAGATGCCAATTCAAAAAAAAAATGCTTTAAATTTCAGGAAAGAGATTCACTGCACGTGTTATGGCAAACTTCACAGAAGACCATAGATGCACTGGAAACTGAACTGAAAACTTATCAAAGTTACGACCATAGAGGGAAACAGGTACTAACAATTACTTTGCCTACCTATCTAATGCCCGTTTTCACTTACAACTCTTGGCGCTGAAAAGACTGTTTCAAATTCAATGGGGCGGGGCGCCTTTATTTAGATTTTACATTTAGGAGTAGATAGTGAAAACCGACATAAGTCTCATCATTACAATGGTTGGCTAGACTGCCAGAGGTTCCCCTATAATTTTAGGATCTTTCGGAATTTAAATTTACTTTGCTATGTAAAGTTCATAATCGTAAAGAGATGCTAATTAACTCAATGTGTAGATTTAACTCGCCCTCAGATTATGGTGGACTAAGGCATCTTTCGGGCAAATCTAATTATTATCAAACTCAAAATAGACTGTTCTTATTGTGAAGAGATATTTCGTTCCATGATTCTTTATCCTTACACTTATACGACGGCCATTATTATATTTTACAGTACCCAAAAGAAGATAGAAGAGATTTAGAACTAAAACTCGAAACAGCATTAACAGACTACATCGAACTAGAAAACAAACACAAAGACTTACAAACAAAGCACAGTATATTGGAAAACGAAATAAAAAGTAGAGAGAAAGAAATAGCAACATACAAAGAGAGAGGCAAAGAGTTAGAAGGAAGGTTAAACGACGTCACAAAGAGTTTAGAAGAGCATAGAATAAACTTGGCAGTGGAGAAGAAGAGTAGCCAAGATTTGATAGGCCAGTTGGGTTTGTGTCAGAAGGAATGTGTGGAGAAAGTGAAAAGAGAGGCTGAAGCTAAGTCGAAGGTAAGCCATCCTGCGGGCTAAGTCTGCTATTTTTATAATTTCGTCATTCCATTTTGCTAAAGGTTCGTAATCTGCTAAATTCATAATGGTCGATCATTGGTCGGTCGAATTAAAAGCAAAGGCTGCACAATGACGTTCTAATGGTAGGTCACTGATCAAAGGAACTGTCCAAATTTTAGCAGATTACCGCCTAAGTCAGTCGTTCAGTTGTCATTTTGTACGAGATTATCAATATATATCATTTCTTTCAATGACGTGTCAGTGGTTGACCATTGGAAAATCATAATGACGCCATTATATTAGTAGATTACCAAAATTGTCAAAATCAACAATTATGGGCCTCAAGTCTGTTATTACAATAGTGTCAGAATGGTCTATCATTGATTTTCATAATGACGCCATTATATTAGTAGATTACCAAACTTGTCAAAATCAACAATTATAGACCATTCTAACACTATTGTAATAGCAGACTTGAGGCCCAGCGCGCTTACTCTTCATTTTAATACCGACCGATTGACATTGGAATTTTGACGTTTTGTACTGTCGAGGTCGCCGCTAGCGCCAAATTATTATTAAATTACGTATCCATTTTGGGGAACTAATTGGAATCAGGATCGGGTTTAAACGATACTCTTGAGTTTATTTTGACAGCTGTGTATTGCGCCCATGTTGCGTTGTGGTTGTAATTTTCCAATGACAAAAGTGCAACTTTTTAGAAATTGTTTTGCGTTTTAGGCGGTTTTCAGTAAGTAATAAGAGTATAATATGGTACGATTAGCAGTAATATAGTATTTTACATAATTCCCATGAAAAAACATTTGCAATAAAGACGATATGAGCTTCGGAGGATGTGTCATACGGTCTTCATTCATTCAATAGAATACGCAAAGCGGTTTCTTTGAATAGAGGCGAATTTAAAGCAAAGCATGGATTCGTTTGAGAAAATATGTACAACCTAATACAATGTTTTGCCCGCTACTTCGTCCGCGTGAATGTCGGTTATCGCGGGTGCAGACGAAGTCGCGGATTAAAAAGTAGCCTATGTCCTTTCTTGGAGTTCAAGCTATCTTCACAGAATTAATACATTTTATACCTAATTATTAGTGTCTATTCAGTTTTTAAGAATATGTTTCACTTGTTATTTTATTCATATTTTATAATAAAACTGAAGTGCAATAAAAGAAAAGCAAATTTTTGGTCTCAAATGTTCGTATCGTTATAATTAGGTACGTAACTTGAAAATGAGATTTTTTGTGTGTGTAAATATTAAGGTAATTTTGGTTATATAGGGTAGGATTATGTATAAAAACGTCAGTATAGAAGGTTTGAAGTCGATAGGACAATCCGTTCGAAAGATAGAAGGAAAATTGTAAAGGTAAAATTGTGAAATCATAAAATTGCGGCCCGTAACGTAGCTAACTTCACGTGTAATCAAATAATCGTGGGGGCAATCACAAATTCAATCCAATGTTGTTTCAAGAGTACCGAATCACGTGACTGCATAGTTGACATTGGAATCATATTGTGATTACATTGAATTTAAAATTAATTTGAAGGGTAAGCCTCCAGGTCTTTGCCCAGCATTGTATTTTGACTATAAGTAAAAACCTTCCTCTTAAATCACTCTATATTGCTGAAAACCGCATTAAAATCCGTTGTGTAGGTAGTTTAAAAGATTTAAGCGTAGGTACAGACGAGACGGCGGGAGCGACTTTGTTTTATACTATGTAAAAATATAGAAGACTAGCTTTTGCCCGCGACTTCGTCCGCGTGAATGTCGGTTATAGTGGATGCAGACGAAGTCCTACATTAAAAATGCATGTAGCTTATGTCCTTCCCCAGGGTTTAAGCAATCTTCATGCCAAATTTCATCAAAATCGGTTCAGCCGTTTCATCGTGAAAGCGTAACAGAGTTACTTTCGCGTTTATAATATTAGTATGGATAAACCATTTAGGTACAGGCACTTTTAGATTGTACGATAGTCGGTCAGTCAAAAATTTGAAGCTTTCGATAGGTTCCTATGGAATTCGAGAATTATGAGGAAAAAACTCTATGGAAATTCTTTTAAAATCATAATGTATTCCAAACTAGCTTACTATGCCCACAACTTCGGCCGCGTGAATGTCGGTTATCTGCAGGGTTGTATATAATTATGTTACAGCCAAATCTCTTAACCAGTCAAATCTACTTTTGACTGGATTCAGTCAAAACCCTTAATAATATAAAACGTGTTTGCGTTACAAATACAAAAATACGCAGCGTCCTAGTTATAAGAATCACTACAAAACAAAAGTTTTAAAAGGGTCTCAAAAAAACCCCAACCAACCTAATCGGTTTCAAGTATTCAGGATTTTAAAAGGGTCTCAAAAAGAACCCCAGACAACCTAATGGGTTTCAAGTATTCAGGATAAAATGAACCGTTGAAAAGTACTTTTGACTGTGTAGATATAGCTGCAAAGATGTACAGAGGCCAGTACATCAAGCTACCACAACCTGTCAAATTTCTTTGATAGATTTTCAACTTTATTACAAAATAAAATAAAGTTCAGTTTCAATTGGGAAAATTTAATATCTTGGTATGGCTTTTTGTGCTGGCGTCTGTACTATGTGTACTGCTAGTTCGGGCCTACTTCACCTACTATATTGATGGCAATTTTAATTTCAGGTCGCAGAAGCTTTGCAGCTATACGATGTGGTATCGAAGCAAAAGAATGAGGCCTACAAAACTATACAGGAATTAACCAGTAAGTAGGTCTAGGTAGTACCTTCCTATATGGGCCTGTCTCATCACCTCACCCCAGATAAATATTCAAAAATGGATCAAAATTTGCATCAGAACGTATTTGAAAAGTGGAGAAACAGCCCTTTAAACTGCAAAATTATGGGATTTTAATAACAGTTAGAATATTTTACAGGAGAAGTCGCGCAATTAAAACATTCCGTATCCAGTACTAGACGCGACCTAGAAACGTCATACAGAAAAGAATTGGATGAAATTAAAAATAAATACAACGAAAAAGTAGAGGATATGTTGCAACATATGAGGAATTTAGATGCAGAGCTGGTGGAGAAAGGGTTGCTGCTGAACAAAACGTTAAGGTATACATAGATAGAATACTAATAATAAAAAATATTATAAAATACTAGCGGGCCCGGCAGACGTTGAAACTGACTGAAAATCGCTGGGTACAAAAATCCAGGTCTAGCGTACCCTACGCCACCTACCTTGTATCCACTCGACACAGCAATTTGGCTCTTCGCAGTGGAGAGGTAACAGGTACATAGATAAGTACTAAGTTATGCGCTCCTAGTACCAACATCAACACACCAACATCTAAGAAGCTCTACAACTCGACTGTAGCGCCACCTACCGGGTCCAATAGGGTATTATACCCATTTTTGAAAAGTGTCTCAATGTAGTGCTAATAATAAATTCTGTAGTGCTAATATGCCACAAAAAAAAAACAATTTTTATTCAATCGATATGTGCCATAAAAATGCATCTAAATATTAAATTTTCAAATTTCGCGCGTAGTTTGACGTAAACGCCTCTTACTGGACGCCAATATGGCGTCAATGACGTCAGTTCGTTTTGTATCAAATGAGCTCATATTAAATATGATAATTGTATATCATTTAAAAATAATTAAAAGCATAATTTGTAATAGGTGCAATAATGAAAAAATTACGTTGGTTACGAAAATAATAAAAGTACAAAGCCTATATATTATTAAGCCAATCGGTTGACTGACAGTAGACAATTTTTTGTTTACACAGCCGTACGGCGTAATAACCAAGAAGCAGCTTCATGGTAATAACATGGCCGCTACTATTCCACGGTGTTTTATAACAGATTAAAAATACTGAAAACTTTGAATTGAATTTAAAAATTTGTTTTGTTATTTTATGAACTAAAACTTACATTTTCCGACTGCTTTATGCCTAAACTATCTCAATAACATATTTATAGATTATTTCAAGTATAGAGTAAAATACCCTATTGTAAATCTAAAACATTCTCCAATCCACTGGTACACACACAAAAAATTTCGTCACAATCGGTAAAGCCGTTTAGGAGGAGTTCACTTTCATACACACGCACAGATGATCTTTATATATGACTAGCTTTTGCTCGCGTTTTCGTCCGCGTGAATGTCGGTTATCGCGGATGCAGACGAAGTACATAGACACACTAAACACACACACACACACACACATAGTTCATACTAAATTTGGTTCAGCTGTTTCATCGTGAAAGCGTTAAAACAGACAGAGTTACTTTCGCACTTATAATATTATGAGTATGGATTATTTATTCGATTCGATTAACCACAAAAGAGAGTTTATCTATAAATGAATAAATAAAATTGAACTGTCTATTTGTACTGTCAAAATAACAGCTTTTTCACTTACTGTGAAATTACTAATGTTTACTTTTATGGTACCTAGATACTTATACAAAAAAAAAACAATTTTTTTTTGCCTGTCTGATCTCCGAAATGGCTGGTCCGATTTTGAAAGGGATTTCACTGGCAGATACTGATGTTATGAAAACTAAACTTTACAGAGAAAATAAAATACTACTGGCTACAAACGAGATCTATTTGAAACAGCAGCAGCATACACTGAAGTCTGTAGACCCAAAACTCGCAATCGCAGAACAAAAACTCGAAACTATGTTTCAGGAATTGGTAAGTTACAGGACATCTAGCAAGAAGCAGAAAAAAATAAATGTTAACTACCTACTTACCTGCGGTTTTTCGAACGAACATCAACGCAAAATGAATGTGACAAACTAACAAATTGTCAAGTAGGCGTAAGCTTCTGTGATTGGCTATTGATAATTCAGCCAACCAATTGGGTACTTGACAGCACTAATAAGGGCTATGTGGGGGCCCAACATAAAGTACGTTGGGCCCCATCTAGTCCTTATTAAGCTTGTGATTGGCTATTGATAATACAGGCAACCAATTTGGTACTTGACAGCACTAATAAAGGCTATATGGGGGCCCAACGTAAAGTATATTGGGCCCCATATCCCCCATAGCTCTTTATAGTCCTTATTAAGGTTTTGTGATTGGCTATTGATAATACAGCCAACCAATTGGGTACTTGACAGCACTAATAAGGGCTATATGGTGCCCAACGTAATACTGCCTGACTCGTATACAAAGGATTTTTTAATGAAAAATTAACTTAACTTTGTACATACTTGTTTGGTGTTATAGGTGTAAGACGAGCGGGGCCCCTACCTCCTACACCTATACCCTCAGCAACTTTAATGTATTAGTTGTAGTTATGGCCGGGTATTTAAAACAAAATCCGTTCTGGCGAGTCATATTCAAAGTTAAAGTCAAAGTACTTATTTTATTTAAACCATTTACAAGGACTTTTGAATTGTCAAGATGTCGGTCAGTTAGACTGAAAGTTGAAGCTAGTTGCTCGTTCCAAAACGTATGTAGGTCTCTATGGAGAAGAACGAGTAAAAATCACACTCTTTTAAATCAAGTTTTTTTACAAAATACTGGTTACATGATTCTTGTTGCTTCTATATGGGAAAACTATGAAAGTAATCTAGCAATACAAAACATAAAAAAGAAGCAAGATAAAATCCAGGGCAGTTAAGACCTGGCCAATCTCTACTGACAGCGCCTGATCACTTACATAACGCGTGGATCAATGGATATTACACGCTAGCAAATAGTTTTTTTAGGGTCATTGTTATCAAAATTGATAAGGAGGAAGATCTATACATATATATTTGCTTGTATGCTGGTACCTTTGTACTTTGAAAAAATCTTTTCGTACAGGTATCCTCAGAAAGGCGCAACATGCAACTAGTTTGCGAGAAGCAATGTCTTGCGATAGACGTGCAGCGTATACAGGACAGTCACGCGAGAGAGACCAAGCGCAGAGACTGGGAGGAACAACTTCTGAAGACGCAGTGCGAAGAGCTCAAGTAAGATGGCGACGGAGACTTCAGAAGATCTAAAAATTAATAAAATGACATGCATTAAAGCTGTGTGGGGCCGGCCGCAAAATAGCACCACCCCTTTTCTAGCCCTGGGTGTCGTAGAAGGCGACAGAAGGATATTGACCAGAGGATGGGCAGCAGCGTCCTTCTGAGTACCATAACACCTACTGCGATCGCCAACAGGCATCGGCCAAGCATGGCAATTACGGCTGAACCTGAGCTGAGCCCTCCTTGGAGGAGACCTATGCCCAACAGTTGGCGACTAAAGGTTGACATGATGATTATGGTGATGAAAAAAAAACCTTTTATGAATGTAGGTGGAGCTTAAGCAGAGCCGTGATACTAGGGATTGAATAGTTCTAAGATTAATAACTAAATTGCTGATATATTTTAACTGTTCACATAAAAATCCAAGTTTGTGCATTCCAGATTGCAAGTAGAAAACCTCCAGAAATCATTAGATGAAACCCACGAAATGGTCAACAAGCTGCAAACCATGCTGGCTTCTAGAAACGAACTCAATCAAAAGTATGTAATTTACATAATTCAAAAAATACTTCAACAAAAGTTATTTCAGCTAGGGTTTGACATACCACCAAGCTTTCTCAAAATCTTGAAAAAGAAATAACTTTCCTTTTAAACTTGCAGAATGGTGACAACAAAAGAAGATGAGGTTGTGGAATTGAACAAACATTTAGAAAATCAAATGGAGCTTAGTAAGAAGTAAGTTAACATTTTCACAGCAATAATATTCTATTCGATTTAAAGGTAAAAAAGAATAAATAACTGAATTTCCATTATTTACAGATGGAAAGAATCGTACGTAGAAATGACAGAGAAACTTAAAAACAAACTCGAAGAAATGCACAAAGAAAACGAAGAACTTCGCTCAAAGTTAAAAATGTCCTGTATTGGATCTTCAGAGGACAGCAATTAAATAGCTAACATTTCAATTCAACATAGGCATATTTGTATAGCACCTTATACAAAACGCATTTCGTGGTAAAGCGGTCATAAAATGAGAGAGCGAGAAGACTCCATACTAAGTTGGCTAGAAACTCTGTATTAACTATTTACCCTCCTACTCTCACATTTTATGACCGACTGCCGTAAGTCTTGGCATTTAGCGTAGTAATTTATAGAAATAGAATAGCTTTTATGGCCGGGATTTAACTGGCAAAAGCAATGCAGTTTTAACTACCAAAAGAATTTCGATTTCAAGCATGTCGAAAATAAACAAACTTTACCCGTCCCTTTTCTCTTACCGCTTTGTTGCTTTCATGGTATTTCCGACTTTATTTTAACATAAGCAATGCTGCGATTTGTTTGGCAGTGAAAACCGCACTGCACTAAGGGTCACAAAGTTTGCACCTAGAAATTTTAAGGTTGCAAATTGTGTTTTGATACACAAAGTATAAGATTCATAGAGTTATAATTTGGACGAGACATGAGCTATGTTTTTGTATAAGTTACAATTCAAAATTGATCAGTTTATACCATTCTCCTTACTGCTGCAAAGTTCATATTTTTCAAATCCCCTTACGATGACAATCCCTTAGGACTGAGCTGCCTCCTTAATGTTTTCCTTAGGTTATAGGAGTGTTACCATTGCTGTGCAATATAAATATATAATTTTACATTTTAATTTTGTCTTTTATTTGAATTACTAAAAACTTACCACTCCTCAAAGGTTCCATCTTACTTGATTCAAAATGACGAAATGCCAAAGAAATATTCGAAGTGTATATTTCCAATATAATTAATAGATAACAATATAAATTACTCTTATCACTTGATAATACAGGTTAAAATCGTAAATCACGCTGCTACACACTCGGAGAACATACTTGGGAACCAGTACAGCGTTTCTTTAGTATCCTGGGAGTCTACCCACGCGAGGCCTTCCTTCACCATGTGGTTCAACGCATTTTGGGCTCTAGTTTCATTCCAACTGGAATATTAAATAAAAGAGAAAGATATAAAAAACAAAAGAAAAGTCACACAACTGTATGTCTATTCTGTTACAATCTCCCTCGGTAAGCACCTAGGTGAAGTGAGCTGTCATCTGTCCCGATGCTAGGGATTTACAAAGCAATACCCTTACTTACAGCGCACTTCACCTAGGTGTTTTACCGAGGGAGATAGTAACAGAATTGCACTGCAGAATATCAATTTTATCATTATTAGTTTGAGAGAAAGGGTGATTTTGCAATTGCACAATCACAGTCATATTATTATTATTCCTCCAAACTGATTTCAGATTTGGTAACTCAGTAATGGCTGGTTAAAACTTAAATGCTAACTGTAGATTTTTTTTCCACAAGTATGAAGTATAGATAAGCAGGAGATTTTTCTTGTTACCCTTATAGGCCAAACCCAGAAACTGGTTTGTCTGTCGTCAATCTATACTTATAAAGCTAAAGAGCTTGTTTGTGTGTCTGAACGTGCTAATATCCGGAACTACTGGTTCGATTCGGAAAAACCTTTTTTATTATAAAAAAATTGACATACGTAAATTCACACAGTCGAAGAAGGGGGACAAAAGTTAGTATTGTAAATGTGACAAAAGGTCCTGAATAATATGTGAAAATAATTCATTCAACAATATAATAGAAGTAGGACAGTAGGGGCTAAATACATTAATAACATTACTGACAGAATTACTGTGAGAGGAATTTATGAAAGTGGTTTATTGCATTTTAAATATGATAATAATAATAATATGTGGGGACATTTCTTTTTACATAGACATTTTTTTTACATATATTTAGTTATTGACTTTTGGTCTTAACTATGCTAACTAAAGTAAAATAAATAGGTATAGGTAAATCTTACCCTAAATCATCAGTGAGTATGCTAAGTGACACCCAAGCAGTTCCTAGGGTATTTGCTTTTTGCAGCACTAGTGTCTGATCCAGGTTAAGTTCACCCGGCACAGACTGAACCAACCACTTGCCTTTGCCTATAGGTACCACTGTAAATCTGAAAATGTATGTAAAACTAATAAAAGTTGTTTATGTTGAATAGTTTAGTCAAGTAGTTTTTTCTAATGACTAACAGGAGGTTAATAATAATAATAATAATAATAATATAGCCTTTATTTCGGAAATATTTGAACATTTAGTATCAAGTCTTTCTATATCAAGTCCCTTATTTCCGTGTGCCTTTTGGCATAGGCCTCCTCCAACTGTCGCCACTGGTTTCTGTCCTCTGCCACTCTTGTCCAGAGTGGTCCCAAGGTCAACCTTAAATCGTCTTCCCACCTTCTAATAGGACGACCCCTCTTCCGTTTGCCATCCCTGGGATACCAAAGGGTCACTACCTTGCTCCACTTTTCCAACTTGCTTCTTAATAGGTGACCAGTCCATCTCCACTTTGCTTGGTCAATTCGCGTGAGTATGTCAATTACTTTAGTTTTAGATCTTATATTATCATTTCGTATTTTATCTTTCAGCTTTGTGCCCAACATACTCCGCTCCATTCCACGTTGGCAAGTGGCAAGTTTATGCCTTAAGTGTAGTGTCAGTGACCATGTTTCGCAACCGTAAGTTAGACATGGTAGGATGCATGTGTCGAAGGTCTTCTTTTTGATATGCATACCTAAGTCCTTACTTTTCATAATTTCCTTCAAAGACCAGTATTTCTGCCACCCATAAGCAATCCTTCTGTCCACTTCTTTCGTCATACAATCACTGGTGGATATCACTTGTCCCAGGTACACATAATCACTAACATAGTCAAAAACGTTTCCGTTCGCTATTATATCCACTATTTTTGAGTTAGTCATTACTTTTGTTTTTTCTTTATTTATTCTAAGCCCTACTTCTAAGCTTTTTGTAGTTAAATTTTCTATCATTACTTCTAACTTCTTTGGATTTTCTTCAAATAAAACAACATCATCTGCAAATCGTAGGTGATTTAAACGACAACCATTTATGTTTAGACCATAGTTCTCCCACTCCAGTTTTCTGAAGATATTCTCTAGTACTGCAGAGAAGAGCTTTGGAGATAATGGGTCCCCTTGTCTAACTCCTTTTTGAATAGGGAATGATTCACCGACTGACTCCAATCTGATGCTGCTTTTGGCTATTTCATACAGTTTTTTAATAATGTTAACATAGGTTTTATTTACTCCTTGTTGTATAAGGCTTGACCATATATAGTTGTGATTAAGGGAATCAAATGCTTTGGAGTAATCAATGAATGCAATGTATAAGGATTTCTGATATTCATTGTATTTCTGTATGATTTGTTTCACAGTATGGATGTGATCAATAGTGCTAAAATTTTTTCTAAAACCAGCCTGTTCCACTGTTTGGTTTTCGTCCAAAGTAGTCGTCATTCTCTCTAGTATGACTTTCGCAAACACTTTATACACGTTTGAGATGAGGCTTATTGGTCTGTAATTACCGATGTCATCTACAGGAGGTTGCTGGTACTAAAAGAGATGTACTGCTCTCATTAGTATAAACTGGTGTGAGAATGCTGTAATATGAATTAATCTTGATACATAAAAACAAAAGACTCCTCACTCATTCAATGACTAGACCCCTGAAGTTGAAATTTGGCAGGTAGGAGATGTTACCTTAAAACAAATATATTAGGGCCAAATAAAACTCTTGAGTTTTGATGAAACCCATATGTTTTATAAACATGACTGTGCGGTGGAGGTTTGACCTATAACATTTTTCGCCCAACAGTTAATGAGTAAAGTGTCTCTGACTATCAATAGTTGCAAATAAAAGCTAATATTTAATATTTTAGTGTATCTTGTAATACCCACAACATGTTTCTCTAATGATTCTACTTCCCAAATTCACTCGAAAACAAGGTTGCGCAATATTGATTTAGCAACATATTTTTGTTTTGCTTGGACCATAGTCACTGGAAAACAAACTTGAGCTTTCAGGGTATTGTACATTGTTTACCTTACCAACTACAATTTTTTGAGTTAGGTAAATAAAATAAATAAATAAATAAAAATAGTTTATTAGTAAAACAAGTCATGGTTCAAACAAATTTTTAGATTGGAACCTCCTTTTAGGCATGTAGTGCCTGTGTTAGGAGAGTCCGCTCTTCTATAGCAAGATGTGTTATATAAAAACAATGAATCATATATTTTTTTACGCTAAGACTACTTAAATTAACATTAACTTTAACATAAGTAAGAGTGTTTATGATGTAGAGTGTAATTGTGTGTGTGAGTATTGCGTGTGAGAGTTTTCCTGTAGGTGTGACTGAGAGTACATGAGTTTGAGGGTGTGTATGTGCCACGGTTTCAGCAGTGTTTCAGTATCATTGTAGGTAAGTGTCTGTATCCATTCGATTATAAGTTTTTTACTGTCGTGGTAGTTTTTGGGATAAATGTAGATGTATTTATTGATTTTATTATATAGTGCAGCAGATCGTTTACTAAATTGCATACTGGCAAGCAAAGTCCTAGTCCTAGGGATATTTAATATCAAATCTTTCCTTCTTTTTTTTAGTATGCTAGTATCATAGGAAATAGACTTATGTTGTTTTAATATAATTTGTGTGATGTAAAGTTTCTAAAGGTCTCAATGACTGGACCCCAAATACGAGCAGTGGCTTAGTTTGGGAATAAGAATCCAGTACCTTTACTGTACAAAAATTACATTATATTATATTAACTATTAAACTTTTTTTTTTTTTGCTAGTTTTTGCTTTCCCTCTCCTGGGCAAAGGCCTCTCCCCATTCCCTCCATTTCTCTCAATGTTGTGCCTCATCCCGCCAATTCGCGAAGAAGCCATCTAAGGCCTTGGTCTACCGCGACCCCGCCAAAACTTATTATTTAAACTTATTTTATTGATTCCAGCTTTATTTGATGAATGATTGTTTCTCAACATTAGTAACTCACCCATTTCCAAATATCCTTAGTTTCTTAACAGCAACCAACAGATCCTCATTGGTTATTTCTTGGTGTATCTTGCCCCTGCCCCGAGCAGCAATGAGTCTTGTTCGCAGTTCCTCCAACGTTATGAGTCCTCCGTTCTTGTAGTTAGTCGCCAAACAAACTTCTACTATTTGTACTCCTATTTCATAGTAAAAATCACCGATTCCTGAAAGACAAAATGTAAGATTTTATTTTGAATACCTATGTATTGAAGTGTAAATTTAGTTAAGCATGTAATGTTTCGTTATGGTAATAGATAATACCTTTTAGCATTTAAGCCTACTTCAATAGTTCTTTATCAATCAACTTTTTTCAACAATTTCTACTCCACTGATAGAAATATAAGTACTCCACTGATCATCATCAGTACGCAACAATACCAATCATATAGAACAGGTTGATAAGATCTTCTGACAAACCTCAATATGAACAGGCCACATATTGTAAAATATGTATTGGTTGTGTATAACAAATACATATATTTGTATTATTATTCACAACTATAATCATTTATTATTTGGTTAACTCTATTGTTGTCTGTAACTATATTAATGTATTCAGTAATACACTTTAGTGACGATGGTAAAAAAAAATGTAAATTGTGTATAATTGCCACACATAGACCTCCTGTTAAATCTAGTGAATTAGTGAAGTAATTCATAATGTTACAAATTTATATAACCTGTAGTATGTGATGGTAAATTTAGACAGGATTGGTCAAAGAATATTTATCCCCTAGAAGACCCACTGACCGAAAATAAATGTGCTAAAAACGAAAATCATTGGGTACCAACCTAAAACAGACCAGAAGCCCTTGCCCGAAGCTAAGGGATCAACACCGATAGCCGCACACATCTCCTGGAACTGCCTCCTAAACTGTGCGTTCTTTTTAATCTCACTCTTGTGTTTAGTCGCGAAATCTTCTAAGTTCTCCCTAAACACATCCAATTGTTTAGACATCTGTTGAAACTGATTTTCTTGGATTTCAGACCCTTTTTCTCTGTATTTCTCTTGTTCTAACCTTTGCTTTTGTATAGCACCTACTCCCGCTCGACGCCTCATGGTTAGGATAGTTTTTTACAACAAAATGTTAAGACTTCACTTTATAAATTTACAGGCGTACTATTATTAATCAACACAATTTCCTATAAAAACAAGTACTTAATTGTAAATGTAAAACAAAACAACCATGGAATGACGACGACTGAAGAGTAGGGTTGCAACGATATATCGCGTTACCGATAATATCGACACCAAAATATCGATATTTATATCGATATGTCAAAATCATTGATATCAATAATATCGATATCACGAAAACCCGGAACATAATTTGTTAAATACATTGAAATTTTTATTGAAGCATATTTTATTTCTATTTATTTTACCTGCCATTACTATTACTGTCTAAATCTAATCAAATATAAATAACTAAAGCATCAAAACTGCAAATCAAAAGCAATTTTACAATCAAAGTTATTTATTTTGTTACAAAGATAAATGAAAAAAGTTTGCACACAGCGAAGATGCTATTCAACAAAATATGGGCGTATATTTTATTAGATGTTTGATGTTAGGTGTTGGAAAACACAAAACAGTGTTGAAACATGTTTGACATGAAAAATATTTATGTGATTATCATCTTCGCTGTGTGCTTGCTGTTGTTTTTTTCATCTATCTTTATAACAAAATAAATAACTTTGATTGTAAATTGCTTTTGATTTCCCTAATTTTTACAGAGCTATAAAAATAGTGAAAATATCGATTATGTCGATAATTATCGCGTTGGCATGGCCGATATATCAGATATCGATATTTACCTGCATTCGATATAAATATCGATATTTCAAAAGATTTTGCATCCCTACTGACGAGTGTTGTTTCAGAGTTTCTGACATTGACAGATTGACTTGACTGTGACATTGTCTGAATTTCTGACACCACAATAGATTAATCAGCGACCATGGAACCAGTGAGTGACAGTGAGGCGAACACAAGAGAAATGGCGACCTGAGATCTCAACGATGATGCAATCAACGCAAACTTCAGAAGTCGACGTTATTTTTCATTAAATATTTCTGATGGTCTAACTGTTCTGAATCTGAATAGTTAATAAAGTTTATTTATATAATGTTGTCTATAGAAAGTAGATGGCGTTGTCCTACATTTGATGAAAAAGTCAGAATTATTTTTTTTGTTCCTGTTGGAGCGTTGGACTGTGGAGTATGCTGTGGGAGTCATGAGGGAGTAGGAAGGAGTAGAATGCATGGCCGGAGTCTGAAGCTGGATTCTAGCCACAGCCACGTCACGTCACATGTTTTACTCTAGCAGTCAGAAAAGTCACGACAACGCGTCGACGACCATGAAAAATCTACCTAATACTCCTCCTCCCTTTTTCCTAAAAGTACACGAAAATCAGAAAAATAAGCTGACCAATAATTAATATAATAATTCCCGACTTATAGGTATCATGAACATTGTTTGAATCATGGATCATTCTGTAAACCCTCCATCACCATCCTCCTGCGGTTATCCAGCAGAGCCACAACAAGGGTATCGGCAGAGGTACACAGGCAGCTACCGGCCGTGCCCGTTACGCGCCGTTACCCCCAAAATGTAGGTATTTGGAATCTGCGCATAATAGCCGTCAGTTGCAAGCATTCATTTTCTGGAATAAAAACTCAAGAAAAACAATACTGTCTATTGTTGATACCTACCTACTTGATTGTAAAATTCACCTGCAAAACATCACCAATGTGAATAATCTTGATACTGTTGTTAAAATTGGCGTTACATTATAATTGAAGCCATGGCTACGCTCCAGAAAACAAAATTGTGGATTGTGGACGAAACATTAAAAAAAAAAACAAAAGAATTTCCTTTATTCTGATTCCCAATAGAATAGCTCTAAATAAGTAGTAAATTAAAAAGAGCCGCAAGTACTCCAAAAAGAAGAATGCCATCCCTGGTGGGGATCGAACCCACGACCTTTGGATTAGAAGTCCAACGCGCTATCCTCTGCGCCACAGGGACTGATATAAGACTGGTCAAAATAACTGTTTAGTATGTACAATAATAAAATATTATGTTGTAAATACATTTTTATCGAAAAAATAATATTAGTGATTTATTTTAAGAACTTTCCCAATTCGATTTGCATTTGTATACCATATTTAAGAGGTATTACGTATAAAAAAGTATTTATAGTGTTCGATTGTTGTCAGTAGTCGTCAATGATTTCAACCGGAAAATAGAAATGTCAACAAAACAAGACACGTCAAAAATCTATGTTTGGGAAGTTTGAAATTTCCAGTGAACTGATTAATTATTTGGTATTAAATTAGAATGTAGGCATAATTTCTGATACGTAAACAATAATAAAACAGTTAAAGCAATAAAATGGAAAGTGGCATTACGATCGAACCCAAGTCTGCTGTTGCTGAAGCCGCAGATTCCGCAGAAACACAGAATGTGGCGACAACCGAGTCTGAGGAATCTTTTCAGACATTAATCTATGGATTGTTTGAAAAAAATGGTATAATTAACGATGTCAGAGCTTATTTACGTGGCCATATCATAGAAGTGTTAAAAAGTGCACAAACTGGTAAGAAATATTAGAAAAAAAAAACTAAAACTGAAAGTCTTGCTTTTCCCCTTCAATGTATTCTCGGCGTGTCATCATCATTCCAGTGACGTGAAACGCAATATAAGTATCATTATTAAATATTTGGCTCTCTTGCTCACGAACAAATTTGTATCTTCCATCCTTGTTTTAACAGCTGCTTTTGTTTTTGCGATATAAATCTGTTGCATGATAAACAAAGTTTTATATTTGAACATTCTATATTTTTCTGTTTTATTTGTTCTCTAATAACATGCAGTCCATGTCAAGAATTTGGTTAGGAATATACTTCAATATCTAAAAAGATGTCAAAACTTTTTGTGATTGGAACATATGGAAAAAAATATTGTAATTATTCATTAACTTTCAGAGCTTGATCCGTTTTCTTTCAGCCTTCTTAGCCCCTACAAATAGTGTATTCCTGACCTGTGTGTGTGTGTAACTTTATGATCATAATTTCAACAATATCTGTCTTATTTCTAGGTGATCCTCCTCAATGTCAGAAACGATTTACACAGCGTCTCGAGCTGACATATCAGGCACTTAATATGTTAATTGCTGAATATCTGATGCGCCTAGTAAGTTATACAACAAATATGTTGTTACATTCTCCAGAATTCCTGGCCTGGAAAGGAGGTAGCTATACTCAACCCAGAGGAGACAATAGCAAAGTCAAAGCATGCCCAGCCTTACTACCACTTTGATTTATTAATATGGGATATTTATAACATAGGGATGCTCTTGTATAGTAAACGAGGTCTTTTTAAATTTACTGACTGGCGACAGAGGGATATTGACCAGAGGATGCGCAGCAGCGTCCTTCTGCGTACCTTAACACCTACTGCGATTGCCAACATGCATCAGCCAAGCAAAGCGATTACGGCTGAATCCCTTGGGGACACCTATGCCCAACAGTGGGCGTCTAAAGGTTGACATGATGATGATGATGATTTCTATTACATTTATATTGATGCTCCAGTTAAGTTAAAACAATAATGTTTGTTGCCTGGTCTTCTAAGGACAATACCTATATAATTTCATCTGATAAACTTAAACACCTTCACTACCAACCTAACATGTTATGGAGAAAGAATAATTCTGATGAGGTTGACCCTGAAAGCCCCATTTACGTGGTGCAAGTTAGTTGCCTGTTGAATGCAATAAATTGAAGCACCAATGAAAGTTGCATTGTCTCAACGGTGTTTAGGCAATGCAAGTAATAGGGTATTTTACTCTATACGAGAAAAAATCTATAAATATGTTATTGAGACAGTTTAGGCATAAAGCAGTCGGAAAATGTAAGTTTTAGTTCATAAAATAACAAAACAAATTTTTAAATTCAATTCAAAGTTTTCAGTATTTTTAATCTGTTATAAAACACCGTGAAATAGTAACAGCCATGTTATTACGCCATACGGCTGTGTAAACAAAACATTGTCAACTGTCAGTCAACCGATTGGCGTAATATAGGCTTTGTACTTTTATTATTTTCGTAACCAACGTATTTTTTTCATTATTACACCTATTACAAAATATACTTTTAATTATTTTTAAACGTTAAACAATTATCATATTTAATATGAGCTCATTTGATACAAAACGAACTGACGTCATTTACGCTGAGCAATATGGCGTCCAGCAAGAGGCGTTTTCGTCAAACTACGCGCGAAATTTGAAAATTAAAAATTTAGATGCATTTTTATGGCACTTATCGATTGAGTAAAAATTTTGTAATTTTTTTGGTGGCATATTAGCACTACAGAATTTCATTGATACACTTTTTAAAAATGGGTGTAATACCCTATTGATTGCTTCAATTTAATTGTATGCAACAGGCAAGAAACTGGCATCATGTAAATTTGGCTACAATATAATACAATAAGGTATTGCAATTATTGTCATTCTGCCATAATTTTAAACATTTTCTTTTTTTTTTCCCTAATAGTTTCGAAACATAGTTCAGTTGTCAATAAGTGAAGTTGTATTGTGAGCGAGAAAGATGGTCGTCAATTTGAGAACCAGTCTTCACCTGAACTAATATCAAAATATGCTGCACACACTTCAAATTACTTACCAACCCCCTGACAAACTCTAATTATAACTTTGCAGTGTACAAGAATTACTGGTGAAGAAATTGTTATGTAGCTCTAATTTGTTTTTTTTTTCCAGGAGTTTCATTACAGTTTATCCGTATTTGTATCTGAAATACCATTACCTAACATGGTTTTTAAGTTCGCCAAGACCTTGATGGAGAGGGTAGATGACAACATTGAAGATATGAGGTTTAAGGACACTGATGTTTGGTCCATACTAAATTATTTAGGTGAGAAGTTGTACTAAAGTGTGCCCTAAGTCTAGTCTTTACGGTGATTGTTTGCTTATTTGTTAGTAAGAGGTAATCTACGTAATGCCGGCAGTTCACATGGCGCATTTGTACAAATATATGCCTTATTTGGACAATACAAAATCGACTTTATTTCAATACGTGTAGGGTAAATTTTGTATTACCCAAAGAAGGCAAATATTTGTGAGATGAAGTACCAGCATAAGAAGTTTACCGATAACAACCATCATTTCATGGATAGCACACTTTTGCCGAATACTACCAGCTATCTTTTGTGGTAGGTAAGTATACTTGACTTACACATGGACAAAACTGAGGGACGAAGCTGGGGTTGTAGTAGGTTTGCTCCCAGTTCTACATATTATTTGTGAAGTAGTGTTTTAAGTTTGACGACACGGTTGGCGCAGTGGTTGATTGACTGCTGTGCAGCGTATTGCGGGTTCGAATCCCGCCCAGGGTAAACATTTGTGTGATGAGCACTTGTGTTTGCCTTGTGTCTGGTTGTTGTTTATCTATATACATATCTATTTATTTATTTGTGTATGTATATCATCTGTCTAACACCCATAGTACAGGATTTCTCTAGTATGGGGTCAGATGACCATGTGCGAAATGTCCCCACATATTATTAAAAAATATATTTTATTATTAATGTACGGAAATACTACTTTCCTACAATTTTTGGTAGCAATTTGGTTAAGGGAACTTATATCAAAGTTCAAAATATTTAATTATTTTGTACTTATGTACATTTTACTTTACCTAAGTTGGATGGAAAATTAGATATTTTGCACAATAAATTGCACCTACCATGTTATCTCTTCACCACCTTTCGTTGACTGGTAGAGAATGACTAAGGTATTAAGTCCGACTTTGTACCTTCTTTTGTTGCATTTTTTTATTAGATCATTGTCTCCCACTACAGCAAAGGCCTCCCCCGATTCTTTCCAGGTATTCTTTTCTTTCGCCGCCTCGAACCAGCCGTACGCAGTACGCGTCTAGATCATCTCGCCACCTCTTTCTGGGTGACGCCGATCATAATTTAGTTGAAATAAATATATATTGCCATTTAGCAACTTTATGATCAATTTCCAGGAGTGCAGTGTGATTCCGAACATGCGTCGAATGTAGTAGAAATGTACAGCAGTGATAAACATCCTCTGCTGCTGTGCATATTAAAATGTATGCCTATGTATAAGGAGCAGGGAGGGTCTCCAAATAGTAAGTTTTTCTATTTTTGTTAATGTTTAAATTTCTCATTTTTGCTAGGGGAAAAGCCTCCATTTACTTAAAGCTGTCTGGGGCATCAATTTAGCATTCTTACCTATACTCTTTTTGCAACTTCCATCCATCAATATGCTGCTTCTCCTGCAAGTCAAAAATGACGTAAGACTTGATCATGATATTTCAAATTTATTAGTTGGGGATATAGAATTTTCATTTATCAATATTATTTTAACCAATTCTAAATGCTTTTCTCCATATGTGAAAAACTGTTAGACTAATTGGGCATAGTTTTACTAAAATGAACCAACCCACGCTAATATGTCACCCATTTTTCGAGCTAATTGTAATAATTTCGGATTTTTACGCTCATTAATTTTAAATCTATTCTAAGTTTTGGATGTACAACTCGTAGACCTACAACGCACTTGCGGCACGCCGTATTTCGCCTAAGCATATCGTCTGGGTTCTATTGCGGTCCACCGCATGTCGCCGTCAATTACAAGCATTTCTTTTACATTATATTGATGACTGTATCAGCGACCAGTGGCCTTCCATTAAAGCCCAAAAGCCAAGCTTGCAATCAATAATGCGAGACAATAAAAAAAGACATAGAAAGCACAAAAATAAAATATTTCTAAGGGCGGGTTGCTTCAACTAACCATTACTGACCGGTAATAGTCAAAAATGGCGCTAACTATCGTCAAATAAAAAAAAAATGGGTTGTTTCACGAAATCATACGTCAAAAAGTTACTATTACCATAACCGACCAGTCATCGTAATTTTGTGTTGTCAAACAGCTACTTCAAACATCAAAATATTATGGAATCTCTTTTTGAATAACTTTAACTGACGGATTTTTATGTCATGAAACAACCCGTTATATTCAACGTAAATTAACATCGCACGTCATAATAACTTTTTCACCGTCCGGATGTAACGTTAACCGACTGTTTGAAACAACCCGCCCTAAGTAGGTATTGAATCATTATCTCATCTGTCGAGCTTGCCCTAATTTAGAACCCTAAGCACGCCACTATCAGCGACAGCAATTACAAATTCATAACAATAGATGTGCAGCTCGCCACAGCTCCAAGACAACCGGAGCGGTAGGCGGCTGACAAGCAATGGCGTGCCTAGGGGTCAAAGTTAGGGCAAGCCCGATAGATTTAAAAATAAAACCCTGATTTTTAAATACCTATTTAGAGGTATTTTCTTCTTGTGCTTTTTTTATGTCGTCTCGCGTTATTGATCGCAAGCCAGGCTTTTCGGCTTTAATGGAAGGCACGCCACTGCTGACAAGTCAGTGCGTTGATATCAATATCATGGGGTTTCATATAAATATTGAAATGCGGCCTACCGCAACGGCAAGCGACATTACGGCCAGCCGCAAGTGCGTTTGTAGGTCTTATAGCTTGATGGTAATATAAGCGCATTTGGATTTAGTTTTAATAAATTTAATCGTAGAGAGATTTTGAGTTGCTCGTTTTGGTAAAATTAAGCCGTTTGTATAATCTATTTCGTTGCTTCAGGTATATCAGCAGACTCTCTGGCAAGTACAAAATCGTTGAACAGCGCTGATAATGAAGCTCCACAAAAACAGCCTAAGTGCAAACACTACTATTATTGTAAGAAATGTCAAAACAAAATGTATAAGCTCAAGAGCAAATATAAGAAAAAGCAGAAATATTTTGCCAAGGTAGGCTGATTTCACTCCCACCTATAAGCTTAAGCGAATTTTAACTCTGGGCGAATAAGTTTAGAATTTAACACAGACATTTGCATTGCATTGCATTTTAAATACTCAAGAACACCTTAACATCATTCTGTTAAGGTGTTCTTGAATTGAAACAGTTTGCACTTAGTCTTGTAGAATGATAGAGAGGAAACACATACTTTTGTATGATACCAACAACATGACATACTGGTATGATTATATTCAATTCTCTAGATTTTGCCCACAACTTCGTGCCTGCATTTTCTTACAGATTCCTATTTATTTTATTAATAAAATATAGCCTATAGAATTCAGGGTTAACATAGCTATAATCGAAAAAAAAATCAGAACCGGAGCAGTAGTTTCATGTATTTTTTTCATGTTTATAATATTGGGATATATACCATTGCATATCAATAATAAGGATAATATATTTTTTTATGTTGTTTGGCATGGTAATAGCTAGCAGTTTCATGATATTAAGAACAATATGCTCTTATTAGGGTGCCAATATTTGTAGCAGTTGCAGATTCATTGGCGACACGGTTGGCGCAGTGGTTGAGCGATTGACTGCTGCTCAGCGTGTTGCGGGTTCGAATCCCGCCCAGGGTAAACATTTGTGTGATCAGCACTTGTGTTTGCCTTGTGTCTGATAATCTGGTTGTTGTTTATCTATATACGTATCTATTTATGTATAAGTATCAGCTGCCTGACGCCAATTTGGCCTAGTTCTGTTCTGTCTCCCGCTTGATTTGGAGGGAAGTGGATAATATGTTTTTATTATTTCTCCGGCGTTATTATCTGATTAATTTCGTTGCGGGATCCAAGACAGTTGTAACGTTCCTCCGGGACTCGTCGAGCTTCATTGCCGCGACGCTTTTCTGGTGGTCACTGTTGATTCTGGCTTTCAGAAATTGCTGTGGTTTGGAAATAGTGTGGCTGGCTACCAATCTCTGAGCTGCTACTGAGAAAATCCTATAGGAAAATACCAATATCACTGCTCGACCTTTGGGAATCGAACCCCTATGCTCAACAGTCACTCTTGCAGCCACATGACCAACGGGTCTTTTTCTACTTGTTCAATGAATATTTAAACTATAGCAACCAATCTACGGTTCCCTAGCAACACATTTTAGACCTAACAACTTGGAATTAGGTTATATTCTTCTTCGAGTTCGTTTAGAATCGTAGTTACCAAGAGTTTTGAAAATGGTTTTCTTTCAGAATGTTATAAATAAAGAGAGTACTAGCTTAAATTCTATGAAATCTGAGGGGCTTGTTAAGAATATTAACGCTATGGAGAAAGACCTCATTGAAAACGTCTTTAAAAATGTAAGTCCTATATAGGATGAGTATGTAGAAGAATATAGAATATTCGATTCGTGTTTAGGTAAAAGTATATTGAATTCCATCGTGTTGTTTTTTCCAGTATAGAATTCCACAGAAAATATGTAGTTACCTATTCATGTCCATTCTTATTCATACGTAGGTAACTACCTTTTGGAAATAGATTCAATTCAAATTTCACTAGAAAATGGCGTTCACAAATGCCTTTAATGGTCTATTATTGTTATTAAATACATATATCAATTATCGACTTCGACCACTTGGTGTTATGGATCGGCGAATTTTAAATAGTCATTGGTAATTGTAGCGTTGTTATAAATTGTGAACAGATATTGAAAACAAAATCGTTTGTAGATGTTCGAGCAACTCAAATCAGTGTACGAAACGGAAATGGAAATGATAAAAGTCGCAGAAGAGAATAAGGTAAAACGATCGATGGCAACACACGAGATGCAGCTACAGAAGAAACAGAACGAGGTTAGTTGGCCACTTTATCTTAGACGATGGTCTTGCGGCGGGAAACATTAAATACATAAAATAGATACAAAGCGGCGGATACAAAGGCATAAAAAGCGGGGGTTCGACCTTCACAATTTTCGCCGGAAAGTCGTTGTTGTAAAAACATAATAAATTAATTTAATACGTATTTAATGTTCTATCAAAATATGTGTTTAATGTTCCGGCTCAGCGCTTTAACATTATAGCTAATTTTCCCGTAATTCTATGTCTTTCTGAGCGACGCGACGGTTACATCTTTATTGTGAAGAGCAAATATTCTGCCGCGGTCTGTTCTGTAAAAAAACCACTGATTACAGAGATTGACAGCTCATCTCAGCTCTCTTTTACACAATAGCACTGCTGTACATAACCTTGCTCAATATTTGCGCCATAAAGTTGGAAGAATGTCGTGATGACCAGTGGTTAAGGTTAAGGGTTAAGAAGAAGCCTTGCCCTGCAATAGGACAGTAATAGGCTGATATTATTATTACAGTTGGAAGAGACATTTAAGGCTCGCGAAACAGAACTGGAGCTAAGCGTGCAACACAAGAAGAAGTTCCTCTGGGGCTTGGCGCGGTCGTTGCGGGAACAGCACCAACATATGACGCGCGCGATGCACGATGTGCGCGCTGAGACGGAACGACTGGAGGTCAAGGTATGATTACGTAAAGAACAACTAACTATAACATATAACGGGGTGAATAGGAATGCAGGGCTGAAACGGGACGAAACTTTAAAGAGGATTTTAACGTTATAATAATAAGCTTTATTTACCTCACACATACACTGTTTTTTATTAACCGACTTCAAAAAGTTATCAATTCGGATGTTTATATATTTTTTTTTATGAATGTCGGACATAACTTCGTCATATATGGAAGAAGGATTTGCAAAATTCTTTTTTTGTTCGAAAGGAGTTTATTCCGAAATGGTCCCATTTAAATTTTGCTAAAATAGATCCGGGCTGGATCTATTTTGGCAAAATCAATAAAATCTCAAAAGAAAATACTTAGATTACGTTTTAGTTTCTTCAGTCTTTGGAGGACTTAAAATCTCTTTTAAGTGTGTCGCCGTTTCTTAATGGATTTGGAATGTTAAGGCAATACTAAAAAGCGAAAAATAAAAAGTATTTTCTAAAAAAAGAAAATCGCCTTCAAAAACTAAAAAGTGATAAATAATTTTAGCACAGAACACACATTACTTTACTTTCGGAAGTCGGTGGCAATACAAAACACAAAGCCACCGCCACCGCCACCGACTTATGCACAATGACCGCTAGCGGTAAAAGCCTCCTCCAACCGTTACCATGGTATTCTGTCTCGTGCAACCTTGCTCCATGTTCTGCCTGCTATCATGGCTATGTCATCGCTCCATCTTTTGTGTGGTCTGCCTTGTCTGCGCTTTTTAACCGACTTCAAAAAAAAGGAGGTTATCAGTTCGATCCGTATGTTTGTATGTATGCATGTATGTATGTTTGTCTGCGATTATCTCCCGTTTGGCTGAATCGATTTTGATGCGGTTTTCACAAAAGTGTTTGTTACAGTCTGGAGAAGGTTTTAGTATACAACAACTAGAAATTTTGAAAGCGCTTTTTGAAAGAAAAACAACAAAAACCGAGAAGATGTTTTCGTTTCTTCCATCTTTCCATCTTTGGAGGACAGCAACAGTGTTGCCGTTTCTTAATAGATTTAGGTGATAAGGAGACATTAAAAAGTGCAAAATTAAAACCTTTTTGAAAAAGAGAACTGCCTTCTCTTTTTTCAAAAAAGTTTTTTTATCCAATGGATACCAGTTCGTGGTCATTTTTGACCATCTCTCCTCTGATACTCGTTGGATGTGGCCAATTAGTATGTTAATATTCGTATTCGTATTTCGTATTCCTGTGAGGCTGTAAATATTAACGTAAAAACATATTAATGGTTTTACGTTATTATTAACAGCCTCACAATCCTCTTAAAAATAACAATCCGTTTTCTTTTCCACAGGAAGACAGTCTGAAAATCCAACTGGCTGAAGCCGAAAAGATTCTAAAGAAGCGAGGCGAGGAGATGCGGTTACAGATAACGAATGAATTAGCACTCTTAGAAGGCCACCTACATTCCATGAAAAAAGAGAGGGAAAAAATCACATTAGAACGCACCGAATTAGAAAACTTAAAAATTATAGAAGCCAAGAACAGTAAAGTTAATAAACAGTACAATGCGGAGTGCGAGGAAATTCGTTCGCACTACAATTTATTAAAAAATGAATTAGCAATACTGAAGATGTATGTAGAATCTACTCAAATGCAAGGCAAATGTGTTATTGAGAGGGGAACGGTTACGGAGCCGATGGAATTAGATTCGAAGTCAAATGTAGCGTTAAATAACAGTCAGGGGAATGAAAAGTGTTCTAAAAACGACGACTTCGATGATCGAGCCATAATGAATCAAGTTGTCAATAATTTCCGGAAGAAGAATGTGAATTTTAGTCAGGTATGGTTTTTTTTCTTTAGTTGTGTCACAGATTAACTAATCGTTCCTTATGGAACAGAATCTTCACTCCGTAGAAAAAGATAGATACATAACGCTATAACTACCTACAAAAATGTGTGCGAGTGCGCTAAAATGTACCTTATGCACACGCTGGACAGTATCTAGGTACTACGTCGTCAGCCGTGGTGTCTGGCGATCACATGCAACTGTCATTGAACGCAACACTAGCAACGCTAGGGTTGTCTGTCTATGCTAAGAAATGATTACACAAAAGAATAGGTTACTAAAAAACAGTTCATGACATATTTTTTTATTGAAAATCTCAAAAATGCCTCACTTTAACATAAGGGTCGAATCAAATGCCTCACTTTAATAATGGTCAATGAACTTTTTAAGAAATATCGATTAAGTATCATCATCATCATTTCAGCCGACGTCCACTGCTGGCCATAGGCCTCCCCCAAGGGGGGGGGTTTTGCCATAATCGCCACGCTTGGCAGGCGGGTTGGCGATCGCAGTATGGTTAAATATAAAGATCAGTAATTTGATGTGTGGCGACTACACTCGAGCGAACGCGTGGCAACCGACTGAATTTTGTTCACCCGGGCGGACGCGAGCCGTAGGCCTGGTTGTGTCTAGACGAGTTGTGACTCACCTAATTTACTTTTAATTGACAACTCATTTTGCTTCGCAATTTAACAAAACCGGAGGTGTGTATGAAAAAGAATGTAACGTTCATAACTTACATACCTAATTAAGTTTGTTTGGCCTCAGACTTGTAGTGTTATGGCATTTATGGCAATTTACATGTTGATGGGCTAAGTAAAAACCGTACGAGTTAATTCGTCATGGTTAAGCTGGGCTTGTCGCGGTCGATCCGTGGATGGGTGCCCATCCATTTCATACCAAGAGCCCTCCTTGCTTTGGAAAGCAAGTAAACTGTTGGTCCCGGCTGTCATGCTTACATCATTGACAGTCGTTATGGGTAGTCAGAAGCCAGAAAGTCTGACAACCAATCTTACAGTAAGGCCGACATATCCTGGCGGTCCAGAAGTTAGCTGTTTGGCTGCGCAATGGATCGTTTAGGAACGAAATTGTCTACTGCGCAGGTAATTGGCTAACTTCAGGACTGCCAAGGTACGTCGGCCGTACTGTACTAAGGGGTATCGTGTTACTCAGTAATCAGGTTGTGGAGGTCAATACATTAAGCAAATCAGTCTTCTACATTTTATAAGCATGTTACATACCAAGATACTTTTTTAAATTGTAATTACAAAAGTTTAAACGTCGAATGTATGATTAATAACTTAGAATTTAGTCTGTTCTGAGTTAAATAAAATGTGATTTTCTTTATAAAAAATTATTTAACCATAAATAAAAATATTGGACCACAACACCAGTTTTAGGTCAAAATAAACGGGTCGAATTTTCGTAGTGCATTTTTTTATATATTTTTTTTCTTATCTAGTCGAATTTAGATGAAATCTACCGAGAGAGGAGTCGAGACCGCAGCCGGTCGTCGAACTCTAGCGAGGCGGGAGACACGGCGGCCCCTGACCTTGACCTCGAGCGGGGATGCGACCGTGACCTCATACAGCGGCTCAGGGACGAGAATGACAGGCTCAAGGCAGACGCTAGACGGGTAGCGTAGAAAACTTTATTTTATTATTTTTATTTTATACTAGGCAGTAAGCACCATTACTATTTATTATTTAATATTTCCCAGACAGAACTTCTTGAATAAAACACTTTATTTCAGCCCTGAAAACCGGCTGTAAAATAAGATTTTCAGTTGTTTTTAAATAAAAAGTTTTTTAATTGAGTTACACCAGTATTATTCAAAAATTTGCTGAAGCCCACAAACGCGGACATCACCGACACGTGAATGTTGAGGCAATCCAGCTGCTAGACAATACAGACTTAGTGCGTAGGCTAAAAAGAACTAAACCTTTTGAATTAGTGTAGTGTACAAAGTGAATGAATAGTAACAATACTGTGCTATACATTTAACACATGAACATATTGTTTCTTTAAATTATATCAAACTCTAAGAAAGTGCTACAGTCTTGTGTAAAAGTTAAAATGGATACTATCTTTAGTTATATTATAATCTATCACGTAACATATTAAGTTAAATTGCTTATTAGTATTTTAGGGTAGATTGCAATTAATTATCAAGAATTAAATGAGTTTGCAAGTGTGTGACGTCACAGGTTGTTATTAACAATCTTTCGGGGAACAGCGTATTTTATTGAAACCATTTATTTGTGATTCTACATTAAATAAAAAGGAGGAGGAGCTCGTGACTAAGTAAAAGCCGTACAGATCGATCGGTCAAAGGTTAAGCTATGCTTGCCGCGGTCGGTCTATGGATTGGTGACCATCCATTTCATATCGGTTCCCGCCGCGCTTCGAAAAGCACGTAAAGTCATTGGTTATCATTCGTAGATCTTTGGCAGTCGTTATGGGTAGTCGAAAGTCTGACAACCAATCTTACCAAGGAGTATCGTGTTACCCAGCAACTCGGTTGTGGAGGTCCGATAGGCAGTCGTTCCATGTAAAACACTGGTATTCAGCTGCATCCGGTTAGACTGGAAGCCGACCCCAACATAGTTGGAAAGAGGCTAGGCGGATGATGATGACATTAGATAAAAAAACGGTCAAGTGGGAGTCGGCCACCGAGGGTTCCGTTCAAATTCCGTGGTTTGGTCACCCATAGGATTATGACCATACCTCGATGATTGTACAGTCAACAGCAAAAGTAGATGATCAAAATCAGAAATTCAGTATTAATGAACGGAGCTCGCGTCAGAACTGTGTGGCGTCAAAGTGATTTAAAAGTATGTGTGTGATAGTCACATACTTTTAATAATTAAACTTGTAATAAATTCTATAAATTAGTGTTAGTAAATTAGTACTGAATTTCTGATTTTGATCATCTACTTTTGCTGTTGACTGTACGTACTTTAAATGAAGACTATATTTTTTATGTTTTAATTACAAATGTATAGTTTTCAAAAAAATTCCTGTACTTGTAGTATAAGACGATATTACTTGCCAAATTTCATAGTTCTAGGTCAACGAGAAGTATCCTATAAATTTAGATTCCCTTGAGAGTGTCGAAATATACGTTTTTTTGCGGCATAAACCGCCGTATCTCTTTTTCACGTTAACTTAGAAGTTTGATTTTTTCACAGCTTCAAGCGACTGTAAACTTGAGTAATATGGTTTTAATTTCAACTCGATACCTCCACGCGTTCTTGAGATAAACGGTCTTGACAGACAGACGGACAACAAAGTGATCCTATAAGGTTCCGTTTTTTCTTTTGTTTTGAGGTACGTAATCCTAAAAATGTTTTTTTTTTTACTATTGATAGGCATACGTTTGTCCACTATCTCACATGATAGGAAGCGATGATGCGATGGTAAAGTAAATGATGTTTGTTCCAGCATTGGCCACACTTGTCGCAAGAGATGACCGAGGCCGCGACCCCGCGCCCGCGCACCGCGCCGCCCCCCGCCGCGCAAGAGATCCACAGGTGAGTACGTCTAATATTACAGAATATGAAACTAGAACACAGTATATTAACCTAGATGCAACGATCGTACGGCATACTTTTCAGTATGCCATACCATCGTTTCTGTCACGTTCAAATCGAAGTCCTAAGCTTTGGCATATTAAGTTTTAAGAACCAATTAAGAATTCTACGCAAAAAAAGAAGGATTATCATAAACAGATTAGAAAAGAAAAAGATTAAGTTACTCAAAAAGTTTGCCTATGTATAACATATATATAAGGTGCTATAAAAATATCTGCCACGGCTTTAATGGGAGGTAGTATTGTGTTTAAAGATTACAATAGTGAAGAACTTTCGTACCCCAGAATAGTTAATTTAATTTGAGAAAATAAAGTAGTTTAATAAACATTGACTCTACTCTGCATAACGCGTTTCACAAATTACGCGCGATGTGTCGCTTCGTCAATGAAAACAACTGCTATCTCTTTCTATCTGTTCTGTGAATGAAAACTGAAATCAGCTGATTAGTTCGTCACTATCTAACCTACTAGGTACACAATAATACGCAGGGAAAAAAGTGTTTTAAAAGTGCAATTACTTACCAGCTACCGCATTCTTCCAAAAAACTGACGTAGGTAAATAAGATGATAAACTTCCCATCACACTTAAAACAGGCTTTGGACTGACAAGTTAGTGTAAGAATCGCAATTTTTTTCTTATTATTTTTAAACAGTAGGTGCTTAGATTAATACTTAGGTATCAAATAACGATAAATTACAGTAACTTGGCGTTGCCTTCGCCTTCGCGTTGCACACAAATGTAGGCACGCTTACGTACATGTCTCTTCACTTTATTTAATGTGTCCGTTTCACTTTTTACTTGCCTAAATGCGCGTTTGATGCGCCTTTTTAGTTCTTCCACACTTCTAATAAGTATGATGACTCACTCGCACACCAAACCTCTGCTGGTATAAGTATACTGCATGCGCAGTTATGGAGTTACACTCGCGGTAGCACAACACCATTTCAAGATATGCTTGATTGGAATACCGTCGTCTGGGAGGCATTTTTAAAGGAAGCGCGAGCGATTATCCCGTCGCTAACCGCTAATTAAAACTAACTTCCGAGCGGGCGGGGGGCGACCGGGCGACTGGCGAGCGGGCGGTCGGCTGGCGCGTGCGACGAACGGGGTAGTGCGGGTCAGGGTGGGGACGTATTGATAAGAATGGCAACAGTGTATGAACGGCGCCGGCGTTTCGCGAAACGATTGAATTGTACCTATTCGGTGCGGTGCGGCAACAGCAAGTCTACGTGATGGTTTAATGCGAATAAATCAATTCAAATTTATACGTACAATTTTTTGTATGAAAAAAAATATGACAAATGATCAATAATTTATCTTTACTATTGTAATCTATAAACACAATACTGTCTCCCATTGCAGCCGTGGCAGATATTTTATAGCACCTTATATATAGTTTGTCATGTTTTAAAACTGGCAACATAGACCATTCATGTTAAGAAGAGTCATCAGTCTGAAGAGTGATTGGTTGTACGATATAACTAGCGAATTAGGTTTATACACCATGGCATTTCAATCGTGATTACAACAGCAGCCCGTATCGAACGACTACTAAACATTCATTAAAATATATATATATTTATGAACATTTGAATAATTAAAAATCTATATAATAAGAATGAATCGTCGGCCGTTAGTCTCGCTAAAACTCGAGAACGGCTGGACCGATTTGGCTAATTTTGGTCTTGAAATATTTGTGGAAGTCCAGGGAAGGTTTAAACGGTAAGAAAATTGAAAAATTGATTAACAGGACAACGTCTGTCGGGTCAGCTAGTATGAAAATATTATTCAATATAAGAATGATGCGAATAATAAATGCTGTTACGAGCGCGGTTCAAGCTTTGAATTTCAAGGGTGACAGGGAATTGAGCGGTGACATCTTTATCAGAGTTCATTCACCATAGCGCAAAAATGTGTTCCTTACTATTGACTGGACTGCGAGACCGAGAGAAACATTTTTCTTATTAATGTTAATAATTTTTTTACTGCGTCTAGAGGTATTTTATGTCAGATACATTGACTGGATGACACATGATGATGATTACATGGACTGTAGGACGAATAAAGAAAATGCCATGGTGTGTGTACACCACCATTTATTCTCAAAGAGGCAAAAGAGCCACATGAAAATATAAAATAACATGATGTAGTAACCTTTTGCTCTACCACTATACTCTCGGACGCGGTCGCGGGCAAAAGCTGCTAATATTTTAAATAGTACGCTGTTTTAGAAAAATATGTAACTTAAGGGGGACGTACCAGGGTAGCTCGCGAAATTTATATTTTGTTACGTTTTTTGCAATATGCAGCTCAGTATCAGGTTGCATTAAAATAACCTTTCTGACTAACTGACCGACTCCTTGACAATTCAACTTCTTTTTCCTGCCCTTATCCCATGTTACTTGGGGTCGGCGCAACATGTTTTCTTCTTCCATTCCGTTTCATTTACGGATTATGCTAACTTGGAGAGCTATCTTGATGATTTTAATTACTTATATTTATCCAAACACATATTTGTTACTCCCGCGTTTAAGTTTTTTATACAATTACATAATAGGGTATTTTACTCTATACGAGAAAAAATCTATAAATATTTTAATGAGACAGTTTAGGCATAAAGCAGTCAGAAAATGTAAGTTTTAGTTCATAAAATAACAAAACAAATTCTTAAATTTAATTCAAAGTTTTCAGTATTTTTAATCTGTTATAAAACACCGTGAAATAGTAGCGGCCATGTTATTACGCCATACGGCTGTATAAACAAAAAATTGTCAACTGTCAGTCAACCGATTGGCGTAATATAGGCTTTGTACTTTTATTATTTTCGTAACCAACGTATTTTTTTCATTATTACACCTATTACAAAATATGCTTTTAATAATTTTTTCATTGATATACAATTATCATATTTAATATGAGCTCATTTGATACAAAACGAACTGACGTCATTTACGCTGAGCAATATGGCGTCCAGTAAGAGGCGTTTTAGTCAAACTACGCGCGAAAATTGAAAATTTAAAATTTAGATGCATTTTTATGGCACTTATCGATTGAATAAAAATTTTGTCCAATATTAGCACTACAGAATTTCATTGAGACACTTTTCAAAAATGGGTGTAATACCCTATTGGCTGAAAATTTAAAAAAACGTAAGAGTATTTGAATTTCCCAGGCTACCCTGGCACTTTCACCTTAAAATATTTTAATATCCCAGCTTGAATGTCACCGCGAGTGCCAACACCATGAGCGTCGGCTGGCGGAAGGGAGCTGGCGAGGAACTGAGCATGTTCAGTAACGCACAGCCTCGGATCCTGGTGCCGGGAGACACGCTGCCCTTCATCGGAGTGTTGCGGGACAGGCATGGGAACGCTAGGAGGTACTGATTATACTACGTACAGTACGATTCAGACTTTATAGCGGCTCTGAACACGAGTCGAGGGGCTGCGCTGTAACAATTTCACGTGTCAGCGGTGTACTGCGCAGTCAGTAGCTCACTTCACAGCCGCCGTTAAGTTTGAATCAAACTGTACTTTATATACAGGGTGGGGACGACGATACGACAAAAAATTAAAATACTGATAATACTAGTTTATAAGAATATTTTGAAACTATCAAATAAATCCTAAAAACGAAATTCAAAAAAAAAGTTCAGATAGACTAAAGAGCATAAAAATGTAACCAAAATAAAACACCATTTGAAATATTGGTTTTCTAACTTGTGAGAAGAGCGGCAACTTGTGGCGTCATAATTTAATATTATTAATGCTCAATAAAAACACAATTACACTAAATTACCAAATCCTACCATGTTAATTTTTTGTGCTTTTGCCATCCCTACCCTGTATACTTTTGTTCATTAGCTAAGTATAGTAACGCTATCCTTATTTCAATGTTTGTATTTGCTGAAGCTTTTTATTAGCTTCGTTATTTCACGACAAATACAAAGAGATATATATTATTTACTCTGAAAAAAATAATATAATTAAGCAGGTATTTCGACAATATATCGTTACTTGGCCACTTAATGCCTTTAATACTACGTTTAAGTGGAGAATAGATGTAAATGAAGATCAATAGGTTAGACGACACCAACAATCAATTGACATAGTTTTTAAAAGCAGTTAAAACACGATTCCTCAAAGATTTTGTAGTACAATTTATACTTATGACGTCACTTCTACTTAATTATTAGCCAACTCAATTGATAACTGTTTATTGATTTCGAAGCTACTAAAAATCTAATTTTATAGTAAATTGAAAATGTATAAATGTTTTCAGGTTTCAAGCCTAAAATCAAGTATTTTTTTTTTAAGAGAACAACTATCTTGGAATTATTGCTTAATGGTGTCATCTACCCGATTCTTTTATCTGTGAGCTAGTGCTGCTCGAATTTCACTATGGTTTGGAAAACCCACCGCACTAATCCCAACTACAGCAACGTTGGGACCTACTGTTAACATAGATGAATGTAGTACTATTTGGTATCAGCAGGCCACTGACGGCGGGAATCCAGGCGCGTACAGGGCGCGGCCGCGCAGGCTCACTAGCCGGCGTCAGCAAACCCCGGGACCGACACGTGCTGGGTATGTATACTGAGACACTGCGCGGGCTCACTGGCGGGTGTCAGCAAGCTCCGGGACCGACACATGCTGAGTATGTATACTGAGATACTGCGCAGGCGAGCAGGGGCTATCGTCCTCAGAAAAACTTCGGCGTTGTCTATACATGCTTTGATAACCAAACTGCTTCTTTGTTTAGCAACCCTGATACTAACAAGACAAGCGTCTTTTACATATTACTCCCTATGAGAATATGAGAAGGAAACGTGTTAAGTGTATTTTGTACCGGTATATGATCATTAGTCCCTGTGGGTAGTCCGGGCCAAAATAACACCCACCCATGTCATCCCAAGGGTGTCGTAGAAGGCGACTAAGGGGAAATCCGGAAGTCGGGCAGCGACGGCTTCCGTGAATTCCGTGTACTTAACAACCTCACTGCGATCCTCAAGACGCCCTCCCTTATGGGGGAGGCTTTTGTTTAACAGTGGACGTCTTCAGACTGATGTTTTTTTAAAATATTGTAATAGGCTTGCGTTCTGTTTAGCGTTTGTGGACTACAAGAAAGCATTCGATTCGATTTTCGATTTGAGACTTGGGCTGTACTGCAGTCTCTCCAACGGTGGCAAATCGACTATCGGTATATCGAGGTGTTGAAGTGTATGTACAAAAAGTCACCATGTCAGTCCGACTTCAGGACCAGACCTCGGAACCTATCCTTCTGCAGCGAGGTGTGAGACAGGGAGACGTCTTATCTCCGAAACTATTCACCGCTTCATTGGCGGATGTCTTCAAGTTTCTGGACTGGAGAGGGCTAGGCATTAACGTCAATGGCGAGTACATCTCTCACCTTTGGTTTGCCGACAATATAGTGGTCATGGCTGAGACCATGGAGGACCTCAGTACAATGCTCGATGACCTCAGTAGAGCTTCCGAAAGAGTGGGTCTTAAAATGAACATGGACAAAACCAAGGTCATGTTGAATACCCATGTAACACCCACTCCTATCAAGATCGGAGACTCTACATTCGAAGTTGTAGACGATTATGTCTACCTGGGACAAACGGTCCAGTACGTTAGGTAGGTCTAACTTCGAGAAAGAGGTCAATCGTCGAATCCGACTCGGCTGGGCAGCGTTCGGGAAGTTGCGTGGTATCTTCTCGTCCAACTTACCGCAGTGTCTCAAGACGAAAGTCTATAACCAGTGTGTGTTGCCTGTGATTACATACGAGACCGAAACGTGGTCGCTCACAATGGACCTCATCAGAAGGCTTCAAGTCACCCAAAGGGCAATGGAGATGGCTATGCTCGGAGTTTCCTTGCGTGATAAAATCAGAAATGAGGACATTCGCAAGAGAACCAATGTTACCGACGTAGCCCGAAGAATTGCCAAACTTAAGTGGCAGTGGGAAGGGGACATTGCTCGCATAACGGATGGCCGATGGGGCCGAAAAGTTCTGGAGTGGCGACCGCGAACCGGAAGACGTTGCGTTAGAAGGCCTCCCACTAGATGGACCGATGACCTGGTAAAGGTTGCGGGGATCCGCTGGATGCGAGTCGCACGGGACCGGTCAATTTGAGGACACTTGGGGGAAGCCTATGTCCAGCAGTGGACGTCTTTCGGCTGAAATGATGATGATGAGGCTTGCGTTTGACCGCAACTCACCAGATCTTAAGTGATAATGTGGCCTAAGGTGGAGCACGCTAGACTAGGATCAACCGGTTCACTCGTACCTTGAAGATACCCAGGTTATACTTATCAGGAAACAAAGAGGCGGGCAGTGATGATGATGATTGTTTTGTTAAATGCAGGCAGCAACGGGCAGGGGCTGCGCGTGAATGTGGCTCACTTCCCCATCGCATCGTGTTCGCTAAAAACAGACGAGGACACATATCAGTCTGTGTGGTAAGTTTATAAGTCAGTCTCACATTGTTGTAGACTAGCTTCTGCCCGTGACTTCGTCCGCGTGGATGTCATCATCAGTTATCAAACAGCTTATGGCAATCGACATTACTGTTATTTTCTTTCGGACCAGTACGACTAGGATCCTTTTACAAACCAAAAATATATAAAAAATAAACAAATTTTATCTCTTTATGATACTAGTGTTGATATAGATCACAAAATCACACCTGATTTTTACCAAGGGGTCGACAGAGATAATAATGATAATAAATATGAGGCGACATTTCACACACGGCCATCTGACCCCAAACTAGGCAGGTCCTGTACTATGGGTGTCAGACAGCTGATACATACACAAATACATAAATAGATACGTATATAGATAAACAACAACCAGACACAAGGCAAACACACGTACTCATCACACAAATTTTTACCCTGGGCGGGATTCGAACCAACCACTGCGCCATGATGTACAGATCTCTTGTTTAAAAATTGCACGCCCTTCCACAGCTTAGCCTTAACCATAGTATCCGAAATGTCTGTACGCGCATAACTTCCGAATTACTGCAACAAATTGTATAATTATTTTTTGTTGTGTTAGGTATTGCCAGGGCAAGGTTTGTATGAAATAAAATCCAGGAAATTAAAAAAAAAATCATTCGTGCGAACCTGTGGCGGGCCGCTAGTTTAACTATATTTTATTGCTAAATCGTCTTGGCAGCCAACATAGCGGTCTGTCAAATCCTTCTTATTACAGAGTTTATCTCATAAAAATATTAATACACAATAAGGGTGGATATGACTTTACCATACTCTACCTACAGTAATTACCGAGAAACTGCGATGACAAAGAAATAAAAAGTGAATGACGTACGGCTGTGTATGCGTACAGTGGGCAGTAAGTACATCGAGCTACCCCAATCTGTCAAATTTATTTGATAGTTTTTCAACTTTATAACAAAAGGATAAGGTTCATGTTTAATTGGGAAAATTTGACAGTTTGGGATAGATTGATTTGCTGGCACAGTATAAGTATTAGTTCTAACATACAGTAGCGATACACTCCGCCTCCCTCTGAAACACTGTTCCTCACCTTTACCCGCGTCAAGCCTGCTATTAAAACTGCTTTTAGTTCGAGGCGAGACTCGCGGCACAAGGTACGTAAGGCTGCGGCACGCCCGAGCAGAGAGACCACTCAGATTCGCACGCATACGTTGACATTGCGTTTATAGGCAATCTCAAGCAGTTTCAAGCCGACTTCAGTCTCGACTGTCACGTGTTGTCTAAATGAATAAATGAGAGACATTGACATTTTATGAGGAACAGGAAAAATTTGATATAAAAAATTGCAAAGAGTTCAATTGTTTGTTTGTCAATAATAATAATATGTGAGGACATTTTCACACACGGCCATCTGACCCCAAACTAGGGAGACCCTGTACTATGGGTATCAGACAGCTAATATACATACACAAATACATTATTTTTTTCAACATTTCATATTGTCACAAATAAAACCTACAGAGTGTTTGAACAAGTCTGTTATTTTGGTTGTAGTGTAGGTAATTAAATCGTTTCGTTTGTATGGTGTCGTAAGTGTGGTGCTGGCATGTACAACCCCAATGTTTTGTTCCAGTGATCGACTGAAGCAGCAGCCGCTACCGGAGCAGGGCTTACGGAACAACCGAGCTGGCGACAAGAGTCCCAGGACAGTGCTCAAGGAGGCCAAGAGCAAACTCCGGAGGTACATTGAAATACTGCTTTTTCCATTACTGATTCGTATGGGTATTGATTGTAACAGATCTTTGCATACGAAAATCAAACAAATGCTATGCCGTATGAGCTTACCCCCCTTTTGTACATAAATAATATTATTCTTTAGTTTTGTACACGATGAGGAGCTCGTGGCTAAGTAAAAGCCGTACAGATCGATCGGTTAAAAGTTAAGCTACGCTAGCCGCGGTCGGTCTGTAGATGGGTGACCATCCATTTCATACCGAGTTCCCTCCATGCCTCGGAAGGCACGTGAAGCCGTTGGTTCCCGGCTGTCATTCGTAGAGCTTTGGCAGTCGTTAGGGGTAGTCGGCACTTCGGAAGCCAGACAACCAGTCTCAGTTCTCAATAAGATTAAACCTTTTTTACAGTCCGTTCAACCGGTTTTGACTTCTATTGCGTTGGTAGCATGACAAATGGCAACTGCAGTAAACAGTTGTTATTGTAACCACTTTTTTGCCTCTAATGTCATCCTTAAGCCTACGGAATAGAAGTCAAAATCGGTTGAAGGGACTGTAAAAATGGTTTGTGTTTATGTCTAATCTTATTGTGAACAGGGTATAGGTGTATCATGTTACCCAGTAACTGAGTTGTGGAGGCCCGATAGGCAGTCGTTCCATGTAAAACACTGGTATTCAGCTGCATCCGGTTAGACTGGTAGCATGGTTAGATAAGTTTTTTAGATATATTATTGTACATGATATAGAAAAGCAAATAAAAGCAGAGGCTATCAGCCAGTTGAATCCTATTCCTACTTTCGTATACCCCTTACCGATTGCGCTTATCATTTCAGTAAAGACAGCAACGAGAACAGTCCTGACATACCGCGCGACAAGAGCCCCAACACGGTGCTTCGCGAGGCTAAGCAGCGTCTGCGCAAGTTGGAGATAGAAGCCGAAGCCGTCGAGAAGTCGTACCTCGACTTCCGACGCAGGCAGTCCCAGCTGCGCGTCGAGCGAAGGTCGCGCAGCCCACATAACCACCCGGCCAAGACTCTCGGTTCGTATACTAAACTCTGTTGATTTATGTAGGTAAACAAACTTGAGATTTCTTTTTGGGGTTCCGTACCCAAAGGGTACAAACGGGACCCTATTACTAAGTCTCCACTGTCCGTCTGGCTGTCTGTCACTAGGCTGTATCTCATGAACCGTGATCGCATAGACAGTTGAAATTTCCACAGATGTATTTCTGTTGCCGCTATAACAACAAATACTAAAAAGCAGAATAAAATAAATATTTAAAAAATCACGTTTGTTGGAGCCCCCCAGTGTGCGTTTCGACCGCGCGGCCAGGGCGATATTTCGAAAAAAAAAACTTTCCAAGATTATGTAAAATTTTGTAAAAGTTGATTCCCAAAACCATAAATTTGTCGAAGATATGGTTAAAAAGTTATAAGGGTTTGAACGTGGCCGCGCCATTGAAACGCGGAGAACCGCGCGGCCACGGAGTTCTTTAAAACTAAGCGTAGCAGAGACCTAAAATTCAGGTAAATAATAGATTGAATTTGTAAAAAAATGTAAAAATACAGAAAAAAATCCTAGGTTTATATTTTAGGAGCTGCAAGACAAAAACCCCATGGCCGCGCCATTGAAACGGTGGAAAACACGTTATCACTGATATCACGCTGAAAATGCATCGCAGACGTCTGAAATTCATTGTAAAATCTAGATTTGAATTTGTCGAAAATGTAAAAAATATACAAAAAATACCCAGGTTTAGATTTTAGGAGCTGTAAGACTAAAACCCCATGGCCGCGCCATTGAAACGGTGGAAAACACGTTATCGCTGATATCTCGCTGAAAAAGCATCGCAGAGGTCTGAAGTTTTTTGTAATACCTACCTAGATTTGAATTTGTCGAAAATGTAAAAAATATACAAAAAATACCTAGGTTTATATTTCAGGAGCAGTAGTGCGGTATCGTGTAAAAATAAGTTTTGATTATCTATCGAAGAAAGTAAGTATTAGTGAGTTTTTTTTTTATAAACAACACCTATTAATATGTAGAACTACCGATAATATGCAAAACATATTTTTTATTCATAATACAAAGCCTTGCAATGTGTTTTGAATATTTCGATAGGGTGACCATGCCTTGTGGTTTACAGAAAACTTTCCACCTGTTGTAATAGGAATCATATCCCAAGGATTCTTTATTTGATTTAAATGAAACGAAGAGATACAAAAACATAAGAATATATCTTTATTTCTTTAAAAATCACATAATCAGGGTATAATCAGGGTAATATTATACTTTACTTTACATTGGGAATAAGCTCGCTAAGTGGGAATATGCAACCACTTTTTTCTTGACCTTCGATTTCTTGGTGGAAATCTCAAAAATATTGACGTTTTATACGAGGTGGTTACCTCATTTTATAGTTTTGGTTTGTGTGAAATGTAATTTTTTTTTTGCATGATTTCAACAATTGTCCCCTTAATTAATAAAAAATATTTATCTTAGTGTAGGTAAACAATCTGTGATTTGTGATTTTAATAGAAGTTTATATCTTAGTGTAAGTAAACAATCTGTGATTTATGTAATTTTTAAAGAAATAAAGATATATTATTATGTTTTTGTATCTCTTCGTTTCATTTTAATTCAATTTAGAATCCTTGGGACATGATTTCTATTACAACAGGTGGAAAGTTTTCTGTAAACCACAAGGCATGGTCACCCTATCGAAATATTCAAAACACATTGCAAGGCTTTGTATTATGAATAAAAAATATGTTTTGCATATTATCGGTAGTTCCACATATTAATAGGTGTTGTTTATAAAAAAAAACTCACTAATACCTACTTTCTTCGATAGATAATCAAAACTTATTTTTACACGGTATCGCACTACTGCTTCTGAAATATAAACCTAGGTATTTTTTGTATATTTTTTACATTTTCGACAAATTCAAATCTAGGTATTACAAAAAACTTCAGATCTCTGCGATGCTTTTTCAGCGAGATATCAGCGATAACGTGTTTTCCACCGTTTCAATGGCGCGGCCATGAGGTTTTAGTCTTACAGCTCCTAAAATATAAACCTAGGTATTTTTTGTATATTTTTTACATTTTCGACAAATTCAAATCTAGATATTACAATGAATTTCAGACGTCTGCGATGCATTTTCAGCGTGATATCGGCGCTAGAGTGTTATTCACCGTTTCAATGGCGCGGCCATGGGGTTTCTGTCTTGCAGCTCCTAAAATATAAACCTAGGATTTTTTTCTGTATTTTTACATTTTTTTTACAAATTCAATCTGTTATTTACCTGAATTTTAGGTCTCTGCTTTGCTTAGTTTTAAAGATCTCCGTGACCGCGCGGTTCTCCGCGTTTCAATGGCGCGGCCACGTTCAAACCCTTATAAGTTTTTAACCATATCTTCGACAAATTTATGGTTTTGGGAATCAACTTTTACAAAATTTTACATAATCTTGGAAAAGTTTTTTTTTTTCGAATTATCGCCGTGGCCGCGCGGTCGAAACGCACACGCCCCCCCATGTCCTACTCGCACTTGACCAGTTTATTTTTTTGTTATATTGTGCAAGCAAACATGTTTGAGAATTTTAACACGCAGATATCAATAAAACACGTAAGTATCGTCGTTGAGCGTGCAATTCCGCGAAACTAACATTTTTGAATACCGCAAATTTCGACCTTATGTTAAATCGGAGAAAGTGTACTTTCGCAGTATTTAAAAATTTTAGTTACTCGGAATTGCACGCTCAACGACGATATCACGAAACACGAATATTAACCTTTATTTAAGTACCTAAACTTTTCTAATAAAGATAGAATAGATACGTGGAATTATAATAAATACACGCACAAATGCTCAAGTGACGTACAGTCACGAGCAAAAACATGTACCCAATTGGTTTTATTCTAAACTGATTTTCTCCTAAACTTTTGATTGAAATGTTACGGGGTTACGAATGTGGTATTTTTGATCCCAAACTACTATAAAATAGGTTTTATCTATAAGTTGAAATAACAGATATAGATAGACCTAGATAACGCAAGAGCAACTACTTCGCGTGCCTATTTTCGTCCTAACTTACGATAAAACATCGTAAGTAAAAAAAAAAAGTAAACGTTTCCTTCCATCGGTAAGTCATTTTGTGATTAATATTATGCGTAATTAATTAAAAAAAAAACAATTATTTTTAATCTAATACCGTAAAATGGGGTGAATAGAAATCGCGGGGTGAATAGAAAAAAATCTGGGAGTCTATTGTTGTTGTCTCTAATTTCTCTATAGTCTGTTATCGTATATTTATTCCTACTTTTTATTAAACGGCAACATTTTTCCTTTATTCTGGCTACTCCAAAATTTACGTCAAGTTCCATTACTTAAAGAAAAAAAGCGGTTAAAGTGACGTCTGCGTATGCTAGTGATTTTAGCCTGTGTAAAACTTTTATCAAACTTAAAGTTCTTCAGTTTTATCTCCTTCAAATTTCATGTAATTGGATAGTAAAGTTTCTCATCTCTTAGAGGTACAAAGATGAGAAGATTTATTTAATGATTTGGTTTGTATTTCTAGTAAAATCTGGACACTAATACTTTTTCCTATAATTGAGGTGAATAGATACGAGTGGGGGGTGAAAAGAAACGCCTTTAGGGGTCAATAGATACGAAGAAAGGGGTGAATAGGTACGAGTGAGGGGTTAATAGAAACGAAAAGGAGGTCAATAGAAACATAATTTTTCAGGGTTGTCAATCGAGAACTATCACATCGCATACTCTAAAAAATATTTTTTACGTGATTGTCAAATAAAATGTGTAATTTTCTATCGTCATCGACTTTGGTCAAATTATTTTAATATTTACCCGACTTCCGATATAAATATTCCTTTTTTTAATTGTTACTGTAGTTCTTAATCAAACTTTATTATTTCTATAATAAACGTTGATTTTAACAGCCCTAGCATTTCTCTATTCACCCCCTCTCTCGTATCTTTTGACCCCAGTTTCCAGGTAAATAGAAAACAAGGAGTTTTTTGGGTATTTCTCAAAGACTAATAAAAATTTCACATTCTTTCAGAAACTAGGTTGTGAAACAGTACAAGACTCCCATAATAAAAACGACTCTAACCCCATTGAGATAGGTATTGTATTAAAATTTTAGGTTTGAAAGTTGAAACTGTTCCTATTCACCCCGTTTTACCCGTAAAATGGGGTGAATAGAAATCGCGGGGTGAATAGAAAAAAATCTGGGAGTCTATTGTTGTTGTCTCTAATTTCTCTATAGTCTGTTATCGGATATTTATTCCTACTTTTTAATAAACGGCAACATTTTTCCTTTATTCTGGCTACTCCAAAATTTACGTCAAGTTCCATTACTTAAAGAAAAAAAGCGGTTAAAGTGACGTCTGCGTATGCTAGTGATTTTAGCCTGTGTAAAACTTTTATCAAACTTAAAGTTCTTCAGTTTTATCTCCTTCAAATTTCATGTAATTGGATAGTAAAGTTTCTCATCTCTTAGAGGTACAAAGATGAGAAGATTTATTTAATGATTTGGTTTGTATTTCTAGTAAAATCTGGACACTGATACTTTTTCCTATAATTGAGGTGAATAGATACGAGTGGGGGGTGAAAAGAAACGCCTTTAGGGGTCAATAGATACGAAGAAAGGGGTGAATAGGTACGAGTGAGGGGTTAATAGAAACGAAAAGGAGGTCAATAGAAACATAATTTTTCAGGGTTGTCAATCGAGAACTATCACATCGCATAGTCTAAAAAATATTTTTTACGTGATTGTCAAATAAAATGTGTAATTTTCTATCGTCATCGACTTTGGTCAAATTATTTTAATATTTACTCGACTTCCGATATAAATATTCCTTTTTTTAATTGTTACTGTAGTTCTTAATCAAACTTTATTATTTCTATAATAAACGTTGATTTTAACAGCCCTAGCATTTCTCTATTCACCCCCTCTCTCGTATCTTTTGACCCCAGTTTCCAGGTAAATAGAAAACAAGGAGTTTTTTGGGTATTTCTCAAAGACTAATAAAAATTTCACATTCTTTCAGAAACTAGGTTGTGAAACAGTACAAGACTCCCATAATAAAAACGACTCTAACCCCATTGAGATAGGTATTGTATTAAAATTTTAGGTTTGAAAGTTGAAACTGTTCCTATTCACCCCGTTTTACGGTACCCTCAGTAATACCTGGGAATACCAAATTTAGGAAAAACAAAACATTCGTATTACATTGTGACGGCCAAAAAATGGCACGCTTGGTTTTCATACAGATCGTGATACTTGCGTTATCTAGGTCTATCTATATCTGTGGTTGAAATAGTTATTTCACGAGAAATTTGCTTTTAAGTTTTGCAACCCTGTATACATATTTATGCTCGTGTGCACCACTAATGCCCAGCTACTGAGGTGATTTAATTGGACTATATCTTTCGATAGTGCTATTGGTTTGATATTGCGTTTCCGAGCACTCCGTTAAGGAAGAAAATCACTCAAATAGATAACTTTGTTGAATGAATAGATATGGAAAGTTTATCCGAAGACCTCAGAAACCGGGCATAATTCCAAGGCACGACTCTTCTAAAAAACTTTGGCCCTTTTTTATATTTTGGCCTTAAAACACATTTCATTTTCTTTTAAACTGTAAAATTGGACTTTTAGTTGCTTTGAAATATATAAAATTTGGTATGTCAGTTGAGCAGTGTACAATTATTTTTTTATTTGCTTTCAAATCTCTAAAATATAGTAAGTCAATAGAGCAGTGTAAAATTTGATTTTAGTTGCTTTCGAATCTATATGTAGTAAGTCAATAGAGCAGGGGTGGCCAACATAATTAAAGCCAAGATCTACTGTTTACTGTCTGTACGATCTACAGATTGCATAATCAGTACTTCTTCATAAACTTCACCGAATCGTATTTCACATAATTATAATACTTACATGTAATTTTAACTGTCCACCAAATTAGATCCTATTGCGATCGCCAACATGCATCGGCCAAGCATGGCGATTACGGCTAAACCCCCTTGGGTGAGACCAATGCCCAGCAGTGGGCATCTAAAGGTTGACATGATGGTGATAGAGAGTCCAACAGGGGGGCAATTCTGGTCACTTTTATAAACGTTCGCGTTCTGATCTCAGTCTTCATCTGTTAAAAATGTCTCAAGTTATCTGCGAAGTAAGAATAGTGGCGCTATTCGTTAACAAACTTAAAAGTTCAAACAAAAGGCGACCTTATGTCTTGTACAAATTATTAGTTCCAAAAACTGCCATTTCACAGAGAAGTTGGTATCTCTAAAGGTAGTTAATATTTTTTATTATGCCTGCGATCGACTGGACTAACAGCTACGATCGACCGGTTGGCAACCTCTGCAATAGAGTTAGCAAATAAGTGATGTCTATACTCCATTTACAATAATGCTATTGTACACTTTGTAACAAAAGTACAATAATTTGCACTTTACACTTCGTAATTATACTTTATACGTCCATATTTAGTAGTATATTCGAACTATTTATCAAACTTATGTTAAAAGTTTTTGTCTTTGAAATTAAATAATAATAATAATAATAATAATATGTGGGGACATTTTCACACACGGCCATCTGACCCCAAACTAGGGAGACCCTGTACTATGGGTGTCAGACAGCTGATATACATACACAAATACTTTTCTTTTTTTTTTTAAATACATACATATATAGATAAACAACACCCAGACACAAATGTTTTGCATTCCTGCTTCTAATGCTATTATAAAAGGAGTAAATGTGGATCTATGCGGAAATCGCGTTTTGACAGCTCATAAAAAGTATTTCAATTGATTGATGGTGTCTACGCCTGCAAACAGAGATCTACTGTATCGTTAAAATGTACTATTTCGTTACAGACGTGACACAAAGCCACTCAAAGCAAAAACTGGATGATACCACCGATGACATAGAAGCAGAATTCGCAGACTTACAGAAGTCTATGGGCGGTGACTTTGACAAGTACATGCTCGAGTACAAGGACAAGTTTGACATTAGGGAGACGTACTTTAGGAACAAACCCACCGTTGCTGAGAGAGCGAAGCCAATACCCGTAGCTTACGTCTCCTGTAAGCAACACGTCGATCCCCACGCCAACTATATCGAGACTTCTCTCACAGAGTTCAGGAAACTGTATACTTCCACACGACACAAGCCACAATTCAATGACAACAAATCATGCCCTAGGGACATACCTGACACCAGCGAGGGTAAGAAAAAGCGCGAGTATGAGCCCTCCGCACGAACCGACGCGCTACGCAAAATAAAACACAATAAGCAAGCCGAACTTCAAATTTTAAAACAAAATATTAATAAAATGTATCAGTTATCAAATGATAGCGACTCTACTGTAATTGTAGACCAAGAAAATGATCAAAACTATCAGGCACAGGCTGAAGACGAGAACAAATTGAGAGTGGAAGTTGAAGGAATCAACGAAATGCACCAAATAGAGTCGCAAGCGAAAGGTTTGGTGGTCGTCGTACAGAGCGCAGTGAACACGAAGGAAATGTCGGGATCGCCTAGTGAGAAGTTCTCCGCGCAGATGACCATCATCGTCAGCCCCAAGCGAGCCGGCTCCGAGAGTACGGACGAGGTAGAGGTCTGCGCCCCCGTCCAGTCCCCTGAGCAAGCCGCCCGCCTCACCAGAAACGACGTCTTCGACGCCATATTCCACGCCAACCCCAACGACGCCTCGAGCGTGCAAATGCAACTAGAACTCAAAGACGAAGATTCCATCAGCGAGTTCGACAAGACAGACTGCGAGTATGCACATGAAATAGATAATTACGACAGCTCGCCAATATCTTTGGCCAAGTTGCCGGAGGACGAAGATTCCTGGAAGCCGTAGACAATAACACTGCGTCTGGACGAAATATAAATAATTATTATTATAGTACATTAATTCCGTCGTATCGTAACGATATCCGGTGTTTCTACCTCGTGCTGCTGACTTTCCAAGCGTCTAATGATAGAATGTCAAAAATCCATTTATTTATTGTAGTATATTTATACAAGTGTCAAATAAAACAACAGTAAAAAAAGAACCAGTCATAATTTATTTATCTATCGTCTATGTGAATTAAAACATTATAATATCATATAAAACGTACATCTACCAATTTCTCGTATCGTTCAAATATATAAAAGTACAAACATTCGTAGAAGTAATATCAACACCTCACAGCTTTTGGCATTCACAGAGTTCCCATGACGCAGCTTATCTATATAAATGCTAATCAACGCAGTGTAACCATTTATTGTCATACAACATAGGACATAATAAACGAATGCAACTATACAACATTAATACATTGGTTCAACACGATATTTACGTTTTCATAACGAATAATATAAAATCATTCTGAATACCTACTATTATAATCGAAACAATCTTTTTTTTAATTACTTTCTGTTTACAAATTACTCGTGTATGAAATTGTAAATATAATGTTAATAAACCTAACAACTAATTTATCTAAAACAGATAACGTAAAAAATGAGATTTAAAATTGTCAGTAACACGAAATAGAAAAATAAAACAAGTGGACGCACCACACAGTTCAGTCGCGCATATCCCAATTATGCGAAGGAATGTGTATAATAATAACATCCTTCGGTAGTAGTAATAAGTCTTAATTTTGCGTGAACAACAAATTCAACTTTGACGAAAAGCTCATTTGTTGTTCAGGTTGTTATTATTTTACATATTTTCGGCATTGTCGACACAGGATATCTGCGTAGGTCCACTTCTTTTTTCTATTCCGTGGTCAGTATGATGCCAACGGAACTCATTTATTGAATATACATAATATTTCAAAACATCTTTCTATTTATAATATATATTTGAATTAATAACAAAGAGGTTTATGAGAGCTTTTTATCCGAAAAGTTAGCCAGAAATACACATGCCCGTGGCGCGTAAGTCTCGTGCCGTCAAGCGCGACTGGTGAGCGTGGGATCCTTTCGATACCCGGATCGGGCAGTGTTATTATTTTTTTCCATTATAAATTTCCAGAAAATGTGTTTCCGTGTTTGGTAATTTGGAAATTGGTAGTGTGACACCTTCGTCACAAAATATAAAGGGTACAGAAGGACCGCTCCCGCCATCTTCAAAAATAATTACCTAAACTTGCCAGACTCACTAGGGCTGCTACTGTATTGACTCTGTAGGTTTTATTTCTGGCAATATGAAATTTGGAACTCATTGCATTTTTTTTATAACATTTTTTTTCTGTTCTTCATGAAATGTCAATGTCTCTCATTTAATCATTTAGACAAAACGTGACAGTCGAGACCACAGAGTAATATAATATACCTATACAGGAGGTCGAAACTGATGTCTGCTTGAAATTGCTTGAGATTGCCTATAAACGTAATGTCAATGTGTGCGTGAGTAAAATGGCGGTTTGTTCTGAGTGGTCTCTCTGCTCGGGCGCGCCGCAGCCTTACGTACTTTGTGCCTTCGTGTCAGAAAGCTCGTATCACATGCGAGCATCGCACATCGAGGATCGATTTGCTTTACCCTGTACGGCTGTACGCAAAGCCAATACTAGTATGTGTATTTCTGACTATATCGATTCGTTCATAACTATCGTTCATTATCAAAATATTCGCGTATTGCACATGTCAAGAGAGAGTAACGTCAGTTGGTTTTCAATTATTGTGATATCAACAGTGAACGGAAATATCAACACAAAAGATTACTCTTTATTTAGTTTAAGAACGACCAACCTGTAATAATTCTCAAACAAACGGTCGATGATTACAGCTTTATAATAAATGTTCCTCCAGATATTTCGAACACAGGTATTTTGTAGTTTATATCTAGGTTTCTTGTAATAAAACATAAACTTTTTTTGAGAAACGAATTCAGTAAAGACGTCTGAAAAATTTTTTTCTTGCACAAATTTTATCTGACCTTTGGCCGTTCATAATGTACTCAGTCATAAATTTAAAAAGTAAAGAAAACATCGTCGTTGAAACCTTGCACATTTAATGGAGACCTAAATTACAAACATATTTATCAAAAACTTGTAAGGCTTTTTCGAAAACACATATTTCCTGGAAAAGGTTTTGTAAAATCTGCGCGCGCCAATTTTCGTGCTATGTTATAGCGTTCTCACTTACTCGTTTGTTTTCGTTGTGTTGGATGAAACAATTTTTTTTTTAATCATATGCTTGCGTCCCCTTCTGGAGTTCCGGGAAGGGTCCTCTTAACTACATACGACGTTTATTAGGTTTTATTTATTCAAAATAATTAGTTCAATACACTTTGCACATTATAAAGGATCATTTACATATAATAATTATTTGCTGTCTATGTCACATAAAATTTATATTAAAAATTAAGTTGCATTTCTTAAATCAAATGACTATGAACTAAAATTAGTACAGTACTGCGCCAATTCACATTACCACAGATACAAAATAAACAAAATATATAAACATTCTCCGAATTAAAAAATAATTTTAGACTCAATCAAGTTATCGAATTATATTCAATAATTATTTAAACTAATTTACGTTTTGTCACAGAGTGAAATCGAAATAGAACATATTGAGACACTAAAATTATGCTGTTACTAACTTATTAGATTCATAAAAATACCGTATTTAGTCAATTAATAACAATTATTTAAAAAAAAATCTATGATCATACAAGGAATACGCTGTTAACTTGTGATATAATTTTTAGACATTAATTAAGACACATTAATAACTTTTTAAAGTATAATTAAGAATTTACATATTTTTGCTGCCCAAGAACCAATAAGGTTAAATTTAGTTGCGCCTGCAACGGCTCAATATTCACACGTTCTAGTCTACTTGAGATTTCAGCGGTACCACATGATATTTGTCAAGTAAAGGTACATTAATAAAAGATAATCATATAAAATTTGATAAAGGCCACATGTTCATAGGTGCAGTACGAAACAGTTGGAAAAGTTCCAGCGGCATACTAAATTAGCAATCACTTTTTTTTTTACTAACTTCAAGCGACACCTAAATATTGGAGACCCAACAGACCTATAATATTTCATCATTGCATTTTGGTGTAGAATGATGTTAGACGAATTTTGCCGATGGAAACTTTACGCGTACAATCAACAAAAGATAAGTACACAGGCAGAATATTCATCTTTCACTACATCACAGTATCTTTTAAAATAAATAACGGGTGAAAGCCACTTAACGGAGCCGAAAGTTCCTCCCATCACGGTTTTTTTTTAATTTGACCATACCTACCGTAATCAGAAGGTTTCCCCTTCTGGTTACGGAGGTCAAAGTTCCAACTTTTTTCTACGAAAACCAGTTTTAAACGTTCTAGCAATGTTTTGCGTGCGTTTTATTGCGCGCTACCATTCACAGTGATTTTTCACATCAAAAAGAAAAGTCATTTCCCAGCAAACATTTCTGGTTTGATGAGCAGTTGCGTGGTTAGCGGCTGTCTTTTTACACTCCATATATTTACCATAGCAAGTTACCTGCCTGTATACTTATATCTGTGTACGTACAATTTGCCTGTTCACGGTAGTGTCCCGATGTGCCGCGGGAGGCGCTAGTGAGCTAGTGAGCTCAAAAGCCGAAACTCACGTTATGGTTCGCGTTCTTGACGGCCAGCGCTGAGCGCGGAGAGTTGGGGCCTGTCACACGCAACCATGTCGACACCTGAGGATAGATGATACTTTTATTATTACTTATAGTGTTACAAATTGATTGTGTGAAGAATGGTATGAAAGAAAAGGGAGTCAGTAAGGGAGTAGCTTGAAGTTTGACAGGACTGAAGTATGAGGGTAGAGGTAAAAAGCACGATGACTGCGTATGAAGTGTCCGTTAAAATGTACCGCCAAAATGGCGTAGGCACAGGGTATGATTGTAGCGCCACCCTTAGTGGCGCGCGACTGGGTAAAAGTTTTCTAACTCTGCATACTTCAATCCGTTAACAACTGCTCCACCCACGGATGTAGTATGGCTACAATCATACCATACCATACCCTGTGCCGACGCCATGCCAGCGCCATTTTGGCGGATTTTCGAACTGTTTACTTGCTGTATAAAGCTGGACACTTTTTCAACTTATAGCTCAAGCGGCTACAAACGACGAAGTGTATGTTACCTGTAACGGCGGCGCCCGCGCAGCCGAGTCCCTGTCCCTCTGCGGCGTGGAGCAGCGCGCCGGGGCCCGCGGGCGCGCCTCCCCGCCCGGCGAGCTCAGCGACATGCTCACGTGAACACTGTCCTGTGCGGACGGAGCCGGCTGCCATCTGAACAAGCGATTTTAAATATTGTTAACAATAGGGTATTTTACCAAAAAAATCTAATTAGTCCGTCAGTTATATACTACTCAAAACAAAATAAGGGCCACAAGGTATTTTGTCTGTACCATGAAAATAATAAAACCAATATATATTTTTTGTCTCCATAACGAAAACTAATGTTGTTTTTACCATGTAGACCAATAAATTTATTCAAATAATAATGATTAAAAAGTTTATTTGCTTTTGAAAGAAAAAACACATTTTAGGTTAAAAATAAATACAACGTAAAGTTACTGAAAACAAAAGAACATACTCCATGCTCATCTTTTAGTAACGGGTATGCCCCCCTCGTTTAGCTGCGCACTCCTGAAGCCTGGAGTGCATGCTCTCAATCAAATGCCTGACATTTTCCATTGGAATCTCTTCCCAGGTCCTTTTCACAGCGTTGATGAGTTGCTGTTGGTTGTGGATTTCTTGATCACCGTCTCTAACTCTTCGTTTCAACTGATCCCACATGTGCTCTATTGGATTTAAGTCCGGACTGTTCGCCGGCCACGGCAAGACTTGAATTTGAGAGTCTTCCAGTACAAACCGAGTCGCTTGAGCCGTGTGTGCACGAGCATTGTCTTGCATCAAGATGAATCCAGGACCCGCTCGCTGTGCAAATGGGATCACATGTGGTCTGACAACTTCCTCAATATACCGCTGAGCAGTAACAGTACCCTCATTTAAAATAGCGAGCTCAGTTTTGCCGTGTAAGCTTATCCCGCCCCAAATCATTACATTTGGACCACCAAAACGATCGACTTCATGGATGCAGGCTTCTGAAAATCTCTCGCCGCGTCTTCTCCATACTCTAATACGCCGATCGTCGTTAAAAAATTTAACTTTGCATTCGTCTATGAAGAGCACCATGCCCCATTGGTTTATGTCCCAATCCAAATGTTAACGGGAAAATCTTAAACGATTTGCACGATGATTTCTGGTTAATGGAACACGGACAACTCGCCTTCTTGATGCCTGCTGGTCTTCATGCAATCGATTACGAATAGTTTGGTCACTGACACGAGTACCCGTTGTCAGCCGTAAACGATTCTGCAGCTTGCGGGCCGTCGTTGTGCGATCTCGGCGCGCACTTAATCGAATGTAACGATCCTCTTGAGCTGTAATGCGAACTCTGCCCGAACCAGGTCTTCTTCTAACACTGCCGGTCTCTTGGAAAGGATTCCATAGATTTTGAATAGCTCTTCGAGAAAATGCCAATTGCAAACCCACAGATCGCTGCGAATGACCTTCTTCAATCATCGTAACGGCTCTGGTTGCTGTCTGTGAGTCCATATGACGCCTGCGTGCTTGTGGCATATTGCAAAAGATGTTTCTGACTCGAGATATCAATGAACTCTGATAATTTCTAATAAACCAAGAAGCTAAGGAAAGCATAACGTCAAAGAAAATGGAATCAAAATTTTCAAAAAGGATTTTAAATCAAATGTTATTTAAAATTGTTGCCAGCATTAGATAAATACTACAATATTAAAAAGTTTAGGTATCAAAGAGTTTGTATACTCAATATGTTACTACTTTCAATATGTAAATGTTTAATAAATTACACCAAAATGAAAAAAAACATCGTGGCCCTTATTTTGTTTTGAGTAATATATTATCGAAAAATATTGTATACGTATTTTTTTGTTATAACAAATCAATAAATTAAAAACTGACGAAGATAAAACGCATCAAAGATCATGAGTGGGGGTTTGTGATGTCACTTCGCCAGTAAAAGTGTACCTACTGACATAGTGATCTCACACCTGTCTTCGAAGCACTGTATCGTCTTCATTTTTTGTTTATGTGAAAAAAGAAAAACACGTCCAATATTTTTTGGAAATCTATCTGAATTAGATTTTTTTGGTAAAAATACCCTATTTGAAAAAAAAAAACTTTTTTGTCTTATGTAACAAACAGTCAGTTAACCCTTTAACGGCGCCTACGTCGGATTAATCCGACAAATATTTTTGTGACCATTACGCCAGCGTCGTATATTTCCGACCAACTACCACAGCGCGTTAAATCTGTTTTTAATTCGAATATTCCCGATCGGTAACACCCCGTCGTCAACACTGTTGACGATCGGGAAAAAAGTTTCGATCGTTCACAGTCTTGACAAACGGGACCATTTTTCGATTATTCCAATTCTTCCCGTTCAGTAACACCCCTGTCGTTCACACTGTTGACAATCGAGAAAAAAGTTTATTTCGTTCACAGTGTTGACGATCGGACAAACCGGCCGGCCGGCCGGTCGGGAAACTTTATTTTACAACACGGTCAACGTATCTTGGCGCATCTGAAGTTAGCTGTTCGGTTGCGCAATGGAACTTTTAGGAACGAAATTGTCTACTGCGCAGGTAATCGGCTAACTTCAGACGCGCCAAGATACGTTGACCGTACTTTACCCGATTGGCAACAGTGTGAACGACAGGGGTGTTACTGAAAGGGAATAATTGAAATAATCGAAAATCGGTCCCGTTCGTCAACACTGAACGATCGGATTTTTTTTCCAATCGTCAACAGTGTTGACGACGGGGTGTTACCGATCGGGAATATTCGTTTTAATTGAATTATACTGTATTCTATCAAGAAGATGCTTATATTAGGTACATAATGAAATAATAATTACAATTTAAAACACTTTAATCTCTTAGATATCCTAAAAATAATGTCCGAAGTTATGAATTACTAATATTATTCACTGTGCCGGGCGCTGGGGGCACTCCAACTGATATGAAGTCGGGAGGTTAAAAGGTTAATTATACACCGTGACATTTTAATCGTCTTAAAAACGTGGTCGTGGTTTTTTTTTAATATTCATTCATTAGAAATAACGGGTCTTCCAATAGGGGCTTCCAAATTTTGACAGTTGATAGCGGCCATATTGTTGAAGTTACATCTGTCAAATTGGCTGTCATTTATTCAGTTTGTTTTGCCAAATCACCATGGTTTTAGCGTTTAATAACACGTAAAAATGATAAAATCGTTTTATCAAAATAGATGTTCTGTTCGCGCAACGTTCCGCGCGCTTCGCTCAAAAATTATCTTCAGCTACAAGGTCCATTTCTGGATGAATGGGTAAGTCAACAAACAAAATTGTAGAATTGGGACAATGATGCCAATTCTGTTGTGCACGGACTAAACTAATTTTAAGCTATTTATATCTCTTTTTCTCCAATAAAACAAGAAAGAGACATATACTAATAAGAGCTGTCAATTTAAGTTGATCTAAAATTTTCATACAATCATAGTAGTCATTTCTAAACGTATTGATTAAAAACACTGCTAATTCTTCAAGGGAAAAGCTAATTTGACATCTCTAACTTAGTTCTTGTCTGTCGCCGTCCCTTTCTTCAGCTGCCTGGTAGTAAGAGATGAAAAATGCCTGATTTTAGTTTAGTTTGTGAAGAAAGGAATGGGAAAAGGGAAAGGAAAAGATCCAAGAACGTCCAATACAACCCGATACATATTTCTGTTTGCCATCAACATACTAAAGAAGAATGTTCTATGTACTAACTTGTCCCTCTGTTCGGGCGGGTACAATGCTACGCTGTGTCGCCAACGGTACACGTTGGGGTACTGTTCGGGACAGATCGAGCACTGTTGCAGGGCGTCGTATACTAGACGGTCCATCTTCGACGGCTCCTCGCTGGAAAACGAAATGAAAATATGACAAGGAGGAGGATAGGAGTTTTTTGCAATAAAGGGTTTAGGCACGTGTGCATCTGGATTGAGGGCCCATTTTTTGAACCCTTGCGAAATAAAATAAGACTTACAGGGAAATCAGTTAAAAACAGTAAAAAATTTAAGCAAAGGGCCATGAATTTCTTAAACGTGAATTAAAACTGTTGCACTGCCATCAATTGACTTTTTACTCAAATCAAATACATCATTCATTGTAAAATTTGACAGAGGGCCATTTTACATACAGAAGTGTTATTCTGTTAAAATGTCCCTCAATTAAGTTAAACGTGAGCACACAAGATCTTGTCCAACCTGATTATGGAGGGTAGAGGTAAGGACTACTATCTCTGTGTAAGAAAGTGTCCGTTAATAAGGGTGGCGCTACAATCGCGACCGGTTAAAATTTTCTAACTCGGCATACTTCAATCCTACAATAACTGCTACATTCACGGATCTATGGCTACATTCATACCATACCCTGTGCCTATGCAAGCGCCATTTTTGCGGGTTTTGGAAGTGTTACTTGCTGCTTAGGAGCTATTTTCAACTTTCCCCTCGTATGCTACCTGCTCCTTACCTCTACCTTCCATACACCTGATGCTAGGGATTGACAACTCATCTTAAGCTTACAGAATAGACCTGATGGTGGAATGACAGTCTACCTCAAGCTCATTTCAACAAAAAAATTGGTTGTCTGTAAAGTCGGTCTACGGACAATAGTTTTACGTGATAACGTCATAAAGAAACATAATGGCTAACATATATTCCGTAACACAGGTTAATTCCTAGCACAGCACTGGGTTTGCTCCTTTATCCACTATAATATATTATTATTCGTCACTCATGATGTAGTATTTAAGTTAACCTGTACTCAAAGTTGTATGAAAATAAAGATTATTATCATTATTATTTAAAGATGATTTGATTTAAATCTCTTCCATTTCTGGGGAACTAAGTCAAAATTGCGGGCTTTTGGCCAAACAACTATGACGGCGATAGGCAATTTAGTCTATAGACAGGAACTTTCTGACGATTCTACATGTGTTTAGTATGACTGCTTTCTGTAGGAGTATGTATGTGAGTGGATGAATATTATTATTATTATTATATAACATAAGCAAATAATGGCTTCCGTCGAGGTGGGCGGCGCTTATTGCTTGGGCCGATCGTGCCTCTCTATCCCTTGTTTCACGTTCTCGTTTGCACGCTCAGGCTCAGGCGGAACGTGACACTTTTTCGTGTATGCAGCTGGTGTTTATCAATTTATAAGAAGTTATCACGTCAAATAATATTTATATCTTTATTTCAGACCTGGATTAGTCCATAAGTTGTTAGTGGTTACAATCCCGCCACACTATTTCCAAACCGCTGCAACTTCTGAAAGCCAGAATCAACAGTGGCGACCACTAGTAAAGCGTCGAGGCAATGAAGCTCGACGAGTCCCGGAGAAAGTCTTAGATCCCGCAACGAAATTAATCAGATAAGAATAGCGGAGGAGTAAGAAAAACATATTTTCCACTTCCCTCCAAATCAAGCAGGACAGAACAGAACTAGGCCAATAGGCACAAAGGGACGTTTACAACTGGGGAAAGCTCAGTTGCCAAGCACCACGGATTATTATTGTTAATTAACATTATTAATGGGTCCTAAAATGTGGGCAAAAACGCTTCAACGCACGGAAATTAGCTCTAGTTCATAGTTTGTTAGTGGTTAGTAACAGATTCTGCTTCTATGCTGTTAGTGTTGTACTTAATTTAATTTAACATAATCCTATTGCTATTTTTACCCAGTGCCTAAGGATGGGACAGTCCGGATGCCATTACGCAAGCGTTGCAGTAAGAAACCGCTTTCTCACGCGTGATGGCGTAAAATAACCCGTGCAAAAGCGTGCTTAATTCATTAAGTGGGTTCTTACATAAAAGGCTGGCTGTTCATACGCCTCACTTACCCGTATATAAAAGGTTCGGCCTTCGCCCTGTCGCTGGCTTCAGCCATGTCATCATCCTCCCACTCCGAATGCTCGGACGCTGTCATAAACTCCTCATCGTCAGAGTTACAGGACGCCACAGACTCGTCGTCAGATATCTGCTAAGCAATAAAGAATCAGCATTTGAATCAAAGTCACAATCAAATAATTTATTGCAATTTGACAAAAGGCTATTTGAACGTAATTTATGAGAAAAAAACAAATTGAATTTAAATGCCCATTTCAAAAGGTATTTTCGTATGGAGAAGAATGGAAAAATTGTAAAATATTTATTTTAAAAGAGTAAGTATTGAGATACTCTTTTAAAATGTTTTACAATAATGTGTATAGGAATAAAATAATTACACGTGAAGACGATGTGTACCTTGAATAAAATCTCTATAATTATGTTATTAGATGGTAAACACGCTAGCGGCTCACCACATGGTCAAGTTCAAACCTTTTTATTTAAATGTTTTAAAGCCATAATTTTACAAAGGAAAGACAATGGACACCACCATCTTGGATCTGCAATACAAAATACATCGCGTGTATGGCTTTGGGTGCGACTTCTATACCTCATCCTAAAGTTTAATTTTGTAACTACAGTAACTATACACCTAAATAGTAAAGTTTATCATTATTGTTATTTATGATCGCTTTTATTTCCGCATTACATAAGTATCGTCTAGTGTTAGTGAAAGCAGGCCATAAGTACTTATCCTCAAGGATAATCCAGCCGCCATTCCATTCTCCGTGGTTCGATCTACTTGTTAAGTACAGATTTAGAATTGTTTACAAAAGCGGTATCCAAAATTAGTAGTGTTTATTATACTGAATCAGTCCAGCTGACTATGTAGAATACGGATGTAAACCACCAATCAATTGAAATACTTTTTAAAGAGCCGTCAAACCCCATAAATATTTGGTATGGCAATTATGCTGACGTACCGTCACTTATTTGCCAAACTCAATTGATTTACTCCTTGATCACTTTTAAACTAACTATAAATCAAAGGACAATGCCAGAAACTCTATAGAACTTTGCCCCATACAATAAAAATCATGTACAAGCATGCAATATGTAGCATCTTACTGCTTATTTATTGCTGATAACTCAATAATTAGTCCTAATGACTGCAGAACTTGCCGTCTCTGTTTAAATAAAAAAAAACTGTATTTGAATTCCTTTTGGCATTGATTTGTAATCTGCAGGTACTTAATAATAATAATAATGACGTTTATTTGCCAACAATAAAAGTTCATTACATTTCCTTATCCTTATTGTTAATGTAATTATGATCAATATGGTTCACAAAAAAAAGCAAATATAAAACACAAAGGAAGCATTTTGCTAATGATCTCCACACTAGGTCGAGCCTGTCTCGTGGAAACACGCCAAGAACGCAGGCTCTAAAGAAAAAAAAATATAATAAGGTTCTCTCATTACAATTATTTTTTTAATTTACATTTTCTGTAAATGGGTGCAGCTGGCATAGTCATTTTACAGTTTATTTTGTTTTTATAGAGAAATGAGCTTTATAGAGCTTGTGGCTACGTAAAAGCCGAACAGATCGATCGGTCAAAGGTTTAGCTACGCTTGCCGCGGTCGGTCTGTGGATGGCTGACTATCCATTTCATACCGAGTTCCCTCCGTGTCTCGGAAAGCACGTAAAAACGTTAGTGCCGGCTGTTATTCGTAGATCTTTGGCAGTCGTTATACCAAGGGGTATCGTGTTACCCAGTAACTGCGGGTTGTGGAGGTCCGATAGGCAGTCGCTCTATGTACAACACTGGTATTCAGCTGCATCCGATAAGACTGAAAGCCGACCCCAACATAATTGGGAAATGGCTAGCTACCTAATGATTATGATTATATGGAGAAATTGTGTCTCGATTAATGGTTTCTGTCTACACCGTATTCTAGGCACACAAATATAAATACAACCGTGAATTTAAATAAAGTGACAATAAATATTGAAATAAAATAAACACTCTTCACATAGCCTTTTAAATGTTTTAATTTGACTTCAGTCTTTTGCTAATAGAATTTAACGACACGTAGCACGATTTTCGCGACTCAAAATAGCTGTGCATATTGTAAACTGTACTACTACTGAACACAGAGAAAAAGTTAACGAGCGAGAACTATAGTCAAATAAAGAAATGGGTTGTTTCACAAAATTATACGTCAAACAGTTACTATTACCATAACCGACCAGTCATCGTAATTTTGTGTTGTCAAACATCACAAAAAGTGATCTAAAAAGTACGAAACAAGAAAATATTTCACACAGAAATCAAGATATAGGTACAAAATGGTCAAGATAAGCCGTGGTTGCATGCCTGTATCCCATATGAGTGCGATGAACATGAATATAATGGCATACAACCACGGCTTACCTTGACCATTTTGTACCTATGTCTTGATTTCTGTGTGAAATATTTTCTTGTTTCGTACTTTTTAGATCACTTTTTGTTGTGGTCGGGTTTTAGTTTTTAAACTTTATTTTTTTATTTAAACCATTTTGGAGTCACAGCTAAGTATTATATATTTAATAGGTACTAGTGAACCCCTTTCCAATGATACTAAACACGGTATGCGTATCCTAATTTATTTGGTAATCTTTCCTTTTTTTACAATAATTTGTGACAAGTCAACACTAAATATTATATATTTGAAAGGTACTAGTGAACCCCTTTCCAATGATACCAAACACGGTATGCTTGTCTTCATAATTTTTTTTTATCTTGGTTTTTCTGTCCGCCAGAGGGCGCCACATTGGATTCGGTGACACGTCATATAGCCTATAACCAGCGGACGATCAAGACGCTTCTATCGATACCTCATTTGTTCAGTTCTGATAAGTAGTTTAGGAGCTATGAGCGAACAGATGAACATACATACATACATACATACATACATACATACATACATACATACATACATACATACATACATACATACATACATACATACATACATACATAGCCTGTCAAAATCATAACCCTCCTTTGGCTTTGCCGTAGTCGGGTAAAAAATATTACGGAATCTCTTTTTGAATAACTTTAACTGATGGTTTTTTATGTCATGAAACAACCCGTTACATTTAACGTACGTTAAACATCATCAGTCATAGTAACTTTTTAACCGTAACGTTAACAGACTGTTTGAAACAACCAGCAAACAAACAAACAACTATGAAATCAGTACAACGCCGGCCGGCGACGCGATATGACATAGACAGTATTAAATATAAATATAATAATGATAAGACGTTGGTCCAATTGCAATGACGCATCATTGCAATGCTGACGTAACTCTCCGTAATATATATATACGCGTTAAACCAAGCAAATACAGTACCGTCGGCACACGTTTAGCTCGGAGGGAAATAATCTGAATCATATTATACTCGCATTTTGAACACCGAACATTGAAAACAATGTCAAGCGGAAACCAAGAAGATAATTACGAAATGTACGGCGAAAATTGGTTGGTGAGATATTTATGGATCTCCGGGATCAGCCTGTCTACAGCTTGCTTAATACTGCAACTGTTGCTCTACAAACTGCTGCCAAAGATAAGGAAGATAGACCAGAAGATACTCACACAGCTAACAGTATCAAGATTATTGCATTCAATAGTTGATTTCCTGATATTTTATAATATTTTAAACCTGTCCGAAAGTGATTTTATGTGGGCAGTGTTGACCCAAGTAGAGGCGGTGACAATATGCTGGATGTCAATATTTACGAAAATATTATATGACAAGTTTGTGTCAGTGTTCGCGTTTGACGAGTGGAACTTTATTCTTGTGTCCAGTTTGGTGTGGTTACTAACGATACCATTAGGAGTGATAGACAGCGTGTTGATCGATACGGATTTTAGCTTAAACGCTTATGATTACTATATAACGTCATTCACATGGTTAAAACTCTTAATTTTATCAGTGAATATGTTCTTTTTCTTCAAAATATATTGGGCTATTTTGGCTGTGAACAAGAATTCTAAGAGGAACATAACTGATATGGTAGTGTCGAGTGTGATTGCGTTTATTTTGTTTTGCATCACAAGTTTTGGAGCGTTTCTTCATATTTTGGTGACAGATGTTGTGGCCGAAGTTCGTGAAGGGATGGATCGCGCAGTGTATGATACTTTTGTCATCTTAAGTTCATTTCAAGGTGTAGCCATAACGATTATATTCCTGATACTTACAAAGAATCAAATTAAACATTGACCAATTTTAATGGATTTAATAAATTAATAACTAGTTTTTGCTCGCGACTTCGTCTGCGTTTTAGTCTAAGTCAAATCCTTTCCTATCTGACATCTCCTACCTATAAACTATCTATCTGCCATATTTCAGCTTCATAGGTCCAGTAGTTTTCGAGATATTATCATGATTAGTTAGTAAGTAAATGTTCTTTCGTTTTTATACATATGTACATTAATAAATATGTCAAGTTATTTTGTTGCTAATTACGCTCTGTTGATTGTTATTTAATCAAATGATATTTGTATGCAATAAAGGATTCTAGAATCTGACAGTTCATTATAGATTACTTGTGTTTAAATCCAATTATTTATTTCAATTTAAGACCTGAGACCGATATATGACATCCAAAATTACCTTTTCGTTTTGAAAGCCATGTCTGTCCCGTTGCATGCACCTGTAAGCAGGGCCCCATCAAAGGACGCAGGCCAAATACTCAGAGCGGCAAAAATAAGGCTAAATACTTACGGAACATAAGGAACATTTTCTGGCTTATGAGATTTTGAAGCTCCGTAGTTAGGAAAAGGCTAAAAGATGAAGACTTACCTCAGCCTGTACAACAGTGCACTTGGCAGTGTCGACGGTATAAAGGGTCGCCCCGCTGTCTCCGCCCGGAGAGTTCGCGTTTACCGGATTTTCTGATTCATTATGCTGAAGTTTACCGTCACCTGCGATCAAAGTTATCATTATTTTCCATTATAGCGTGCAGCAGATTGTACATGTATACGTGGCAACCCAGAGTGATTACCCGGTCGCCCCTAAGAGGGCACCCGCGCAGGTTCGACTAAGTTCTGAGAGTGGGCAGTCTCCAGTATATCAAGTAGAGTGTAAGAAGCTAGATACGAATGTGTGCGCGCGAACTTTAAGTTTTAGTTAAGTAATGACTTGTGATCTGGCAAATAAAGAGTAACTCCATAGCACCAGCGTTTTATTACACCCGTTCCACAGCCATAACATGTTTTATTTGGGGTTTTTAAAAATCCACCTGCCATGTTATCTCTTCACCTTGGTTGACAGGTAGAGAATACCGAAGGCATTAAGCCCAATACCTTTGCGCATGAAGTTCTGAATACATTAATTTTGAAAAAAAAAACGGAATAAGCTGGAGCTATTTTTGCAACGATCTCGAAAACTTTGGGTCGCGATTGGGGTGATTTAGAGTTATATTAAGTTTACTAATACCATTAAATAGTATTGACTTAAACTTATCAGTGTCAACTTTTGTCCCGAACTGCTGAGAATACACGCTCATCTTATTTAAGGATAGAGATATAGAAGGAGATAATGGCGCCGGGTCCCTTGTTCACAAATTAAACTAAAATTAGACAATTTATTGTCATCTCTTACTGCCAGGCAGCTGAAGAAAAGGACGGCGACAGATAAGAACTAAGTTAGAGACGTCAAATTCGATTTTTCTTGAACTTTGCCGTATTTAAAATCAATACCTTCTGTAATGACAACTATAATTGTATAACCATTTTAGATCAATTTAAATTAACAGCTCTTACTAACATCTGTCTTTTTCTTGTTATATTGGAGAGAAAGAGATACGAATAGGCTAAAATAAGTTTAGCACATGCACAACAGAATTGTCACCAATATCTTATTTAAGGATGTCATGATTGTCATATTATAATTTAAAAAAAAACTAAAAGTGACTTACCAATATCCTGATCAAACGTCAGTCTTCTAATAAAACTCTCACTCTTCGGACTAGTCGACAATATAGATCTATTTTTCCTAAACGACGCGTTCTTTTTACTATTTCGCTCGAACACTTCAATTTTCCAATCGCACCTGCACTTGGACGCTTTCTGCCATAACTCAGTACATTCCACCTCGGACATCGCTGGGGCTTTCAGGAGCTCTGTTTCCGTCAACTCTTCGCATATAAAACTAGCTAAGCACCTAACATGCTCGTCTATTACATGTGTCATTTTCATTCTACTCGGGCATCTGTAAGTCGGTTTTCGTTCGTCATCTGAGCTGAAAATATCGTCGTTGGGACATCGAAGTTTCACTAAGAATTCCAACAAATGGTTGACGTCGTCGAGTTCGCTTGTCTGTTGTTTCAACTTGTAGACAACCAGTTGAGCTAGTCTAGAGTGTATTAGAGCGAAATTTATGCTCTGAAATCTCTCGTCATCCATGTATGTGTATATAGTGTGTTGGAGGTGTTTCGATTCTGATTTGAGCGAGTCGCCTGCTGTTTCTGGCTCGGCATTAAGGGAGAATGTTAGCGCGTCAGCTATTCGTTTAGCGAAGACCTGGCAGGTACGCTCTATGCAGAGTAGTTGGCTGACCGTGTGGTTCACTATCGGCGCATCTCCGTTCACCACTTTAGCTCCAGGCTGTCTGCATAACCTCTGTCTTAAAGGATCAGTTTTCCTCCAATGCGGGAGTCTTTCATTGGAAATTTTGCAAGAGTTCATAGCAACGCAGAGTTCTGACATTGGGCTGAGGGTTGTGTCTTTGGAAGGGCTTTGCTGTGAGATAGAGAGGCTAATCCTTGACAGTGATAGGTCGTCGGGGACATGGGACTGTACGCAACTGTCGCTGTATGCGAACGAACAGGCGCTTTCGTACTTGGTTTTGAGATAGTTCTCTAATAGAGTGAGGCCTTCTGGTGTACGGAGGTCCGTGAATGTGTCTAAGAACGGCCAGTACTCCTTCCAGCCTACTTGCATTTGTTCCGCTAAATTTCTGTAAAGAGAAAGTTTTTGTTAATAAAGCATATTTCATTATTTGTGGGTAATATTGTATTATTTAATAGATCTACCTACAAATTTATATAAAACATTTTTTTAAGTGTATGTAAGAGTTTCCCGCGTAATGTTTTTCACACAATACTACTTTTAGGAAGGCAACTTAGATTTAATTACTTTTTTTTTGTAAATGACGTTTAAAAGTGCTTTTTAATAGTCCAATTGATATAAATGATTTGATTTTGTAAAGTATACAAAAACAATATATCTTTTTTTCAGGCTTAAATGGGGAGGGAGATTTTGAAATCATAGAGAAAAACAGTAAATGAAACTATAAAAAGTAACATAAAAAATCAGCCTGTATAATTATTACAGTTATTTTGTTTAGATTGGTGGTTTTCGATGACAGATACGACCAAAAAGTATCATTCGCAAAATAATATGTTTAACGTGAAAGCGGTAGGATAGACCGCAAAGTTCAAAGTTTCTCACGTTTTTTATATTTTTCAGCGCAGTATCTAGGTTGCATTTTCATTAAATAGACACATTTACGAACTATTCCAACTTGGAGAATTTTGTTGGTAATTTTAATAGGGTATTTTACTCTATGTGAGAAAAAATCTAGAAATATGTTATTAAGACAGTTTAGGCATAAAGCAGTCTGCAAATGTAAGTTTTAGTTCATAAAATAACAAAAAAAAAATTCAATTCAAAGTTTTCGGTTTTTTTAATCTGTTTTATAACACCATGAAATAGTAGCGGCCATGTTATTACGCCGTACGGCGTACGGCGTTTTTTGTGTAAACAAAAAATTGTCAACTGTTAGTCAACCGATTGGCGTATATAGGCTTTGTACTTTTATTATTTTCGTAACCAACGTAATTTTTTAATTATTACACCTACTACAAAATACGCTTTTAATTTTTTTTTAATTATATACAATTATCATATTTAATACGAGCGCATTTGATACACAACGAACTGACGTCATTTCCGCTGAGCAATATGTCGTCCAGTATAAGCCGTTTTCGTCAAACTACGCGCGAATGCTTTTTTATGGCACATAGCGAATGAATAAAAATTTTGTGTTTTTTTTTTGTGGCATATTAGCACTACAGAATTTTATTGAGACACTTTTTAAAAGTGGGAGTAATATCCTATTATTATAATTCTCGCATATTTGTTTGCTGCAAATTACAAACAACGTAAGAAAACTTGAATTTCACGGTGCATCCGCCTTTATTAAATTAGCCAACAGATTGTCAAGTCTTATGTCAGGAGCTTTGATTGGCTATTGTTATTTCAGTCAACCAATCACAGTCGGTAAAATCCGTATGTTTCTTTTTTGTTCCCTTTTTGAATGTGAGTGTAAGTATTCCGCACAAACCTGCCAACAGCTTCAAGTCCTTTAGTAGTCTCTTTGAGCCTGAAAGCCTGTGGCTTGGGGCTGGCGGGAGGTGCGGGCGTGTCCTCTGTGTAGTGCGAGCGCGGCATGCGCGGCGCCACGGGGGCGGGAGGCGCCCCGGGGGCGGAGGGCGCAGGCGCGCGCGGGGGCGTCTTCCAGCGACGACGGAACAGTTCGGCCGCGCGCGCCTCCATGGGACCTGCGTACGCGCGGATTTCGTAGCGCGGACTGAGTGGGTCCCGGTTTATTTCCTAGGAAAAGAAGGAGCTGAGTGTTTATTTAAAAAATTGAACACTAGTGATAGTGTCGAAACGAAGGTTCTGTTCAGACTTCCCAATTATATATTTGCCTACTTGTATACCTGTGAAAACTTGTAATTGGCCTTAGTTATGTTATTTACTATTTAAGTATTGTACATGTTAGCTATAAGTTTTCCAAAAATTACTAAAATAAATTATTGTAAGTTAATTTGTTGTTGTGCATTTGGATAAGGGGGTACGATGGGACTGGCATACGCTGTGCGTAAAAATCCCTAAAATAAATGCTGAATAGAAAAAAACACACCCAAGTTAATCATATGTCCTGTAATTTAATGCTTTACTAACTTTTACACGCGACTTCGGTACCATGGTATATCCTACAATAACCCTGTATATATCCGAGGCAAAACATAGGTAATCCGGTCATAAACAATTTAAATAAATGTAAAAAATCGCGTTATTCAATTACTTCGTTACTGTGTCACATATGACATAATCTCAAATAATGATCCGATGATTAAAATACTTCCACTGATAGAAAGTTACATTATTGCCGAGTGTCATTATCATGTCAACCTTTAGACGCCCACTACCGGGCATAGGTCTCCTCCAAGACGGGGTTAAGCCGTGATCGCCATGCTTGGTCGATGCATATAGGCGATCGCAGTAAGTGTTATGGTTCTCAGAAAGACGCTACTGCCTGTTCTCTGGTCAATATCCTCTGTGGCCTTCTACGACACCCACGGATAGATATGGGGTGGTGCTATTCGCGGTCGGGCACCACACGGCTAAGACGAGCCGAGTGTCATAGAATATGTTTTATGGTACACTTGACTACCACACGGTCGAAGTCGTGGGCGAAAACTAGTTTACAATGCGAATAAATGATTTGTTTTTTTGTTTTCATGCCTGTTCCCTTGTTGACAAACTAAACTAAAATTAGACAATTTATTGTCATCTCTTACTATCAGGCAGCTGAAGAAAATGACGCCGACAGATATCTAAGTTAGAGATGTTAAATTAGTTGTTTCCTTGAACTTCGCCGTGTTTAATCAATACGTTCTGAAATGATAACTGTGATTGTACGAACATTTTAATTCAACTTAAATTGATAGCTCTTATTAATATCTCCTCTCCTCTCCTCTTTTCTCCTTTTTTATTGGAGAGAAAGAGCTATATCTATATATCTTAAAATAAGTATAGCTCGTGCAGAACAGAATAGGGTATTTTACTCTATACGAGAAAAAATCTATAAATATGTTATTGAGACAGTTTAGGCATAAAGCAGTTGGAAAAGGCAAGTTTTAGTTCATAAAATAACAAAACCATTTTTTAAATTCAATTCAAAGTTTTCAGTATTTTTAATCTGTTATAAAACACCGTGAAATAGTAACGGCTATGTTATTACGCCATACGGCTGTGTAAACAAAAAATTGACAACTGTCAGTCAACCGATTGGCGTAATATAGGCTTTGTACCTTTATTATTTTCGTAACCAACGTAATTTTCTCATTTTTACACCTATTACAAAATATGCTTTTAATTATTTTTAAATGATATACAATTATCATATTTAATATGAGCTCATTTGATACTAAACGAACTGACGTCATTTACGCTGAGCAATATGGCGTTCAGTAAGAGGCGTTTTCGTCAAACCACGCGCGAAATTTGAAAATTTAAAATTTAGATGCATTTTTATGGCACTTATCAATTGAATAAAAATTTTGTGTTTTTTTTGGTGGCTTATTAGCACTACAGAATTTCATTGCAAACACTTTTCAAAAATGGGTGTAATACCCTATTGGCACCAATATAATAGGTTGGACCACAGATATAGATAGACCTAGATAACGCAAGAGCAACTACTACGCGTGCCAGTTTCGTGCCTAGCTTACGTACAAAAATCGTAAGTAAAAAAATAAAGTAAACGTTTCCTTTCATCGGCAAGTCATTTTGTGATTAATATTATGCGTAATTAATTTAAAAAACAATTATTTTTAATCGAATACTTTCAGTAATACCAAATTTAAGAAAAACAAAACATTGTGACGTTGTAATAGGTAGTCAAAAAATAGCACGCTTGGTTTTCATACAGATCGTGACACTTGCGTTATCTAGGGTCTATCTGCAAGTTGTAACGTTAAACACGCAAAACCTCAGACACCCCAAACGATTTTTAATTCAATTAACCTAATTCTGAGAGAAAAAAAAATCATTAAGAAATATGTGTGTATGTGTGCTGTTTTAGTTTTACCAAGACTCGTATTGGCATTGAAATAAGAACTATTATGATCACGCGTATGAGAAAATTTAAATTGGACGACAACAATTTGTGTTCGTTTACCTATTTTGGCAGGTTTGCGCACGTGATGGCTTGACTTATTAATAAATAGACAAGGCAACATGAATAACGAAGATTTTTTTGAAAAATGTGACCTATCTTAAAAAGTGGTTCAATTGATTCTGCTCGTTATTCTAATCAACCTATTTTCAGGTTTTGCGTATTTGACGTTACACCTTGTATATCTGTGGGTTGGACACTCACGGGCGGCACGGCGGGCGTGAAGGCGCGGCCGATGGTGGGCGCAGCGCTGCCGTCGTCTGCGTGCAGCACGGGCACGTAGTAGCGCTCGCGCAGCATGGCCGCGATGCGCTGAGCCGCGCCCACTGCACTGTCCGCAGCTCGCTTGCAGATCATCTGTGAAAATTATCAAATTGTCATTAGGAAACGTTCTTTTTTGTTGGTTCCAGAGCATTGGTGGGTCAATAGGGTATTTTACTCTATACGAGAAAAAATATATAAATATGTTATTAAGACAGTTTAGGCATAAAGCAGTCGGAAAATGTAAGTTTTAGTTCATAATACAACAAAACATTTTTTTTTAATTCAATTCAAAGTTTTCAGTATATTTAATCTGTTATAAAACACCGAGAAATAGTAGTGGCCATGTTATTACGCCGTACGGCTGTGTAAACAAAAAATTGTCAACTGTCAGTCAACCGATTGGCGTAATATAGGCTTTGTACTTTTATTATTTTCGTAACCAACGTAATTTTTTCATTATTACACGTATTACAAAATATGCTTTTAATTATTTTTAAATGATATACAATAGGGTATTTTACTCTAAACAAGAAAAAATCTATAAATATGTTATTGAGACAGTTTAGGCATAAAGAAGTCGGAAAATGTAAGTTTTAGTTCATAAAATAACAAAACAATTTTTTAAATTCAATTCAAAGTTTTCAGTATTTTTAATCTGTTATAAAACACCGCGAAATAGTAGCAGCCATGTTATTACACCGTACGGCTGTGTAAACAAAAAATTGTCAACTGTCAGTCAACCGATTGGCGTAATATAGGCTTTGTACTTTTATTATTTTCGTAACCAACGTAATTTTTTCATTATTACACGTATTACAAAATATGCTTTTAATTATTTTTAAATGATATACAATTATCATATTTAATATGAGCTCATTTGATACAAAACGAACTGACGTCATTTACGCTGAGCAATATGGCGTCCAGTAAGAGGCGTTTTCGTCAAACTACGCGCGCAATTTGAAAATTTAAAATTTAGATGCATTTTTATGGCACATATCGATTGAATAATAATTTTGTTTTTTTTTTTGGTGGCATATTAGCACTACAGAATTTCATTGAGACACGTTTCGAAAATGGGTGTAATACCCTATTGAAATCGGAGGTATACCACATTGTTTTATTTTGATTCTTTTTAACCGATTTCAAAAAAGAAGGACTGAGGTTGTTCTCAATTCGACACGTATATTTTTATTTTTATTTTGATGATTCTTTTTTTAATTGCTAGTGTATACCTCAAAGTTGGTCCCATATAAATTTCATGAAAATATTCCACCCCTATGGGTGGAAAATTAAGGGATGACTGATTTTTTTTGGTGTCACCGTTTCGTAATTAATTTTTAAGATAAGAAGTACCTACACTAAAAAGCGTAAAAAAAACTTTCTTACAAAAAAGACAACCGCCTTCAAAAAGTAAAAAATAACTTTAAATTTGCAAATGGTTTCGTTTCATGTTTTGTATTGGCACCTTATTTAGTAATTTTTTACTTTTAGTAAAAAATGATTTTTTTATGTTTTGTATTGCTAGATTACCTATATTGTTTTCACATTTAGAAGCAACAAGAATAATGTAACCAATAATATGTAAAAACTAGATTTAAAAGAGTGTCCGTGGAGTTTCTTGCTCGTTCTTCTCCATAGAGACCTACATTTTGGAACGAGCAACTAGCTTCAACTTTCTGACTAACTGACCGACTCCTAGCCGAGTGCGGAGGCGCCCCTAGTCAAAGTGGTCACTTACATCTTTAGCCTGTTCCCCGTACTTGTTGACAGCGCTACGGTTGCATTGTGGGAAGGACGTGAGTACGTCGACCACGTGTTCGGCTCCGAACTTAGCCGCGAAATGTAGCGGGGTCTCGTTGATCGCCTTGTCTGGGGTGTTCAGGTAACGGTCTACTAGAATACTTGCAAACTCCTGGAAATGAAGAATCAGGTTAATTATGATTTTTTGATGAAGATTAGTACCTACCCTTGATTTATGTCATTGGTTTTGTAAGCCGTGTAAATCATATAAATAAATAATAAATTAAAGAGTTTATTAATTGTAAACACAGGTTCAAAATTATGCTTAGCTATCTGAGTCGCACATAATATGTACTATAGACACTTTAGCGCGTGATGGAGGTTTAATTCCGACTAAATAAAATAATTGAGTTGTTACGTATAACGTATTTAACTGTATGTACGTATTTTAACGTATTTTATTATTTGATAAGGAGCTCGTGGCTAAGTTAAAGTCGTACAGATCGATCGGGCAAAGGTTTGGCTACGCTAGCCGCGGTCGGTCAGTAGTATATTATTGGGCACCTCACCCCACCTTCCGTTCCATCGACTCTCTCCGTTCGTCTCAGTCACTCACGGTGTGGTGAGATGCCCAATAATATCCTACGGAGTGGGCGCCGTTCAACAATTCCGTTTTATTACATACCGTTCCTACGTCTCACTTCGACTGAATTTGCGTTTGCGTTAATACTGGTTTGGCGCCTATTCCACACGAACATTTACGGTTAAAGGGGCTGAGCACATTATTACTACTTACCGATGGCTTACCTCGATCATGTACTGCAGATTCTCGAAGAGTAGAATGCCCAATAATATAAATGAAATACGCAGGTTCGACGTCTATTCCACGCGATGAAACGGAAGGTGGAGTATGACAATGTCCAATAATATCCTAGAGTAGACGCAGTGAAAGAAAACAACTTTTATAAATAATTGTTCGCCGTAATTTAACACCACATTCGATTCTTACTATTGTAGTAAGAAGGTTGTATTTCATATCATAGATTTAAATACATTTCAACCAAGTTAACTACAATGCATAGCTCAGAGAAATCTGATATTAAAGATATTTGTAAACTTATTATGAGGAATTCTAGCGGCGAGATTATATTTATTCAAGATTTGCAAACTGGACAGAAAAATACAGATAACGGTTCATCAAAATACCAGGACTCGTATACAGCCCAAACCGAAGATTTGTTCTACCAGCAGATGCTTGATTGGTTAAAATCAAACAATCGCTATCTTATATTGAAGGACAGCTATGGTGAGAGTCGTACATTTGCTCGAGTTAGCGACAATGAGTTATAAATGTCAATGTAATACGTTAATTTATTCATTATTAATAAAACCGCTTTAACAGTCGTCATGAAATTTGTAAAACAACCACAATCGTTACATGTAAACGAACTTTGTGTTCACTCTCAGGAGACCGGTTTTCGCCATGGAAAATTATTACCTAAAACGGTACGATGCATCATTTGCGGACCATCAAATTGTGGAAAAACTAATTTATTAATTGGTCTCCTTATACACGAGAATGGTTTAAGGTTTCAAAATGTTTATGTTTATTCAAAAACCTTGCAACAACCCAAGTACGTATTTTTAGAAAAAGTTTTGCAACGGGTACCAGACACGTCATTTCAGAAATATCATGAAAATGAGCAAGTACTAAGTGTTCAGGACGCAAAACCGAATTCTGTGATTGTATTTGATGATGTTGCTTGTGAAAATCAAAGTAGCATGCGGGATTATTTTGCAATGGGAAGACACAAGTTCATCGATTGTTTTTATCTAAATCAGACATATAGTAAAATTCCTAAGCAGTTAGTAAGAGACAACGCGAACCTAATCGTACTTTTTAAGCAAGATGAAAGAAATATGAGACATGTTTACGATGAACATGTCAACACTGATATGACTTGGATTGAATTCCGTGAAATGTGTTCAAAAATATGGAGTGTACCTTTCAATTATGTTGTAATTAATAAAGATTGTTCCAAAAACAAAGGATGTTATAGAAGTAAATTTGATACGTTTGTAGTTTTTGACTAAGAACACGAACACATATATAAGAGCTTTACCTGTGCGACATTATTACTCTCCAAACAGAGCTTAACCGGTTACAATCTATTCATCGATTATGGAAAAATCTTTAAAGAGGCAAATTGTTGATGCTGCAGCAGCTGTAAAGAAGAAGGTGCGAAAAATGCGAGATATTGAGAATGAGCGTAAGCAAGCCTTGGAAACAGTTTTTAAACCTGTAACAGAGCCTCTCAACCAAATTGCTACAGCTAGTATGCAAACTCCTTTGCTGCATAGTAATGAAGATGAAGAATCTAAAGATCTGTTTATAGACGAAACTTTGCAAAAAGTTGCAACTGGTAGTGATGTAGACGAGTCTGATACCAGCAGTGAATCTTCGTATAAATCAGTTGAAAAAAGTGAAGGTCGCGATACATCATCCTGGTCAGTGTCTTCAGAAGCATTAACAGACATTCCATTTGGTGTTAGAGTAGAACGCGGGAAATTGATGTTAGGTTCTGCTCACATAACAATCGACGATCATTATATCATCGTGGCTGGTCATAAATACAGACATACGCCTGGTTTAAAACAACTACTGCTTAAGAAAGATATTGATTTAAGTCTGATTACTGAAGATGACTTGCTATATTATAAGAAAATGTTACTTGATACAAACGCACATCGTCGTGATAATGACCCAAGTAAACCAATAAAAAGTAATAAGGGACAAAAATATTTACAAGTTATTAAACCTCTTTTTAAACTGCAAAGTACTGTTCAGGGTAATCATTCAAAAGGAAAAGGACTACCATTAACAAAAATCTGGAAAAAAAACATAGATTTAGTATATTGGGATAATCCTAATGAATTGGTGGAAAGGTTAAAGTTATTAATAGCATCTCGAGATGCTGGTAACACAGGATTAGATAATGAAATAATATCCATTATTGAAGAATTACGTGAAAGTAAACTTATAAATAAATAGGTGTAAAATTTACTATTGTTCAGTTGATCATCAGCCTTTACATATAGTACACCTGAAACATGAATATTGATAAATTTGGACATTTAATTCATAAAAGAATGCGATTGTCAGAACTGATTAATTTCAATGATAACGCGTTGTTAAAATCAGAAAATGGAGATTTTGATTTAAAGTCATCTAGATTGAGAGGAATTAAACCTCCATTAGAAGCAGACGATGCTGTGAACAAGGATTATGTAGATCGAATGAGTGCTGATACGATAAAACAATTTAATAAACTGATTGCTTCATTGCGTGCTCAAATCATATTAGATGCACAAAAGACTGTTCAGTCTACTTTAAAAGCAAAGGAGCCTGAGGTTTTGATTCATTTGGAAGAGAAGTTTTACACCAAAGCAGATATAGATAAATTACTTAAAAATCTCAATAATGGCAAAACAACAAATTGTAAATGAAATACACAAAGCGGCACGAAGAAACTTTCTTCGACGTTCTGTTATTCTCAAAGGGATCGATGATTTATGGCAAGCAGATCTAATGGACATGCAAAACCTAAGAAAGTATAATAAAGGTTACAATTTCATTTTAGTGGTGATTGACTGCTTCTCAAAGTATGCCTGGGCAGAACCGTTAAAGTCTAAAAATAAATCTGAAGTAACTCGAGCGTTTGAACGAATACTACTAAGCAGCAATAAAAATCCTGTTAATTTACAAACAGATATGGGCACAGAGTTTTATAACAACACATTTCAAACGCTAATGAAGAAGTACAACATTAACCATTACTCATCGTTCTCTACTAAAAAAGCTTCAATTGTAGAACGACTAATTAAAACTGTTAAAAATAATTTGTATAAATATTTTAGTCTCATTGGAAATTATAAGTGGTTAGGATCACCCTTAGAAGATTTATTTAATACGTATAACAACACAAAACATCGTACAATTAAAGTTAAACCTATTGATGTGAATAAATCTAATGAAGCAATCGTAAAAGAAAATATAAAAAATATATGTAATCATGTATCCCTCCAGTGGAAACCTAAATTTAAAAAAGGTGATTGTGTTCGTATCAGTAAATACAAACACAATTTCGAGAAAGGTTATACTCCTAACTGGTCAACTGAACTCTTCACAATAAAAAGGATTAATAAAACTATACCAGTAACATATCACATAGAAGATCAAAGAAAGCAAGATATATTAGGAACTTTTTACGAACAAGAACTTCAAAAATCGAACTATCCTGGTGTTTATTTAGTAGAAAAAATACTTAAAAAGAAAGGAAAGAAACTATTCGTTAAATGGTTAGGTCTCAGTAATGATGAAAACAGTTGGATTGATAAATCTGCATTAATAAATTGAGATATAAAAGAAGTACTTTGTTATATTTGTATCATTATAATATAAGTAATGCAAGGTGGTGGACTAGTTAACAGTATAATTAATAACCTACCGTTCGAAGCTCATTTGCCTGGATACAATTATTGCGGACCAGGAACTAAACTTCATAAACGTTTGTTGCGAGGTGATCGAGGTGTGAATAAACTAGACGAAGCTTGTATGCACCACGATATAGCATATGAAAATCATACAGATTTACCTAATCGTCATAAAGCCGACTTACAGCTATTGAACATGGCTAAACATAGACTCAAATCAAAAGATGCGGGAAAAGGTGAAAAATTAAGCTCATGGTTAGTAAGCAAAGTCATGAAAGCCAAATTGAAATCTGGTTCTGGTGCCAAAACATTTAAGAGTTTAGTATCAAAAATAAAATCTAAAATAAAAAAGCTAAAACCCAAGGATAGTAAGTCTTTAATAAACTTCGCTTACTTAGCTGCAAAAAAGTTATGCCCCAAATTACATCAAATCAAAGTGCCGAGAGTGATCCCCATACCGAAGACTGGTGGAGTTCTACCTTTAATTCCAATTTTTGCTGGCTTATCAGCTTTAGGAGCTTTAGCTGGTGGTGCGGCTGGCATTGCAAAAACGGTAAATGATTACAAATCAGCCCAACAAAATTTGCGAGAGACAGAACGACACAATAGAACTATGGAGGGTTTAGCAGTGGGCAAGGGTTTATACATAAAGCCTTATAAAAACGGTAAAGGATTGTTTATAAAATCAACAAAAAACTGAACAAGAAGCTACCAAATCGCGCACTAACTAATGTAGACATCCAATACTATGCAAGAGACATCCCATATTTCCGAGGAGTATATATGAAAGATCAATTACCAAGGAAGCCGAAACGTATGGAATGTGGTATTGTTAACTTAGACGATTCTAAAAATGAAGGAACGCATTGGGTAGCTTATGTAAAAGTATATGACTATTGTGAATATTTTGATAGCTATGGAAATTTAAAACCTCCATTAGAACTGGTACGATATTTTAAGAATTGTAAAGTTTCATATAACTACACAAGATATCAAAAATTTAATACTGTAAACTGTGGTCATTTATGTTTAAAATATCTAAGAACTTTTTGGAATAAAAATATATAAAATGAATGCTTTTATTTTATTTCATTCATTTGCAAGATGTCACTCACTTTGTCAATAACTGGAAACTCATCAATTTTATCTACGTACTATCCTAATACGTTGCAACTCAATGGAGAATATGAGTGTGCTTTATTGCATTTTTCAACATTTAATTCTATACCAAATATTGATAAAAGTAATAACAAGTATTATTATGGCTCAAACGATGTTATTGAAATACCGGAAGGCACCTACGAATTGCAAGATATTTACGATTATTTAAAATCCGAAATAAAAGATGCCTCAATCAAATTACAATGTAATAACAATACTTTAAAAACTGCCATATACTGTTCAAAAGACGTTAATTTTAAGAAAGAAAACTCTTTCAGTAGACTGTTAGGATTTGATAAGCAGGTTCTGAAAGCAAATAAATGGCATGTGTCACAGCATCCAGTCAACATTTTACCGACGACAGTGGTAAGGATCGAATGTGACATTGTGAGCGGCTCTTACATAAACGGTGAACCAAGTCACATAATTCACGAATTCGCACTCAACGTACCACCTGGATACAGAATCGTAGAAATCCCGAAGAACGCAATATATTTTCCAATCAATCGAAACAGCATAAGCTGCATACATATCCGACTACTAGATATAAACAATCGTTTAATTAATTTGCGTGGTGAAGAAGTGCAGCTGTATTTACATCTTAGAAGAAAAAATGATTGACTACAATAAATATGTGTCTCATCAAATTAAAAATTCCAGTTCTACTCAAGCTGCCTACCAAATAAGACGTCGTTCTAAGAGCAAAATAAAATTAACTAAAGACAATAAGATATTTCTCAGAGCGATTGGATTGTTAAAATGAATATCTTAGACGTTTTATCCACTCCGACTTACGACAACAGTATAGAAGGAATCGAATTTCATTCGTACAAACCTTATGTAACGAGTTTCAACAGGAACGATGAAATACGCATACCTATCAACCAACAGGATCTGTACATATTACCATCAGCCAGCACTCTGTATTTGGAAGGAACCGTTATCGTTAACAAAAAAGATTCAAAAGAGAAAGCTACTAGTGTCAATTTTACGAACAATGGACTACTCTTCTTGTTTCAAGATATTAGGTACGAATTAAACGGAGTGGAGATTGATAAAATAAAAAATGCAGGTATAACTACAACCATGAAATCATTAATATCAATGAATGAGAATGAATCAAAAATAGCTAGAGCTTGGGGTTGGAGTATCGATGGCATAAAAAATATTAATGGAGGAAGTTTTTCTGCGTCTATACCACTTCGGAATATCCTCGGTTTTGCAGAAGATTTTAAAAAAGTTGTAATAAATAGTAGACATGAACTAATATTATTACGAAGCAACACTAATTTGAACGCTGTAAAATTAAATACCGGCGAAATAGTGGAAGACATTCAAATCAATAAAATCATATGGCGCGTACCCCATGTTAAAGTATCGGACAAAGAAAAAATAAGTTTATTAAAACTATTGGAAAAAGATCGACCGCTTCAGATGGTTTTAGAAACTGGGATCTATATGAATACCCCACTTTACCAAGAACTACAAAGCACACCTGGTCTATCAAAACTTCATCTCAAATAGAAAAACCGAGATATGTAATAATTGGTCTACAAACAAGTAGAAAAAATAATGCAAGTTCTGACATGTCGCAGTTTGATCACTGCTATGTTCGTGACATTAAAGTATACCTTAATTCGACATATTTCCCGTATGAAAACATCAATGTCAACTTCGCCAATAACAGAATTGCTTTATTATATGAGCAATACATCAGATTTCAACAGTCATATTATGGACGTTGTCCGGAGTCTTTATTAAGCGAGAAACAATTTAAAGAATTAGCTCCGTTGTTTGTTGTTGATTGCTCTAGACAGACCGATAATCTGAAGACTGGACCCGTTGTGGATGTAAGGGTAGAAATTGAGAGTGATTCAGAAATACCAGATCAAACTTCGGCATACTGTCTCATTCTCAACGATTGCATTGTTGAATACAAACCATTAAGCAACACAGTGAAGAAGTTATCATGAACGCGGATATTATCATTGTCGAACTCCAAGGATTCAAATATTTAGACAATAATTTTATTGTCAAAGAAGTGGCTATCGTAAGTAATGACCACACACAGACGTTCTTGGTTAAACCACCGCATTCGTTTTATTATTTAACTCAAGAAGAAAAGAAGCAGGTGCGATGGTTAGAAAGAAATAGAGGAATTTTCTGGAGTGAGGGCTTTATAGACTACAGAGAGTTTCAACACGTCATCGTACCGTATTTAGAAAATAAAAAAATTATTACAAAGGGTTTGGAGAAGATTAAGTGGATTAAAGAGTTATGTGCAAACTGTGAAGTGATTGACATAGGTGAAAAAGGGTGCCCTAATTTTGCGACATTAAAAAAGAAGTTCTGTAAAAATAAAACTGATTTTAATTGTGTGAACCATAAAATAAATTGTGCTTTGAATAATGCTATATGTATTAGAAAATGGTATGTGGATAATAATATGTCTATATTTAATCTATTTAAAATTAATGTTCATTAATCTATTTAAAATTATTTTGTAATGTTCAGTTAATAAAAATGTAATTATCTACTTATGAGTGTTTTATTTAATATAATCAGGGTAACATACATACTAAACTTTAAATGAGCTGTAGCAAAATGATATTTATTAAACGAATTATTGTAAGAAAAAATCCTTAAAGCAATTAACCTATAATAATATCATTACACTAGAGCTAATTTAGAGTTCGAGTATAAATAAGTAATACAAAATAAAACATAATTTAAATTATAACTGAATATACTTTTATTTATTTTTTAAATTATTTAAAATTATTACAAACTAATTATATCTACCAACCCAATAATCATAATAACTGTCCCCACATGTTTTCTACGCGTACATACATACTTATAACATAAAAACTTGTGATGTATGAGCACTACCCAACAAAATTAAACTAAGAGATTAATATTATCTATTTACATTAAAACAATCTAGATATTTTATTTAATTTTTTTCTCTCTTTATTATTTTTTGTTTTTGATATTTTTGTAACTTCTTTTGTATATTTAAAAGATTATTACAATAAAACTTACATATATGATATTCTAATAATTTATACATCCAGAACTTACACAACATAAAAACCTATTATTATACCCTAATAACTATAATATTACTCACATATTAACTTATAAAGTAGGTACTTACAAAATAATTACATCACTTAATAATAACTGTCCCCACAAAGTTTTTTTGAAATTTTGTTAATTAACGATTGCGTCTCCTCCATAACATAGTCCACCGGTTCAGTCACTACATACTGCGCACTTAACATCACATTCTGATTGTCACTTGCAGGTTCTTGTTCACTGATATCCAACACTTGTACCTGGATCAGTCGTAATCCTTTTTTCTTCTCATTGTTTATGACATATGATTCACAATAATTAGGCAGAGATGACTTCTGTTTTAGACACTCCCGTCTTGTTCTAGGCTTCTTGCTAGCAGGTCCGCAGTCTTGTCTTGCTCTAGGTTCCTTGTTGACAGGTATTTGTTGATCTTGGATATCTGGGATATGCCAGCTTAAACTCGGAGTCGGAAAACCTTGACCGTATTGTGAGAAGTCAATAATATCTGGAGAATCGCACATTATTGATGATCTGAAACAAAGAAAATTATAATTATTAATAATTATATCAAACACATAAATAAGACATAATTTTATAAGTACTTATACGCTTGTGCAATACTTACAATTTGTTTCGTTTTTAAGTGACGTGATGTGACCAGTCCGGCTGACTGCCTTGTGATGTATGTACTAATCATATTATTATGAAATGCAAACTCCATAAAACCTTGCGATGTGAATCAATTTCATGTTTCAACAAGTTCAATCTGATGAGCACCTGATCGGTGTTAAATTCTACACCGCGCGTGTGAACCTCGACTCATGAGTGCTTTGTCATCAAAACTGGACATTAGGTACATATTTTATCAAGTTGGAACCTGTATCGACACGCGGCGAGCGCTGTGTGCTTTGTCATCAGGAACAGAAATGAAACAGATGTATGTAATGAATATACACAATTTAATTTATTCAACTTTATACTTTGTAGGCACATAATAGATATTTATATACCTACACTGTTTAGCTCTAACTAGTAAAAGGGACACCAAGAATACACACAATTTAGAATTGTATACATAATAAAACCAGGTTCAAAAGAAACTTCTATCGATACTATTTGAATTAAATTACACAGCAATACTACTTATTTCACATTTTAAAAGAGTAACAAACATCCATCCACCCACCCTTACAGACTTTTTATAATAGTAAGTAAGACAGTAGGTAGGATGAAAAATTATCTAACTTTCCATTTAGGACGTCATAAGTTTTACCATTCACAATCAATAAAAAACATGTTAAAATATGTATTACTTAAATATACTTGCGTTACCCCAGGCTAAAGTAGAAACTTTATCAAACGATAGCAATCGTTTATCATCATTGCTTGAAAGTGCTACTTTATTTAAGTCCTGAGTAAATATTTCGTGTTTTATTGATTTAAACAATACATTTTTTTTACGAATAACATTGCAATCATATAAAACATTTTTATAATCTAACATATTAAAATTTTTGGTAATACATTTTTTTGTACCTTTTGCCTTTTTAATTGTTTTGTTTAACGTTTTAATACAATAAAGCTTTGAGCGCAGTCCTACGAATTCTTTGATAATGTCACCACCCATGTCATCCTTAAACAGTCCTGGAACCTTCTTATTAATAATTGGTAAGTTATAGTCATTGTTACAGTCATAATTGCTGGTATCAAAATATTTTAGAAAATGGAGCTTAAAGTCTTTATAAACATCATTACTCTGTACATCATATACTAGACTATCTGTGTCAGTATAGCATAATTCTATTCGGTTACCATAAAAAGGTTTAATGATGGAGTAGTGAAAGTTGTACATGTGAGCCTTAGATAATTCTAATACTGCAAACCCTATGTAAATTGGTTTATCAAGTATAATACGCACAGGTTTCATTTGGATTGCTACTAGATCATCAGAAAATACAGAGACGCTATGAAAATATGGGCTGGCTATCAATTTTTCAGCACAAGTAGTCTTTTTTGTTTTATTGTTCGAGTCACACCACTTGTTTACTAACTTAACGTCTATTCGGTGTTCATTATTTTCTAGGGTCTTTCCAAAAATACTATTATTCAATAATTTGAAAAAGTCTTGTTCAAACGTTGACTCTGCTTTTTGACGTAACTGGGTGTTAATATCAATATATTGCTTTAAAAAACTACTTTGTTTAAATATAATAGCGCGATGGATTCTTCTCAATACTAAACCGTGCTGTAAACATTTTTTTAAATGTACGTAATGAATAACATAGTAATATTTATCATACAAATTTGGTATTAGCTTTTTATTCTTACCACCCGGTGGTAAGCATTTTTCTGGACAAAAGGGAAAGTCATTGTGTTCCATGTGCAAATTCTCCGGATATATTAAATCAACTTCAAGGATGTAACCGTTTTCTGCAGTATCACTAATTTCTGCTAAGTTCAATTGTAAAAAATCTATTTCTTGTCTATTCATAAATCTAAAATCCGAATAGGGTAAGGATTGACACATGCTATAACCGTATAAATTGTTACAATCTAAATAAATGATAAATGAATTAGGACGGGCTGGATCATAAGTATCTAAATATTTATGATTGGCTTTGACATGTCTTTTGGAACACATACAAACACCTCCTCGAATACCTTTTTGTATCATTCTAAAAATTTCAACATCACTAATCAATTCTAATTGAACTCCTGTTTTTAAAAGCATTGCATCAAAAGATAGACTTGGTGCTGTAAGATAAAACGCGGGATCGAGATTGTAATGTAGTTTACAAGTTTTTCGAAAATTTTCAAATACATCTGTTAACAACAAAACATCTGTTTTGAGATACAAATCTGTGTACATACCCATGTTTTGAATATTAAATAATGACCAAACAGACCGAGCGTGTTCATAGTCTTCGTCCGTAATTGCGTCATTTGTTAAATAGTTAAAAAAATATTTTTTTGAGGGTAAACACGTTTCTTCATAACGTTCCCATTGAGACATATAGTCATATGGATACACTCCTTTACGAGTGAGTAGGATAAATTGTTTTTTATTAGGGAAATAAGATTTTAATTGTTTAAAGTCTTGTTTTTTCATTGTACTAACCAACTTTTCTAAGCTAGTTCCTAAAAACTTGAAAGAATCTACAAACCGAACTTGGATGCTTTCCCCGGTAGCAATCGGAATAAACTTAGTGAAAGAAATATAGTTTTCTTTTGTTTTAGGTATCACTTTTATAGATCCAGGAGCTTCGCCTAATTCTTTTATGAAAAGATGGCAATCGTATCCAGACAAATTATGAAAAAATACTGGCAAAAATGATGGTAGTTTGTATTGTATGTTACAATAACTATGAGCTGCGCCGCGATATTTACCAGTCAAGTGACAATGATCGCGAACCCTATCGCCGAACAAGAAGTGTTCACAAATATGACATGTCAACGCGTTTTCAAAGTCGCGAGCATTTTCATTTGAATAAATTATAGGAACATTATTTTTTACAATATCGTAAATTTTTTGTGCATCTTTATAGATAGACTTCACAAAATTTGATACACAATCCGAACCGCGATAAGAAACGTAACGATTGTGGCTTTCGTCTAGCGTACACGTAATATGATAAGCGAAAGCTATAGGCACATGTCGCTGTCGCGTTACAGTACTCGCCTTAGTGGGGTCAGGGTCACAAGATTCATACCGTTCTAGCATTGTTTCAAAATCTGCGTATATAACAAATGGAACAATTTGCTTTCTATTATAATTTTTAAACTGTATGAAAGAACCCTTTGGAGGTAGTTCAGTGACAACACCTCCACAACTATGTGAACTAAGATCATCGCATGAATTAAAAAACATTAAACAAGCATCACAAAAGTACAGTTTACTGTGGTGGTTTGTTATTTGATTTTTAACAAGTCGCGGCAAGTCTTTAATGAGACAGTAATGTGACAAATTATCTCTTTCTAAATAAAGTAAATGAATCACCTTTCCGTTCAAGGCTTTTGGTTTGTAAAACGGTCCTACGACGGTATTATTTTTTAAACCATAAATGTAAATGCAAATTTCGGGGTTATTCACTTCGAACCGCGCAATATCTGAGAAATTCACTGGAAATGACATATCCTTTACATTTAACACGTTACGAAAATCAGGGTAAGAAGATACTCTTTCAGGATGACTTTTAGCTGGATATAAAGCAGCAACAACAGACCACAAAAAACAATACTCGTCATTATTGTGGATATTAACACATGCTCTTTTCGATTTTATTGCAGAAGGCAATTCGATAAAGCCTGAACCATGCAACGGTTGATATTTGTTAACATTGACTTCCAAATGAGAACTGCTCAAGAACGTCCATCCACTGTCTCGGTCCTGAAATTCTTCTATCTTTTTTGATAAAATGTTTTTTACTTGAGTTAATAATGAATCAATTTCATAATTCTGATGCAGAGTAAAGTTTTTTGTGGCAAATGATTTCATCTCCTGAGAATCATTTTTAAACATTAAAAATAAAGCAAAAAATTCGAAATTAACTTTTAGACAAGTATGTTCTTTAAGAGAAATATTAATTAACGTTTTAATTTTGTCCCAAATATTAATAAGAAATGGTTGTAGAGAACTATTCTCAGACGGAGCGACAATTCTATAAGAAGCTATACGATTACGAAATGCAGAATGTATTATTTCAACACCTTCGCAAAAATGCGAAATAGTTTTGTTTTTATGATTAGTACTACGTAGGTGACCTGTCCAGTGACTGCGCTCAACAGATGTGTTACAAACAGTACAGAACGGCATTTTAAAATGTAATAGTTTTAAACTTACTATTAGATGTTGCAATGTATTATTTTTACGATTATGATTTACGCTCGCAGAAATACAAAAACATCTGGTGCCCCAACAACTTAAATATTTATTTTAAACTAATATTATTGCTATAAAAGATAGGCTCAGAGTTATCAAAAAACTCATGAGTCCGTCTCATAAAAACTTGTAACCCGTCCCACTGCGGCGTGTTCCGGTTAAGCTGCACTTTTAGTGCCACCGAGGCTTTCTTCCACCGCTCCTCTTTTGGGGTGGAGGCAACTTCAGCCTTGTTATAGACTTTAACCTCCACGTAGAAGTCCCCGGATACGTCTGCCGTTCGCCGCACTTTACCGTTAGCAACACGGCTGATGAGTGACGAACCGAAGTCCGCAACTGAGGTTTTGGTGGGGACGTAGTCCTCCAAACCAAAGAGGTCCGAGCTCAAGCTGCGCCTTTTACTGTAAACAATTTAACACATTATTTATTACATTTATTTTTTAATATTGACAAATTGATGGTGTATTACTCCTCTGTTGAACCCTACGGGGATAGAAAGCATGATGTTCTGTTATAATAATTTAAATATCTCATGAACTAACTGTAAACATTCCGACAAGGAATATAATTGGAAATTGATTTCAGAGCTCTCTTCGTTGCAGTTCTAAATCCACTAACCAACGTTTATCGGTGTATAACATTTTAATTGACATAACATACACAACTAGCACCTAAAGGTAAAAACAGTAACACAAAATTACCTTGACTTCGGTACGGACGGTGTGGTGCTCTCGGAAGCTTTGCGCTTCGACACCTTCTTCTTTGGTTGCGGCTTCGGCTCGGCTACAGTTGCGGACTGTGACCGGTATTCTGAATCGGAGTCAGACCTGAAATGGAACACATAAAGATTAATTTTGTAACTAATAACTATGACTTAAGTTTCGGTAATTGACAATATCGCATCGCGGCAACAAATAAGGTTCATAATAGCGATACGTTTGATGTTAGTTGAATCGGATAACCACAAAATAACATTAATTTCGAAGTTTTCTTTAAATTGTGAGAAAAATACATGGCTCAGTGGAATAATTTATAGACATGTCTTTAGTTCATGAAATTCCCTATAATGTTATTACATAAAATTATATGGTTTACGCTCAAAATTCTAACATCTATGCGATGAAATTAAGGCTAACCAATACACCAGCCGGCAGGCAGGAACCAGGTCCGTAGCTGGGTAGCGATTAGTACATTAGTAAATTCAGTTAAATTAGTAGTACTTACTTACTTACATTTTATATAGTTGAAGGTAACCGGTGGTTATCACTGGAAGATACTGGAGCGAATGTAATATTATGATCAAAATTGATTGATTTTATACATAAAAAATACCATTTCAGCAATATTTATCCCATTACAAAATTAAACCTTAACTACATATATTGACAGTTGTATGACTAATTTATGTTACTTACGTCTAATTAAACCGTAGTGATTGAAAATCACTTCCGTCTAATTGCAATTTTATCGTGAGAAATGAAATATAAAACCAGCTTTTTTCGCTCGCCGACAAAGATGACACATGACGCTTATGATTAATACATTAATATATAATAAAGTATGTATGTTTGTTGTATAAAATGTGATGTAAAACTTCGCCTGATATCACACATGTGAACTAAAAAATAAAAATCACTTTTTTGACGGAAAAGAGCTGAAAGAAAATCATCCTGAAAACATTTTTTGTGTAGAATAATCCATGTAAACAAACTTGCGGCAAAAAGTTAACCACTTATATGCTACAGTAAAACTTGACATTATCGTAAATAAGTAATATCATCTAACGACTAAAACGAACTTTTTATTATCGATTCATGCATTAGTTCAGTAGGTAGGTACTAGTATTAAGATTCATCTTTCAAACAAATCCTAGATTGTTAAAGAACTATCAATGTATTTTGAAACATTTTATGTTTTCTTATATGTTTTTATGCTTGTTCAGTATGTATTAACCAAAAACTTGTATGTCTGGTGTAAACTGTAAGTATAGGTTGGTTATTTATAAATAAATATAGCAAATAAACAATATAAAATAATTAGCAAAGTTATCAAAGGAACATCCTCTATTTGAATGAATTGCATTGATTATGAAGTTCTATAAAATACCAATTTTAATCAGAGACTGCAACATGCACAGCGATCATCTTACAGCTAAATTGTTGAATACGTGGGAATGACTCAAACATATACCTGGTACAACAAAGTTCGAACACTACAAATTTACATAATGCAATTTTGCAGTCTTTGCGATTGTAAAGAATCACGTACACTTATACTGTGAAGCTTAACACGGTCGCCGATCCGACGCCGTCGTCCGGCGGTTTAAAAGGAGTATGGTACAATAGATGATCACGGGACGGCACACGAACCGTTTCGATGGCAATTGTATAAGTGTGCGATGATCTTAATCAAGCGCAACGCAGAGTCGCAGAGTAACAACAGAACATTTCAGAGCTACCAGTAGTTGTTTGTTAACGTGTGAGGTAGTGTTAGCTGTATGAATTAATTAAATTAAAATTCAGATGTCCTTGGTGCCCAATCTGGGGTCATAGAAATAGAATGTACGTGTGTCTGAAGATGCATAATATTTCTTGCTCTGTGAAGAGACATGAGACAATCTGTCCTGAATTTTAGGCTAATGGTTCTAACAGCGAGCACACTTATTTGTTAACATGTAAAACTGTATGAGTTAATTAAATTAAAATTTGGATGTCCTTGGTGCCCAATCTGGGTCATAGAAAAAGAATGTGTGTGTACCTGTAGGTGCATGCTATTTTTTACTCTGTGAAGAGACATGAGACAATCTGTCCCAAATTTTAGTTTATTTGTTAACATGTAAGCTAGTGTCAACTGTATGAGTTAATTAAATTAAAATTTGGATGTCCTTGGTGCCCAATCTGGGTCATAGAAAAAGAATGTGTGTGTACCTGTAGGTGCATGCTATTTTTTACTCTGTGAAGAGACATGAGACAATCTGTCCCAAAATTTTAGTTTACTATATTCGTAAAGTTCCATTAGTAAACGAAATATGTGTCAAACTGACTGACTTTTTTCTCGTGTGGAATAGGCGCCAAACCAGTATTAACGCAAACGCAAATTCAGTCGAAGTGAGACGTAGGAACGGTATGTAATAAAACGGAATTGTTGAACGGCGCCCACTCCGTAGGATATTATTGGGCATCTCACCACACCGTGAGTGACTGAGACGAACGGAGAGAGTCGATGGAACGGAAGGTGGGGTGAGGTGCCCAATAATATACTACTTCGGTCTGTAGATGGGCGAACATTCCTTTCATACCGAGTTCCCTCCGTGCCTCGAAAAGCACGTAAAGCCGTTGGTCCCGGCTGTCATTTGTAGATCTTTGACAGTCGTTACTAGTAGTCAGAAGCCCGAAAGTTTGTCAACCAGTCTTGCCATGGGGTATCGTGTTTCCCAGTAACTGGGTTGAGGAGGTCAGGTTGACAGTCGCTCCATATAAAACACTGGTACTTAGCTGCATCAGGTTAGACTGGAAGCCAACCCTAACATAATCAAGAAAAGGCTAGGCAGATGATAGGTGAAGATAGATAATGTACTATCGTGGACACACCCGCCTGACCACCACTAAGTTCATTTTTGCTTGCACTCAAAAGATGGAAGCGCTCTCTACCCCGCCCCGTTGACTTCGCAGGCGCCAAGGGAATTTTTTTTTTAACTGAGCAGGCGGGAATGTCCGCGATAGTACCTACCCTACCTACCAATCGTTGTTCCATTGGAATATGTTTTTGTAAAACGATTCATGAAAATGAAAAATATCGAAGAAACATTGTTGAGGTTTTTGAACTTTGAATGACGCAAATATCAGAAGAAAAAAGATGAATGAAAAGACGTAGTCAAAAATACAAAACAATACATACTGGTTTTTCTAAGATTACTTCTACCATTAGCTATGGTTTTACAAAAAAATATAATTTAAAAAAAGTTATTAGCATCAGTTGAATAATTAATTGCAAGTATCTCAGTCAGTCTCCAACCGTTGCGGACCCACCATACCACTGGCCATACCAATGATGGGTCTAAAACTGTACCACTCACCTAACCTAACCCAAATGATTTTAAACAATAAAGGAGATCTATCGCTCGGCGGCCGCTGCTGCGGCACCGATCGCTCCGCTCGCTAGCCTTCGCGCGTTTTTGGTCACAGTTCTAACGTAACACCTCTCCAACAACTGTTTCAGACTTATCACGCAATCAAACCCATTTGGACTAACATGTCTTGGACTCCCTGGTCATAAAACTGATTAGAAACACTAGATCTTCAAATAAGCTCGGTAATGTAAGTATACTTCTCATTTTCCTTACCTTACAAGAGTCGGCGTCTGCATCCATGCCGTATAAAGTCTGCACGAACATCGGGTTGCCCACCGTCGTCAGTATTAAGTTGCAGATCTCCGCGTTGCTTGCCTTCGCTGCTATGTGTAAGGCGTTGTAACGAGACCCTTCCTGCAATAAACAATATTATGGTCACTTTTTTTATGACATTAAATGGCAAACAAACTGACGGCCCACATGGTGTTAAGTGCGCCCTTCCCGGCCGGACTATCATCAACGCGAGCAGGTATGAATTTTTTTTTGTTTCATGCTACGCAGTGTTCGAAAAAAAATGAATGAGTGAGAACGCGATAACATCGCACGGAAATTGGCGCGCGGAGATTTTACAGAACTTGTTGTAGGTGTTTTTGAAAAAGTCTAGGAAGTTTTGGAAAATAAACAAATAATAATACATAATTGTAATTTAGAATCTCCATTACATGTGCAAGGTTTCCATGACGCTGTTTTCATTACTTTTGCAATGTATGAGTGCATTATGAATGGTCAAAGTTCAGATAAAAAATGTGCAAATAGCTGATTTTCATACTTATTTACTGAATTTGTTTCTCAAAACAGTTCTTTTTGCGCTACATAGGTATAACTTAGATATAAACCACAAGATACCTGAGGGTTAAAGGTATATGTGCTGTCATTTACGCCATGACAGGTGACGCCTGATCAATTAAATGCTAATTTCGTCATTGAGCGCTCGTTGTACCATGTCGCGACTCATTTACATATTTAATTTGTTGAACTGCAGTAGCTTAGGAACAAATTGATATTTATGAAGAAGCTTGGTTTTGGCAACGAATTTAAATGGTTCAATACTTTTAAATAATATTGATAGTATTCACTGCCGAATAAAATTTCGTCTCGTTAACAACTGTTTTTCTAGAGAAATGTAGAGGCTGTAAATTTTTTATACAAAAAGCGATAACGTTTTACCCCATGTAAACTAGATATAATGAAAAACTAGGTCTGTACGTTTGTATTATTGTAAAATAATTGAAATAATAACAACATAAGCCTAGAACTGATACTACAGTTCTACGCGGACCGGGGTTAGATTCCCCACCGGAGCTTGGAACTGGAAACGGACTGGAAACCGACCCCAACAAAATTGGAAAAAGGCTAGGCAGATGATGATGATAACGCAGTCGCGAGCAGAGGTTAATAACGAATATTATTTCAATAATCAAGCGTACCTGTTCCGATGACACCTTATTCGATTCCTAGGCACTTAGGGCAGTATGAGTGGGTTTTCTGTCGAGTATACCTAAGAATGATTGTAAAGGTACCTGCATGATGGCCGGGGTGTTGCCGCTGCTGACTAGAAACCTCGGGTTGTCCCACACCCTGTCGCGTACAGTACTGGAGAGGCCGGCCTCTATCGCCTTCCTCAGCGCCACCATGTCTTGTGGTGACGGAGCCTTGAATGGGTAGGGTTTCTCGCCCATTATCGCTGCAATAATAAAAAGATAAGGTATTTATATTGATACTCAAGGATGCTGCACCATGTGTTCTAGGAACCCTTTTATTACCGTCATTGTCACTAGGTTTCCCCAGAACTGTCATAGTTAGGAAGTATATAAATTACTATAAATGGGGGTTCGGACTATATTCTAGCACGCCAGCACATCAAGCTACCCCAATCTGTCAAATAAAAATGGATGTTAGAAGTGAATCGGTAGTTTAACGAAAAGCTTATTATTTCAAAACGAAACGACAGCTTTCAGTAACAGTGACACTGGCAGCCGCCGTTTACCCTCTAAATTAATTCTTTTTTTCGTAAAAATAAATATATAGATCTCGCCATGACTTTTTTTTTTCTTTATTAGTTTTGCAACTTTATTACAAAAGTAAAAGGTTCATGTTCAATTCGAAAAAAAAAACAATGCGGGTTGGTAAACCTTTTGCTAGGGCCTCAATCGTCGGTTAACAGGGGGCTGGTAAGGTCGGACTTGGGTCCTTGTAGGATGTTGATAGGACTCCTTTTTGACAACTAAGTTTTGCTTTGACGTTGATATTCCATAGCAGGCGTCATACATTGTAATAATCAATTTTGTTTGAGTAGCCCGGATAAGAAAAATATTATTTGGTACCTAGTTATTACCTGATAGGTTTTATTAGTTAAATTTGAGCATTGTCATTTTGCCATAAATGAGTGTGTACATTTTAAAAACCGCTCCAAATAATTCTGAGGCCCGTCCCCGTTATTAAAAACGTTTTCAATAGCGAGGAATTAATCAGAATTAAAAAAAAAATATCAGTGTCAATATCTTCTAAAAATATCAGGGAAATTAGAAAGAGATATTTTGCAACATTGAGACTGAAATTAGACTGAGAACGTGCATTTAATTAAACTCGCTTAAAGCTATCCAATCTCAACATGTGTATGTGTACGTGTGTATAAATATTGAAAAACACTCCCATATCAACGAATGCGCGAAAGAAACACTCAGTTCATAGTAATACTATGACTCGGTTGGAAGGTATTTTTTCAGCATTTTCAGTTATGCGTGACACTAATTCGGGCTACCATTAAATTTCTTTAATTAGGATTTCGCGTGATAGTGTGAAAATAAGACCGATGGTCGTTTTACTGGCTTACCTAGACTTAATAAGTCGTTAATTAGGTTCCGTTACGCACGAATGGACACTAATCAAGCAAGAATATGAGCTCAATGACCCAATTAGCAGCATACAATAGCTAAACAATCGCAATATGACTACAAGAGTCATGTCAACAGTCAATATTAACAGAAAAAGGTAGATAAAAAATCAGAATTCCAAGATCACACTTTGCTAGTCTGCTTCTTTTTCATTGAATTGTTTTTTGTGTCTCTCATCTAGACACGTCTAGTCCAATTAGATAAAGACTTTCTTTAGTATGATATCATAATTACAGACACGGTTCAACATTTTCCTATACCTATCTCTATTTTCACTAGAGCAAGAAGTCCATGTGCACTTATAAGCGCTCTCCTTGCATAAAAGCACGTATAAGTACGAATGCTTGTTCTTACATGTTGTTTCACCATTAACATGACATCTAAGCTTTTAAATGGTAGATAGTATTTAATTTTTAATCGCATGTTATAGACCTAAAGATAGGTTTTATTCTTTGTCTAAAGTCTAACCATTTATTTTTCATAGAGACACTATAACACAATACTCATACAAATTATTTCTTCAATGTGCGCGCTAACTTTTAACCTACTTAATATTTTATCTTCGAGTAGGCTACACCATCGTTAGCAAGTTGTTACCACGTCGATTGGTAATGAGAACGATGACCTTAAACACGTCGATGGCTTTCGATCCACAAATATGTAGGACGCCTGTAATTTCACTAAAAGCGAAAGTAATGTCGGTGTCACTCGTAAGTCATTATTATTTGATAGGATGATTATGGTGTCAAACATAAAATATATTGATTAGACTAACAACATTATGGTCTGGAATCATTATTTTTATTTTAAAACCTGAATTGGGCCTGTTCTATATAGGTTGGCATGAAAAATCTGTATGTAAAATAAATAAGTAAGCCTTGAAGGGCCCACCGACAAATTTTAATACTAGTAGCTTGCCCTAGTAGTGCAAGCTACGCCACTGGACCTTCACTATGTATGTTGCTCACTATGTATATTGATAGTGATCCATGAGAGAGGCTACTCGCGTATGCACCTGCTGTTCAGTACGATATGAGTCAGGCCACAGGTATCTTCATAATAGTGTTTGGTTGACATAATTAAGTTCCATGGTATTAAAATATCTTTGTTTAGTTTTGCATAAGATGAAGTACATATAGTGACACCCATAGTACAGGGTCAGCTTAGTTTGGGGTCAGGTGAAATGTTCCCACATAATAATTGTTAAGTGCTATTTTATAAAAGGTTTTAAAAATTTATGGTTTCACATTATGAATGCTTTCCCAACCATAAGAATATCATTATCATCATATGTCTGGCCCTATTAGGACGGGGTTGGCTTCCGACGGCTGAGTACCAGTGTTTTACATGGTGCGACTGCCTATCTGACATCCACTATTCATTTACCTACTGGGAAACATGATAACCCTTGGTATGTTCTCAGGCTTTCGGGATTTTGACTACCCATATTAACGACTGTCAAAAATCTACCTCCACGCTCAGGTCGCAATAACACTAGGTCGTTAATCCGTATTCGGGTGCTCGAAATACTATATTTGAATTCGGTTTACCCGATGCATTCAAGACACTGGTCAGCGCACTGGAACGAAAGCAGGACTAGATTGTTTGAAGATGGGCGTACTCGACCCCTTTCATTTACACATAGCAGTATTTCCAAATTCCATAGGCAATCGAATGCGGGCAAACGACTGCCAACGGAGCAGTCATGTGATGATAATGTGATATTAACTGTACGGTACGTAAATAGGCTATAGGTATGCTAACTATTACAAATTGGGCTATTTAAGAACTCACCTAAAGTACAAAACACATTATTAAAGAGCCATTATTTAAATTATGTAACAGCTGATATTTATAACCTTGAACTATGAAATTTTATCGCCACGAAATATTTGCTAGTCAGCAAGGTGAAAGTGGGCCTAATTAAGTGTAGGTACCTTAAAAAAAACCGGACAAGTGCGAGTCGGTCTCGCCCACCGAGGGTGCCGTACATATTTGTAGGTACATATCCATACTTCTATACTAATCCATACCTACTATCCATACTTTAATCTACTTAATATTATAAATGCGTTTTTTGCGACATAAACGGCCGTATCTTTTATTCACGTTAACATAGAGGGTTGAATTTTTTACAGCATCAAGGGACCGAAGACTTGAGTACATGGTTTTAATTTCAACTCGATACCTCCACGTGTTCTCGAGATAAAGGGTCTTGACAGACAGACGGACACCCTAAAAATTGGCCAAGTGCGATCGGACACGAAGAATTTCGTACCACAATACAAAAAGACGGTTCTCATTATGGGCCCCCCTTTAAGGGCTTAATAATCCATACTCTATGAAAATTTCAGGTGTCTGCAAATAACAGGTCCAAAGATCTGTCACAGACGGACGGACAGCGGAGACCTATTAATAGGGTGTGGCACCCTTTAGATCCTTAAAAAGAGCCAGTAGTGCAATACTGTATAAAATTTGAATCTAGTTGCCCATTCTAAATGGTACGAAACTACCATTTGGAATGGGCAACTAGATTCAAATTTTACAATATGACGTTCAAAAGTGCCTTTTAATGGTCTAATTGAAATAAATGATTTGACTTTGACTGGTTTTTCCAATACTTTAGCAAATGAAGTACCTACCTACTTTTCACATTTTCACATAATTTGACCTAGATTCGATAGACCATACAAATGCCCGATGTTTTGTAGATTTTGTGTTAATTTTACACGTACAATGGCTTATTGTGAAAAAGCAAGATTCAAACTAGCAAGTATTTATGTTGAATAGCGATTGTGATACATTCTATTCTCAGTTCTAAATCTGCTGTAGTAGGTGCCTACTTTGCCTTAATGTGTAGGCACTAGGTACCTGTCCTAGACTGTAGCGGCTATATTAGGCTGGGCTATAAATACGAACTGTATAAGTAGGCACCTAGTGTGGAAATGACTCACGGCTTATCTACGCACACTTATATTATAACAACTACTACTACTAGCACCTATAACGTTTTTAACTCACTCAATTTGACAGCGAGTCAAGATGTGGAGCAATGGACTTTTCTTTATAAGAATAACCTACCAAAACTTCCTGTGACTGACACTGGCTTGGCCACCATCAGGGATTTTAATTTCGATAACACAAAAAATTGTCACTAATTAGTCGAAATGACAATGCCAGATCCTGCCCCACCCATGTACAGAAAAAGTAACACATGTACAGAAAAAGTAAATTAATGAAAATAATTGTAATGAATATAGAACCTTTCTATACTAAATTGTTTTTCTTTAGAACTTGCGGATTACGAAATACCTACCCACAAAATATAAACTCATTTTACCTAAAATACAATTTAACCTTTATTCAATGTCATTATTGTTTTTAGATTTAAACGGAAACCGCAAGTTCTACAGTCACTAAGACTAATGTTTAGTTATCAGCAATAAATAAACAGTAAGATGCTACATATTGCACATGACTTTTATTGAGTGGGGCAAAGTTCTATAGAGTTTCTGGCTTTGTCCTTTGTCGCCAAATATCAGAATTTGTCGGTCACTGGTTCAAAAGTTATAAAGCTAGATCGAAGAGTTCACGACAATCTCTTCGACCTAGCTTTTGGACTATACATTACAAATTGAACTCATTATATCTTCTAAACTAAAACCCGATTAAATCTGTGACTTGGCGACAAATTGCGATCAATTAGCGATTAAATTTGGAACAAAACAGATCTCCGCTAGGTGCCCTAGTTTTTGAGATATAAATGTGGCCAAGCTGGGGAGACTCTCTCCAGATCGGCCACCTATAAACCCTTTATATCTTTTGAACCAGTAACCTACAAATACTCATATTTGGCGACCAATTTCGACTAATTAGCGACAATTTTTTGTGTTATCAAAATTAAAATCCCTGATGGTCGCCAAGCCAGTGTCAGTCACACCAAAACTTCAAACAGACTACCGCAATATTACCGAAAATCTTGTTTTGAAAGATACATATAATAATAATAAGACCAGCCTATTATTATTATGCCCACTGCAGGGCAAAAACCTTTTATACAGAGAAGGCACGAACATTGATCACTACGCTTGCTCAAGGCAGGTTGGTAACCTTTCCATTTTCCATTTATGAAACTCCTCGTAACGACATACTTAAACAAATTGTTGTCCAAACAAATATTAACGACGATCTTTCCTTTCATCTCGCGAAATGTTTTATAACAAATTCGATTTACTTTTTTATACTGGCCGTAAACAATTGAGATCGAGAGGCATCATAAACAATGACACATCCTCAATGCTAAAATAAAAAAGAAATAAACGTCAGTGATTTCATTTCCCGCGTAAAAATGGCAGTGTCGGTCAAGGAAAATAATAGGTTACTGTGAAAATCGCATTGAGCTGGCATCGTAACAAATGAGGTAGACTCCATTTATTAGAGCTTTAGCTAAAAAGCGGCCAAATATCCATATTTATTAGGTTACATTGTTGAAAAAAAAAATGCAATTTAGTATCATTGCTTTGTATTTGTCGTGAAATAACGATCGCTAAAAAAACGGACATAGTGCGAGTCGGAGTCGCCCATCGAGGGTTCCGTTCAAATACCGTGATTTAGTCACCCTTACTATTATGACCGCGCATACCTCGATGATTGATTACGCATTTTAATTATGGACTATTCTTTTACGATTTAATTACAAATGTATAGTTTTCAGATTTTTTCCAGTACTTGTAGTATAAGACGATATTACTTGCCAAATTTCATAGGTCAACGGGAAGTACTTACCCTATAAATTTTGAGAGTATCGAAATATCTGTTTTTAGCGGCCGTATCTTTTTTTCAAGTTAACTTAGAAGTTTGATTTTTCCACAGTTTTAAGGGACTGTCGACTTGAGTGTATGGTTTTAATTTCAACTCAATACCTCCACGCGTTCTCGAGATAAAGGGTGTTGACAGACAGATGGACAGACAGACGGACAACAAAGTGAACATCTACGTTCTACGTTAGGGGGGTTTGGTTTCCGCACTTAGTCCTTAAATGTGGACCATTGTACGTGAGCCATGGCGGCTGATTACTCCAACCAGCCCACCTCCCTCCAGAAGCAGATCAGTCTTCCCAGTCTTCTCAGGGCGTCCGCAAGTGAGTTTGGTGTTCCAAGGGTTTCCCTGCGGATCTGGGTGACACCAGTGCACTCAAGGAGTACATGCGCCACCGTTTCTTCTGCCTCCATGCAGGCTCTGCACAGAGGACTATCGGTGATGCCTAGGGTGTGAATGTGTTTGTTCAGTGAGCAGTGTCCGGTGATGGTCCCCGCCACCAGTCGCAAGCTGTCTCTGTCCAGGTGCAGAAGGCGCCTGGTCAGCTTCGTATCCAGGGATGGTATAGCCTCCTTGGATTGCCTGCACCCTGGTTTCGAGGTCCACCATTTTGCCGCCTGTGTTTGTGTGTAGTCTTTTACCCAACTTCTTAACTGATTAAACGGAATGGGCACAATGGGTTCGGGTCCGAAGGCTTTTGTGCTGGAGCCCCTCCTGGCGAGTTCGTCAGCCGCATCGTTACCTAACGATCCACTGTGCCCCTTAATCCATTGTAGTGTCACCGTGTTGCGGTTTAGTACCGTAATACGTTCTAGTGCATTATGACATTCTAGTATTAGTCTCGACGTGATCTGGTATTTCTCTAAGGATTGAAGGACTGAGGCACTATCGGAGAGTATACGGATGCGCGTATCCGTGACCTCCCTGGCCTCAATGGCGTGTACTGCTTGGATTATGCCTACGCATTCTGCTTGGTAGACAGTGCTAAGCATTCCTAGGGGCCTGGATATTTTGATGTTTAGGTCTTCAGAGAAGACTCCGACTCCAGTACCGAGGTCGGTTTTTGAACCATCGGTGTAGATCCTTAGCTCATTTGGGCCTGAGTAGTCACACAGTTCCGCTGTGAGCTCTATGTTGTAGTGTTTCTGGAAACAGCGTATTTTCAAGGTTCTGTCGTTGGGTGATGCCATCATGGGCTGTCGTTTGATTGCATCCTCTTTTATCCGTGTATGTTTGATTCTGGAATCTCTGCTTAGGGTGCCGGATATATCAAGCCTGAAAGCCGCTAGGGTCGCCTCCTCTCTCACGACGAGGTGTAGAGGTGGCAGTCCCAGCATCGCCTGTAGAGCCGCAGTAGGTGACGTTCTCATAGTGCCGGTGATCGCTACGCAGGCTAGTCTCTGTAGTTTCTCAAGCTCTTTCTGGGCTGTGCTCAGGTTGGTCCTGGGCCACCAAACTAGAGAACAGTATGTGACAATTGGTCGGATAGCTGTGGTGTATAGCCAGTAGGTGATTTTGGGGCTTATTCCCCAATTCCTGCCAAGCAGTCTTTTACATTGCCATAGGGCTATGCTGGCTTTTGTGGTGATGTAGTCGGTGTGTTTTGCCCAATTCAGCTGTTTGTCCAAATATATGCCCAGGTACTTGGACTCAGTCGATAGGCTTAGCGTGGTTCCAAAGAAGTGTGGTAACTGTAGTGTTGCCAACTTCCTTTTCTTTGTGAAAAGGACAAGTTCGGTTTTAGTAGGATTCACTGCTAATTTATATTCCTTACAAAGTGAACATATAAGGGTTCCGTTTTTTTCCTTTCGAGGTACGAAACCCTAAAAATTGAGTATAAGTAGGCATAAATAGGCAGGTTCTTACGAGATTAATCTGTAACTTCTATATTCAATAATGACCGCAATTACATCTAGTGCAGTGACGTAATAAGCGTCTAAATACAAGATTCGAATGTTACGCATTGACAATAGGCCTAGCACACTGAGGCAATCTAAAATAATTCGATTCTGGTCGACTATCGAATTATTTTTGGAAGTATCGCATTTGGATTCAATTTAATACGGCAAGCAGAATAAGCAGGGATGAAGTCTTTAAAATAAATATAAAAATCTGGTGCCTATTTCTCAATGCCTTTGAAAAATCGGACGAATTTCCTTTCTGTAACCCCGCGCGTGCTGGGCCGTCGGGTGGTAAAAGTCCACTGATAAACATCTGCTATGAAATTTCTTTGGTGATCAAATGGGGCGTAGTATAATTTGGCGTCATTTTGGCATCGTCGTTTGTCTGTTGATTGTAGTGTTCTGAGTACAGGTCAACAGCCATAAGGCTTGAAGGAAATGATCTGTTGATTGCTTTTTTTTTCTTACTTTAACATAAAACGGCCATTGGTAGACATTAGTTGCAGATCATAAAATGTAGATGGCTGTTATCGATTTTTCGTTGGATTTTAATCGAGTAGAGACGCGTGAGGATTGGCTTGGCACTATCTAGAATTCTAGATACTGCTTCGGACGGTGTTGAATAAACTCGTAATTTACTGAAAGATACATATTTACGCGTCAACACGTTTTATCTTTGAATGAATCTGCCCACTATCACATCACGCCACTTACGATACGTATCCCAATACAATAACTATTTATAGACTCAATCTAATTTCAGAACCGCTCATGAGAACATAACATCAATAAATCAGTGTAAAACTACGAAACCAAGCCCTAACATTCAACCGGAAATCTCGAAACACAACACACAACATTAGTAATTAAAGTTCAATTAATAGAGTTACTTTTGGACTGCGATCGAAGTATAGGTGAAGAATTTGGCACCAAAGCAATAACTTTCTTCTGTACAATGGTATATTTAGATTGATAAGCGAGATTATTTTGCCAGTACTAGTACTGGTTTCGCGAGTAAACAATATTTGCTGACGTATATAATAAATGAAAACAAGTACCTACAGACCAATAATTTTATTCCTTAAAAGTGGACAATGCGTATGCAGAGCATATACAGACGAACACAAAAACTGCGTCGGGTAACGGAAGAAAGATGATGATATTTTGTCTACTTTCTGATGGTGTAAAAAAAAATATACATTACTGTGGTAAATTTTCTCAGAAAATGCAATAAAACGAAAAAATCTCGAAGCCGAAATTCTTTTTTTAATCATTATGTGAAATTTTTAGCTATTTATTAAAATGTACACTTTAATTACTCAAAAAACGTAAGATTCCATGTTATATTGACAAACAAAAGTATTGCAAATCGAAATATACTCCTTTAATTAACAACCAAATAAGTTAATATTTAATAAGACATTTACAAAGTTTTGAGAAAGTTGTAAATTTTTTTTAAAATTATATGCGTATATGCCCACTTATTGCTATTTTAAGATAATCTTATATACCTAAGTGACCTACGGAAAATTTTAGCCCATCAAAAGATATTTTATAGAGAAGTGGGGAAGGGCCTAGAAGGGTCTGGGCCTTACTACCTGTTATTTCGTAGCTGTAAAAACCGTTAACCAGTATTCGAGATACAGAGCAGTGATTGACATCGTTGATAAAAATATAAATATATATGCTTGCGAAACAGTAAGTAACCCACAGACGCGGAATTTAGTACAAGGCCTCGAATATTTTTTAGATTTCAGAAATTTCACAAAATGATTAAAAAAAACTTCAGTTTCGAGATTTTTTCGTTTTATTGCATTTTCTAAGAAAAATTACCATAGCAATGTATAATTTTTTTTACACTATCAGAAAGAAGAGATTTCAAGGAACAAAAAGTCCATCAACTTTTTAAAAAAAGCAGATATTTTGACGTGAGAATTTTTGATTGAAAATTAGGGTGCTTTTTCAATATTAAGTCAAAATAAGGTAAAAAGAAAAAATATTTTAAATAAAAACAAAAACAAGTGTATTTGGAACATAAAAAGGTAAGTTTTCATCAAATTTGGTGAAAAATAAAATATTTTTGTAAAAGATAAAAATAAAAAACCAAAAACTTGGTTATTTGAATTTTTCACATACATTTTGAGGGTATGTGAAAAAAGTGTAAATACAAAAGTTGAAGATATTTTTATTACCTACAACTTTGCCATTTAACTTTTTTCTATAGGACTTGTAGTTTTGCCGGAAATCGAGATAAACCGTTTTTTACCTTTAAAAACGCCCCCATCCACTTCCCGACCTCAGATTGCCCGTAAATTATTTTTCCTTTCATTTTTGTTATATTCTCATCCTTTTCCAATGGGTTTCATTTTACTATTATTATTCTTTACTTTTTACCATTTTTAACGGTTTCGGCACTGGTCTATTATGGGTAGTCTGAAACCAGAAAAGCTGGCGACTAGTATTACCAAGGGTATCGTGTTACCCAGTAACTGGGTTGTGGAGGCAGTCGCTCCATGTAAAACACTGGGATTCAGCTGCATCCAGTTAGACTGGAAGCCAACCCCAACATAGTTGGGAAAAGGCTGAGCATCTGCTCAACCAACATCCAACAACAACCAACATCACCAACATCTATTTAAAACAGATTGTGGCCAGTGATAGTGCGATAAAAGAAGAAAGCGGAGTGAAATACAAGCCACAAATACATCTTTAGATAACAAGTTCAATGCTCTTTATAACACTTGTTTTTATCATAAATAGGTATTCGTTAACAAAACAAAATTCGTTCAACGTTATTTAGTTGTATGTTTGATAATTTCATTCGATTCTCTGTTTAGTACCTTTACGTTTACTTTATTATAGTACGTGCCACGAAAGATGAGACTTGACACAGACTTGATTTGACTTACGCAGTACTCGATTTAAAGAATTATTCTAGTACTGCGTAAGTCAAATCAAGTCTGTGTCAAGTCTCATCTTTCGTGGCACGGGCTATACTTACCAGCTTTTGCCCCTGACTTCGTCCGCGTGAACGTCGGTTAATCGCGGATGCAGACGAAGTTGCTAGTAAAAAGTAGCCTATGTCTTTTCCCGGGGTTCAAGCTCCTATTCATACCAAATTTTATGAAAATCGGTTCAGTCGTTTCGTCGTAAAAGCGTAACAGACGGAATTACTTTCGCATTTATAATACCTATTAAGTATGGATGGAAGTGTAAATAAAAGATTTGTAATAATTAGTGTTGATAAGGCCAAACAAAGTACTGTACTGTACTCGTATTGTCAATTTGACATAAAGTAATAGATACAGTACGAGACTTAAATGCATCTTAAAATTGAGTAGCATTTGAGTATTTGGCCATTAGACTATCTTAAGAGTCGAGTCTCAAGAGCAAAATAAATAGTAATAATCTTTATACATCAAAGGACCTGATATCAAGACCTTAGTACTGCCAAAAGGAGTCAATTCGCAATCTGTCAATAACGAAATTGATAACATCAAACGTGCCCATAATAGTTCAATGTACAGACGCCAGCACATTAAGCTATCACAAACTGACAAATTTTCCAAATTGAACATGATCCATATACTTTTATGATAAAGTTGAAAATCTATCAAAGAAATTTAACAGATTGGAGTAGCTTTGCTTAACATATATTTAGAAATTAGATATTAGGATATTTAATGCTCATTCATTTCTCAGTCCCATTTTTTGAAAAATGGGAGAAAATTTATCGCGGATTGGTTCGTTCTAGAAGAACTAACCCAAATTGTACTTTTAAAATTCAAGATCTTTATTATTTTTTTATCCAATGCATTGCGCATGTGACTAAAAGGTTTTGTCAGATCTTAGTCTAGATGGACAGCAACATCTATCTTGCCTGTTTAAGTAGGTGTGTTAATTACCTAAGTCCTCTGTAAGACTTAGGTACTTAATACAAACATACAAGGTTAATGTTCAAGGTCATTATAAGCCTGTGCTTATAATGACCTTGAACAATAACCCAGAATTATTAACAAAGGATCACAAAATTGTATAGTGGCAGACTAGAATCCACCTAAAATATGTAGGTATTTTAGGTTGATTCTAGTCTGCCAAGTGTCACTATGCCATATTGCCTTGCTTGCGTTACCTAAAAACTAACTTCTAACAAGACCTGAAATCACAAAATGTCATACATAATGGGCCCGTGTTATAAGATATAATATATTTTTTTTTTTAATACGACTACCCAAAGTAGTCGAAATAACGGAATTAAAAGTAAAAAAAGGACTCACAGCTATCGTTCCCGTCTGTACTGTCGGTAGGTTCCGCTCCCCGCAGCGCAAACGAGACAGCATCCTGACGGTTTCTAAACGCCTTGAATCTTGCAGACTTGTACCTTCGCACCAGCTCAAGAGCCTCAGACTTATTCTTGTAAACGTGCAGTGCTTCTAGAAAACAAAAAGAAAAACAAAATGATGTACCCTTCGAACAAGAAACTTATAATAAACTAGCATCAGCCCGCGACTTCGTCCGCGTGAAATTTCTTACAGATCCCAAATGTTTTGATGATAAAATATAGCCTATAAGTACTCAGGAATAAGGTAGCTTTCTATTACGGCACCAATTTACAGAACCGGACCAGTGGTTCTGTACCTTAACCCGAACGAAGATGAACTCTGAGCGACGGAGGACATTCATTAATAATTTTTTTACTGTAAATAATTTAGTATTAAATGAGAAGAAAACTAAATGCATAAGATTCGCTTTACCGAATGTTAAAAGTAGTGAATGTAACGTTGTATTGAATAAGGATATACTTGAATTCGTCGAAAAGACTGTTTTCCTAGGGATTACGCTTGACTCAAAGCTGCAATGGGGTCCTCACTTAACATCTCTTGCAGGGCGGTTGAGTTCGGCCGCTTACGCTGTCAGAAAAATCCGGCATTTGACAGACGTGGATACCGCTAGGCTAGTATATTTTAGTTATTTTCATAGCATCATGTCCTACGGTATCTTGCTTTGGGGGCGGGCTGCAGATATTGATTCTATTTTTATTCTGCAAAAGCGGGCTGTCAGAGCCATCTATAATCTCAGCAGTCGCGAGTCTCTAAGAGAATTGTTTAAACAGATTAACATCTTGACGGTACCTTGTCAATACATATATGAAAACATTATGCATGTTCGAAAAAACCTTCATCTTTTTAATAAAATAAGTGACAGACATTGTGTTTATACTAGAAATAGGAACAAATTAGATCAGCCAAGATTCAGATTGTCAAAAGTTCATACTTCTTTTATGGGGTACTGTGTAAAATTTTATAATAAAATACCTCTTGATATTCTTCAACTAAATGAAAGACAATTTAAAACATGTATTAAACGCACACTGTGTAGACAAGCATATTATAAATTAGAAGACTACATCAATGATAAAAATGCTTGGCTAAATGCTGGTCCTGCTCCACAGGCAGTTTAGAGAATTTCCTAATTGGAGGAATGTTGTTTCCTACCCCTTTTTTTTATTGACATGAGTAACGAGTATCGTTATTATTATACACAAATATATATTTTAATTACTTTTTCGACATTTTAGAAACATTGGAAACCTTAGTTTTGTATAATTTAGCAGCATTATTTCAATTTTGTAAATGTGAGTACCATGGAGCCATATTTTAAGTAAATTATTATGTGTTTGACTTAAATGAGCATGGCGGTTGAGAGAATTGTCATGCTCACTCAAATGTCTCGCTGGTGGTGGCGCGTGTGTTGGGTCATTCGGCTCCCTCTAAAATGGTTGAGCTGAATGGTGCTGATTCACGCGTCATGTTCGTGAACGGGCGCTGTCAGTAGAGATTGGTCAACTCTTAACTGCCATGGTTTTTATCTTGATTATTTTTTATATTTTGTATTTCTAGATTACCTTCATTGTTTTCACATATAGAAGCAACAAGAATAATGTAAGCAGTATTTTGTAAAAACCTGATTTTAAAAGAGTGTCCGTGGAGTTTCTTGCTCGTTCTTCTCCATAGAGACCTACCTACGTTTTGGAACGAGCAACTAGCTTCAACTTTCTGTCTAACTGACCGACTCCTTGACAATTCAAAAGTGCCTGTAAATGGTTTAATTGAAATAAATGCTTTGACTTTGACTTTGAATAATAAGGCTTTGCACGGATGCAATGTAGATCAAACTACATGTATAAATGTATAAACTACAGTAAAATCCGTTGCGAACTTTAAAAGATCTAACCATACAGATAAAGATAAAGAAGTTGATTATAAACTATTTGTTACTGCAAGGCAATACAAAAATTATTTTCATTTTGAATCCAATAGCAGAAGTTGAAACCAGTTTGACCAAGCTGCATAGCTCATAAATTTTGTGTCTTTAATTTTTTTATTTATGTAACTTGATAACTGTGTATCAATAAACAGCAGGCAGATGAAAAAGTAGTACCACTGCACATACCATATCATGAGACTTCTAATATCAGTCACAACAATAAGTCTTTTTAAACCCCTTTCATCAAAAACATCATGCAATTCTACATAGACACTGCATTTGGCATTAGCTAATCAATTTTTTTTAGAAATCGCAGCGCACTGTCGTAGTTGTATGTATGGATAGAGGACTTATAGACAAACAAAAAATGCAAAGTAACATGGTACCCCAAAGTGTCACGTTACCGAGATATTTGAAGGTAAAGATCGACAATGAATTCAATGACAAGCATTCAAAATAGACTTATTACGTGTCTATAGGCGTCAGATTGTAACCAAATAATCGTTTCCAGGTTGATTTTTGTTATTACTGTTTATTGAAAGAGAGTAGGTACATTACATACCACTAGGAGCATGTGCAAACTACTTCTACTAGATCTTTACCTTCAAATATCTCGGTAACGTGACACTTTAGGGTACTATGTTACTTGTCATTTTTTGTTTGTCTTATCAAGATATTCGTGCGCGGTGATTTCGAAAAAAAATCAATATGGCGGGCGGGTCGATATGCCAGATCGGTTCTATCCCCTTTACTGTCAATAAAACATGAAAACCATATGGCTTCATTATAATCCTGATAAAAAGATAAGTAAAATAATTTGCAAAGGCCGTGGAATGATAATACAAAAGTAGGAAGTTCACAACAACTCTATTGACCTACATCAACTTATCTTACTGATAAAAATATAGATATGAGTGAAGAATAAACAAAAGAAGCTTTTTACATTGAAGTGGGTATTAACTAGATCAGTTTCCTAATGGGAGGTATGCAAACTCCTTGAGAGATCCAAGAGGAAGAATTTAGTTAAAAAAAAGCCAGCCAAGTACTAGTTGGACTTGGACACAAGGAGTTTCATCCATACCACTGAACAATATTTAGCACTACATAACACTATATTAATTATTATTTTAAATAATAATTACATTATTATAGCCATAGTAATACACATTCTGAGAAAACTTCAAGTGTCTGCCTATTACAATATTCTAAAAATACAGTTAGCAAAAAACACCGAAAACCAAAGTTTCTTATATGTGGACATTATCTTATTTTTATAATTTGCTATTATAGCAACTATAGTAATATTCAATCCAGCTACCTCAGTACCTAGTTATCACATTTTAAGAAACCAACACCTGACATTATGACCCTGTAAGATTACAGCAATGTTTACAGTATTTAAACTATTAAAATATAAATGCAGAAAAAGAAATGTTAAGAAGAAAGGTTTTGACATTTCAGTAAGTATTGTATGATGATTCAGTAACAACATGTAATACACAAAGGCTTAGAAATAAATCTTAGATGTTTTAAGAAAACAAAATCATTGTTTGTTTTTATAAAGAAGTTTTATGCTATTCAAACTGCATCATTAAGTATATTATGCAATGCCATTGTGTTGCTTAAAAGAAGATTTTAAATTTCTACATAAATTTATAAGTTTTGTATTTATTTAAATATGGACTAAGATGTAATAAAGATAAATACCTTCATCAGGTCCTTTTTTAATTTCACTGGATATGTAAACTCCATAATAGGTGGTCGGCGGTTCCACAGATGTCGGGCTTTCGGGAACATTGCTCTTCTTACTCAACGTATCCAGACGCAGTAACCTACTAAACAGACCTATTGCACCATCTCTTTTCTCAGTCGGAGATAATGATAATTCCTCTTTCATACCCCCGATGTCTTTATTACACTCCGGTATAATTACAGCCTTCGACATATCGTCTCCTGAAAATCGTAAACATTTGACTGTTTTGTTTGTGACGCAAAGCGCAGCCAGCGAATAGTTTATTTTTACAACGATCCTTTATTATCTAAGGCTCACCTTAATGATGAGGCTCGTCATAAAAACATACTCGGTAACTTTACTATCAGATAATGGTTCGCTATTTCAGCGCATTTTGTTTGTCTAAACTTTTGAATCACATCAAGAAAAATCGGGCGTTTTTTAAACCAGAAAATTAAAATGCGTTGAGACTTGAGAGAACGGTGGATGACGTTTTGACAGATATATCTTTAACTAGGGTGGCCTTTGTTTTGGTTTTCGTTAATTTTTACTAAAATGATTTCGAGGACTAACAATATTAACAAAGTTCATTTGATTTCTGCGTTAATTTGTTCCTTATTTTTTATCTTGGTTATTAATTTTATTAAGTTATTCAAAACTTACTAAATAAACATACTATCTATTCTAATATTTTTATTACGATTTTGGTTGTGTAACACTACGAACCACAGATAAAGTAAAACCGGATAAAGTGGTTTGGTTTGAGATTTTCGTGGACGGAGTTACTAATGTCTACGGATATTCTCAACAATCTCAACTCTCTTGTCGATCAACAATCAAAATTCTAAATATTATTTCTTCACAGGTTTTACACATGGGACAGAGCGGTTAAATTAAACCGCTGCGATACACATTATTATTTTATTTATTTAATAACTTTGCCCCACACTAGGAATTTCTCCAGTGTCGTGATGCGTTTACTAACATACAAACAAACACAAATAGCCAGACCCAGATCTGTAGGCCCTCCATGCGTGGTGAATTTATGTAAAATTATAATAAAAAATGAAGTAAAAGACTCAACAAACACATTTTATTTTTATGAGGTTTTTTTAAATCATTTCAAACTTAATGGGAAGTACCCTAACGATTTTTTTACTTTTTTACAGCTTGTGCAGAAATAAGTACTTGATGCTTATTTAATATTAACTTCATCTTGATGCCTCCTTGCGTTCCTGAGAAAAAAGGTCTTGACAGACAGACAAAAAAGTGGTTCTATAAGGTTCCTTTTTTCTTTTCGCGTATGGAACCCTCTGTCCTTTGCCTACCCTTGGTCACCTATATTTTCTGTCACCATGTTCACTGTAATGATTGCAGTCTGTAATTTCATGCATTGGACACATATTAAGGTACCTACATAGATATCAGATGTCTCCGTTAAGAATTTCTCAATAGCAGGTGCGAATTTGGAAGTTGGTGTGACACAGGGGGGGGGGGGGGGCAAGACCCATTTTGCCTCCTAATCTCGTCCCGGTTGTCTATAATAGCCATAATAGCTAATAGGGAACATTATGCGAAACTCGGCGCAGAGGGCGCCACTAGCACATTCCGTAAATCATAACCTCTTATTCTTGTTATATTATGTAATTAATTGTAATAACTAGGTATTTTGTGAAAATATATCAAAGTTTTAATTAATCTTACATACCTAACTGTACTTTAACCATATTATGGCGTCCTACGACCATTTGAAAGTGGATTCTAGGTTATGCTCAGAATAAAATCACATTTGGTTGTCTTACATGATTAATGTGAACGTTATTCTGTAAATGCGACTATCTCACCTGAACATATTTTAGAGTGATTTTTAGATGCTTCTCAAAGTTTTCGAACATTTTCTTCTTTTGGAAATGAATAATTCCCTTCATTTTTCATCGAAATACACAGCACTGATACATTATTGTATAATATCGTCACCTTAATACGCAAAACTTGTAACTCCATTTCGACCAACTTTAAAGGAGAGCAATGAAACCGATTTAAAAAATAATGTTAGACGTTTAAATTCAATTACGTATCTAATTTGAAGCATATGAGTATTATAAAGTATGCAACCTACCAAAAAATAGGAAATATCTACACGAAAGCCACTTTTTCCTTAAAAAAAGGAGTTACAAGATTAGTTAGTCAGAAATAAAAAGAAAATGGGAGTTACGAGGTCAGAAGGTATCTAAGGTAATTGATAAAGTGAAATCCGAATAAGTTAAATTTTATAAAGATATTTATTTGAATTCTTTTACAAAGGCACATTAGTAGAATTTAGGCCGTGTTATAGCCGTGTGGTGCCGGCCGCAAATAGCACCACCCCATTTCTACACGTGGGTGTCGTAAAAAGCGACAGAGGGATATTGACCAGAGGATGGGCAGCAGTGTCCTTCTGAGTGTCATTACACCTACTGAGGTCGCCAACATGCATCGGCCAAGCATGGCGATTATGGCTGAACCCCCCCTTGGGGAGACCTGTGCCCAGCAGTGGGCGTCTAAAGGTTGAAATGATGAAAATGATGAGAGTTATAGGTAGTACTTAAAAGTAATCAGTCAGTCATCATGCATTAATCACAGAATACAGTTAACCCTTAAAGTCGTACGACATTTTAGGGAATCAAAATATCAAAATTATGTCTGATTATGCTTTTTAGACCTATAATGAGCCTAGAAAAAATAGGAAAAAAAATCACATTAGGTAGTACTTTGAGATAATTACTGTATATTATACTATTGCTTCCGACACTAGTAAATTAACTGTTTAAGAGACGTATAGTATACTATAAAAAAACGTGCTTTGGCACACCATGATCAAAATAAAAAAGCAATCAAATATGCTTCAAAATATAATAAAAAATATTACCGAATTATATTATCATTAACCAGTTTGTAAAGTAAGCTACAAAACAGTTTCTCTTAGCCACATAACACAATGAACATTATGCAATATTTGCACCTCTGATACTTGGTGTGTTCCTGCCAGTGATCTACAGCGTTGTATCTGATAGCATCTATGGGCCTTTCAGTTGCTGGTGTTCTTTTATTTTGTTTTGTTCAGCTACCTAGTCCCGAACTGCAGTGGTCGACATTTGTCAGTTTTTTTTACAAGAGCTGGATACACTTGATAATTATCATCTTATATCTTCGGTTGCCTTTATTGAGTTCCCACTTGCTTTAACGCTATATAAATTAGCTGTTACCTATATATAATGAGGTCTTCAGGGAAAAATCGATAGAAGTCGTCCATCGCCAACCAATTTGTAAATAGCTTCGTCGAAATATTGATCAAATGTTTCTGTTGCATGTTCAAATTTTCTCTTGGTCCATTCAAATGAAAGGGTTATTTTTTGAATATAGTGTTACTTTGCTCTGCTTGCAACTATGGGGTTCCTTCTGTTTCTCTGCATACGAGATAAGAGGAGAGATGTAGATGGCAGCGTTGATGGCGAAGGTTGAACCTATGGCAAGAAGGGTCGCGGTGCTATTTAGGGCAATGCATTATAGTTGTAGTGGTACAGGAACTTCACTAAACTCGGCGGTAGTTTCATAGCAAGGAGAATCTGTGGATGCTTGCTTTGAGCTTAAATGGAAAACCGATAAAAAATCGTCGTCTGAGTTTTTATGTAGGAATTACTAGACAAAACTGGACTATCGATATTATAGATGGAGCAGGGGAGGAGTAGAAACTGTTAACTTCGATTTCATCGCTTGTACCGCCACTAACATCTGAAAAATGACTTCAAGGATGAGTGCAAGTATACACCGATCGCATTGCCCAGGGTAAAACAAAGTTTTTAAAAGCAAGCATAATCATGTAAGAACAAGGAAATCGAATATTGCCAAAATGTTAAAAAATACAAAAATATTATGATCTGAATCAAATTATAATACTAAAAACACCGTCACCCTTTAGTTGGCGGTGTACAGATATACTTACATCATAAATAAAACGTTATTTTCGCAGACCTTAGCAATTAAAAAACATTACAAATTTGATTATTATAAATGAACGTCTTTGACATGTCATTGATTAATCTCGAAAACTGAATATTACATTATTATAAATAACTATAGTGTTCATTAAAATAATTTAAAACATAACTTATCTCTTAATACTTAACGTATTTTCATTAAAAAAAAACAGTAACGACCGTGAATTAGGAGTTACGTAGTCAACATTCTCAGAACAATGTTGTAAGCAATACTTGTAACTCCATTCAAAACTTTACATTATATTTATTGTATAAATACTTTAATTATTACGTTCAATCTTTTTCGAAATCAATTCAACATGCTTTTTATGTTTAATATAGACTTACCATTTTACTGGAAACGTTGTATTTTCTGCCTAAAACCTAAAAACAGCAAGCTGGTCTGCACACACAATCTCACTTCATCCCTCCGCCATTGTGAAAGACCGTTACCGGTCCGAGGGAGCTATACGAGGTTTGCTTTTTTTAAAAAAAAGGTGGTGCATTTACGAGGTATGCTTGACATCAATTTTTAATGTTGCTATACTATAAAAACACACGATGCTTACAATGAAAAAAACCTAATTTTTTATGGCAACTATTGCGATCAAAATGTCAATTTGAACCCTAGGCACAGAATACGTAATATATATTACTACGTACAGAAGGGACACTCCCTTCCCCGCGCTATATCAGATACCGCACCCTCACCCCGCACTTACAGGGGCTAACCGCCGACTCTTTAGCCAGGGCGCTCAAAATCGTCAGAACTGCAGCGCTGTAGGTACTGCTGACACAAACACACAATTTTGCGATTTATTTTGTTTTAAGTTTTATTAATTAGTTTTAATCTCGATGTTTCATTTATTTTCCAAGTTTTCGTCGTTTTATAATAATACAATTAAAACTTCCGTAATAATAACATACCAACATTACCAGCTATTAATATTGCTCTCTCTCTTTATTGTCTTTGTTATGTACTTATGTCCCTTTCTTTCACGTTCTATTCATTCTTGGAATTGAAAAGTAGTACCCTACGCACTAACTTTGTCGCGTCGCCCCATTGCGTTGCCGCGTAATGGTACGGGGCGATCGTGAATTCCATATTTTGTAATTAGGTACCTTAATTTACCATTATTGATGAATAAATAAACTTCTTTACATAATAAATATTATAATATTACTTTTATGTCATTACAAATCCGAGTATTCATAATCAAATATCATTTATTTTATTTATTAGAAATAAATAATTGACCGCCCCGACAAGATCACTTCATAATAATGCTCGAAACGTTCGGGTAGTTCCGTCGTCGTTCGGTTCGCCCGACGCAAAGCGCTGCACTTTTCGCGCCATTTTGTACGCCACGACATCCAACTGATTCAACCCTACTAAAATTCACGCACACATTTGCACGTGTACAGACGTCATTTGGTTTTGTAGTAGTAATAGGTAATTATTTTGCAAGTTTTGTATGAAGTGTCCGAGGTGTGCCCTAGGTGGAGTTACGAGGTTTGTGTATTAAGGTGACGATATAACACACTTTCCAACTTTGAACTCAATTAAAGGCAGAATTTCACGCTTTGAACGACTCGTCAGTCGTCGATAAACTGTTTACGGATTATGCTAGTGCTGCACTCTGGTGCCAGAACATTGCAGTAATATCCCCTATTGCCGTCAAATCGGGTTAGGAGAGTGAGGGAAGTTATTAAGTCCATGGAGGGAAGTGAGTGCACCTGTTTGCCACAGAGTACATTAAAATATACTCTGTTTGCACACACACTTGAGCACTATAATAACTCTTGCATACTTGGCTGGCTAGTCTTCATTGAGATCGACCAGTGACTGAAAGAATCATGGCGAGATTTGTACAAATAAATTAAAGATGTTTAGAGAAGTTGAAATTCTAATTCTTATATTCTTGGGTACCTAAAGAGTATCTTCAGCCATTTACAAAATTTATAAAACCCCGCAAAAAAAAGTTCATAGTTTAACGACAAAACTCATTATTTCAGAACAAAACGGCGACTGACAGTAACAGTGACACCGACAGTTTCGTCATGAGAAAAAATATCACAAAATAATGATTATTTTTTTCCACACACTTGTCACATCACTTGTCTGCCAATTTTATAGATCCGTTTTAACATCGCTTGTCACTTTCTTTTTTTTATAAACACAAAATGGGCATCAATATGAAACGAAAAAGTGTTATTTTCATTTCGTAATATTTTAATTATGCGCGGGTTTAAAAATAGTCTAAGTAATTCCTGGTAATGTATTCTTCACATTGGAAATTATTTTAAACCCTCTAAAAATTACTTTTTTTTTTCATACAAATGAATGTATGAATCTCGCCATGATTCTTTGGGTCAGTGGGTCGTTATTTACTCACGCGTTTTTTACTATAGGGATAGGCCAGCTACGAAGTGCAATTCGTTGATATTCTCACTGGCTATATTCTCTTTTACAACATTCACTGTAGAAGTAGATCCAAGTTACAAAATCAGACATCAAGTATTTCTATTAGACTTTGATGAGCTGCAAAGTGATGATGGTTATCAATTATGGCAGTAATAAAACTTAAAGTAAACTTTACAAAATGTTTATTTATTAGCCTGCTGTTTTTTTTTCTTTTTCTTATTTTTGCTAGGAATATTACCAACTACAGGAACAGAATCCAAAGTTTTTTGAATGGCCACTGCATAAAGATTTGAGTTGATTGCCTTCAACCTATTGAGCTCTGCCTGTAGTCCTTCTTCCTTAAACTTAAACTCATTATCCAACTCCTTCAAAGATAAATTATCTTCAATTTCACCACGGGGTTCCGGCCAGAAACTAATTTCATTTTTCATTAAAACTTCCATTTCTGTGACTTCCTCAGCATCTTTTTCTAGTGTCCTTTCTAAACTATGTAGAATGGTATTTGGAGTAAATTCCTGTTTGTAGATTGCAGGGTAATTTATGGTGAAGAATGCATTTGTTATAGGGCCCTTGTGCCGTATGATCCTTACTGGTTGTTTACTGGGTATATGCCAAAGTACAACTTGCTCATCATTCGAACCCGACAAGAGAGTCTCCCCATCCAGTGATACAGACAAACAGGTCACTGCTTTATTATGAAAAGAGAATGTAGGACAGTTCACCTCCACATTAACCAACATGTTTCTGCTTCTTGGAGGATTAGTGAGACTAAACTGGTGAATTTTACCTTCGGTTGTTCCAACAAATATACTTAACTCTAAGACATCCATTGTAATTGAGGCCAGAGGAACATCAAAAACGAAATTCAATAACATTTCTCCAGATGACAAATCATAGATTTTACAAGTCCTGTCACTGGAAACAGTACACAAGCGCCCATGCATGCCTGTTTTACTTATACATAAATCTGTAACTGGTAACGAATGATTGGAGAATATGTACATTGGATCATGTTGGCCTGCAGAGGATTGAGACACTAGGTCAACCTCAGGGTGGGCAGATACCGTGGCTAGTGACCATACCATGACGATTCCATCTTCAGATGCTGATACAAAATAGCGCCCATCTGGTGTAAATTTTAACATTACTACCTTTTGATAATGTTTACTTAAGATTGTTAAGAGATTTCCAGAGGCCGTTTGCCATAAATATATATTTTCTTCAATACCTGCTACTATAAACATTCCATCCTGTGAAACAGCAAAGGCTGTTGCCTTACCAGGCAAAACAAAACGCATGCCTTGGATAGTTTGGTAGGAATTCACTGGCCATACGTGTAATACTGGCTTTGTCTTCTCAACAGCTGCTAAATAATCGTTTCCGACGAATGTTAGAGTTCTATTTTCTGCTGTTCCACCTCCTTTGTAAGTCATCAGGCAAGTACCGGTATGTGGGTCCCACACAGCGTTGGTCCATAGCGTGTTATTAGAATCACTTGTAACCAAAACCTCTAATAATGTAGCCATTGTATTTACTGTTAATATTTCGAATTAATTGGGTCTACTTTTGGGGTTAACCGAAATATTTATTGTAATACTTTGTAAAACCACGTGGGTACCGGGAATCCTATTCAATCCGACGACATTTCGATGAACACTTGAACACATAACTGAGTACCTGACCCTATATGAACTATGATGAAGTTGAAGACGTTGAAGTCATGATTTCATGAACTCGTGAAGTGAACGTGAAAAACGTGACGCTGACACTGACACTGACACAGTGACACCTACCTGACAGCCTGACACTGACATTTTTGGATGGACATCCGTTTATATCATGAAGATATAGGTATAAATGGAGCCAACACTTAGAACAAAAGCTTGAAACCAACTGTGGGCGGATGCTCTCTTTCTGAATGCATACATTGCATACATACAGCGTCTGCCCACAGTTGGCTTCACTTAGGTATTTAGAGTGTTGCCTCCACTTTTATCTATAAGCTTCTTGGTTTATATAGTCCATGAAGCTGTAGATTAAAATAGAGTCCACACTTCGAATACCTACTTGAAGCCATTCCTATCTATCACTATCTCGCTCTCTGTGGGCCAACCCTCTCTTTCTAAGAAGCGTAACCTTTATTTTATTTTTCCCTGGACATCGCTATAAGTAGTAGCCGTGCACATGTAGTAGTGAGACTATACCTAAATTGAAGCGCGTCAATTCGTAAATGCGTCCTTAAGTGATTAGGTACTATTTAAGTTAAGTTCTAGAATAGTTTTAGTAATTTAGTTTCTGAAATATTATTGTTTTTATTAGTGTTGTCAACATTTTTAACATGCTGGTTGGCCTGTAATTGGCTATTGTATAAGTTCGTTACTTCTAAAAATTATACCTAAGGTAATGTATACAGAAGCTGTTGGCAAACTCCTAATAATAAATAAATAAATACATTAGCAAATAAAAAATAAACAAACACGATTGGCGCCAAACTTCCGATTGTGAATCTCAAAACTTTGTTACCACTACTAATTTATGTTGAACTATGGATGAAATCGACCAATAATTAAATGCTTATTTATTCACTTCTTCTGTACATGGATTTTTTATGTTTTTTAGCCTCGACTATCAGCTTTTTACCAAACCCATTTAATTAATGCTCACTCGCAAGATTTGATGGGTAACATATTCAATATTTACACTTTTTAATCAGGATGACGTACGTACGTGTTAATTCTCACAATTAACACGTACGTACTCAATTGGAACCACTACCGAGCCGGCGGAGGTTTGACACTATTTGACAGTTTGGCCCAATTGGATCCGCTTCCGAACTATACGGTTAAAACAAACTGCAGTTCCTACTATAAGAATAATTAAGAGGTAAAAAAATTACTTTATTTAATTATCTATGTTACTTATGTATCTAGAAATATAATATTTCTTTATAAAATATATTATCATTTTCAGACAACAAGTTCATTACATGAAGAATCTATGGTGCAAATAGCTGCTCTGTCAAGTACTAGTGCTGGCGTTTATTCGCCAGTTACGGAAACGGGAGTGAAACATGCTGGATGCAATGTATTTAGTAACAGTGACGAAATATTCTTACAAAAAATTAAGCAATCTTAACAAGTTACCTGGTGTCCCTTTCCATTAATAAATATTAAATACATACCTTTTATACGTCTATTTTATTAAGTATTACATAATATGTTATGAAGTAAAGTTTCAATTACATACTACTTACATATTTTAACTCGTGATTGATGAAATTATTTTTATTTGGGTGGTGTTTTTATTTCCTTTTTGAGATTCTTAAACATAAGCGTTCATAATAGGCCCGGCGCTGACTGACGTCGCGACACGGCAAAGGATTTTATTTTTGATCAAGTTATTTTTATTCTTATTTCATCGAGTTTAGAATCCATGTTACTTTATTTCAAAACAATTATAACGCGGCTCGTCGAGGCATTCAGATTCATTTCATGGACTGCCGTGGTGTGTTACCGCGTCACACCACGGCAGTCCGTGGCGTCCCGCAAGTCACACAGGTCACATGATTATGACAGCTATATCAATTGAAATAAGGTTTGAAAAGGGTGCAGAGCAAAACTAGTTTTATAGTGAGAGGCTGAGCTTGCTGCGGCACGACGTGACGCGACATGCTGCGTCATACCAAAGCATCCTTCAAGCTTCTGAAGCACGCCGTGCCGTGCCGTGCTGTGCCAAGCTGTGACGTCAGTCAGCGCCGGCCCTTAAAGTCCTGTTTAATTTGCAATCCATACTTCCATACTAATATTATAAATGCGAAAGTAACTTCGTCAGTCAGCGACGGCCCTTAAAGTCAGTTTAATTTGCAATCCATACTTCCATACTAATATTATAAATGTGAAAGTAACTTACGCTTTCACGATGAAACGGCTGAACCGATTTTGATGACATTTGGTATGAAAATAGCTAGAACTCTGGGGATGGGCATAGGCTACTTTTTAATCTGCGACTTCGCCTGTATCCGCGGTAACCGATACTCACTCGGACGAAGTCGCGGGCAAAAGCTAGTTTATAAATAAATCACTAATTGAAAAGCTACTGCTATGTCCTGGGAAAAATAAAATAAAGGTTACCCTACTTAGAAAGAGAAGGTTGGCCTACAGAGAGCGAGATAGTGATATATAAGTATGGCTTCAAGTAGGTTTTCGAAGTGTGGACTCTATTTTAATCTTCAGCTTCATGGTTTAGTCAGCGGAGTTTGATGAAAATGTTTGGAATTTGAATGATGAATGTGTGTTGTGTAACACTTGATAGACTTGACTGACACTTCGATCGATAATCGATATGTTTTGTCTATACGGCAACATATTATATACACATGGGCTAACTAATGTTATTAACAATAAATACTTAAATACAGTAAATACTTATATAAATATGATTTTGTATAATAATATTTGCTTGAAGAATAATTAGTTTGTAGTAACAATAGTTACCTTTTGTTTTTTTAAGAAAGGCGACCGTACAATGTGTAATAAATATATTTTTTCTGTTTACTACAGTGACTACAGCCATTATTCAAAGAAAAAACGTATTATTTGCTCTGTACGCTCCTTTCGGACTTGTATCCGATTACACCCGAAAGAGACAAAACACCGTAACAAAACTGTATCCAATAGCACGACAGTACCGAAAGCGTGCTTTATTTTGGTTGGTTATTTTCCCCATTGAACTTAGAACTAGAAGTGACAAGTAACTCGTTCTTTAACTTGTGTCATTCACAAGTAGCGTGTGATTAGTGAAATTTCTTCAGAGAAACAGGCCACAACATGTTTAAAAAGTAAGTAAAACTATGATTTTATAATAAGTTTTCTATACAATGAAATGGGCGTCTTCTGAAATGTATTTTCTAGTTAGTAGAAAAGGTTAGAAATATTTCATTCATTCAGGCATTCAATTATGTCAAAAGAATGAATTATTGAAGTATTGTGTGGCCGGCCAATCAGGATTCAGAATGTGTTCTTGTAGTGATGTTACTAACACTGGATATTTTCGTTTTGTGCGGTTATCTATTTACATCGATTAGACAAATAATGTAGAAGACAAATAATGTAAAACGTAAAAGTAAAATTAAACAAATAATGTACAACGACAAAGGAATTTTATAAATGGGGGTCTAAGAATACTGAAAATTTAAGCGTTAATTGGTGCGATTTCCTGTGTAATCAAGACTCAACAATTAACGATTTATTTCTTTTTCGTGTTAATTCTCTTATGTAAAAAACTCTTACACAATAATTTAGTATATTTGATTAGTTTCGCGGCCTATAATACACTACTCGATTAGAAAAGATAGATTTGAATTTATTGTACGGTTTTCTCTTATCTTTATCCCATCACTACAGAAATTGTGACGTCTGCGATAGAAGAGCAAAACGTACGAAATGCTCCTATGTTAGAATAGGACGGATATATTTCGTTTCAGCTAAAATGGTGAATGACTCGAAAAGTTCGTTCATCAGCTCTCAGCTCAGCTCAGTTCTGTGCAGCTGTTCTTATTTGATTGTCTCGTGCGTTAGTGATTTTTCGTCATTTTAGAACGCTTTAAATTTTAGTGTTCTCTGTGGAACAGTTATATTTCGGACATCAAATCCTTGCTGGAAACGGTTCGAAACTAAGGGTGCAGAGACATCTCGTGCATCGTGCATATTTTCCGTGACGTAACTGGATTCCTAACGAATAACTGTCCGCTTACGACTAACAAAGGTCGTGGCGGCTAATGGTTGCCGTTTTTATGTGATCGGGTGAATTTTGACGGCGCGATGTGGGAATCTGATTCTGATACAGGATCCCGCAGCGCGTCTTCGGACGGGCTGCGGAGACGTCAAGGATGGGATCCCGAAGGGGAGAGTTTGGCCTCCCAGATGGATGAGCTCGACGAAGTACTCGCAGAGGAAGAAGATGGATGTCCTTTGCCGTCTACGCCAGAGGATCAGCATCTTCTCGATGCTGAGATGGCGGAAGTATTGAAAGCGGGCGTGCTCTCTGACGAAATCGACCTTGGTGCTCTAGCACACAATGCGGCCGAACAAGCCGAGGAGTTTGTCCGCAAAGTGTGGGAAGCGTCCTGGAACGTGTGCCACTTCCGACACCTCCCGCGCTGGTTGCAAGACAACGATTATCTTCACAAGGGACATAGGCCTCCTCTGCCCTCGTTCAGCGCATGTTTCGCGTCTATATTCCGCATCCATACGGAGACAGGCAACATCTGGACTCATCTGCTGGGCTGTGTGGCCTTCATCGGCGTCGCGGTCTACTTCCTGTCGCGCCCGTCAATTGAGATACAGATGCAGGAGAAAATGATCTTTGGAGTATTTTTTATTGGTGCCATAGTGTGCCTTGGCTTCTCGTTTGCATACCACACCCTGTACTGCCATTCGGAGATGGTCGGGAAATTGTTTTCTAAATTGGATTACTGTGGAATAGCCCTACTAATTATGGGCTCATTTGTTCCATGGTTGTATTATAGTTTCTACTGCCATTACAGACCGAAAATTATTTATTTATCTGTAGTGATAGTTTTAGGAATACTGTCAATAATAGTATCTCTCTGGGATAGGTTCTCAGAGCCTCGCTTGCGACCTCTTCGAGCAGGAGTGTTCATGGGCTTTGGATTGTCAGGTATAGTGCCTGCAATCCACTATGGCATCACTGAAGGCTGGTTCAGTCAAGTGAGTAAAGCTTCACTGGGCTGGCTAGTTCTGATGGGGTTGTTGTACATATTAGGAGCCATGTTTTATGCCCTGAGGGTGCCCGAGCGCTGGTTCCCAGGGAAGTGTGACATCTGGTTCCAGTCCCATCAAATATTCCATGTACTTGTGATTGTAGCTGCATTTGTCCATTACCACGGTATTAGTGAACTGGCATCGTATCGTGTGACAGTAGGGGAATGCACCATGCCTCCATCATCAATCGCATTCTAGCCCCTCCCCTTTACCAAATGTGATAGTAGACCATAAATAAATTTAAGTAGAAAAACAAACACTCGATAGCTTCACTGTATATTTTTTAAACATATAAAACTACGAATTTTTGTAAATTTTATAACAACATGGAAAAAGTATGCTGATAATAACAACACTCAGATAATGGTATTGTTCATAATTAGTGAGGCTGAAAACTAATGGGGTCACATTGTGGGTAAAATGAATGGGGATTACTAAATAATGAACATAATTATGTCATAGTTACTTGTTTATTTATTTTTAAATTAGGATTAGTGTCTTAGTGGTATTGTTTTAGTACTATCTAGTTATGCTATTTGCACCATGGACTGCACATTTGAAAAAAAAAACAAACACTTTATGAAGCAAGTTTATTTAAATAACAATTCTTTTTTCAATTATACTGCGTTAAGATGTTATAGTGTACTTAATTAATGTTCTGTTTAATTACTGTTTTGTGTTTTGCACTAAATTTTAAGACCAGTGTTAAGTAGCATATAGACGTAGTTTGGACCACATGTATACCCTGCCTTGTTCTTCCATATTGTACATAGCATTACATAATACCTTGTCTTTTTATCAAAAAGAAAACAATAACATCGAGGCTATTCTTGGCTGCAATAGATGCTAGTTCATTAAAGCAATATTAAACTTGCAATTGATCATGTTGACTTTAGTCAATAAATAATGCTGGTTTTCTTTTTTTTTTACTTCTATTATTCTACACTGTGACATTTCCTTTCTCTTATTCACAATTTCAGATGTAATAAACACTTGTGTGTTTGTATAGAATCTCACTTTGTTTGTCATCTACATAGATTTCATTAGATGCATTTTAGAAGCATTTCCCTAACATGTTATAATCATTAGTATGATGTGTATCACAACTCTCAATTTCTTAGCTGATCTACACCAATATTGCACAAATGAGTACATCATTTCAATTCCAAGATTTTAATTGTAATTAGATTTAATTGACAATTAAACATATTTTTTAACGGTGTACTTATAAGTGGACTGGATTTTAGTAAGTTTTAAGTAACTGCAGTCTAACATTCCATCATAGTTTCAAAATAATGTTAAAAATAATTTATTTTCCGATTGTTTTTGTTAAGCATTACTATGATTTTCCGGACATTGCCATTAACTACATTATCATTCAACTGTGGTCTACATTAGGTTTATAAATTAATTAATTCAAAGTATATTCTAAATTGTTATAAGTGTTCATAAGTGTAAAGATTTTATGAGACAGAAAATGTAATAAAAGATTTTGTGATGTATATTGCAAATTGAGCTCTATTGTCTTGAAAAGTACATTTATATTGATAATGTTGGATGGGAAAGCTTAAAAATTATGTAAGTAGAAATGTTGATATGATAAATACCTATAGAAAAATCTCATAAAGATATCGTAAAGACAATGTCTTACATAATTATTAAATAAAAGATAAGAATCAATGTAAAGCTGCTTTCTCTGAATTTTAAGATTTTATTTTGAATGAAAATTCCGAGATCCAGTATTTGGCATATCAGACAAATAAGTCTGAATTGGACTGAGGAAAAAGACAATATTTCCGCTCCAAGTGATAATTTGAAATTGAAAGTGGTGTCAATATGACGTTCTTTTGGGGCTCATCAATGACATTGCTTTGATATCCAGCACTTTAATTTTGCTTTGAGAGATTCTATTCGTTAAAATTTTCTAGTTTACTTAACAGACCACACGAAGTTCTATTTCTTATCATTTATGAAGTTTGGTCTGTCTTCTGTAGAATAAATATTTTGTTCAAAACATGTTTCTTGAATTGAAAAACACCTTATATTATTTTTCTGTTCTTATGACATTTGTTAATTACTTGTTTATGGAGGGATTAAAAATTATGCAATAAAAATTAAAATACAACTGGAAGTGTATTTTTGTAACCCAATTAGGTGCTCCCAAATTAATCGTCGACTCTGTATTTTGGTAGCTTTACGTTTTCTTACTTGTTTGACTTCGAATGACGTCATGATAGGATTACTGCGACGCGTATTGAAGTAGGGTCCTTCATCCTCCTATATATTATATAACGTGTTGTTGAAAACGCTTGCGTCATCGTTAGGGTTGCCAACATTGCCAACTTCCCAGTAGTCAAAGCATTTATTTGAATTAAACCATTTACAGGGACTTTTGAATATTGTCAAGGAGTCGGTCAGGTAGTTAGTTGAAGCTAGTTGCTCATTCCAAACCATAGGTAGTAAATTATGAAATGATTACCTACCTAGAAAAAAGAAAAGGACCATCGTCATCTTGAGGGCTTTTCCGGGCTCCTGCAGGCTTCCTGCGAGTAGTACGGTGTGCGTTACCCCAGCAAAATAATGTCGAAAATAGTAATTTAAATGTTACAGACAATTAGTTGTCCAGCTTCTGTAATTGTTGCGCACATTTTTAAATTTGTTGCACATATAGATTTTGAGTTATTCCACAAAAACATTTCCTGCTGGGGTAACGTTACCGCAGCCAGACATTTTCTTTTATAATGGGAATATTGAAATAAATATTAGCCATATAATTAGTAGTCTAGACGAGGTAAATGTTGCAACTTATTTTGTATTTGTTCTTCCTTCGACTGCGATGTTATTCAAGATTTTGCTGGAGTAACGTTTGTGGTTTTGCTGGATCTCTGAAACGAATAAGCAGATTCTTATCATCTTTTTTACATGACTTTTTAAGAATTAGTTTGAATTAGTTGGGTAATAAAAAAACAAAATTAATGCACCATTCAAAGGTTATTTAATTAAATATAAAAACACTTCAATAGGTCCTAGCACTTTGAATAAGAGCTCGAAAGACTTACTTTAAACGTTATTTTGTAACTTGTGTGTCTTCAAATGTATGTGAAGTTTCATTTGTCTCCTGTTAGTAATAAACAAATTATGATGAAATTCAGTTCTCCACTTTGACGGTCATAATGCGCGCTTAGTTATTTGGCCTCCGATAACCCTGTATGTGAATTTATAAACTAAATGATATATCAATAATTAGTTACTTAGTTCAGTTATATTCCTGTAAAATTTCAGCGTAGTACATACAATAATTAACGAGATAATAAACTAAAAGCCATTAGGAAGCGCAACGCCGTGATATCCCGACCATATTAAGGTGGTTACAAAAAAGCGACCGCGCAGTACATTATGCTACCTTCTAAAATGTTTAGTATAATACACCTTACAAGCTCGGTACAGACGCGTACACTGTTCAATATTCGATGCGATTTTGAAATAATTTGTCATTTTTAGAATACAACTATCCGTATTTAGCTAGGAAAAAATATTGTGATATTTGAAATTAGACTATAAAACAGTGGGGCTTACTGTAAGCACTATACTACTTACATTGTGATGTTATTTTATATTACCATCACTCTGTGATTTTTAAACGATATTAAGTATTAGTAGGCATAGGTAGGTATAATGTGAACTTAAAACATTTATTATATATCTGTTATTTTCTGCGATAGTTTTAAATCTTCATTTATATTTTAAAAGTGAAGATTTGTATTACTAAAGACAAAGTGTAAACTAAAATTTAAAAAGTAATGGAAAATGCCATAAGAACAGTATTGCTACCTGTGATTGTTTTAAAGTTTTATCAATATTTTGAAAGTTTTATTGAAATGATTATTTTACCTGTAAATAAAATTTCATAACACAAATTCAAAACACTTATGTACACATCCGTACTAAACTTGTAAACCTATCCTACATATTTAAGAAGGTAGCATAATGTACTGCGCGGTCGCTTTTTTGTAACCACCTTAATATGGTCGGGATATCACGGCGTTGCGCTTCCTAATGGCTTTTAGTTTATTATCTCGTTAATTATTGTATGTACTACGCTGAAATTTTACAGGAATATAACTGAACTAAGTAACTAATTATTGATATATCATTTAGTTTATAAATTCACATACAGGGTTATCGGAGGCCAAATAACTAAGCGCGCATTATGACCGTCAAAGTGGAGAACTGAATTTCATCATAATTTGTTTATTACTAACAGGAGACAAATGAAACTTCACATACATTTGAAGACAGATACAAGTTACAAAATAACGTTTAAAGTAAGTCTTTCGAGCTCTTATTCAAAGTGCTAGGACATATTGAAGTGTTTTTATATTTAATTAAATAACCTTTGAATGGTGCATTAATTTTGTTTTTTTATTACCCAACTAATTCAAACGAATTCTTAAGAAGTCATGTAAAAAAGATGATAAGAATCTGCTTATCCGTTTCAGAGATCCAGCAAAACCACAAACGTTACTCCAGCAAAATCTTGAATAACATCGCAGTCGAAGGAAGAACAAATACAAAATAAGTTGTAACATTTACCTCGTCTAGACTACTAATTATATGGCTAATATTTATTTTAATATTCCCAGAAAATGTCTGGCTGCGGTAACGTTACCCCAGCAGGAAATGTTTTTGTGGAATAACTCAAAATCTATATGTGCAACAAATTTAAAAATGTGCGCAACAATTACAGAAGCTGGACAACTAATTGCCTGTAACATTTAAATTACTATTTTCGACATTATTTTGCTGGGGTAACGCACACAGTAGTACGAGGGCGGCACTGAAAATTTCGGGAATCAAGGAAGTGACACAACATTACTATTTAAAAATGTATTTATTGCTTTTCGAAGTACTCTCCGCGAAATTTGACACATTTTTCCATACGATGGAACCAATCATTGAAGCAACCATTCCATTCGGAAGTTGGGGTTTCCAAAATGGCCGTTTTGTAGGCGTCCACAGCTTCTTCAGGTGATGAAAATATCTGACCACGCAATTTATTCTTTATTTTAGGGACAGTATAGAAATCATTAGGGCTTAGGTTGGGGCTGTACGGCGGATGGTCTAATAATTCTATGTTTTCTTGCTCTAAAAACTCTTTTGTTCTGTGCGCGGTGTGAGAACTCGCATTGTCGTGATGGAGGATGATGCGGCGGTTGCAGTTCTCTTTACGGTGTTCAGAAACGACCTGTGGCAAACAAATGCTAGCATACCATTCTGCATTAACCGTTCTTTGTCCCTCAAGAGGAATAGTCGCAACATGGCCGGTTTTGGAGACAAACGTGGCCACCATTTTTTTTGCAACACTCCGTGAACGAACAATTTTTGTCGGCTTTAACTCATTTTCGAACACCCAAACTCGTGACTGGTTTTTTGTTTCGGGTTCGTACGCGTATATCCAGGATTCGTCACCTGATACGATGTTGTATAAAGCATTTGAGGATCCTGCGTGGAATCTTTCGAGAGTTCTGACGCACCAAGTAACGCGAGCCGGTTTTTTGCTTTTCACAGAGCGAATGCGGTCCATCGGGAAAACAACTTTTTTACACCTTATTGTTCATGCAAGATTATTTGTATTTGACTCATGCCAATGTCTAAAGTTGCCTGAATTTCGCGGTATGTCACATGTCGATCTTCCTCAATCAGCTTACGCACAGCATCAACGTTTTTTTGGGTGACTGCAGTTTTTGGACGACCTTGACGGGGATCATCACTGAGCTTGACACGTCCACGTTGAAATTCAGCAAACCAGCGATAAATTGTGGTTTTAGATGGGGCTTCATCGCCAAATGCAGAAATCATCCGGTCACACTGTTTTTGTGATAAACCACTTCGAAAGTCATAATAAATCATCGCTCTTGAATTTTCTCGAGTCAATTCCATTTTCTCAACGACTAAACAAGTTTGACAAAACCTTGTGACAAGACCGAGAATCTTTTTTTACATTATTTTATTTATTTTATTTTATTTATTTATTTATCTTCTTACATCTATCTTTACAGGCGTTAACCTAATGCGACAGTGTAGCTATAAACTAATATGTACTTAATTTTAATTAATAAAATAATCTAAATACTAATTACTACCATAGAAATTACTCCTTTAATATAACTTAACCTTATATACCTAACAACAAAATAAATAACGTTATGCTCTAATTACAAACCATAAGTAACTACATTTAATAGAACTCTTGCGAATTCACTCATAGTGCACGAAAAAATGTCCAGTCTCTCATGGACTTCGTTCACCACTCGGATTGTTCGGGTGAGGGGTGCTTTCGCCAGTAGATTGGTTCTGGACACAGGTACGTTTAACAGTTGCGGGCGTCGTCGCCTCCACACATATCGGTCCGGCACGCTAAGATGTAGGTGACGCAGTACTCCCGGATTATGTGCTACACCACGCAGTAGCTTAACTGCATACAGTGCGAGACTAAAGTCCCGCCGAACCCTGAGCTCGTTATACCCAACCATTCCCAGTACAAAGAGTGTGGGGTACATCAACGGGTAGTACGGATACACCCCATACAGTTTAAAGTACAAGTGCCTTGTAAACTTGTTCTGTACCCGCTCCAACATGAGACTGTATTTGGTTTCATGTGGTGCCCAAATGACCGCACTATGTTCAAGACGGCTCCTAACTAGTGCGTCATACAACACCTTGAGCGTGGTTATGTTCGTAAAGCCCTGTGACTGCCTCAGTACGAAACCTAGGTTTCTGTACGCCTTCTTGCATATCTTAAGGATGTGTTCGCGAAAACTCAGGTCTGAAGTGAGATACACGCCTAGATCACGTACCTGCGACACTCGTTGCATTGGTGCTGTCTCTACTTTGTACTCGTAGCACATCGGGGTCCTCGCACGAGTGAACGTTATCACCGAGCATTTGTCAACATTGAAATAGAGCTTATTATTATGGCTTCACTCCACCACTCTGTCTATGTCCTCTTGCAGGCGTTCACAATCCGACTTATCTTTAACCTCGAGCAGCAATTTAAGGTCATCTGCAAACAATAAACATAAGGCATGTCTGACGACCTCCGGTAACTTGTTTATCATTATGATAAATTCGAGAGGACCCAAATTGCTGCCCTGGCTTACTCCGGACCTTGTGAAATATAGTTCAGACTCACACCCATTGTAGTCCACATACTGCTGTCTATCTTTGATGTAGCTCACGAAGAACTGCAATAGGTGTGGTGTACAGCCGATCTCTGCAAGTTTTCTTAATAGTACATCATTGTCTACGGTGTCAAATGCCTTTTTATAATAAAGCAAAGTATGCTGCGTCCACCTGCACCCCAGCATCGACTGACGGTACTACCTTCGCCATGAAGTTCAGTAAATTAGTAGCAGTGCTGCGCTCCGGCCTGAATCCATGCTGCGCATCCGACAGCTGCGAGCGCACCTGTCCCTGCACACTGCGTTGGATGGCGGACTCAAAAACTTTTGCGGGCGTAGACAGCACAGCTACGGGTCTATAGCCGCTGACATCCGGACTTGCTTTACCTTTAGGAACCGGAATTACACGCGTGATCTTCCACCGAGCCGGGAACGTCGCTTTCTTTAAACAGGTGTTAAAGATATGATGCAGCGGCTCTGCTAGCACCGTGCCACAGTCTCTGAACAGAAACGCTGGTACCCCATCCGGGCCAGATGACCGTTTCGGCTTAAGATTTATAAGCGCATCCTTTACGTCTTGAAGACTCAACGTCCCTATATGCACACGCGCATCGCAAGATAATTTATTGTAATAAGCCCAAACACGACAAAGAAACATGGCTCCGTTATGGAGTTCCAGTGCCTCGGTACTGTAACGTTTATGCTACACTTGCACCTTTACGAACTATTGTAGGACTACGCTACGTTAAATGAAAGGTGCGAATGACTTGTAGAAGATTATATTAATAAGATTAACGAGAGGTAAGATTTACACGACCTTCGCTCTTAGTCCAGTCGTCGGTCTCCCTGACATAACATGTCATAGTATGAAAGCTATATTCTACATAATTCAAATAATACCTTCTAAAGCATCCAGTAGGTTCTAACCATAGATTAAATAGTTATGGCTTCATTTCATAAAGCCTCGTTGGCGGGCAAGTCTCTACATCAGCTACGCCCCCTTCATGAATAAAAGGGACTAGTAGCTTTTATTCATGTACTGAACATTCTGGACACCAACACTAGTCTACTACTCAACAAAAATAATCGTCTAAATAACCTAATTCCTACCTAATCCTATCGGAAGGTCCCTACTCTAAAGAGGGAAATTACAATGAGGACGTCTCTGTAGAGATGGTTTAATCCATGACGCATGGGGTAATCAACTAAAAGAATTAACGAACAACAAATACGCTCATGCCATCATGTCCAAACCCCACTCTACCAAAACCCTCTCGAAAAGGTTAGAGTGCATCCCGCTAAACAAAATGATATGGTCAAATCCATATCTTCCATTCTTGGTGACCTATATTTCTTCCTATACGAGGTTTACAATTAAATGAGAAAAGACTATACTCGAAACAAACTTTGTTCACTTAATAAACCATGCATGTCATCGACAGCTTACGCAGAGATTATACTCTGTTAGCGTAATTGGCTACGTCAGTGAACGAGGCCTGTAGGAGTCCTACGCTAACTACATCAAACAATCTACTAAGTAAAAAAAAAGAATAAGATACACGTTTTTGTACTTCAAGAAATGTGGGCACCATTCACCCATCAGTCTTCAGCTCGCAGTAAATATGAAAATACAAAAAAAACACGCATTATTATCATGTCGAAATATTTCTAATCACATACATAACAATACACCTAGCATCAACTGTCCATCATGACAGACCTAAATAACCATGGCAACTATGCTGTATAACATCCACTAATTAATAAAATGACAAATAATACACAACCTAGAATTATTATAAACAAGAAGTTTCAATTCAATCATATCCGTAAAAACTATTATGATACAAAACTGTTTAGAGCTAGGCATAAAAATAAAAATAAAATCATCTTTCAAAAATTGACAATAATAAAATTTACCTAAAGGAGAGTTCATACTATCGAATATTTTCTTCAACAAAGCTAGTCGTAATAAATTATTTTTAACCGACTTCGACGGAAAGAGGTTCTCAGTTCGACCTATAAATTTATTAATATATTTTATTTTTATTTCACTATTCTTTGAACCTAATAAGGATTTCAATTTACTCCGTTTTATATATTTATTTATTACAGCGGGTTGCGGAACCATATTATATAACTTCACATCACGCGTGACCTTACTATTCGCTTTATCAAAACTTTGGCTGTCCGAACCAACATTATACACAATATCTCGCGAGGACTCGACAACAATATTCTCTGGTAACACAATTTGGTTAACCGGAGCACCATCATAATCCATTCGCGACAACTCGACGAAAACATTTTCTTCCACCTCAACGAATGCCTCAACATTAGTCTTGCATTCTACTATCACCAAGTTCTCTTCTAGAACGTCAGTGACAACACTATCTTGTACCTGCTGGTACAAAACATTAACTACTTCTTCTTCTTTCGGCACCTCGACATCAGGTTGCTCTGAAAGATTTCTACTTAATAAAATAATCGGACCGGACTGACCCGATTCATCCTTCTCTTCCTCGTGTTCTAGAGGGGACGAGACCGACTCCTGTGCCTCATTTTCATCTAGGCTGCTCTCTGGACAGCTAGACACAGCAACCACATCTTTTTCAACACTGCCTGCTTGGCAGCCATCTTTTTCATTTCTCTGGGAAAATGAACCATTAATATCCACAGACTTAACTTCTTTCGCCGATTCCACTACTGGAATTACAGCTTGCTGCTGTAAGAGTTGCCGCTTCCTTCTAGCGGGCCAATCATTAGCGAATTCTTCCCTTAACTTATCGCAAGTCTCCTCGAAAGACATGCCATCCTTGAAGAACAGTCGGTAGTAGGCGTTTGCAGTACTCTTCACAAAACAACCCAGAAGTACTGGATAACCGGCTTCCTCCCATTCCTTGCGCTGTGCAACCACTTTAAACTGTTCGAGGAAATCATCGAACTCCAAACCCTGAATACCATAATAATAGGGCATATCTTCCCCAGGGAAATAATCACGATCATGACGATACATCGTGGTTTATAATAACACTTAATAAATTGATACATATACTTCTCTGTTCTTCTTTTAGGCGATGCAAGAACAATCGCTCGTCTGCAGTGCCCTTAATGGCATCCAACGCTTATGCGTAAAATTCTTCGCTGCTATACCAGCGTAATATCAATCTGGCCCTATTAATAGGCCTTCCAGCTACTTCTGCTGGAAAATTAAATGCTCTGGGGGCGAGCACTCGCTTTTCGCATCTGAAAAAAAATCTTCTACCCGGCGCCTGTCGCCAATTTGTAACGTTTATGCTACACTTGCACCTTTACGAACTATTGTAGGACTACGCTACGTTAAATGAAAGGTGCGAATGACTTGTAGAAGATTATATTAATAAGATTAACGAGAGGTAAGATTTACACGACCTTCGCTCTTAGTCCAGTCGTCGGTCTCCCTGACATAACATGTCATAGTATGAAAGCTATATTCTACATAATTCAAATAATACCTTCTAAAGCATCCAGTAGGTTCTAACCATAGATTAAATAGTTATGGCTTCATTTCATAAAGCCTCGTTGGCGGGCAAGTCTCTACAGTACCTTCCGGCTTCATCAGACCTAGAAAATTAATCACGGTTAAAGTGCATCTCAAGACAATTCTAACAAGCCCATAGCACGATTCAGGTACGTTTTTCTGTTTATGTGGTGCCTACCTTCTAGGTCCATCATCAGATCAGTTTGATGGTACCATATTACTGTATTGTCATGGGTTTACATAAATAAATGGTATTCGATTTTTAAAACCAAGGAGTTTTCAATTAAAAAGATTTTAATATGACAGGAACAGTGGAAATATGTATTCCATTCCCGATTCTTTTAGTGCAGCCCTCGTACCTACCTACCACGAGGCGAAAACAAATTATGTAATCGGTATCTTGTCATTGTCTACCAGTCAACCAAGGGTGAAGAGATAGAATAACATGGTAGGTGCACATAACAAGTTATAAAAATATATTATTTTAAAAATTAAAATGATAAACTTACAAAAATAGGTAAACTGCTTAAACATAATTACTTACTTAATTTTAATCTATACCTGCTTCTATTAATATTGTAAAGATGAAGTGTTTGCTCTACTGGTTCAAATTGAAAAATTATTTTTGTGTTGGATACCTAGTCCATTTTTCGAGGAAGACAGGTCCATGCGAGGCCGGGCCGGGTCCCTATTATAACATAGATACGGTACGGTTATCTAAGCTAACTTAGGCCGCATCATCACTTAAGATCAGGTGAATTGCGGTCAAACGCAAGCCTATTTGATAATTAAAAAAAAAAACCTTATTTGTGGTTAAATAAATAATACTGTATCTGCCTAAATTAAGATTTCGTTTCTCAAAAATTGCCTTTGCAAACAACCGGAAAGCAGATAGTGACAACCCTAGAAATGCAAAACCTTAGGGCTTCATTGCATGTCAACTTCGTCACCTTTGAATCTGTACCTACCTAGTTTTGCCTTGATTTGGATCCGTGTAAGTAGTAGGTATGATAAATTAGCCTTAGCCAGGCAGACCGAGCAGATTTATTGAAAAAAACGATATTTTAGCCGGCCTGGCAATTTTTTTATTGGAGAGAATAGTACATACTATTGAATTCCAATACCTACACAGATGTCCCTCAAGAAATCAATAAAAATCATTTTTTTACACTTAGGTACCTACTATTAGGAACTTTTGGTAGGTGATACCGAGATTTAGAGTGAGAATTATATAAAGCCCAAACACGACTAGGTGCCTAGTGCCTATGTCTATTTTCCGGCTCCATCAGCAGACCTTGAATTACAATTGTCAATCAATTAATTAGTCAATCATGATCAAAGTGTATCGCAAGATAATTTATTGTAATAAGCCCAAACACGACAAAGAAACATGGCTCCGTTATGGAGTTCCAGTGCCTCGGTACCTTCCGGCTTCATCAGACCTAGAAAATTAATCACGGTTAAAGTGCATCTCAAGACAATTCTAACAAGCCCATAGCACGATTCAGGTACGTTTTTCTGTTTATGTGGTGCCTACCTTCTAGGTCCATCATCAGATCAGTTTGATGGTACCATATTACTGTATTGTCATGGGTTTTACATACATTGGCAAACTTTTAAATCGATACGACTTTTAGAAGTTGTTTAAATTCGCTTTCCAAGATTTTGTTCTACAGTACAGGTGAAGCTAATAAAAGCGTGTTAATAGACGCATTGAGTTTGAGTTTGAGTTTGCGCACCGGTTGAACTCGACATCCGGGAAGTTTATTTTAAGATTCTTCAGAAAATAGAGGATTCTAGACAGATAAAACGAATGGGAATTATTAGGTGGGTGGCTTGTTATCTAATACTACGTACCTATTTACGTACCTACCTAGTTTTACTCAATGTCGAGAAATATACCTTAAGTACTTAGTTAGGGCTCTTAGACACGAGCGGCATGTTGCTAATGGTAGAGGTAAAGAACTGCAGCCGTCGACACGCGTCAGCGGCAGCCGTTGACGAGTCAGCGGCAGCCGTCGACACGCGTCACCGCTGACGCGTGTCCGTGGCTGCCGCTAACGCGTGTCGACGGCTGCAGTTACGCCTGCCGTTGGCAACATGCCGCTCGTATGTAAGAGCCCTTACAGCAAAACTCAAGTTTCGAAACGATTGGAATTTATTAATTTTTTACGCGCTTACACTAAGCAACATAAATCTAGGTATAGCCCTTATTCAAAATGACAGATTAGCCATATCTAAACTTCTTTTTTTCGTTCAAATTAAAGAGTTTAGCTCATAGGAATGTGAAGTTAAAATGAAAAAAAACGACTTTATACTCGTACGCCACGAGGGCTGACAAGACAGTTAAGCTTAAAAAATATACCTAATAATTAAATCAATATGCGAAATAAGGACAAAAATAGTGTTTCAATCTCGTTTGAAACTCCAGGTGCCGCAAGTACCCAACTACCTACATCCTCTATCATTAAGTCCATAATCGGTACCTAACAACCCACATAATAAAACACGTGTCTGAATGACCTTAACGTGCCCTTCAGCTTTAGAAAAACATTCAATCTCGTCCTCGATTCCATCGATTTCAGCAGGCCCATATTACAATATGCCATCAATCATGGAGCTCAAATAAAGTAGACAGTAAATTATGATCTCTTGACTCCTTTTCATAGAACTCAGTTCCACTTTCTATTATTTTTCACCTAATAAATATTCTATAAGTATTGATCTTCATCTAATGCTTGAACCATCTTGGGTACATAGTCAAATAGGGCACAAGATCTTAATCACATACCTACTTACGACTGAATTATAGCAAGGGATGTGGACGGACCAATTCAAATCTGAATAATCCGACCCATTTTGAAATCATTTTAAGTTGAGGTTTAAAACTAATCTGTTGTGGACGATTTAAAGTTACGGAATTGAATCAGAGCAAGATAAGATGAAGTAATTAATTTGAATCTTAGTTTTAAGACCGTCTTAAGCCACGGATTAAAAAATTTACAAGAGAGTGGGTCTGCAGTAAAGATGATGAATTTTAGTGGGATCAAGATTCAAATGTGGATGGATGAGATTCTATAAGATATCCTTCAATGAATAAAGTGAAATTGAAGTGTGCTTGATGTGAGCTCTCAATCCTGGCATTATGTGGTGGGATGACAGTTCACTTAACTCAACTTCAAATTCTATAAGGATAGAAGGAATACACTGGTATAACATAGGTAGAGTGAGAAATAGTAAAGTCAGTCTACCTACACATAATAACACAGTCCCATATAAAACCATTTTGCTACTTTTAAGTACAACAGTCATAAAGAATTTTATCGATTACTAGTATCCTTGACACTGGCAAATCATAAGGTCAAACGTGGGCGCCCCAAGGGCACGTTAATTAAACGTTATCCGATATTTACCTTTATTTACGGGGTGAGCAGGGTCAATGGTGTTATTTTATTTACTAATAGGTGTCATATAGGCTGTGCCAAAATGAGTTTAGGGTAGGTAGGTACAATGTGTACACGACACGATTTCAAACTTGATCTACGCCATTTGCATTTGAACTTAGTATGAATAATGGTAATATTTTGTATAAAGATTTTTTTTCAGTTGTGCAAACAGAGTTTGATAATGTTTTAAAGAAAAAAACTAAAACTATTTGCCCTAAGTTTTTATTTAGTGACTGGGCAACTAAAGGTATCAGGAAAAGTAGAAAAAGGCTTTTTGAGTTGTATGGCCTTAAGCATTATACACCGAAACGTTTAATAAGTATGTTTCGACTTATTATAAAACTTTTAAAAATGTTTGTAAAGCAGCTAAAGTTATACATTAGCAACAAAGTTAAATCAGCTGATGATAAAATTAAGACTGTTTGGAAAATTATTAATAATGAAACAAACAGGAACAAAAGACATAATACTGATTACACTCTGGAGACTTCCCGTGGTCTCTTAAGTACTAATAAAGAAGTTGCTCAGGAATTTGCAACATTCTTTACCGATATTCCTATTAAAACTACTGAAACTTTAGATTCTTCGCCCTCACTTGCTTTAAATTTACTAAGTTCGAATGTTTCAGCATGTCCCACGGAATTTAAATTTAAACATATAAACCCTGCAATCGTTATTAAAGCTTTTAAACAACTCAAGATCAAGGGTACTGAAGATTTATGGGGGATGTCTACTAATGTTTGTAAATCAATTATTGAGACAGTGGCGCCCTATTTAGCTTTCATTTTTAATTTGTGTGTAGACGAGAAGGGGTTTTCCCGGATTTGATGAGGTACAGCAAAGTTATACCACTTTTTAAATCCGGCAACTGCAAAGACACTAATAATTACAGACCCGTTTCGGTTTTGCCGGTTTTTAGCAAAGTGTTTGAAAAAGTAATGCTTGATTAAATGCTCAGTCATTTTAACTGTCACAAAATTTTACATGATCAACAGTATGGTTTCACCAAAGGACGTTGCATTACTGACGTCCGTGTCACCTTAATCAAGCATATATTTAAGGCTTGGGAGGATTCGCAGGATGCTATTGGTATCTTTTGCGACCTCTCCAAAGCATTTGATTGAGTGAATCACGAAACACTGCTATTAAAGCTTGAGCATTACGGACTGGGTAAACTAGCGCTTAGCTTAGTAAAATCATATTTGACTGATAGACTGCAACAAGTTCAAGTAAACGGTGTAAATTTATCGGGCTTAAAAGTAAAAACGGGGGTACCGCAGGGCTATTGGGTCCGTTCCTCTTTTTAGTTTATATAAACGATTTACCTTATTTACTGAAAAATCAACCACAAATGGTGTTATTTGCGGATGATACTTCCTTGATTTTTAGAGTTAATAGACGGGCACAGCACCATGACGACGTAAATGACGCTATGCTTAAGGTTCATAATTGGTTTACTGTAAATAATTTAGTATTAAATGAGAAGAAAACTAAATGCATAAGATTCGCTTTAGCGAATGTTAAAAGTAGTGAATGTAACGTGTTATTGAATAAGGATATACTTGAATTCGTCGAAAAGACTGTTTTCCTAGGGATTACGCTTGACTCGAAGCTGCAATGGGGTCCTCACTTAACATCTCTTGCAGGGCGGTTGATTTCGGCCGCTTACGCTGTCAGAAAAATCCGGCATTTGACAGACGTGGATACCGCTAGACTAGTATATTTTAGTTATTTTCATAGCATCATGTCCTACGGTATCTTGCTTTGGGGGCGGGCTGCAGATATTGATTCTATTTTTATTCTGCAAAAGCGGGCTGTCAGGGCCATCTATAATCTCAGCAGACGCGAGTCTCTAAGAGAATTGTTTAAACAGATTAACATCATGACGGTACCTTGTCAATACATATATGAAAACATTATGCATGTTCGAAAAAACCTTCATCTTTTCAACCGACTTCAAAAAAGGAGGAGATTATCAATTCGTCTATTTTTTTTTTTTTTGTTTGTTAGCTGATTTCTTTGGACTGGTTAACCGATTTTGATGATTCTTTTTTTATTTGAAAGCGAATCCATCCCGTGTGGTCCCATTTTAATTTGGTCCAGTTCTGACACTTCTGACAATGGCATTTATGAGAAAACCGTATAAGTCTTAAATTTGCATTAAGTATGTGCGCGATTTGTTACGCGAATTCTCTGGCAAACGTAAACCGATTTTGAAAATCTTTTTTTTATGGATAGGGTATGCTTCAGGGGTGGTCCCATATAAATTGATTGACAACTGATTGACAGCCCGCTTTTGCAGAATAATAATAGAATCAATATCTGCAGCCCGCCCCCAAAGCAAGATACCGTAGGACGTGATGCTATGAAAATAACTAAAATATACTAGCCTAGCGGTATCCACGTCTGTCAAATGCCGGATTTTTCTGACAGCGTAAGCGGCCGAACTCAACCGCCCTGCAAGAGATGTTAAGTGAGGACCCCATTGCAGCTTTGAGTCAAGCGTAATCCCTAGGAAAACAGTCTTTTCGACGAATTCAAGTATATCCTTATTCAATACAACGTTACTTAAAGTCAATGTGTGTTCTGTGCTAAAGTTATTTTTTACTTTTTAGTTTTTGAAGGCGGTTGTCTTTTTTGTAAAAAGCTTTTTAATAAAATAAGTGACAGACATAGTGTTTATACTAGAAATAGGAACAAATTAGATCAGCCAAGTTTCAGATTGTTAAAAGTACATACTTCTTTTATGGGGTACTGTGTAAAATTTTATAATAAAATACCTTTTGATATTCTACAACTAAATGGAAGACTATTTAAAACATGTATTAAACGCACACTGTGTAGACAAGCATATTATAAATTAGAAGACTACATCAATGATAAAAATGCTTGGCTAAATGCTGGTCCTGCTCCACAGGCAGTTTAGGGAATTTCCTAATTGGAGGAATGTTGTTTCCTACCACTTTTTTTATTGACATGGGTAACGAGTATCGTTATTATTATACACAAATATATTTTAATTACTTTTTCGACATTTTAGAAACATTGAAAACCTTAGTTTTGTATAATTTAGCAGCATTATTTCAATTTTGTAAATGCGAGTAATAAGGAGCCATATATTAAGTAAATTATTATGTGTTTTACATAAATGAGCATGGCGGTTGAGAGAATTGTCATGCTCACTCAAATGTCTCGCTGATGGTGGCGCGTGTGTTGGATCATTCAGCTCCCTCCAAAATGGTTGAGCTGAATGGAGCTGATTCACGCGTCATGTTCGTGAACGGGCGCTGTCAGTAGAGATTCGTCAACTCTTAACTGCTATGGTTTTTTATCTTGATTACTTTTTATATTTTGTATTTCTAGATTACCTTCATTATTTTCACATATAGAAGCATCAAGAATAATGTAAACAGTATTTTGTAAAAACTTGGAGTGTCCGTGGAGTTTCTTGCTCGTTCTTCTCCATAGAGACCTACCTACGTTTTGGAACGAGCAACTAGCTTCATCTTTCTGACTAACTGACCGACTCCTTAACAATTCAAAAGTGCCTGTAAACAGTTTAATTGAAATAAATGCTTTGACTTTGACTTTGCTTTCTCCTTTTTTCTTGTACGTGTTATTGGCAGGAACTAGACAATAGGTCATGCTTAGAAAGTCAGAAAAGTAGGTCTAGACCACGGACTAGAAAAAAAGGACTCCACGCCACGCATATCAAAAGTGAAGCACCTAAAGTACGCCGGACTGAGACGCACACATAAATCGGTACTGTCCAAAGAGAAATAACCACTGTCTTTGGTACGGTCGGTAGTCTGTACTTTCGGCGCGGAATCCTTTTTTTTTCTAGTCCGTGGTCCAGACGGTCTATTCTGTAAAAATCTCTATCTCTAAACTGAACTTGCGGTGAGCTGTCATTTTGACGACACGGTTGGCGCAGTGGCTGAGCGATCGACTGCTGTGCTGCGTGTTGCTTGCGGGTTCGATTCCCGCCCAGGGTAAACATTTGTGTGATGAGCACTTGTGTTTGCCTTGTGTCTGGGTGTTGTTTATCTATATGTGTATGTATTTACAAAAAAAAAATGTATTTGTGTATGTATATCAGCTGTCGACACCCATAGTACAGGGTCTCCCTAGTTTGGGGTCAGATGGCCGTGTGTGAAAATGTCCCCACATATTATTATTATTATTATATCCAACGAACGATGCTAGGGATAGACATGACAGCTCTTATCAAGCATCACACCGAGGAAGATTTTTACAAAATTATGGAGGGTAGAGGGCGAACCGTCTATGTATGGGAAACTGTCCGTTAAAATGTGTTAAATAAGGCTGGTGGTGGCGCTACAATAGCGACCGGGTAAATTCTCTATCTGAAATTCAATTCGTCAAAAACTGCTAAATTCATACCATACCCTGTGCCTACGCTAGCGCCATTTTGGCGGGTTTTGGAACTGTAATGTAGTGCATAAATAATAATAATAATAATAATTTATTTTCTTTCACAAGTTATGTACTACATCTAGTGCTTGAAGTGACCTTTTAGACAAAAATTGCCTGTGTTAGGACACTTCGCTGTTCCGAAGCTTAAAGTTACGTGGTGTACCAACAATTTTCAATCTTATTTTAAACAAAAAGAAAAATAGCCAAATTTTGAATTTACATAATTAACAATAAAAAATAACAAAATCTGTATGTATACTGTAGCAGCTAATAAAAATCTTAGATATAGTTTTATAGATAACAGTAGTAATGAGGTGTGTGTTTTGTGGAACATAAGTGAGTGAGGTGTATGTGTGATGTATGTGTGTGAGTGAGTGTGGAGTGTAGGTATGTGTTTTTGTGAGTGGGTGGGTGTTCGTGTGGATGACAAAATTACGATGTGTGCTGCAAGAGGGACTCGGTGTCCTCCTATGTAAGTAGTTTAATCCATTTATTTATCAGTTTTTTGCATTCGTAGTATTTTTTAGTGTACAAGTGAAGTTCTTTGTTTAATTTGTTATATAGGTGGGGTGCACGTCTCTCATATTGCATACTACAAAATCTGGTTTTAGCTTGTGGAATATGCGCCACAAGATCTTTTCTCCTTTTTGTTAGGTTGCCAGCATTATAAGGCAGTGTTTTGTGTTTTTTTAGGACAATTTGAGTAATAAACAATTTTCTCACTGCGAGCAGATCACTAATTTCATAAAGTTGATGAGTGGGGTACCTTTTTCCCTTAAGATGCATTATTTTAATTAGAGCTCTTTGGGCTCGTTCTACTTCTATAAATTTGGACTTAGCTGCACCTCCCCATACAGGAATACAATACACCAAGACAGATTGCACTAAGACGACATAGATTTCCTTCAATAGGTTTCTAGAAGAGTCTTTGCTACCAGTTGCCCCAGTTGGAACAATGTGTCTTAGTGTCCTGAATATCCAGCTCAATTTTCTGACCCTTCTCACGACCTGTGCAAGATGGGGGTACCATGATATTTTCTGGTAAAGAATAACCCCTAAGTATTTGGTCTGCGAGACCTTGGTTATGGTAGAACACGTACAGTTTTCGTTTTGAGGGTCGTCACATACGTGAACTTTAATACTAAAATCATTTTTAGGTTGTGTACGATTGTTGATACTAAAACATATGTAGTTTGTTTTTGAGGTGTTCAAAGTGAGCAAGTTGTTATTCAGCCATTTAGAAATTTGAGCCATACCTTTGGAAGCACTTAGCTTAACATCATCCCACGATTTTCCATAGAATACAATAGCTGTGTCATCGGCATATGAAAAGACTTTAGCGTTATGTAAATTCATGTTACACAAGTCATTGATGTATATAAGAAAGAGGCTGGGACCCAGAACGCTACCCTGAGGCACGCCGTATGATACCAGTGTATCATCACTGCTGTATTGCCCCAGCCTAACCCTCTGCTTCCTATTTGAAAGATAATCTGGTGGTGGCGCTACAATAGCGACCGGGTAAATTCTCTACCTGAAATTCAATTCGTCAAAAACTGCTAAATTCATACCATACCCTGTGCCTACGGTAGCGCCATTTTGACGGGTTTTGGAACTGTAATGTAGTGCATAAAGCTGAACATTTTTACTTTCCCCCCATAAGAGATAGATCTCCTTACCTCTACCACACCCACGACACTCCATACAAACGAAACGATATCATTGCCTACACTACTACTAAAATAACAGACTGTAAAATTACCGGCACGTAAGTTGGCAAGAGATTTTGTAGTGGAGGAAGATCGCGCACGCACAATTTCATACATTTTTACATGCGCGAACTTCCCCCACTACAAAATATCTTGCTAACTTCTGTGCCGGTAACTGTACAAATACGTGCGTGTGTGTGTGTTAATATCGCTAGGGCTTTGCCACCTAGAGCGCATGAGAGCGAGCGAGCGCGCGATACCGGCCTTAACACAAGCATTTCTGTGTGTGACACAAGTGTTTCTCTCTCTCAAGTAGGTACTCCATTCTTTCAATGTTTGAAATTCGAACTTCCAAAAATAGGTTAGTACCTACCAAGAATGCATATGACAAGTAGTTATGTAAACGAAAAGAAGGTTCTGTATATTTAAAACTTTAATTTCAACATTGTTTGAATTTCCGGATAAGTATGTACTTCCAAAAATGATTGTAAATTGTAACGAGAAGTTGTTAAAGGAAATTAAACTATTACTACTTGAACTAAAACGATGGTTTCTAGTTTCATGAATATAATTTTCACATCGTAGTACAATAACGAACCATCACGATTTTTTTTCACAAATGAACGTATACACGTGTCTACGAACAGTGTTTCGGTGGGGGGCGGAGCGTGTCGCTACTGTACGGTAGTACTAATACTTATACTGTGCCTCTACCCTCCATATACAAAATAACACTGCAGGTTTGCCTACCCACAGTCCGTCCAAAAATAAAAAAAAAACAAAATTCAAATCCCAGGTTACTTCCGAGAATTTCCGAACCCAATCTCGTCGACTGTTGACCTGAACGTTAATCATATTCAGAGAACCTTACTCAAGCCGAGTTTTCAAACAAAATGATGAAAATGGATAGTCCTTTTACTGGTGTGCCTACGCAAAAAATACCTGTGAGTAATCATACTTGCTTACTTTTTTGTTCCATAAAATACCCCTACTTATTTGTAATTTTGCTGTTCTAGTAATTATGTGCACTAATTATGCCGCTTTCCCCAAAACTGTTCATCGCAGTAAATACTTGAATCTATATTCCGAAATCTCGATTGGAGTAATATGGAAATAAAAATCAATGGCAAATACCTCTCACACCTCAGGTTTGCAGATGATATAGTACTAATGTCAGAAGATCCATACCAACTGAACCACATGATAGAGTCCCTTAGTCATCACAGCGTGACAGTAGAGCTACAAGTAAACTGCGACAAAACGAAAATAATGACTAATCGTGAAGAAATATCTATATCCATACAGTCTAAACTCTAAACCTATAGAATAAGGCGCAGATTAACCTTGGCCATCTAATTTCTTTAAAATCCTGTACAGAGAAAGAAATTGATCGCAGAGTGAAGAACACGTGGAACAAATACTGGGCTATGAAGGAAATTTTTAAAGGTCCCATACCCACTAAACTGAAAACGAAAGCAAGGAACATCTGCCTAACGCCGGTTCTTACGCATGCCAGACGTGGTCTCTCAAGAAATCATTATTAAATAAAATAAGGTGCTGCCAAAGAGGCATAAAACGCAGTTACATGAACATAAAATTGGAAGACAGAGTGAAAAGTTCACTGATAAGGGAAAGAACAAAGGCGAGAGATGCGGTCAAACAGGTCCTAACACTGAAATGGAAGTGGGCAGGTTATACTCAGAGAGCTATGGACGAAAGATGGTAACAAATAATTACAAATGGTACCCAATGTACAAAAAAATAAGGAAGGGTAGACCTTTTCAAAGATGGAGTGACGACATTGTAGAAATAGCCGGAAATTTATGGCCCAGACAGGCAAAGGATCGAGCCACCTGGAATGGTTTGGAGGAGGCTTTCACCGCAAAAGGCGGCCCTTACACCTAACAACACTAACCTTATTTAAGTACAAAACTAACATTACTAACAAATAAATAAATAAGAAAACACAAAACAAAACAATAGATAAGAAATACGTGTAAGGGATAGAAATAAAGCTAATAAATAAATAAATTATGCCTAAAGTTGGTAAGGTATAATTAGTATTCATCGGTCGATAACTGCTTGGAGTGCTTAGTGTAGCAGTTTGTATGCTAATGTTTCTAATTTTCTGTACGCCGCGCCGTTCAAAACTTGCTTGCTTCTGTATAGGCATAATTTCAACTGTTTCAATTCCAATTTATATCATTTACATCTAAATACTGTTTAGTGTTTTTTTGCCCTTGGTTGAAGTACTTACTTCATTTTTTAAAACAAGCTTTTTTAAGCCTATACACGATATGACTACTGAAAGCTTTTGAGGAGTTAGATGGTTTGCTGGTGACCCTGACAGCAGCGTCAGGTCCAACTCACCATAATATTGCATGAATACCAAATTTCAGCCTATTCAAGCTATGAGAACTGGATCAAAATTCATTAGATAATTTTTACCTAAAAAAACAAAGACGAACATTACAAGTTACTTAATCAGAAGAAGATTGTAATAAAAATTCGTTCAATCAGAATCGTGGTGATTATTCCAAACTATTTCCATTGAGTTATTTTATTTCGAACTAGCGACCCTGCCCGGCTTCGCATGGGCCTATAGCCTTCCTCGATAAATGGACTATCCAACACAAAACGATTTTTTCAATTCGAACCAGTAGATCCTGAGATTGGCGCGTTCAACCAAACAAACAAACTCTTCAGCTTTATAATATTAGTATAGATTTCTCCAGAGATGTTTTGGATTTGGAGGAAATGCGGTTAATTATTCTAGCAATTAATAGGTGTCTTTTAGGTTTTGGGAGATCACAGTTTACCTTTATTCCTCCTCTCTTAACCCTCAAAGTGTGACTTTATTCAGTTTTCAATGAGTCAATACACTTATTGATTCATGTCAGTCGTGTCACTACATTACTAGTGAATAAGGAATTATCATGGAATTATTGAGATTATCGAGAAATATGAATGTAGATACATACTTCGATATTTTCCTTTTGTTTATTTTTTTATTACGCTGCTATCAACCTTCCCAGAAACATCCATTTTATCGGTTTATAAAATAAGCTCATTATATGAGTTTAGCTGTGGACTATGTACTCTTTTTATAGCGTAGATATTAAATAGGGATATTTGTGTTAGTATCTTACACTCCATAGTCCATGAAAGGTTGTTGATGATGTGGAAATAATCAAAATAGAGCCAACAATAGTGTTAGTGGTCTAATAAACTGAGTAATCATTTGATAACTACTTCCACAATCACGTTTTAGATAAGGGTTTACCTAATTTTATAAATATCGGCCAATAAGCTGAGAGTCACGTGTTAGATAAGTGTTCGTCAGTAAAAATAAGATCATTGAGCAAATAAAAGCAATCCAATGATATTTTAATGCGCAGAATCTGAACATCGGAGAGATTTTTCTATTTAAACCTATTGAAACTGGTGACAACAGGAAGAAGTGATGAAATACTTTGTGGCGCCTACTTCATTCTGTAAATCTCTCTCGGTGAAGTCAATCGTCAGTCCTCAGTTCGGACGACAGCTCAGCAGATTTTTCCACAATGACACTGCTGATTCATCACAATTACACTAATCAGATACAAGGCCATCTTTCCATGGAACAGGAAGTCTTGCTCCGAAAGGGTAGGCAAGTGTGTTACGTAGACACCAGCGACTGGCCCATAAAAAATTAGGTCAAATCGATCACAGGGATTCAGTTTTCATTAATTCGGAACAAAATCAACAAATCCGTCCCTGTATCTGATAGTTTTTCAAAGTAATAAAACGCTTCTCCCTGTTTTGTTTCTATGATTACAAATAAACAACGCCTATAAACAGCTAATTTATGAATAATCCTCTTCAGCGTTAAGGAAAATTAATATTTTCCGTCTATTCATTAAAGTCGTTTATAATTTCTCAGCAACAACAAGAGATTACTGAAGTATTAAACTTCGCAAGAACGTAGGAAAATTGTTTTCGTAACTTTTAACGATTGTAAGGTCGATAAATTCTTCTATTGGTTTAGCCTTTTGGAGGCCCGGAACTCCGGATATGTAAATTAAATTGGTTACATATTCGTCAGGGTTTGCTAATATGCGAATTTTGTTGACCATACTAATCTTACAGTGTCAGGGTCAAACTTGTGTGGGCGTGGTGGCATTGACGTTATTTTATGTTTTTCTTGTCTAATATTTTTGTTTACGAGATTGTATCGTCTTATTTTGCGATAGTCTGTTGTGCTAGTGCTATTAATAATCTTGTCTTGTTGAAGGACTACGTGGCTATTTTGAAGAATATCATAAAGTCTGTTTTGCATTACATAATTATCTTTTACAACTACTTAGTAGGTACTTCTACCTCTTTTTCGGTTAAGTTATATCTATTTTTAGAAATGTTAAGCAAAACCTCAGGAAGGGACAAGCTAAGTTTTATTTAAAGAAAGAGAGAGAAAGAGATAGTTTTATTTGCAGAGAATGGGCAGCTGCGTTCTCTGTGCCTTTGTAACAACCATACTGCGATCGCCAATCTGCTCGCCAAGCGTGGCGATTATGGCAAAACGTACACTGCTGGCCTTGGGGAGGCCTATGTCCAGCAGTGGACGTCTTTCGGCTGAAATGATGATGATGATGATGAAGTTTTATTTAAAGTATTATAATTGTCTCCCTTCAAAAAGATTATTTTAGTAATTATATAGGTAGATAGGCACCTATTCGCAGGCAAACTATAAACGTTGAACACAAAAGTAATATTTAAGAATCGTGGTGTTCTATAATTTCAGCTTCGACCAGATGCCAGACAGTGTAATTAATATCGCGTTTTTACTTTCCTTCATATTTCCAAATACAGTTTTAACTGCGCAAAATAATTACTGTCCGGATTTTGTGGCGCAATACGTCTTGGTCTAAACATGTACAGAGGCCAGGACATCAAGCGACAACATTTAGATTTTCAACTTTAATGCAAATGAATAAGGTTCATATTAAATTGGGAAAATTTGACAGTTTGGTGTGGCTTGATGCTGACTTTTGTACAGTGTATTGTTCTACAATGGTATTCTATAAAATTCTCCCTTAGTAAATTTAAACGAGATTGAGGTGAGTTTTTAGCATCGACTGGAATGACAGCTCATGACATCTCAGGCTCATTTCACTTAAATTCACCAAGAAAGATTATAACAGAATGGACCTGCTGAATATTCTTAGTTATCTAGTTAATTGCCAGTAGACAGGCTATTTAAAAATGCCCGGGAATTTGACCTACATGTGTACCTGACCCTGTCTTTAGCACAATTCATTAAACGACTATCACTTTGCACGCGACTTTGCCCGCGTGAATTTTCTCAAGGATTCCTATTTTTTTCAATTGATAAATATATGTAGTTACAGTCCGTGCTACGAAAGATGAGACTTGACACGGACTTGATTTGACTTGCGCAGTACTCGATTTAGACCTTTAAATCGAGTACTGCGCAAGTACTCACTGCGCAAGTCAAATCAAGTCCGTGTCAAGTCTCATATTTCGTGGCACGCACTATACTCGTTAAAGATGGTGAAAGAATTTTTAAAATCGGCCGAGTAGTTTTTGAGTTGAATCGTAACAAGCAAACAAATTATGCTATTAGTATAGATTTAGATAAAGGTGTATCTTATCCGAGTTTTTAATCACCTGAATAACACTCGTGTAGTCACGAAAATATTTTATCATTATTGGATAATTATAAGTCAACATAAATTGATAGTTATCTGTATTTCGTAAAGCCACTTTGCTGGGTATGTTTGAGTTTCATATAATTACGACAAGCCTATTTTCATTAACCAGGCAGGAATTCAGACATCGGGCTAGTGTTAAAATATTCCTATTGTTAATAATAATAATAATTCCTTTATTGCAGGCTACACAGACCCGTAGAAAAATACCTTAACTTAAACATACTTATTTTATTACTTAAAACTTGTGTGTAGATAAGACTTATGAGTAAAGACTATTTAGTGCGAAGTAAAGTGCTACTAACATATGTTAGTAGCACTTTACTTCGCACTAAATTGTCTTTGTGCTGTCCTGTGGCACTTGTCCGTGGAAGCGACGGAACACCACGTCTTGCGGCCAAAAGTCTTCATCCATGACGAGGGGTAGATAACAATTCGGTACTCGCAACACGAACGTCTTGAAGTTGAAACCCAGCAGTGTAGATGGATGGACTGGAAGAGGAAAGCCAAAGAAAATATGGATGTATTGTGTGAACAATGATATAAATCAGGGATGTTGCGGATGCAGATTTTTTTCACATCCGCGGATGCAGATGCGGATGCGGATCTTAAGATTTATTATAAAAAACTATATGAGTGGAGAAATAAAATAATAAGACGGTCATTATTAATATTTAAATCAAATATTTAGTGATTAAAGTTCAAAATTGGGGCATTATATTAAATAAATAGTAATATTGCCGCTTTTTCATGGTCAAGTCTGTTACGCAGTGGTTCATAAACTAAACCCGCACTACTGAACAATTGTTCGCTAGGAACACAAACCCGACACCGAGCAAAATCTTCGCTCCTATTGGCCAATGAGCACGTGCGTACGGCACGCGGCAGTCACCTGCTACGTCTATTTTCTTTCTTGTCGTGACCTGTGCTACATCTGCATCCGCATGAACATCCGCAATGATTAGCGCGGATGCAGATGTCCAGTCCAAATCGATGCGGGAGCTCCGCATTTGCGGATGCGGATGCGAATATTCACAACATATGAATGGAAGTCGGGAGTCAGTAAAGTATGACGGCTTACAGGACGGAATGCAAGAAGCTATACGTGTTGAGCTGATCGCAAGTAACATGGGATAAGGGCAGGATAATGATGATGCTATACCCAACAGGCAACAGTGTCCAAGGGAGTACTATTAAGTATTCTGTGCAAGGGATCAATGTACGACCCAGGAGACTTGTGGAATGCTTGTGATCGTAGAAAAAAAAAGAGTTGAAAATCCAGACAGTTGTTTCTAATTAAAAATGATCTCATCATCATCATCATGCCAACCTTTAAACGCTGCTGGGCTTAGGTCTCCCCCAAGTGTAGTCGTAATTGCCATGCTTGGCCGGTGCATGTTGGCGATCGTAGTAAGCTTTATGGTATTCAGAAGGACGCTGCTGCCCATCCTCTGGTCAATATCCCTCTGTCTACGACACCCACGGGTAGAAATGGGGTGGTGCTATTCGCGACCGGCACCACACGGTCGAAAAATTATCTAAAATGTGAATAACATATTTTTTTACATTCTGCGTCGTTGCATAAACAAGCCTTGTCTTTTTCGTTTAATACAATCAGTTCCGTCTATTATTTGACCTTCTAATGGATTAAGTGATCTCAGAACGCAAGCGAATTATAATCGATTTTAATCCTGAGGTTCGTGTTTCGTGCTTCTATTTTGATTATTGAAGACTGAAGGGTATTATTGCTTTCGAAGTATAGTAGATAATAAATCTTATTTAAATCTAATTAGGATTTTCTATTGCCTAGACTCGCGTTCGAAGATGGGACAGGTTTGCCTAAAAGCGCTTTTAACTATTTTTATATTCATATCAGTCATATTTATTAAGACTATATCAATAGCCTTACTAAAATCCATTTACCCTTTCCCGACTTTGAACCTTTCAAATCATCAAAAGGAATATTGACGTTTGAATTCTACCTCATTTCTAATCAAGTCAATGAGATTAATTTCGACATTCTTCCTTTGATCAAAAGGTATGCGACAAAATTTCAATAGTCTTTCGAAATCGAAATATATTCGTTGAGAGAACGGTCGACGTATTTAAGGCGATGAGAACTGCTGGCGACCTTGATCGACTGGGGAATCGTTGTGCTGCGCTCCCAAAGCTCAAAGTTTAGTCGAATTAATAATGAATAACTAGTACAGTGGTGCCAATTCTGTTGTGCACGAGCTAAACTTATTTTAAGCTATTTATATCTCTTTCTCTCCAATAAAACAAGAAAGAGACAGATATTAATAAGAGCTGTCAATTTAAGTTGATCTAAAATGTTAATACAGTTATAGTTGAAAATCTAATTTGACATCTCTAACTTAGTTCTTATCTGTCGCCGTCTTTTTCTTCAGCTGCCTGGTTGTAAGAGATGCCAATTGTCTAATTTTAGTTTTGTTTGTGAACAAGGGAATCGGCGCCATTACCTACGATTCAAACTAAATGGCGACTCTGAACACGAGCCGAGTGAACATTATATATTTTTTTTCAAACCATTTCACTAATCCTTTCGATGTGATCTTCGGTTTATAATATGTAAAGGGCTCTTGTTAGCGCCTTAAATACAAAGTTACGAACTAAATATAATATTAAACGCCATTAAACCAAACAGTACTTTTCCTCTTCATGACATAATAAAACTATCGATCCAGAGAAACTGTTTGTTTGACCTTAACTATCATATCTACTGCTTTAATAATAAATTGTTATTACGTGTCCTATATATTTCCTTATTAATAAAAAAATGAGGGAACAAGTTGAATTTCATCATTACCATTCAAACAACAGCAAGTTTATACTCATGAAGTGACTAAAATTATTATCTAAGTTTTTCACCGAAATGACAAAATGTGGCGCACCTCAAAGCGCACCAACTTTGTAACGCACCAAATGAAACGCACCCAAAGTATTCCTCGACACACACCAATGGTCAAGGTGTGGGATAGAGATGGGTATTAGCTAACTGAAAATATCGGTAACAAAATTAATGCACGTTTTTTATATGAGTCCGTAAAAAATATTTTATGACCTTGATCATTGGTGCGTTTCGAGGAATACTTTAGTTGCGCTTCGTTTGGTGCGTTTCAAAGTTGGTGCGTTTCGAGGAATACCCCGACAAAATTACATACTTTTGACGAAATTACAGATTACTGCATTAACAGTAACAAAATCGAACTACCCACCAATTAAAAAAAAAAAAAGCAATGTATTATTAAATCTGTCACGTTTTCCTGTCCTATTATCAGTGTTGTATTTGTGACACTGTGTTATCAACACGTGCATGATAAGAATGTTGGCGTTACATAAAATATCGAGAGTATCGACATTGGTCTGTGATAGCAGTCGGCACGTGAATATTTTTTCAAACAATTTATGGTCATCAGTAGATTGATTTTTGGATATTTCACTCTGGGAGTTCACTAAAAAGATACCACGGACTTTCCAGTCAGTGAAAGATACAGATTTTTTATGTTTATCCTCGGCGCTAAACTACGAATTACTCTATGGAAGTACGTTTCCATAGAGTAGTAATTCGTCTGTCATATATTCGTGACACCCTGCCCTGTACAGGGCACGCACTTGTTGTCACCTATTTGTGACAATTGCTTTACTATATATATTTTGCTTTACTGTAAATATACGACTTTTTCCATTGTATCTTTATTTTTTGTTTGTTTCAGTTCCATACTAACCCAAAAAGATTAAAGATTAACTAGTGTTTTTTCCCTCGCATTTGCTATTTCAATCCACTTTTGACATTGACTGAATTCCGTTTTCCCCGAGACCCCCAATCAATTGACATACTTTTTATGAGCTGTCAAAACTCGATTCCCCATAGATAGATTTTGTATGGCAATTTATACTAAATGACGCCACTTGTAGATAATCATTTGTCAACTCAATTGACTAATTATTTATTGATGGACAGTAAATACATACAAACGCACGGTCTATCTGACTTTTATTTGATAATCTGAGAATCAACTTTCAAAATCAAGGAAAATGTCAGTGTGTGTGTGTGTGTGTGTTACTTTGCAATAATGGTGCAGGTGTGTGAGGAAGAGCCATTGGAAATTGATAAGTTGATTCAAGTTAATTGAGAAATGAACGCCGATCCCAAGTGTTCGGAAGACGTTGTTATGTGCACAGAAACCGTAAACTGGGTCGTAACGTGGGTAGTTCGTAATTTTATGCCTAACTCGCTTCGTAGGTTGATAGCACCTAAGTACGTAGTACCGTATGTTGTAAAACTTGCATATCGCTTAGAATAATAAAATGTGTAAATTGTGTTATAAAAAAGCCGTGTAAATGCGTGACAAATACATTTCACATTTATGGTTTTTTTTTATAGTGCGGAAAGATTTACATAGAACTGATATAATATATCAGTTCTATATATGCACTTTAGTTAGGCACCTCTAGGTTAGGTTTTATTACGGACCTGAAATTGTCCCTGAAAAGGCCTGCAGACCAGGTACGATCATTGATCACCCTGCTTACTCAAGGTGAATTGGCAATTTCAGTATTTATTTTATTTATTCCAGGTTTTCTCACGATGTTTTTCTTCACCAATGTCAGAGATCAATTTAGAAAGTACATAGGTTGCCCGTTGCCGGTTGCGAACACATAACCTAGCCGGGATTTCGATAGGTAAACTAACTAGGATGAATATCAAAATCAAACATTTATTTCTAGCACCACAACAGCACAATAACAACCTTCCCAAGTAACAAAAACTTCTATAAGCAAGGCGTTTTATCACTAAACAGTGATATAGTAGGCCTATAATGGTAACCATTGTGTCTTTTTGTACTACAAAGGTTTTTAACAGATCGTTTTGGTTCTATAAGATTAAAGAGCATTTAAGTTCTATTATTTTGCTCTTGGAACGCTTACAGGACCACACAAAAGAATATTTACAGTGTTGGGTTGTAATAGATATGAAAATATTGATTATGGTACTATTTAGTACTAAAGACGACCTTACTGACACTTTAATGTACCTATTTTGCACAAATAAAGCTGCAAAATAACTATTACAGGATCAATCTGCGCTATAAAAGTACCTTGCACAACCATAACGTAACCTTTTTGCTTCTTAAAAGTCCCTTCAGCATTGCTATGGGGCTAGTTCTGTAAAAGTCATGAAAACTCTTCTATGGTATTAAATAGTACCATAGCAACTCCTAGTGCAGTTGCTAAGTAACTTAAAACATTTTCGGTGAGGCAGCACGACTGGAGCCAATTTGTACTATAGTAGCCATGGTCGGAAGAACTAATTATTTTATTATTTTAAATTTAATTAAAACACAAAAATTATGAGGGCGCATTGTTAAATTTGAAATCAGCATAATACTTTTATCGATACAATTATTTTGGCAAGTGGAAGTTATGGCAGAATTATGGTCCATAAAAGTTCTGTATTATTTCCTTTTCTTACATGTTACGTTAAAAGCAACGATGTCAAATGACATAAAGTATTACACACCACCTTGGACGAACAACCGAAATGAAAAAGATTTCTGGAATCGTTCACGGTGCAAAATAGCACTATAAACATGTTATACATTTCAACTATAGAACTGATTTATCACCGTGAGAACCTTAATGTAATGTCTACAGACGCCAGCACATCAAGCCATACCAAACTGTCAAATTTTCTTAATCGATTATGAACCTTATTCTTTTGTAATCAAGTTGAAAATCTGTCAAGAAAATTTGACACATTGTTGTAGCTTGATGAGGTGACCTCGGTACCAAAAAAGGCCAATCACAAGTTTTTTTCTTAAAGCACTTTTTGTTAAGAAAACGTGTCACTGTCTGCTCGTATAACGGTGGTAGATTGTAGGATACTGTACTACTTTCATGCTACATACTACGAGCATACTTTTGTTATGATCGGTGAGAAACTCATGACTATATTCCGTTGAATCCCTTGGGTAACTTTATTGATCGATTTGACTTTCTACTTACTAGGCCAAGTGTTTTGTATGGGGAAAGGTCGTTCCAAAACCCAAGTGATGTGACGTCATGAATTTATGACCTATCTTGACCTTGGCAAGTTCACGTTCTCTCGGAGTTTTTTTTATATAACTTTCTTTTATTACCCCGTCAGTATCCCTTTTGTGTAGTAAGAAAATGGAAGTCCGAGAATAATAAAGGCGGTGTAAGATAAGTTTTTAACCGACTTCAAAACGGAGGAGGTTATCAATTCGAATGTTTATATATTTTATTTTTTATGTATGTTCGGGCATAACTCTGTCATATATAGACGGATTTGCAAAATTCTTTTTTTGTTCGAAAGGGGTTTATTCCGGAATGGTCCCATATACATTTTACCAAAATTTATCCGGCCCTTTTTGAGAAAATCAACAAAATCCCAAAAAAATACTAATACGACGTTTTAGTTTCTTAAAAAAAAATAAAAAGCTTTTTCAAGGAAAAGAAAACCGCCTTCGAAAACTAAAAAGTGAACTTTACTTTCGGAAGTCGGTGGCAATACAAAATAACAAACACAAAGCCACCGCCACCGACTTCCGAAAGTAAAGTAATGTGTGTTCTGTGCTAAAGTTATTTATCACTTTTTAGTTTTTGAAGGCGGTTTTCTTTTTTTTGAAAAAGCTTTTTACTAAGGAAACAAAATAATCTCTCGGACGTCAAGTGCGTTTTTATTTTCGTCCACGTGCCTGAAATCCTTGCTGACGATAATGACAGCCTTAGCCAATAATATTATAAAGTGTATGTGTCTAATTAACCTATTCATTGAAGCATGACATGAAACATAAACAAGAAACGTCATAGTAACTTATTATTAAAATTAGCTATGCTACGCTGTTCTTTGTTTACGTGCTTGGTGCAAACAGTTGGCACAGAATAGATAGGCATTATGTAGTTCAAGTAAAATAATATACCTACTTATTTTTATCACCATACTTGATTCATGGTGCGAATGCGTATCGTATCCTATCAAAAAGCTTTTTACAAAAAGACAACTGCCTTCAAAAACTAAAAAGTGAAAAATAACTTTAGCACAGAACACACATTGACTTTAGTTTCGAAATTCAGTGGCTTTGTTCTGTTTGTTGTTTTGTATTGCCACCGACTTCCGAAACTAAAGTTAATGTGTGTTCTGTGCTAAAGTTATTTTTCACTTTTTAGTTTTTGAAGGCGGTTGTCTTTTTTGTAAAAAGCTTTTTATTTTCCGCTTTTTAGTACCTCCTTCTCATCCAAATCTATTAAGAAGAGATTGAAAGTTAACTACTACAAAGATTGATGAAACTAAAACGTCGTCTATGTAAAATTTAAGGGTATTTGTTGATTTTTCAAAAAGTACTGAGACAATTTCGATAAAATTTATATGGGGCCACCCCTGAAGCATACCCTATCCATAAATAATAGAATTTTCAAAATCGGTTTACGTTTGCCGGAGAAATCGCGTAACAAATCGCGCACATACTTAATGCAAATTTAAAACTTATACGGTTTTCTCATGGATGCCATTGTCAGAACTGGACCAAATTAAAATGGGACCACACGGGAAGCACTAGCTTTCAAATAAAAAAAGAATCATCAACATCGGTTCACCCAGTCCAAAGAAATCAGGTAACAAACATAAAAAAAAAATACAGTCGAATTGATAACCTTTTTTGAAGTCGGTTGAAAAATAAAATAGGTCTGGTTGATAAGGCTATGATCTCTGATAATGTCCGTTACTGTTTGATAAAATTCGTTAAGTATACATACGTAGATATCAAGAAATTGCTTATTCGTAATTTTCTTTTTTAAAAAACGTTGCCCCACGCTAAGAAATTTCTCCTGTGTCGTGGGTGCGTTTACAAACATATAAACTTACAAACAGCCAGACAAGGAACAACTATCTGTAGATCTTACAAATATTTGTTCCATGCGGGAATCGAACCCGCGACACGCAGCGCAGCAGTCAATCGCTCAACCACTGCGCCAACCGTGTCATCATGTACTATCACGGACATTTCCGCCTGCTCAGTTTAAAAAAAAATCCCTTGGCGCCTGCGAAGTCAACGGGGCGGGGCTAGAGAGCGCTTCCATCTTTTGAGTGCAAGCAAAAATGAACTTAGTGGTGGTCAGGCGGATGTGTCCACGATAGTACATAATTGAGAGGCACGGACCTCTGATTCACATTGTTTGATAAATTAATCCATATCCGTATTAATACGTAAACGATAAATGCAAAAGTGAGTTTGTTTGTAACATTTTCACGGATATACTACTAAACCGATTTTCATTAAATTTGGTACAGACTACAGACTTAGATTGAACTCCACCCCAAGAAACGATCTATGCTACTCTTTTCAAAAAGTATGCAATGTATTGTTGTATTGCATCTATGTAGCTACAAGACTAGGGATATAACTTCAAAACTAAATTTGATATTGGTGCAGATTTCCTTGTTCACAAACCAAACTAAAATTAGGCATTTTTCATCTCTTACTACCAGGCAGCTGAAGAAAAGGACAGCGACAGACAAGAACTAATTTAGAGAGGTCAAACATTGAGTTATTATTACTACGTAGTAATATTAGTTCAATGATGTCAAATTAGATTTTCCCTTGAACTTCGCAGTGTTTTTAATCAATACGTTCAGAAATGACAACTTTAATTGTATGAACATTTTAGATCTCTTATTAATATATGTCTCTTTCTTGTTTTATTGGAGAGAAAGAGATATAAATAGCTTAAAATTAGTTTAGTTCGTGCACAACAGAATTGGCACCATTGGCATTGTTTAATTAGACAATTGGAGTAGCGTGAATAGTAGACACCATCAATGATTGGATTTAAACATATTTTTATGAGTTGTCAATACGCCATTTCCCCGGAGATTGTGTATGGTTATAGCTCAGATTATAAAAATGTGACGTCAATAATTTGTCAACTCAATTGACGTACAATTTATTGATTTGAAAGCAACTAAAATTCTAATTTTACAGTTCATTTAAAATTAATCGAGTTTTCGGTGCTAAAATAAAATGTAAAAAAATTAATGTATGTATTTTAGAGAAGTGGTGACTAGGAATTATTGGTTACGATTGGCTAGTTACCCAGTCGTAGGTCCTGCTCCTTGACAAAAGTGTTTCTGGTTTCACTTTCTTGTCGTTGGGTAGCTTTTTATGAGCTGGGAAAACGCCATTCGCCCACAGAATGTATGTACAACAGTAACCATAGAAATCTATGGCTATGTGACTGTGACGTCACTTATTTATCGACTCAATTGACTATTTATTGAATGATTCGAAAGCAACAATCAAAATTCAGTTACGTAATTGAATGTTAATCAGGTTTTCGGGGCTAAAATTAAGTGTGTTTTAAAAGAAGTTAAAGTTGTCTTGGAATTTTTAGTTTTTGGCCACGGACTAGAAAAATAAGAAGGACTCTACGCCACGCATATCAAAAGTGAAGCACCTAAAGTACGCCGGACCGAGACGCACACATAGATCGGTACGGTCGAGTCGGACTCGGTACTTTCGGCGCGGAATCCTTTTTTTCTAGTCCATGACTATGATGTAAATGTGTGCGTAAGGCATGTTTGTACAAACGGTCTGGCTTACTTAGGGCACAGAATACGTAATAGTACTACGTGCTTAGGGTGCGTCACTTTCGATATGCGTGGCGCGGAGTCCTTCTATTTTTTCTAGTCCGTGTTTTTGGCTATCCAATTCCTATATTGGTTGTTGCACTTTTTTCCTAAGCTACCATTTCCAATACCGATTTTAATACTGTTCGTCTGTGTTCAATTATTGTACAATTTACTAAAACCTTAATGTTGTAACACGGAAAACATACAAACACGGAACATTTTTTTGTGATATCTGTAGTTTCTTGCATGTAGTATAGGTATTTGCGTTTGTTTATAATAGAAGTCGGTTAAAAAGAATAAGTACACGACATCTCCTCAATAAATTTTACCAGAAAGCTGAGAAGTCTGCTCAAAAAATCGGCAGGTACCTACTTATTGCACAGATTTAATTTGGAGCAAATTCAGTACGAATCAGATTAAAATTTCTATTTTGGGACGCGACGGGGAATGTTTAGCCAGATTTTTGACACTAAATTGTAATTATCTGGCTGATCGATTACCTGCCTGCTTGGTTACTTATTTACGATATTTTTTACCGTACCTACCAGCATGTTTTTTATGTCGTTTGATTTTTTGGCCATTCCATTGTATGGAATTTTGACTTATTGGTACTATTATCATGAAAATACGTTCTAAACTTCAAAGCAATTAAAAAAGGTAAGTATTTGTAGTAAGTAGGTACTAAAATACCTTCGCAATGATTCAAACGAATATTATGTTTATTACAAGAAAGTATTTGGATCAGTGCCATATTACACTTCCTGGGTAATAAATAGAATTTCACCTACCCAACTTTTGTGTCATAAACTCAAAGCATAAACTCGATAAGACGTAAACCAATTTATTTGAAATGCTGTTCGTCCTAAATCGCTTATTATTACACTATACAATTTGTAGAAAATCTATTTAGGATCCTAAATTGTTAGCTAGTAATCACACTATACTAAATTGAATTCTAAACTGGACCAATTTAGAATTCAATTTAGTAAACCACCAATTTTCACTAAATCGGATCCAATCTACTGCGATTACACCTGCCGATTTCCTAAATAGATTTTCTACAAATTGTATAGTGTATTATGCCTTTAACGAATAAGACAAGAAAGTGACAGAAGAAAATGACATCTGTCAAATTAACTGTCATCTTTACTGTATACATGAGCGTCATTGCAGCAATTTCACATATTATATATATGCTTGAATGTGTTTAAGTATATTTAAGTAATTTGTTTTTATTTTGTTGCCCACTTTTGCTTGTTTATCCAGTAATATTAAGTACAGTGTCTAAATAAAGTCTGTCGTTATAAAATCGATAGGTACTGTTATCTTCTAACAATTATATATTTTTTCTTTAAGTATCTATTTCATACCTACTTCCTTTCTCCTTAAAAACTCAGCGTCTCCGGTCTCCACATATTATGATGTGTTACAATACGATCACTGAATAGGTACTTAATGATTGTCTTACCCTTTACGTCACCCGTTCTCACAAAGGGTACTTCGCCAACCTTTTCTTTTATGAAGCAGGATCCTGGGTATCTACCTACGTAGAGTACCAGCGACAATATATTCCAATAAATTAGCATCCGACCTTCAGAGGACACGGCCCCCAAACTAGACCAAGGGAGAACTACGGGCGTTTGCCAGCCATTACGCAATTTTTCGTTACGTCAACAAGGGGATCATTGTATTTAATGGAATGTAAATTGGAATTCTTCAATTCTGTGTTAGCAATACTGTCATGAGATTTTGATCCCTCAACGTTGATTAGTTGTTGCGTACGTGTGGGATGATTGCCAGGATTATAAAGTACTAGCCAATTAGCCTTCTGCCGCTGTCCAAAGGTCAATCAGAAGAATTGATAGTAATTTTCAAAACATCAGTCCAGTGCTTCAGTTCCTTCTAAATTTAAAACCCAATAGAAGTTGAAGTGGTTCCTTATCGTTATCCAATGGAGGCAAAGGTTAGGCGCATTGCGTATACAGGAATTGCCTTATCACTCTTGGAATGAGGGCGCCATCAGTACAGGCGTCCAAACCTAGAGTTCGATAAAACCCATATTCATAGTAATTGCAATTTGATATAGAAGAAGATTTCTTCATTTCCATTTACATTACTTAAATATGACAGACGTGACGTGACTTATGCATAAGGACATGCTCTGAACATTGTTCCATAATTTCAGAATGAAAACATGAAAACATCTGAATACCTGGGATTGCATAGATATTGGTATTCAGGTAAAGCTGTAGATCCATTACGGGACAGGATGATCCATTAAGAGCGCCTATCCCCATCGGCCGAACTTCAACGCGAGCGTGATAGAAAAATTGTTGGTTTCATCGCAACGCAGTCTTACGTACTTTGTGGTTTCATCCAACGCAATCGAGTGAGTGAAATATGAGATTGCGATAATATCGCATGAAAATTGGCGCGCCGATATTTCACAAAACTTGTTCCAATAAATACGGAACGAGCAACTAGCCTCAACTTTCTGTCTGACTGACGGACTCCTTGACAATTCAAAAGTGCCTGTAAATGGTTTATTTGAAATAAATGATTTGAGTTTGAGTTTGAGTTACGTGTTTTTTAAAAAGTCTAGTAGTTAGGTACTAGTTTTTGATACATGTGCATGGTTTCTATGAAGCTGTTTTTTTTATTTTTAGCTTTTAGTGCATTATGAACGGCCAAAGTTCAGATAAAATTTGTGCAAAACGGCTGATTTCCGGACGTGTTTACTGAATTTGTTTATCAAAAAAGTGATTTGTTCGTTACATAGGATTGTAGGAACCTAGATATTAACCACAAGATACTCGTATATTAAAAATATTTGGAGGAAAATTTGTTATAACGCCGTCATCACGTGAGCATTTGTATGGGATCTATGTGAGGAGATGGGCGCTCTGGGTCAGTCGTGGTTCCTTAGAATATATTTCTAAAGATTTTAATTTCCCTACTACTTTCCATGTCTTTGGACCATATATCCATTAATATTGATAAAGCGCCAGGTCGGTAAAAACCTTCGTGAATATGTATCATGACGTTTATATTGAATCCTTGCCTTGTGGCGTTTAATTAATTCAAATGACATCCAAACTGCGCGGAAGTTATCCAAAACATTTAATAACCTTATGTAATACGAAGGTCGTCTAGATACGTATGGTCAAATATTGCAAGTGTTAGTATTGAAAAGGTTATTTGCTTTGTTACGGTATTACATAAGTTATTTTACACTCTATTACATATTATGCAGACACGCTTTAGAGTGCAGACCGCGTTTGGGCAGGGCTTCAAGTCTGCTATTACAATAGTGTTAGAATGGTCTATCATTGATTTCATAAATTGTTGATTTTGACAAATTTGGTAATCTACTAATATAATGGCGTCATTATGACTTTCCAATGGTCAACCACTGACACGCCATTGAAATAAATTAAATAGAATGGTAATCTCGTACAAAATGACTACTGAATGACTGACTTAGGCGGTAATCTGCTAAAATTTTGACAGTTCTTTTGATCAGTGACTTACCATTAGAACGTCATTGTGCAGTCATTGCTTTTAATTCGACCGACCAATGATCGACCATTATGAATTTAGCAGATTACGAACTTTTAGCAAAATGACAACGGGATCGTGGTGGAATGACGAAATTATAAAAAAATTGCAGACTTGGCCCCCTGGCGTAGTGTGTGATGCCCTGCGGCATGATGCACGATGTACTGACGCGACAACACGATTTAAAGAAGGTGGTAGGCAGAAGGAAGAAGGTGGGATGGATGTGGGCTGTCCAACACCGGGTTGGTTGGTGATCTCTGGGGGAGGTCTACGTTCAGCAGTGGACGGCAATAGGCCGTTATTAATTTATGATATTATAATATAGATGATGACATAGGTACTTAATTAACTGTAATTTTTAACCGACTTAAAAAAAGGAGGTTCTCAGTTCGACCCGTATGTTTGCAAGTATGTATAGGTGTATACATGTATGTTTGTCCGCGATTATTTTCCGTTTGACCGAACCGATTTTGATGCGGAAAAGTGTTTGTTACATTCTGGAGAAGGTATATAACAACTAGAAATTTATTCAGCACTTTTTGAAAAAAAGCAACAAAAACCAAAAAAATATTCATAGAAGACGCTTTTGTTTCTTCCATCTTTCCACCTTTGGAGGGCTTTCAATCTCTGTTTTAACTGTGTTGCCGTTCCTTAATGGATTTGGGTGATAAGGAGGCACTAAAAAGTGTAAAATAAAAACTTTTTTGAAAAAAGAGGACCGCCTTCACAAACAAACTGAAAAGTGTAAATAACTTTAGCACAGAACACACATGGCTTTAGTTTCGGAAATCGGTGGCTTTGTTCTGTTTGTTGTTTGTATTGCCAGCGACTTTCGAAACTAAAGTCATGTGTGTAAAGTTATTTATCACTTTTTAGTTTTTGAAGGCGGTTCTCTTTTTAGTAATTTTTTTTTTGTATGGAACATTTTCAAAATGGTAGTTGTACCTGTATCACGTTGTGAAATGGATAGGTACTCATGGTGTAAACAGAACAAAGTATATGAAGAATTTTAAAAGCATATAATATATATCTACTTATTATACTCTTTATACATATACGACAAGAGATGTGTAACCTTTTCAACAGCCTAGTGATGCTCCAGTTGTTACATGAAGGCTTCATTATAATTGTGTAATCCTCTGTTACAATCCGTCTATACCAGCTTACGTAACATACATGGTACATAGTTTACTTTCGCTTTAGACCTCGGTCTCGTGTTTGGCACAGTTATAATGTTTACAAAGTGTGCCATAAGTGACTTGTGCCAAATTTGTTTACGACATGACTGTACTGTTAGCTATCAATATAAATATTGATGTGACAAATTAAAATGACGTTTAGTGTTTTGGAGAGGTTTCATGTCCATATTAGTTTTATATTTTCAAGCTTTACTTGTAAACACTTAAACAATCATATAAATTACCCACTATGTAAATGATACATTACAATACCAGGTAAGTAGGTACAGAAAAATCAAACATTTTGTTTTTCCTATTACATAATTTATTAGTATTCTGTTGTGAATATTTGAAATGTCATTGGGATAATTACGAGTAGGTACAGTACCTACATTAAAAATTATAATATTAATGATAAAATTTGTATTCAAAAGTTCTGTCCTCTACTGATAAAACGTTTTTGGATTTTAAAATGCCATTTGTGATGCTGTCAGTGACCCAGTGATAAAGAAATTGATCCTGATTGACTTAATTCTTTTCATGTTTTTTTTTTTACATTCTCAAAGACGGAAAATTATTAACCTGTAGATAAGGTGTTTACTACGTGACTCAATTCATTAGCAAAAAAAAAAAAGTTTAAAAACTAAAACCAGACCACAACAAAAAGTTGTTCTTAAACCAATGATATTCTAATAAAAATATCATTGTCATAAACTTTATTTTTTTATTTAAACCATTTTGGAGTCACAGCTAAGTATTATACACACGGAATAATAAAAACAAGTTGTTTTTATTATTCCGTGATTATACATATTTAAAAGGTACTAAGCCCCTTTCCAATGATACCAAACACGGTATGCGTATCTTAATTTATTTGGTAATCTTTCCTGTTTTTTAAATAATTTATGACAAGTCACAACTAAATATTATATATTTGAAAGGTACTAGTGAACCCCTTTCCAATGATACCAAACACGGTATGCTTGTCTTCATTATTTTTTTTATCTTGGTTTTTTTGTCCGCCAGAGTGCGCCACATTGGATTCGGTGACACGTCATATAGCCTATAACCAGTGGACGATCAAGACGCTTCTAGCGATACCTCATTTGTTCAGTTCTGATTAGTAGTTTAGGAGCTATGAGCGAACAGATGAACATACATACATACATACAGTGTGCGTTACCCCAGCAAAATAATGTCGAAAATAGTAATTTAAATGTTACAGGCAATTAGTTGTCCAGCTTCTGTAATTGTTGCGCACATTTTTAAATTTGTTGCACATATAGATTTTGAGTTATTCCACAAAAACATTTCCTGCTGGGGTAACGTTACCGCAGCCAGACATTTTCTTTTATAATGGGAATATTGAAATAAATATTAGCCATATAATTAGTAGTCTAGACGAGGTAAATGTTGCAACTTATTTTGTATTTGTTCTTCCTTCGACTGCGATGTTATCCAAGATTTTGCTGGAGTAACGTTTGTGGTTTTGCTGGATCTCTGAAACGGATAAGCAGATTCTTATCATCATTTTTACATGACTTCTTAAGAATTAGTTTGAATTAGTTGGGTAATAAAAAAACAAAATTAATTCACCATTCAAAGGTCAATTAATTAAATATAAAAACATTTCAATAGGTCCTAACACTTTGAATAAGAGCTCGAAAGACTTACTTTAAACGTTGTTTTGTAGCCTGTATCTGTCTTCAAATGTATGTGAAGTTTCATTAGTATCCTGTTAGTAATAAACAAATTATGATGAAATTCATTTCTCCACTTTGACGGTCATAATGCGCGCTTAGTTATTTGGCCTCCGATAACCCTGTATGTGAATATATAAACTAAATGATATGTCAATAATTAGTTACTTAGTTCAGTTATATTCCTGTAAAATTTCAGCGTAGTACATACAATAATTAACGAGATAATAAAATAAAAGCCATTAGGAAGCGCAACACCGTGATAACCCGACCATATTAAGGTGGTTACAAAAAAGCGACCGCGCAGTACATTATGCTACCTTCTTAAATATGTAGGATAGGTTTACAAGTTTAGTACGGATGTGTACACAAGTGTTTTGAATTTGTGTTATTAAATTTTATTTACAGGTAAAATAATCATTTCAATAAAACTTTCAAAATATTGATAAAACTTTAAAACAATCACAGGTAGCAATACTGTTCTTATGGCATTTTCCATTACTTTTTAAATTTTACTTTACACTTTGTCTTTAGTAATACAAATCTTCACTTTTAAAATATAAATTAAGATTTAAAACCATCGCAGAAAATTACAGATATAGAATAAATGTTTTAATTTCACATTATGCCTACTAATACTTACATATATCGTTTAAAAATCACAAAGTGATGGTAATATAATATAACATCACAATGTTAGTAGTAAAGTGCTTACAGTAAGCCTCACTGTTTTATAGTCTAATTTCAAATATCACATTAGTTTTTCCTAGCTAAATACGGATAGTTGTATTCTAAAAATGACTTAAATTATTTAAAAATCACATCGAATATTGAACAGTGTACGCGTCTGTACCGAACTTGTAAGGTGTATTATACTAAACATTTTAGAAGGTAGCATAATGTACTGCGAGGTCGCTTTTTTGTAACCACCTTATTATAGTCGGGTTATCACGGTGTTGCGCTTCCTAATGGCTTTTATTTTATTATCTCGTTAATTATTGTATGTACTACGCTGAAATTTTACAGGAATATAACTGAACTAAGTAACTAATTATTGACATATCATTTAGTTTATATATTTACATACATGGTTATCGGAGGCCAAATAACTAAGCGCGCATTATGACCGTCAAAGTGGAGAAATTAATTTCATCATAATTTGTTTATTACTAACAGGATACTAATGAAACTTCACATACATTTGAAGACAGATACAAGCTACAAAACAACGTTTAAAGTAAGTCTTTCGAGCTCTTATTCAAAGTGTTAGGACCTATTGAAGTGTTTTTATATTTAATTAATTAACCTTTGAATGGTGCATTAATTTTGTTTTTTTATTACCCAACTAATTCAAACTAATTCTTAAGAAGTCATGTAAAAAAGATGATAAGAATCTGCTTATCCGTTTCAGAGATCCAGCAAAACCACAAACGTTACTCCAGCAAAATCTTGGATAACATCGCAGTCGAAGGAAGAACAAATACAAAATAAGTTGCAACATTTACCTCGTCTAGACTACTAATTATATGGCTAATACTTATTTCAATATTCCCATTATAAAAGAAAATGTCTGGCTGCGGTAACGTTACCCCAGCAGGAAATGTTTTTGTGGAATAACTCAAAATCTATATGTGCAACAAATTTAAAAATGTGCGCAACAATTACAGAAGCTGGACAACTAATTGCCTGTAACATTTAAATTACTATTTTCGACATTATTTTGCTGGGGTAACGCACACATACATACATAGCCTGTCAAAATCATAACCCTCCTTTGGCTTTGCCGTAGTCGGGTAATTACTGACGATACATTAATTTGTCCTAGTTTCTTGCGACCGTAATACCTACTTGCAAATTAGTTTAATTCCACTTTTGATGGAAATAATAATTATACTTACTATCGACTGTGCCACCCGCAAGTCATACGTCAATCGTGGTCTCTTCGCCGAATACCAAGTCATGCTACGGCTTTGGTCTTCTTCGTGGTTCATATCGGTAATTCCATAATGTAAATCTTTTAAGTACATAAAGCTCAAGGGCATTGCCAAGGGGGGGGGGGGGTAGGTAGGGGCAGTTGCCCCCCCCCCCCCCCCTAGGGATTCCAAAAGCTTCATGTGCCTTTGACAGTATTTAGTATTCATACTTTTCCTGTCCACCATACATCAACTTGCCCCCCCCCCCCCTAGGCCATCAGCTGGCGAGTCCTGGCGACGCTCTTGATAAAGCTTTGACCATCATCATAATATCAGCCTATTGCCGTCCATTGCTTATCGTGGGCCTCCCCCAGAGATCGCCAATTAACCCGGTCTTAGGCAACCGCATTCATCTGCTGCCAGCCTTTTTCAAATCGTCACTCGTCAGTCCATCGTTCTTTAGCATAGCAATTCCTAGTATTAGATGGCATGACACCTGTCATGCCATCTAATACTAGGAATTGCTGCTCACTAGATATTTGAGACGACACGGTTGGCGCAGTGGCTGAGCCATCGACTGCTGAGCAGCGTGTTGCGGGTTCGATTCCCGCCAAGGGTAAACATTTGTGTGATGAGCACTTGTGTTTGGCTTGTGTCTGGGTGTTGTTTATCTATATATGTATATATTTAAAAAAAAAAAATGTATTTGTGTATGTATATCAGCTGTCTGACACCCATAGTACAGGGTCTCCCTAGTTTGGGGTCAGATGGCCGTGTGTGAAAATGTCCCCACATATTATTATTATTATTTACTGAATAGCATTGTAGGCCTTTCATTGTTCAGTACTATCGAAAACTTCGACATTTTTCATCTTATTCTTCGTTTACTTCTTTGTACTGTACTAAATATATCTGCACGTGTGCCATCTCTTGATTTCGTTTTCATTTGCTCTACAACCTAGACATATTTACGTTCCAGTTCTAACCTACATAATAAAAGTCCTTGAACAATGAGAAGGATCTAACTGTTACGAGGCTACAATTTTGTCTGTGCCGTCATTGTCTCAGATTTTAAACGCTACTGCGTTGTGTTAGAGTGCATAAGAATTGTTTATACTTCTTTATCGTTTGTCTGGCTTGGCATGACGTCATGGGTTGGCTGTCAAGAGTTTAATTATTATTGTAATGGGTTACTCACAGCAGACTGCCTGACTTATTTAGAGGTAGTATTTACCTTCTGTGCGGTTTGATTGCACTTTAAACAACCATTAGGGTTGTCAAACTTGCCAGATGAAAATATCTGCACAAAATGGTCGGGATTTTGATTTTGAGGTTGTATTTTGGGAATCTAGAGAGAGAGATAATGTTATTAACATTACTTGCAATGTTACGCTTCATTTCTTAAATCAGCCCAGCTCACGCTGTTGCAGTATTGCTACTCCATTGTGGATTCTCTAAAATCCAACCAACTAGTAATAACAAAAACCTAATATAATCAGACTTCTAGCTACATGCACTGATAATGACAGTCTAACCTTGGAGCAAGAACCGTAGTTCACTGTAGTTTTAATCATTTCTTCGAAAAAGTAGCTCGACTGCGCGTCGTCACCATTATCAGGCCACCACGTTATCAAAATTACTGCTAACAGTGCTAACATGCCAACAAATAGAACAGCTTTTCTATTACATTACTGATAATAAACATTACTTCTATGTAGTATAGTTTACATAACATTTAGATGGATTTTTGTATCGAAAATAAATAAAATATTCATCGTTTCATAACAGTCCAAACTTTGCTACTCAGGAGCTGTTTTGTTTGTGTTTGGTGACCTTGTAACCTTACTATAACGCCAGGTCCTTTCGTAATAGATCTAGAATACTAGATTTACACAACAATTAGGGTCAATGTAAGAACTGGAGCGGAATAATAGACACACAATAGGGAATGTTTTTACAATTTAGTGCTTTTGTTTCGCCGGGACGGAACCCAACTCTGTTTTGCAAAATTTCGGGACACCTCAGATGGAATTTGCTGTCTATAGTCCAACCTATGTCAAAAGTTCAGAACCCTCGTTCCATGTACAGACGCCAGCACATCAAGCCATACCTAACTGTCAAATATTCCCAATTAAATATGAACCTTAAGCCTTTGTAATAAAGTTGAAAATCTATCAAAGAAATTTGACAGATTGTAGTAGCTTGATGTGCTGGCCTCTGTACCTACGTGCATAAAAAAAGTTAGTCGGCTCTGAAAAATATAATAAACAATTGTTGTACATACATTCATAATTAAGTCTGACATAGGTGATTTGAAAACCTGTTTCTGTGCCGTGGGTATTTTGTATCATCGTATGCGTACAAAACTTGTTCAGTCATTTACATTTTGCCAAAAATTTCAATGAATAGGTAGTTGCAGACACTTTACAATGTAGAGATCTATAGCTTCGCTGATTCCAGGTGCAAGTGTGCCAGACCAGCATTTTTATTTCCGTTGTATTGTATGTAAGTTTCGTTCAACTCTGCTATAGGCCATCTTGCTAGCTAAGTAGCGATTTCACACTTTGTATGTCATACGTCCTTCTGCATACAGGACCAGCCCTTTGGCACGGCATACTTCGTATATCGGTACAGTAACCAAATAAAGATCGACTTTCCTTAAAATTATTAGATTATCTTGTACCACTAACATACTGACCTAATTCCGTCCTTCACGTTAAGTGAATTGAATTGCTTTTTGCCTTTTCCTAACTCCATTCCGCTCAGTTATGCACTAATGTACTAAATTCGAGAGATCGGATGCTTGTGGGAAAGACAAAGAAACTGCAGCAAGAAACAGTTTTAGATGAATTGGAAGAATATTATTTATTTATTTATTAAAACTTTATGCACAATATGTAATAAACACTGTACAAAGGCGGACTTAATGCCTTGGGCATTTTTTACCAGTCTACCTTAGGGTGATGCAGAGACAAAACATATTTAAATATTTAATCGTTTTAGAATATCCCACAATCAGTCACAGCTATAATCAAAATAATACAAAAGAAGCATAAAAACATTAACGTTTATAATTTTGGATAGACCATGATATATTATTGTGTATTATTATTACTTGCAATTTTAGCGTTTGATTAATTTTATACTGTATCCCACAGTCAATCTGAGCAGCGTTGTGGGTTACAATATTGTTCAAATGTAATGTGTATTTATTTGTCTAAACTCGGATATCTATGGTCTAAACTGTATATTATAGGTAGCTGTTTGTTGTTCTATTTGAAAAATAATATTATGAATAATGTTAGTAGGTATTGTTTTTATAATCCATTCAGTTATTTGTATTGATAAGCCACGCCGCGCGGTATTACCCAAGTACCTACCTGCTATTTAATTTTTCATGAACGGAAAAATCAAATGGGTAATTGGTATGATTGCAATGCAATTTCCTGTGGGTAGGTAGCCTAGGTACCGCCGCTGGCGCTGTTGTGCCATGCGGCGATAACAGTTTGTGGAACGGTTGCCAACGCTGCACAAATTGTAAACCAAATAATATAGGGCGATTGGTAATTGGATACATTCCTAGAAAGGCGATAAACTGGAGCTGAGAGCTACTTTGCAATGAGGCTAAACAATCGATATGTACAACTCTGGACGCAAATCTTATTTTTCTCTGATCTGATACCAATTCATTGAGTTTACGAATTTCGGTCGAAAGATGAAACAAATTAATAAACGAGATTGGGGACAGTGGGGGGTACCTATAATTTAACTCACAATATTTATTTTACAAATTACCTTTATCTAAGCAAGGAAGCGCTCGTGGCTTAGTAAAAGCCGTACAGATCAATCGGTCAAAGGTTAAGCTACGCTTGCCGCGGCCGCACTGTGGATGGGTGACCAATCCATAAGTACCTACAATAAACAATCCATAAGTACCTACAACTCTAGACGCAAATCTTATTTTTCTCTAATACCAATTCATTGAGTTTACGAATTTCGGTCGAAAGATGAAACAAATTAATAGGCGAGATTGGGGACGGTGGGGTATAATGTAACTCAAAATATTTTTTTTACAAATTACCTCCATCTAAGCGAGGAAGCGCTCGTGGCTTAGTAAAAGCCGTACAGATCAATCGGTCACAGGTTAAGCTACGCTTGCCGCGGTCAGACTGTGGATGGGTGACTATCCATTTTATACCCAGTTCCCTCCGTGCCTCGGAAAGCACGTAAAGCCGTTGGTCCCGGCTGTCATTTGTAGATCTTTGGCAGTCGTTATGGGTAGTCAGAAGCCAGAAAGTCTGACAACCAGTCTTAGCAAGGGGTAGCGTCGTATCGTGTTAGTCGTGTTACCCAGTACCTACCTAATTGGGTTGTGGAGGTTCGATAAGCAGTCGCTCCATGTAAAACACTGGTATTCAGTTGCATCCGGTTAGACTGGAAGCCGACCCCAACATATTTTGGAAAAGGTGGCTAGGCAGAATGATGATGACGACCTCTATAGTTTATCTAATCCCCTTTCAAGGAATGTATCGAATTACTTACCAATAATCATGTATGTTCTTACCTACAAGTGTGAAGTTCTCAAAGTAGATACGAATTACGAACAGAGCAGTTTGTAAGTGGATAAGAATTATGTGTTTTTCCGCGTCGTGCGTCTCCTCCCACGGAGACAGACGATTGCGTAGACAGTATAATGTAGAAAGTTCTAGAAGGTCCACTTGATTTTGAAATGAAGACCTAAATATGTAAATAATCTTTATTTTACATAAAGTGAACAAATACCTACACTAGTAATTATCACTACGTAGTTTGTGTTATGTACCAAAATATATCAAGCTCTATCGTACCTATTTCGAACTTTAGTACTTACTCAAAATAAGATCTCACTACAGAAAAAATGTAAACAGAAAGGATATAGGGGGAATAACGTGAGTTTAAGAGGGTGAGTGACTGTTCAAGGATGTGTGTGACATATAATATATGTGTTACGTGATTAAATGGGAGATGGTGTATGGTGATGGCGATGAGTTTGAGTGAGTGACTAAGTGGTTATCTTGGTGGTTATCGTCGGAATTTAGATTATATCCCCGAATATTCCGACTGATTAAATTCCGTGGCAAACCTCGACAATCGAACTATCGACAATAAGCAAAAGAGAACTTTTATTTTTTGTAATATGTTTTTGCCTTCAAAACGTACTGAAGGTTTGATATTTTTTTTGCCTATTTAATATTTTTGTGCCTATTTAAATTTGTTAGCCTATTATCGATACATAGTTTTACTTATTAATGTGTTGTTTACAGAAAAAGATCTCGTTAATACCTACTTACTTTTTGTCGACAGATAATCAAAACTTATTTTTACGCGATACCGCACGACTGCTCCTGAAATATAAACCTAGGTATTTTTTGTATATTTTTTTTCATGTTCGACAAATTCAAATCTAGATTTTACAATGAATTTCAGACGTCTGCGATGCATTTTCAGCGTGATATCGGCGATAACGTGTTATTTACACACGTTCACGTCACGTACGTGGTTCGCAATCCTGCGAACCACGCACACACTATGTTTTTACACGTATGTTTTTAGGTAACAGTAGATGCAGCGGTTACGGTTACGGCTCGCTAGTGAGTACCCGATCTTTACTGTGGTACCCGGCTTAAGTGTGTGGTATAGTACTCCTTCTCAGTCTTGCCGTCGCCGTTTGACCGGAGTTGTTCTTCTGTATTTTGCGTTACTCCACAAATAAATAACGTGTGATACGTACGACAACCATACCGCGCGTCGCGTCCGATCGATGTATGTGGTTCAAGGTCTGTCACGTTTTTAATAGACTGCGTTTTTTTGTATGTCTGTGTTTGACTTTCTTAATTATATGTGTCACTGGTATTTGAAAATTGCATGCTCTCTTCTATAATGTCGCGTTAGGTAATTTATTCTCTCTATATTACTACTACTATTTTATTTCGTTCACGGTAGCCAAGATATTAGAGTGCAAAGGTTTGTGCACAAACACAGGTTCATTCCCTCGTTCCTCTTCTCTCGATCTTGCGGAAAACCAGTAGAAAAGGTTAGAGTTAAATTGTTTACAACCCTTGAGTCAAACATAGGATTGAATTTGAATAACTTTAGCGTAACCTTATGCAATGAGGAACATAATGACTTATTACTATAAGATTTTTTCTGAAATGATTCTAAGTAAATGTAAACCTACATAATGAGCGAGTATAATTATGGTGAATAGTTACAGGAAAATTATCGGGTTTCACTGGTAGTTAATACCAGTTAAAACGTAAGTCGGCTTTTGTACCTTGGTGCATGAAATTTAAACGCGTAAATAAATAAGTAGTACCTAATTAGAAAATATAGGTACCTACCTATCGATCAATGCGACAAAATGAGAAATATTTTATGTACATGTCGTCAACTAGCAATGCAAATTGACTGACAGTCTCATTTATCTCGTCCTCGTTTCACTCATTCTTATTAAATTTCTCATTCAATACTCATTCCAGTATAAAGCTTCTTGCAAAGGTGCTTAAGGTGCTCCTTCAAGGAGGTATGCTATACAATGCGAGATCCGCTTATACTAGAAATGTTTAGTTTGATTAGCCGTGTGTACTTGATACTCCCGTAACCTCTCTTACCGCCAAAGCAGAACAGCATGCGTAGCATGACCACGCTATGTCTACATACTGACAGGAAGAATAGACAAACTGTACTGACTTCTCTATTCTTGCTGTCAGTATATCTATTCTTCCGTAGACATAGCGTGGTTATGCTACGCGTGCTGTTCCTGTTTCAAGGTTGCCTTTGTAACATGACCAAGACATTTTCACGGGATAGCATCGCATTTACGTGGTCTATGGTATTGCAGTCTATAAGCCGGCGGTGAACACCTACTAGTACCTACTATCCGATGGGCTGTCGGCTTGTTTCCCATCCAATGTCAAAATAATTAATTAACTTCTGAGAAATTCAAGAGTAGGCATTACGTCTTTGATCTTTAGGTTGCCTTTCGAAAGTAAATGTACGTTTCATGAAGAATGTAAAGTGTTTCCAAAACCCGGTATCAGTGGAAACCAGTCTCACAGTGAGATTGGAATTGCAGAGATACCGATACTAGGAGATACCAAACAATATAATCAGACGTGATCCGATACCAGTAGACGATGTAAATAAATCAAAAGGTAAGATAGTAACCATGTCCGCATACCACGGGTTGTGTAATTATGCGTTGCAGATATGAATGCCCATCCCTTTACTGGAATGTATTGGCATTATCCAAAGAGAATTATCAATGTCATCGGCGTTATTTCAGGCGTAAGTAATACTTTTACTTACTTGAAAGAAAAATCATATTACAGGTACCTCTACCTACCTCCTTCATTCATTTGTGTGGTGGGATCTCGGCCTGAAATAAAGTGAAAATTATAATTATGTATTTATGTTTTACAAGAAAAACAAATACAATGTTACAGACAAGTCCCAAGTTTGCACAGTGAACAAATACATTTTCAACAAGAACTAAAATTTAAAACAAGAAATAAATAGAAATTAAGCAAGCTAACAAATACGTTAATTCTGTTCATATAAAATTAACTTTATGTAAAATATAATTGCCTCAGACCATTTTTTATTGGTTTGAGATTGATGCATACTAGCCTCAGACCAATAAAAAAGTCTGAGATACTAGCTAGCCTAGTCTTTTTTGTTGTCATTATAAAGACGGGTTTTGGTTACTCCACAAGCGAAATTGGATACCTGCTTATCTAGTTTTATTAGAATCACTTTACCCAATATCGCTTTCAATGCAGCTAATGCAGCGCTTATTAAAATAATGTTCAAAATCTTGACATTATATTGTTCATTTTGTGAAGAGTATCGCTCCAATATTTTCATGCGTTTGTGTTGTGGAAATGTGTCTCTGCACTAACACTAACAATAATGTATCACCATAAATATCTTGACTTTGACTTGACTTTCTATCTACTACCCAATTGCCAACCGATTACAAATGCAGGCTTGAAGCGTCTACAGACAATTTCTTAAAGAAAAACTACACTATCACAATATTCAGCAGTCTCGTTTGCAGCCTTGCAGCATTTGCTTTCTATTTGTGATTGTACTTTCGTTAAAATAGTCGCTGACAAAGTGAAACAAAACACGATGCAACCAATGCAACATGTACTCGATATGTACCTAACTGAAAGACTCCACAAAAGGCGACGTAACCACAAAATACCTGCGTAAGGCTGCGGTACCCTTTATATTTTGTGACGTAACGGTCACAGGATTTGACGACGTTGAGGGAATACTTAATTAATTTCAGAGGACAAGGACATGCATGCCTAAATTTTTTTATTGGATTGTCGTTCATTCTTTCTTCTACATCTTTTTAAAAAGGTACAATGAAAGTTTCTAACACGAAGTAACTTTAGCTAGGCTAGGGATTAAAAAGCCTGTAGCCTTTCTTGGACTTCTAGCTTAGTCTGTCTGTACCAATTTCAGCAAAATCGGTGCAGTAATTTAGTTGTTAAGGCGTTACATACAAACTGACTATTGTATTATAATATTAGTAGGTACCTACTGTATGGATATGGATGAATGCTGCCTAAAAATAGAACCTACCTTAACTTCATGTAATGTACTTTTTCAAGACAAAAGAAATTAACCACCAAAGGTAAACGGCTCAACTAACTGTCACCGCGTCTTCGCCAATTCGCCATTGTGAATGGCGTCGTCAAGAATTCGTAGAACCTTAGTATGTTTGTCCAAACAAATGCGTAATAGCCGCTGTTGTTTGACGTTGGTGTTGTTGTGGTCTTGTACGTCAGTGCTGAAAATAGGCTCTCATAAATGCACATTTGCACCAAGGCAAATATCACTCATCTACTGCCACCTCAAAATCTGCCTAGTTATTCCAACTAGGCTCGGGTTTCAGTCTAAACAGATGCAGCTGAATACCAGTGTTTTACATGGAGCGACTGCCTGTCTGCCTCGTTCACCCAGTTACTGGATAACATGATATCCCATGCTACGACTGCTGATTGTCAAGTTTTCTGGCTTTTAGCTACCCATAACGACAGTCAAAAATCTACGAATGACAGCCGGGTCCATCAGCTTTTATGTGCTTTTCGAGAGAAAATTAGATTTTCTCGAGTTGATACTCGAGAAAAATCGAAATTCGTTTTTCAATTTACTGTAAAATTAGAATTGCTTTAAAATCAATAAATAGTTTGTTAATTAAATAGGGTATTACACCCATTTTTGAAAAGTGTCTCAATGAAATTCTGTAGTGCTAATATGCCACCAAAAAAAAAAACACAAAAATTTTATTCAATCGATAAGTGCCATAAAAATGCATCTAAATTTTAAATATTCAAATTTCGCGCGTAATTTGACGAAAACGCCTCTTACTGGACGCCATATTGCACAGCGTAAATGACGTCAGTTCGTTTTGTATCAAATGCGCTCATATTAAATATGATAATTGTATATAATCTAAAAATAATTAAAAGCATATTTTGTAATGAAAAAAATACGTTGGCTACAAAAATAATAAAAGTACAAAGCCTATATTACGCCAATCGGTTGACTGACAGTTGGCAATTTTTTGTTTACACAGCCGTACGACGTAATAACATGGCCGCTACTATTTCAAGGTGTTTTATAACAGATTAAAAATACTGAAAACTTTGAATTGAATTTAAAAATTGGTTTTGTTATTTTATGAACTAAAACTTACATTTTCCGACTGCTTTATGCCTAAACTGTCTCAATAACATATTTATAGATTTTTTCTCGTATAGAGCCCCCCTGACCCTATTGGCCCCCCTAGAGCCCCCCTACCTACCTACAAGTGAGGTCATAAGTATGAATTGCCATACAAAGTCTAGGACAAACAGGACTTATAACGAGATGGTGGACCAGGTTTAATCAGCTCATACATAACTGTGACTGAGCTTATCTCCATATGAGTCGACAGGTCATCAGCAAATGAGCTGTTGTCTTATCAAATCTGTGCCATCACTTGGGCTTGCCTGCGATAACTTATCTAGTGAAAAGGCAGCTTTGTATTGTTACTTTAATGTTGATTAGAAAGTGCTTTGATAGATTTTCAACTTTATAACAAAACGTTAAGGTTTATATTCAATTGGGGAAATTTGACAGTTTGGTATGGCTTGATGTGCTGGCGTCTGTATCTACTAGTGATGTAGCGAAAATTCGTACTCGCATTCGCGATTTTTTGCATATTTTATGACATTGATCGTATTCACTTTTACATGGATTTTCATTTACAGCATGGGGAACTTCAAAAAGTGTGTTACCAACGACCAATAAAAAGTTTTTTATTGGTCTGATTTTGAAATCGAACTCGGAATCGGTTTTTGAGTTTATTCGTTACAAACATACAAATCTTTCCACATTATAATATTATTGTAGATTAATATAAACATTAACTCATTCTGAATAATATCAAAAAAACTATCCTGGTCCTGTGTAAAGCTATAAAATAAATTCTTCTTTTCAACCGACTTCAAAAAATGAGGAGGTTATCAATTCGTCTGTATTATTTTTATTTTTTTATGTTTGTTACGTGATTTCTTTGGACTGGGTGAACCGATTTTGATGATTCTTTTTTTATTTGTAAGCTAGTTCTTCCCGTGTGGTCCCATTTTAATTTGGTCCAGTTCTGACAATGGCATCCATGAGAAAACCGTATAAGTCTTAAATTTGCATTAAGTATGTGCGCGATTTGTTACGCGATTTCTCCGGCAAACGTAAACCGATTTTGAAAATTCGTTTTCTTATGGATAGGGTATGCTTCAGGGGTGGTCCCATATAAATTTTATCGAAATTGATTCAGCACTTTTTGAAAAATCAACAAATACCCAAACTTTTACATATACGACGTTTTAGTTTCATCAATCTTTGTAGTAGTTAACTTTCAATCTCTTCTTAATAGATTTGGATGAGAAGGAGGTACTAAAAAGCGGAAAATAAAAAGCTTTTTACAAAAAAGACAACCGCCTTCAAAAACAAAAAAGTGAAAAATAACTTTAGCACAGAACACACATTGACTTTAGTTTCGGGAGTCGGTGGCAATACGAAACAACAAACAGAACAAAGCCACTGAATTTCGAAACTAAAGTCAATGTGTGTTCTGTGCTAAAGTTATTTTTCACTTTTTAGTTTTTGACGGCGGTTGTCTTTTTTATTGTTACGTTTTTTTGATGATTTTAATTACTAATGTAGGGTAAGTAATTGTGTAGGTACTTAAATGCATATTTGTTACTCCCGCGAATATATTTTTTATTACAATACCACCTGATACTGAGCTACAAATTGCAGAAAACGTAAGAAAATTAGATTTAATGAAAAAATTTGATTTTCTTGGACTGCCCTGGCGCATCCCCCAAAATTAGAAATATACCTAGATAAACTGCACTAGATTTAAAAACTGATTATTCGCATTTACATTAACATTCGCGTTCGTCGCGCATTGCTTTTTTGATATTCATTACATCACTAGGTACTGACGTCTTTTGAAAAAGCGTGCGTAGTTTCAATAATACCTACTTGCGTCAAGTTTAGTAAACATTATTATCAAAGAGGAATTTATTTTATAGCTTTACGCAGGACAGAGATAATTTTTTTGATGTTATTCAGAATGAGTTAATATTTATAATTCTTTTTTAAGCTCAACGGACGCTGTTGTCATGTTTATTGGTCTGAGGTTGTCATAATAAACTGGCGTCTTGCTAAAGTAAGCTGTAACTTTCAAGACGAGAGTAAAGGTCACGCGCGTTGGCAACTAACGGTTTGTTATTCGTTGTTGCCGTGTAGTAGCAGTGCTGTAAGCGGTAACAGTGAGCGATTGACCGTTTATAACTATGGCAGCAATGACGTATTATAAATAGACGCGTCATACACGAACATTAGTGCACTTTAAAACGGCGCAAAATTTTATATGTACATACCAGTAGGCACATACAATAGGGTACTACACCCATTTTTGAAAAGTGTTTCAATGAAATTCTGTAGTGCTAATATGCCACCAAAAAAAACCACAAAATTTTTATTCAATCGATATGTGCCATAAAAATGCATCTAAATTTTAAATTTTCAAATTTCGCGCGTAGTTTGACGAAAACGCCTCTTACTGGACGCCATATTGCTCAGCGTAAATGACGTCAGTTCGTTTTGTATCAAATGAGCTCATATTAAATATGATAATTGTATATCATTTCAAAATAATTAAAAGCATATTTTGGAATAGGTGTAATAATGAAAAAATTACGTTGGTTACGAAAATAATAAAAGTACAAAGCCTATATTACGCCAATCGGTTGACTGACAGTTGACATTTTTTTGTTTACACAGCCGTATGGCGTAATAACATGGCCGCTACTATTTCACGGTGTTTTATACCAGATTAAAAATACTGAAAACTTTGAATTGAATTTAAAAATTTGTTTTGTTATTTTATGAACTAAAACTTACATTTTCCGACTGCTTTATGCCTAAACTGTCTCAATAACATACTTAGATTTTTTCTCGTATAGAGTAAAATACCCGTATTTTACTCTATACGAGAAAAAAAATTTTTTTTCTCGTATACAGTGCAAAGAAAAGGACATAAGCATACAGCGTACACACGGCTACACATCAAGCATTTCCAGTTAATGCTGATCTCGCATTATATAGGACTTCCGGACAATGCGAGGTCAGCTTATACTGGAATAGTATAGCTTGATGTGTAGCCGTGTGTACACCTGTTAGAAAAAGATAAACATACAAATTTTGTTACGTCCGGTATGTGTGAATTACGAGCGATACTGACGTATAGCCGCGACACTGGGTGGTACGTGACTAAGTGAAACCCCGGCAATTGCCTTGCTTTAATATTGCCATTATTGAGCGCGCGTAACGCATCTAAGTGTATTACTATATCATTGTATGGCAGTGTTATTCTGTAAACCGTCTCCTTCGGTGAATTTGGTGAAGTGAACTTATGGTGAGCTGGCTCAGTAAAAAAAAAAAAAAAATTTTTTTTCTCGTATACAGTGCAAAGAAAAGGACATAAGCATACAGCGTACACACGGCTACACATCAAGCATTTCCAGTTAATGCTGATCTCGCATTATATAGGACTTCCGGACAATGCGAGGTCAGCTTATACTGGAATAGTATAGCTTGATGTGTAGCCGTGTGTACACCTGTTAGAAAAAGATAAACATACAAATTTTGTTACGTCCGGTATGTGTGAATTACGAGCGATACTGACGTATAGCCGCGACACTGGGTGGTACGTGACTAAGTGAAACCCCGGCAATTGCCTTGCTTTAATATTGCCATTATTGAGCGCGCGTAACGCATCTAAGTGTATTACTATATCATTGTATGGCAGTGTTATTCTGTAAACCGTCTCCTTCGGTGAATTTGGTGAAGTGAACTTATGGTGAGCTGGCTCAGTAAAAATGACGAGTCCCACCGCTCGGACAACACACTCATGATTTTGATCATGATTGATCTAAGATTATGCAGATGCATTATATTATACTTCGGAAAATGGGAGCAATTTGAACATGGGTTGGTTCGTTTTGGCAGAACTAAACTATTTTGTAGAAATGTTATCGTCTGTTTCCATAAGTTATTTACTAATAATACTTTCCAAAATGTATTATCCTCCTACATAATAGTTCACTTGGTGACACGATATCTAAGGCCCCTATCCCTCTGGCGTTTTACGACCTTTGGCGTTTCTCCAACGTCTGCACAGCAATAACGCTGCCCATACGCGATGTTGACGTCGCTCGCGAGTTTCTAGTGGCAAGCGTTAGCGCTGCGACTTCGCAACGTTAACGTCTCGTTTTTTAGCAACGGGTAGAATAGAATCACGCCGTTTTGCTCCGTCCTCCAACCGCGATGTTAACGTTGCGTTCAGCGGGTGCGCCACGTTACCTAACGCTTGCGACTACTGCCACTAGAGACTCGCGAAGTCGTCGTCGCGTCTTCGCAACGTTGCCGCTGCGCAAATGTTGGCGGAACGCCAACGTTCGTTAAACGGCAATAGGATCACGGCAGTAGGATCGCGGCCTAAGGGTCAATTCACACCGGGATGGCAGCGGTCTGCCGTTTGACTCGAGCAAATCTTTAGGCGATACAATGCCTTTAGTTCTAGAGATTAAAGTTGAAAATGGTTCGTCAGCAAAACTACTGGCCGCTGCGCTGCTGACCGCTGCTATCCAGGTGTCAATTGACTCTCAGATATGTCGTTGTCCCAGCTTTATCATGAGTAAGTAGTTATTAGTCGCTTTCCCGCAAATGATAATGATTGAGTCACTATTGCCTTCTCTGTCTTATTTACAATGTTGAAACGAATAAACAACATTGTATTATTTTGTTATTGTTCCAATATGAATAGTCAGGCGAGGGCACGTAACGATTAAAGTTTTTTTTTTTTTTTAATTAAACACTGTGTATGTGGTAGCCTGACTTTCACGTGATTCATTAGGGTTCTGATATCGGTTCCAAAGGTTATTTTGCGTATGATAACTATAAAATAAACACAAAACCAAACAATGTCGTTCGACGGTTACCAAACGGACGTTTCACCTTAGTTTATTTATAGACATATACTTATGTATAATAGGTAGGTAGTAGGTACACCGTGTAACTATAGACCTAACACTAGGTGTTGATTACCTAACGGTAAATATAAAGTTCACTATAACGTATTTCTATACATTGCTGCAGTGTAGTGGATGTGGCTTGGAGTGACTGGAAAATAACCGGCGATGTGTAAAAAACAATGCGTATAGTTAGGAGCGGTCAGAAACAGTAAAACGTGAGCTTTAAGACACGTGACAGGATGGAGTTCGACATATTATCGGCACAAGGTATGGAGGGCACAGAATTCCCACTGGGAATCCCTGCTTCAAACTGTCGGTCGCGGTCGTCGTCGCGATTATATACAAGTTTCTGAATAGCTCTAATCAGCTAAGACGAAAAGGAGGTGTTTGTAAAATAATTGGTCTGTTTCATCATCGTCCATGCATGACTGAACGTTTGCTCTCAGTCGCAGCTGACCAAAGTGACCAATCAGCGACATACCTACCTACCTTAGTGCGCGTTTGCTATAGTATTTATTTTCGTTCTATTTCGCACATTGTTTGAATGAAGTAGATATTCTGTCTTCGTAGCTTTCATGTGGAAGCGTGACGTACGCGTTGCAGCCAAGCTTAGGGCTGTCGCGTGTTTGACCAGTTGTCATGTACAGGGTCACATTTATCTTTCAGTACAAAAATATAAGATAAGACTTGAAATTAAGATTTCTTTGGAGTTATTTACGATAACCTTTTATATCTAAACAGTGCTCTTTATCGTTAAGCCTTTGACCTCAGTCACAACGAAGGAGTTGGTTTGGCTATTAAGAATATCTATCACCAGGGTAGCTCCCGAAAACTCAATTTTCTTACTTTTTTGCAATTTTCAGTTCGGTATCTGCTTGTATATAAAAAACCGGATAAGTGCGAGTCGGACTTGTCCACCGAAGGTTCCGTTCAAATTCCGTGATTTCGTCACCCATACGATTGATTATAACCACGCATACCTCGATGATTGATTACATACTTTAATAAAGACTATATTTTTTATGATTTCATTACAACTGTATAGTTTTCAGACTTTTCCCTGTACTCGTAGTTCGTAGTATAAGACGATATTTGCGGCATAAACGGCCGTATCTTATTTCCACGTTAACTTAGAAGCTTGATATTTTTACAGTTTCATGGGACCGTAGACTTGAGTACCTATATTATGGTTTTAATTTCAACTCGATATCTCCACGCGTTCACGAGAAAAAGGGTATTGACAGACAGACAGACCGACGGACGGACAACAAATTGATCTTATAAGGGTTCCGTTTTGTCCTTTTGAGGTACGTAATCCTAAAGACTGAAACGCAGGAGTAACAAATATATAACAAATATTTGTTTAGACAATTATAATAATTATAATCAACAACCAGATGATGTTAGGTTTGTACTGTCACAGTCACTTTGACATAAAATGATAGAGACAGCATGAGACTTAGGTAACAGCATCTTAAAATTGAGTAACTTTCGAGTATTTAGCCAATAGCTCTCCAAATAGGGTTGCCAACTCTTTGTCGGTCAAAAATAGTAGTTCTAAAATTTTGACCCATAAAAATAAAGTAGATAACGAAAACTTGAAAAAAAATTGTAGGTTCCTAAAATTAGATAGGTATTTTTTTTTTTTTAAGAATATTTTGTGAATTATTGCCCGCATCTTGACATTCCAGAATCGTTAAAAATAGGTTTTGACGTTTTGTTTTACGCTTACACATTTTAAAACCAATATTATTGCTAAGAGTTTGATGTCTTTAAAATATAAGTAGTAGTTTCGCCTACTATATCTTTTTTTCAAAAATATAGTAGTCGGGCCTCTAATATAGACCCTACTATATTAGAGGCCCGACTACTATATTTTTAGTCAACCCTATCTCCAAATGAGCACGATAATGAAATGAAGTTATGACGTTTACGGATTATGTTAACTTGGTATAATTCTCTAAATACATATTATTTTTCACTCCCGCGTCTAATTTTTTATAACTTACAATACAACCTGATACTCTGTAAATTGCAAAAAAATTTAAGAAGAATTGAATTTCGGTGGCGCTCTCACCTTAAAATTATATTTTTTTTAGGATTAAGCATAGGTACTTAGTTACTTGTGACAAAGGTGACAACCCTTACTCACTAAAGTAGCAAATTATGCTTACAGTACAGCGAATACATACAAATAAGTATTGCAACGAATATCGGCAATAACGACGATAAATTACGTAAGCGACAGACAGTGATTTTTGCAGTTGTTTTTATAAGTAAGCAACATTTGTACTTTGCAGTCATGTAGGTCATGTGTTGTGTTATACATACCTACGTTAAACAAATGAAGCATAACACTGTTTGCAAACTTCTGTCATTTAAAGTGCAAGTATAGATGTCTTGAATTCATTATCGCTAGATGCCACGTGAACTCCCTGCGGGTTGGTGGATGTCGCATCATCAAACCGCTGTTATTCCAAATGTATTTCCATACATCTCAGTAGTATTAGGAATCATCATTCGTCATTAAGTATAGTCACCTCCTTTATACATTTTTTATACCTTTTCCTTTTCCTTGAGACCAAATGGTCTAAGGGCTCTATGAACTTATGCGTTTAATGCCGCATGCCCAATGATATATTATACACCTAGATACATTCGCGCTCAATATTGGCAATATTAAAGCAAGGCAATTGCCCGAGTTTCACGTAGTGACGAACAACCAGCGTCGCGGCTATACGTCCGTATCGCTCGTGATTCACACGTAACTAAATATGTATGTTTATCTTTTTGTAACAGGTATAATTACCGGCATACAGTTGGACACAGATTTTGTAGTGGGGGAAGTTCGCGCACGCACAATTTCATACATTTTTACATGCGCGAACTTCCCCCACTACAAAATCTCTGGCCAACTTACGTGCCGCTAACTGTATACGCCGGTATGCTTCTGTCTTTTTCTTCGCATTGTTTAATTGTATGTGTGTCTACTGGTATATAGATATAAAAGTTTGCGTCGTTTTAAAATGCACTAATGTTCGTGTCATGACGCGTCTATTATAATACGTCATTGCGCATGCCGTACTGCTGCGACCCTGGAGCTGTGTAGCAGTGCTAATGTCGTTCACACAATCCATCCTTCGCGGTTTTTGGTCTTCATCTACTCCTATGTGAATTGTTTGGTTTGTTCTACTTCTATGGAATCTTCTATTATATTTTATACTTATTCTATAAAAATAATATATTCAGAAAATTTTAATTTTATGAAAATGTACGGAAAATATGAAATTTTGATAATAGCCATTTACAGAATTGACCATTCCGAGAATTGGACATTCCGAGAATTAGGCTTTTTGAGAATTGGCCATTCCGAGAATTAGGCGTTTTGAGAATTGGCCATTCCGAGAATTAGGCTTTTTGAGAGTTTGCCATTTTGAGAATTAGGCTTTTTGAGAGTTTGCCATTTTGAGAATTAGGCATTTCAAACTCAAACTCAAACTCAAAATCATTTATTTCAATTAAACCATTTACAGGTACTTTTGAATTGTCAGAGTCAGTCAGTCACAAAGTTGAAGCTAGTTGCTCGTTCCAAACAGTAGGTTTCTATGGAGAAGAACGAGCAAGAAACTCCATGAACACTCTTTTAAAATCAGTTAAATTTTACAAAGAACAATGGCAGCCACCCATACATTGTTTTAGTTAAGATTAAATTCCTACGTCTTTAAATGAAAAATATATTATTTAATTCAGCATCACCTTCTGAATTAGTTTGTGCAAGATTGTTTGTTCAAGAAGGCCGAGAATAATAGATATTCAGTCATGAACTTTTGTAGGTTATGTCTATGGTAACTTTTATATTCCAAATTGAGGAAGTAAAAAGGCAATATCGCATTAGTATTTTCTTTACCTAGTTAATTCAGAATGAAATGTCTTGTAAAATATTGTTTAAGGTTGGTAATCCCAGTGGTTATAAATACTTTTTGGCCTTACCTTATGTATACAATAGGTATCTACTACATGTATACATCGATCATATCGTTTTTACTCTGTGCACAGATCTGTCTATGACTCTGTGTCAATTACCAAGCAATTATTTTTAGATTTGGGTTACTAGTCTTTTTGCTAGTCATTAATCGAAACTAATTGATTTATTTTTATTCCACAGTATTTTTACATACCTGCAAGAAACCTACACTTGGAAATAAACTGTATTCATTTACTTACTCCGTTTAATTGTAATAACAAACTAAAACTGATCACAATACTTTAAATGCTTTAAGTACTTACTGTCACTTGGCAGAATAAATATAAAATGGCAACCCTAAACGTTAATGAAAAGTCAAATAAGTTTTCATTTAACATAATTTTTTTATCCGGCCCTAACTGGTTAATGTGATACTTTAAAAAATCGTAGAAAAATAATGTAATTTCTTTCGTATGTAAGTCACCTTTAGACGCTCAAATTTAAGTCAACTACGTTTTCGCCATTGTTCTTTAGGTTACATCATTCATGTTGAATCTAAGGGTACAATGTGAGAACAATGTAACACGTCTTGCATGTTAAAAGAGGTCTAGAGAAAAATATAGTTATAATAACAATTCAAACCAAAATTTAAAATAACCGAGGCAGCTAAGAGATGACCAGTCCCAACCGACGGCGTCCGTTCACGAACATGACGCATGGATCGGCACCATTTAGCTCAACCATTTTGAAGGGAACCGAATGATCCAACACATGCGCCACCGGCAGCGAGACATTCAAGTGAGCATGACTCTCCCAACCGCCAGGGCATATTCAAGTCAATGAGAGGTATACCTCGTAAATGGTAGCTTTAAAGAACATAGTGCTCACATGTATGTGCTACGAAAAATTATATAATACTAACACATTGAGTTTATACAATGCAAAGATAATACAGATCTACATCTTCAGCAGCTCCAAAAATTGTTACAAATGCTAATCAATTAATCTATGAACCCTTATGGCTGTGGAGCTAGACCAGCATCCAGCCAAGCATTTTTATCAGTGATGTAATCACTCAACTTATAATATGCTCGGTTGCATAGTGTGCGTTTAATACAAGACTTAAATTTTGTCTCATTTAGTTGAACAATGTGGGGAGGAATTTTATTGTAACACTTTAAACAGTACCCCATGAAAGACGAATCTACTTTAGCCAGTCATTTTGCGCCTAAACCGTTTTAAGTTAAGTTTTAAGAGTCTTCACAGTTCGCTGGTTATAGTATAGGCGTAAGGCGATGTGACGTCACACTAAGTTCAATATGGCGCCCTCTAAAGGACTTATTAAGCCTTTGCAAACAGCGCTGCTGTGTATTCCCGAGATTATGCTAAACAAACTATGTAACTATACCTACTATGGTGTATACTCAATAATTTCTACGAAGATTCTTCTCTGCTTACGTTCTTCTTTAGGAATTTGACGTGAACGGCTATTTTATAATAATGATTAAGTAAGTATTTAAATCAAAGGTATTTAATAAAGTTGATTTCATTAAAACACTATCTGATGCCCGTGACCCGCATGATTGTCGGTGACACTGTCGGTGACCAGCAGGGTTTTTTTTTTTGCGCGGATCCCTATTTTTTTTCTAAAATAAATCTAAGTTAGGTACTCCTTATGACATCAGCTATTAGCAGTAGAAGTCCTGTCGAAATCGATCCAGCCGTTTCAAAGATCAGCTAGAACAAACAAACAGACAGAAGTGGAAAAAAAAGGTTTTTATACTATGCCCATTTAGTAAAAAGTTGTTATTTGGACATTACAAACAGACACTTCAATTTAATTTATTTGAATATGAATAAGATTTGAATGTATGTTTGTAAAGATTTATGTATTAGATGTAGGTATAGATTTAGGTGATACCTACCTAACTAAACAGTACTTTATAAATACCTTGGGTAAAGTACCCTCTGGAAATTATGTGTCAATCTGTCTGTGTCAGTGTTTACAATACAAAATACACGACCACGAATTAAACACCTGTCTTCTCATTATGTGGAAGACATCATAGTTGAAGCAGTGCGTCATTTAGGTCATAGCGCGAAGTAAATTAATAAATCTAGACTACCAGACTGTTCCATCGCGTGATCGTGTTAGAAAACATTACAATAACACTAAACGGTTTTAGCTATTACGTTAAAAGTATTGATTCGATTGCTTAGATAGATAACCTAGTAGCCGTAGATAGGTACCTACTATCTTTTAGTAAGTAGGTACCTAAGTAGGTACGAAAGTTGTTGCCCCCAGTCGCTGAGGTGTTTGACCGTATTTGTCCCTGCAGCCATATAAGGCACGGCTGTACAAACACCTGCTAAAGTAATAATACTGCGATAAATGTCAACTGCCAAGATATAGGTCTTAGAATATTATTCTGAGATATAGGTTTACGATGGCGTCTGGTCGCGTGGACTAGATCTATGCCATGATGGGCCAAGACCACAGAGACGCCAGTCCTATGTTATTGTAGCATGGCTGGCCATAAAGGCCAATTATCTAGTTGACACACACGTACACGCTTTTTTTTGTTCTTCTTTCAATGGTATTTAGGGTTCCGTACCCAAAGGGTAAAAACGGGACCCTATTACTAAGACTACGCTGTCTGTCTGTCACCAGGCTGTATCTCAAGAACCGCGATAGCTAGACAGTTGAAATTTTCACAAATTATGTATTTCTGATGCCGCTATAACAACAAATACTAAAAACAAAATAAAATAAATATTTAAGGGGGGGGGGGGGGCTCCCATACGACAAACGTGATTTTTTTGCAGTATTTTTGCAGTTTTTTGCTCGATGTCTAATGTTGTAGATAATTATATGGAACCGTTCGTGCGCGAGTCCGACTCCCACTTGGCCAGTTTTTATAAATATGATTTACTAGCGACACTCCCTGGCTTCGCACGGATGCAATGTGGTGTCACGTGTCATACAAAACAATATCAAATTATACGTATAAACCTTCCTCTTAAATCTATGTATTGATGAAAATTGCATTAAAAATTTTAAATTCGTTGCGTATTTTAAAAGATTTAAGCGTACGCACGGCTACAAATCGAGCTATACATTTCCAGTTTAGGCTGATCTCTCATTGTAAGGAAATTCTATACAAGGCGAGATCAGCTTATACTGGAAATGTATAGCTTGATGTGTAGCCGTGTGTACATCGTGGTACAGAGGAACAGACGGCGTGAAGCGACTTAGTTTTATATACTATAGGTATGTAGTATGTAACTAACCTACCTATATTTAATCCACCCTTACGTGTATCTCATACCTACATCTACGAATTATAGGCAGAGCAGCTATATTGTGCGTGCAAGCAAAAATTGCAATAAAATATGTAAGCAACATGATTTGGATCTATTTACGACTAGTGTGCCTGCACCCATTAGGTGCTTAAGCCTTACATTTTTTTAAGTAGATAACTATAAATTGTTTTATGTTCTTCTTTCTAATGTTTTTTTTTTGTTATTCGGTCATTAATTTCAAACAAAATAGTTTTGCTGGTTTGCTCACATTCCAAATTCTATAACGGTTCTAAACGCGAAGACTTGTAATTGGCTTTCTGTCGACTATTGTTTCCTTTTTTGTTGTTAAGTTTTTGTAGCTGTAAGTCTTCCATGCATAGATAAATAAATAAATAAATAAAAACCAACTTAAATTGTTGCCATTACTTCAGCTAGCTAGATGCTTTAAAGCAGGATTATTTTTATGATCCACGTAAGTGTCATAGTAATAACGAATAATGTGTGTACCTAATAGTAGTACGCTGTATAACAATTTATTGTTTTATATGTTCTTAGAAATACTAGAATTTCAGCCACTCTTAAATGACGCACGTTAAGCGACTCTGCTCAGTCCATGATTGACTTTTGTTATTCTTATTTAATCAACTGAAGACATAATAAAGACAAAACTGGGTATTTTTGTTTTTGTAGGTCTTGCTCTTTTATTGGTATTGCCCTAATTAGGGACAAAGTTCATACCAAAATATTTCGACGAACTTATGCACTGGGTAGAGCATCCTATTTCTGAATGAGATATGAATGCGAACTGTTAAGATCTAGCGTCTGTCAAGTTATGATAGATAAGGAAGTCAAATATATCATAAAAACATAAATCCTACTGACAAGTAACTGTTCATCGGGTAATAGATTATTTTGTAATCGGACCAGTTATTCTAGAGATTACCTCTAACAAACAAATAGACTAACTTTACCTCTTTATAATATTAATATAGAGGTAAAGAGCATAAACTTGAGGCAAGCATTCGTTAATTTAGGTAGGTAAGTTAGTAGGTACCTACATAAAGATGCTTATGTGCTCTGTCTGGACTCGGGATGCTTTTCTGTGCATTTGCTGTAGGTGTGTTAAGTATATCAATAATTGTGATGTATGTATGTATGTACGACGACACGGTTGGCGCAGTGGCTGAGCGATCGACTGCTGCGCAGCGTGTTGCGGGTTCGATTCCCGCCCAGGGTAAACATTTGTGTAATGAGCACTTGTGTTTGCCTTGTGTCTGGGTGTTGTTTATCTATATATGTATGTATTTACAAAAAAAAAATGTATTTGTGCATGTATATCAGCTGTCTGACACCCATAGTACAGGGTCTCCCTAGTTTGGGGTCAGATGGCCGTGTGTGAAAATGTCCCCACATATTATTATTATTATTATTATTATTTTTGTTATCATATTTTTGTTCCTCCGGCTACCCGGGAAGTTCTGGTGGCACGGGCCTAAGCCAAGTGTTCATCAGTTGGGTTAAGTGCGGGTATGGAAATATTAGATTCCACGTGGTTGTGCGCAGACTGTATAATATTGTCCGGCTCACACTGTAGAAACTTTCTTACTAACCTGCATGTGTTTAGGATCACTGCCTTTTGCAGTAAGTGGTAGGTGCTAGCTGGTAAGTTTAGAGAACTCAGGGACTGGTGAAGCTGTTTGGGGATGACTCCCGTTGAAGAAATAACTATAGGGACAATTATTACTTTTTGTAGGCGCCAAAGTCGGGTAATTTCGTCTTTTAACTCGGTGTATTTTGATAGTTTTTCGGCTATTGTAGTCTGTAAATTGTGAGTGTTTGGTACGGCTATATCTATTAGGAATCCAGTTTTGTTAACTTTATTAATCAATGTGATATCTGGTCTGTTATAATGAATTGTGCGGTCGGTGAAGAGAGCTCGGTCAAAGTACAATTTCGTGGCCGTGTTCTCTAGTACTGTTTCAGGGTTGTATTTATAATATGGTACTACAGTATCTACAAGTTTGTACTGATAAGCTAATTTCTGGTGGATTACGTTGGCTACTTGGTCGTGTCTATGTTTGTAGTCGGTTTGAGCTATTGATTTGCAGGCACCAGTTATGTGTTGAATTGTTTCTGAGGAACTATTGCATTTTCTACATGTGTCGTTTGGTAGATTTTTTATGACGTGCTTTCTATAGTTTTTGGTCTCTATTACCTGGTCCTGTATTGCTAGCATGAACCCTTCAGTCTCTGGGAAGAGTTCGCCTCGACTAAGCCATGCGTTCGACGCTTCTTTGTCGACATTTGGTTGGCATAAATCTTGGCGATGTCTTCCATGGAGAGACTTCTGGGTCCATTCTAGACATTTCGTTTTGTCATCAGTCAATCTTTCGTTTTTCTGTTCCGTTGTGTCTTTTAGATTAAGGGGTGTGAAGCGTTGGTCGTTTTGGGCTATTAGTTTGTGGAGTGTGGAAGATTCAGTTTTAGCGAAAAAGTATTGTCTAAGAGTTGTGATCTGTCGATTGTGAAGATTTAAAATATCAATAAGTCCCCTGCCTCCCTCTTTCCGCGGTAGTGTAAGTCTTTGCACGCATGATCTAGGGTGATGTTTACGGAATTTAGTCATTGTAGTGTTAACTTTCCGTTGTAAGTTTTTCAGGTCTGTTTTCGTCCAGTTTATAACCCCAAATGAATAAGTGAGGATAGGGATAGCAAAGGTGTTAATTGCTTTTATTGTGTTTAGAGAGTAGAGTTGTGTTTTAAGAATTGTGTTTAATCTATGTTGGAATTGTTGTTTTAGTTTCTGTTTGATATCTCTATAGTGTATTTGATTTGATTGTATGTACCCTAGGTATTTGTAAGTATCCTGTTCATCCAATGGTTCTATTTGTTCACCCGTTGCTAAGGTGTATTGGTGTTGGTAGTTCTGTCCTGCTCTTACTGAATTTATTTTGCATTTGTCTATACCAAATTCCATTTTAATATCGTTTGTGAATTTCTCTGTGAGGTTAGCTAACTCGTTAAGTTCGTCCTCCGATTTTGCGAACAGTTTAATGTCATCCATGTACATTAGATGGTTTAAAATACTACCATGGGTCTCCTCCTGCCCATCAACAATAGAATTTAAAGGGATTCCTAGTGAGGTTGTGTTTAATATTTTTGATAATGGGTTAAGAGCAAGGCAGAACCACAATGGACTAAGTGCATCTCCCTGGAAGATGCCTCTCTGTATTTTAATTGGACTGGTGTCTTTTGTTTCGGTTGGGGTAGTGAATCTCAGTACAGTAGTCCAAGTAGTCATTACGGTCTTAAGGAATGCTATTAGTGATGGGTGTATTTTGTATATTTCTAATACTTGAACTAGCCATGAATGGGGAACTGAGTCATAAGCTTTTTTGTAGTCTATGTACATGGTAAATAAATCAGATTTGGACTTCTGGACTTTTCTTAAAACAACGGAGTCTATTATTAATTGTTCCTTGCAGCCTTGACTAAACTTTCTACATCCTTTCTGTTGTTCAGCCAAGATGTTATTAGCGTTTATGTGTTCGTATATCAGTTCGGATATGCAGGATGTGATGATCTTATACAAGGTCTGCAAGCATGTAATGGGTCTGTATTTCGCCGGATTTGAGAGATCACTATGATCTTTTGGTATCATAAAAGTTGTGCCAGACGTTACGAAAGCGGGTATTGATTTTGGATCTTGGATAAATTTATTAATGTAATGATATAAATAACAATGAATTGCTGTGAATTTTTTGTACCAGTAACTATGTATGTGGTCTGATCCAGGGGCTTTCCAATTATGTAACCTTGACAGAACTTTATGAAAGATATCCGGGGATATGTGCTCATATACCATTGGTTGGATGTTACTATTGCTATTTGATACTTCTGACTGTATCCAATCAGCTTGAGAGTTATGACAAACAGGTTGTTCCCATATTCTTGCCCAGAATTGTTTTAATGTTTCTGGATCAGGTGTGTTGTTTTCGTCGTCATGTGGGGTGTTATGTTGAATATTTGTTGTTGTCTGTCTGATATTGCGATAAAAAAGTTTTTCGTTGTGGTTGAAATTAGTATTTTGTTGTTTTCTTAAACTACATGCTTTGTATCTTTCAAGTCGGCCTTTTACGACGCAGAGTTTTTGTTTCAGTGTGTCGAGTGTGTGAGCTGCTTTTGTGTTAGGTTCTTCGTGTATGGTGTGAGTTTTATATTGTTTTATTATCTTGTTAACATGTTTCCTTAATTTTCTACTACTATTGCCGTTCATAAATTGAGTCATTCTACCTATTTTCGTCCTTAAATCTTTTAATTTGTTTTCCAGTCGTCTTTGCCATTTCGGCTTGTATTCTGTTTTTGGTACTCGGGTACTTTCTCGCGGTTCAAGTGTTATCCTTGCTCCATTTACTTTAGCAACGGTCCATGCCGAACAATAAATAACGGTTTGTAATGTATTGAAGTCGGTGTCACTATCAACATTTTCTGGGAGAATAATTTTGTTTACGTAGCTAATTATTCTTGCAAGGTTTTTAGACGGTTTCTGTTTTGGAATATAAATTCTATTAGTAGGATTAGTTTCTTTAAAAAATTCGAAGGCTTGTTGAAAAGTATCGTCTATCAATGAATCTCTTTCTAGGTTTATTTGTGGATTAGGTAGAATATTTGTTAAAGTATTTAGTTCGATGTTATCTGATGTTTGAGTGTTAGGTGTAGGTTCTTCTATGGAGGTAATTTCAATGTTATCTGTTAATTGGGTATTGGTGTTGTTCATACTAGTAATGCTTGCGAACGGGTTTCTATTGTTGTGTGCGTTGAGGGTTCGTAGTCTGAGTTCTTCAGCTACCTCTGCCTTTAATGAATTTAATTTATCATTACTGATGTATTTATTGTTTATTATTGCTCTCCTCTGGTCAGCTATTCTTTGTTCGCTAAGGTGAGCAAGTGATGGGAAATTGCTAACAAAATCGTCATACATACGTTTTCTATATGTCGTTTCGTTTGTACCTAAATCTGTAATTCGATAATAAGATCGCATTATAGCTTCATTTTGTTCACTAGTCCATCTCATTCGAGTCTGTGTTTTATTTTGTGTACTATGTACTTCTATGGTTGAAGGTGGCATTTGTGCAGGTGTGAATATTGGTTGGGTACAATCTATAGCGTTTTGTGTCTGTAGGGTAAAATGATTGAATTGCAGTTGATCTAACTCTTTTTCTACTTCGTTTCGTATGTTGTCTATTGTTTTTTGTGGCAGTAGTTTGTTATTTATGATGGATCTACGTTGATCTCCTATTCTCTGTCGGCTAACCTGCATATCTGGGAATTTTTCTATAAATTTTAGGTGGAGTGGTTCGAGGTAGGTTCTTTTGTCTGAGTCTAATAAGGTTAATTGAAAGTAAGTGCGCAGAATGAACATATTCATTTCAGGTGTCCATCGCCTGCGTTTACTAGGAGCGTTTGTAGCGGGTGCAAGCTCATTGTCAAGGATGACATCTCGCACAACACTATCAAGCGTGCTGGTGGTAGACAAGCAAGCTTTTCTTCTTGTCATGTAGGAGGGGCGAGTCGAAGGGATGGATGAAAATAACGAAATAGTATCATCGCCCGTGGAATCGGCTGTAGCATCCACGTAGTGAGCCCGCCTGTTCAGCTCACTACGACCAGCTGTAACAATTTTTTCGGTAGGAGCCCGCTTGCTCAACTCCTCACCGCCGATGGTTCGCATGCTGTGGCATCCAGCATCGGCTCTAGATGCGCCCCGGCGCTCCCCGGGAAGCGACCGTAAATTATACATTCTTTTATTACTCATCTCCATAAAGGGATACCCTGCCTTGTTAGCCGCGTAAGTTTTTTGTACAGTTGTACAGTACGCGTGCCGCCCCCCACGTGTGCTAGATGTTCAGCTCGGACGTAAGGTTGGATTTTAGGGGGCTTATTATTATATTATTATTATGTCCACGGAATAATAAAAATGTGTATGTCAACAGTGGAACTCCTTGCAATGTTTTATGGTTAAGATGTAAACGTCAAACCAGTCTCTGAATACTTATACGTCATTCGATGAAATCCATGTTTTATTGTGCTCCGATAGTTTCAGTAGTTTCCATATTCTTCATTAACAGTCACCACTTATAAGAAGAACAGGGAAATCACAGATCAACATTTTCTTCAGTAAAAAAACATATTTTCACACTTGCACGACAAGACAAGTGTTCGCATTTCGCAGAAAGGTGAAATTACATACCTCAGACGTGCCTGAGACCGTCTCAGAATGACGCGTTCTTGCATATACACTGCTTTGTGAAAGTAGTCTAGATGCAATTCTTTCTTGACTCGCAAAATTATGATGCTTTGTGAGTGGAGAGTGCTCTCAATTCCGATTTCGGTTCGCTTGTTTAAATTGCAGGAGGTTAGGTTCCAGAACCAGTATGACCTATTTTACTGGACTGCGTTTTAGGATTTGAAGTTAGTGATTCTTTATTTACTTGTTTACAAACTAAACTAAAATTAGATAGTAATTGGCATCTCATACTGCCAGGCCGCTAAAGAAAAGGGCGGCAACAGATAAGAACTAAGTTAGAGATGTGAAATTAGTTTTTTCTTGAACTTCGCCGTGTTTTTAATCAATACGTTCTGACATGACAACTATAATATTGTATGAACAATTTAGATCAACGTAAATTGACAGCTCTTATTAATATCTGTCTCTTTCTTGTTTAAGTGAAGAAAAAGAGATATAAATATGCTTAAAAGAAGTTTAGCTCGTGTTCAACAGAATGGGCACAATTATTTCTAAAAAACACTTTATTTTAACCCCGAAAACCTGATTATTAATTAACTGTAAAATTATTTTACTTGCTTTGAAATCGATAAATAGTTAATCAATAGAGTTGGCAAAGAACTGAAGTGACGTACAGTACGGCCGACGTATCTTGGCGGTCCTGAAGTTAGCTGTTTGGCTGCGCAATTGATCTTTTAGGAACGAAATTGTCTACTGCGCAGCTAATCGGCTTACTTCAGGACCGCCAAAATACGTCGGCCGTACTGTAGGTAAGTAGTTTGCTACGGCCATACGAAATTAGTGTGGGATTCTCGTTTTGGCAGTTAATTAAAAATAATAATGTCAATTAATTGATGATATCTACCCAATTAGCATGATCATAAAGGCACAGGACTCGAGGAGCTCGTGGCTAAATAATAACCGTACGGATCGATCGGTCAAGGTTAAGCTACGCTTGCCGCGGTTAGTCTATGGATGGGTGACCATTCATTTCATACCGAGTTTCGTCCGTGCCTTGGCAAGCACGTCAACGCGCTTGGTGCCAGCTATCATTCGTAGATCTTTGGCATTCGTTAGGGGTACCTAGGAGTATCGTGTTACCCAGTAACTGGGTTGTAAGTAGTTGTAGAGGTCTGATAGGCAGTCGCTCCATGTAAAACACTGATATTCAGCTGCATCCGGTTAGACTGGAAGCCGACCCCAACACAATTGGGAAAAGGCTAGGCAGATGATGATGATAGAGGAACAGGACTATTAAATGCGTAAACCCCTAAACCTATCCTTACGAAGACATCAAAAGCGTCAGCCTACCTAGGATCCATGACGTAAATGGAAGGAAGAGTTTTATATAAGAAAATACCAGTTCTGTAACTTGAGACATTTGAGACGCCTGAAATCATAACTTGGGTAAAAGGGTCGGGAACGCTTCAGGTAGGTAGGTTATTTTTAGACGCAACGTTTTTCCGGCATTACGTGAATAGGCAGGTAGGTATAGACCCAGTCTATGAAGATGGATCAATGTCAGCGTATATCGTAAACAAATTGATAGCTTAATTTATGTAGCATAAATAAACTTGTGTAACGACAGTCTTTTTTGTAACATTGGGTGATAGGACAGTTCATTTTTATTCTAAACATGTTTTCAGCCTTGTAACATTTCAGAACTTCTTTCCTGTTTGGTTCATAAAATCATACTCTTATTATGTTGGTTTATTTGTTTAGTATTTGATAAATGATACTGGATGTTTTATGCTTATTGCTAATGCTGATGCAGATGATCTGCAACATTAACTCTAAACCTCTGACGTTAATTGATGCAGCATCAATTAAAAGTCTCCGTTAAACTAATGTTGGTTTTGTGCAACTTACCGTGAGTTGGCGAAAATCATAATTAGATTTGATTGCCTCTTTAATTTGGTATTTTTTGATATTTGGTTACTGTTGTTGTTGTGTTAAGATTTCGATCTGATCTACTTTTGTTACGTTCGTAAAATTAAGACGTGGTATAGTAACTAGGTAAAGACTTTGCCTTCACGTGTTCAGGTAGAAAGGTAGGTAAGCTAAGAAAGCGGTGCCTATAGCTCATAGCTGTTGTGCAAACTGGGGCAGTTCAATGACCCAGTACACTCAGTACCTAATACTTGCAACGCCAAAGATACTAGAAACATGACTGATTGCAAAAAAACCATGGCGCGACAATTTTTGTAGGGGAGGTAGGCCCAAAACGGGCTATAGAAAATAAAACACTATGATTAAATTATGACATTTACTTTTACATAATTATACAATTTTTTACATAATAATGTTCATAAAATACATAGGTATATAGGTGACAAACATAACAAATTATAATTAGTTATGTTTACCATTTGTCATCCATAATCATTTTAGCTTTTTTGCTTTATACTTAGTCGGAGTTTGAAATCTTCGTCACAAATTTGATTTCTTTATAAATTGTTTGGCTTCGGTGACTTAATATTGTTACAACAATTGCCTGGGGAAGTAGAGACACTGTTTGTTCTCAAATAAGAATCGGTGGACTCCAAAGTGTCCTAAATTACACAGCCAAGGATTTGATCCCACCAGCCCCAAAATGTGGATTGGTGCCGGTACTGCCGGTGTAACATTTACAGGCGTAATGAGACGTTTCAACTTTGTTTTTGGATGCAGTGGCCACGCATCTGCAAGGTATCTGGTATTCCAGACGTTTATAGACAGCGGCACATATTAACTAACAGCGGCGACTAGTGTGTCCAGGGCGAGACAAGATCCCTTTCTGTTCGGAAAAGTCAAATTGTATGGAGTTGACGTTTGCTTACGCCATGTCAAGTTGACATATTTGCATCAGCAAATATGTCAACTGCATACAGTTTCACTTTTCTGTTGGCGTTAACGCTAACAGAAACGGGATTTCGTCTACAGGCCCAGGTCCGATTCGTTTTAAATCGGGGCAGAAGGTAAAACAAATCGGGACTTAGGATTTTAGATCGGGACATTAAAAAAAACAAGGTATTTTTAAAAATAAGGTATTATTTCCCTAAAAATCCCTAAGTCCCTAAAAATCGGGACGTCCCGCGCATATCGGGACACCTGGCAACGCTAGCGGTGACCGTTGTTTGCTCTTCGCTCAATTCTTTATCGAAATTAAACTTTCCATTAGTCGTACTACCTCACATTGTATGTTAGATTACTTATAATCATTTTATATCGGCATTTATTTTTGAGTCATAAAAGTTATCGACTGGACTGTTACATGTTCCATTTTCTTAAAACCTGGTATTTCATCGCATGTACTAAAGTAATAACGATTTGTGCTACGATAGTGTACTGTCATTATGTTGTCGGACGGAGTCATGCACAATATTTTAGACTTTATTGTGTAATTGCAAAGAATAGAATGCCTTGCAGACTTAATAAATTATTATTGCGTTGCTAAATGGACTCTGTAATAGGAGATAATAATTTAATTTATTACATTACCTACGTACACAATAGAATAAAGATGAATATGGACTCTGTAATAGGAGATAATAATTTAATTTATTACATTATCTACGTACACAATAGAATAAAGATGAATTTTGTCTTCTACACATTCACACTTTGTCACTAATTATTATAAATGCTGAAGTAAACCTGCTTGCTTGTTACCTCATCAAGGCAAAACCGCAAAACCGATCGTATTGACATTTGACAAAAAGATGCATGGGATATGAATAGTCATATTTCTTACCTTGGCCATGGTATAAATATTAGGTACTACTGTATTTGGAGGGAAGTGGAAAAATATGTTTTTCTTAGTCCTCCGCTTTTCTTTTCTGATTAATTTCGTTGCGGGATCCAAGACAGTTGAATCGTTTTTCTGGGACTCGTCGAGCTTCATTGCTTCGGCGCTTTTCTGGTGGTTGCCACTGTTGATTCTGGCTTACAGGAGTTGCAGTGGCTTGGGAATATAGTGGCGGACTTGTCCCAAAAAAAAAGTACTACTGTACAGTAGCAACACGCCCCGCCTCCCTCGGAAACACTGTTCCTCACCTCTTCCCGCGTCAAACGTGCTCTCGAAAGTCGAAACTGCTTTTCGATCACGCGGCGCGTGGACACGAACACACGCACGTATTTGTACATTCTATTATTTTGGTAGTAGCGTGGGTAGTTAAATCGGTTCGTTGGTATGAAGTGTCGTCCACCGCGCAACAAAAAAAAGGTACGGCCCTTGGCGCTATTTTTTATTCCGCGACTTCGTCTGAGTAGGCAGCAGCGTCAGTCGGGTGCCGTCGCCCGCCACCCGCGTGGACCATGGAAGTATCACGTACGAATTTGCCAAGCTAAATTTGTTTTAACTCAACGAAAAAACAGTCCTCATGGTGGCACCTATTTTGTCTCGCTCACTTTCACTCCAATTTTGCAGCAGCAATTTTTTTCTTTCGTTGATTTCCCTCAAATTTTAATTCTCCTGTCTCTCTCTTTCCAGATTCGATGAGAAGGAAAGCATATCAGGTGTGCAGCAGCTGAAGTCTTCGGTGCAGAAGGGTATCAGGGCTCGACTGTTGGAATTGTACCCACATTTGGATAACTACATCGACCAAGTTCTTCCTAAGAAAGACACATTCAGGATTGTTAAATGGTGTGTATTTTAACCTGGATGACACCTGGCTGGTATAGGAGCGTAGATATGGGTACATACAAAGAGAGGTCTGTGCCCAGCAGTGTGTGAAGTCGGGCTGTGAATGATGGCGATGATGATGCTGTTGCTGATGTACAAAAAAGACCTGCAAATTCATATTTTTCTATTGTTTACGCCATCTTATTATCCCGTGGACCTAGCACAGTGCGCTGACATAAAAGTATTCGATTCGTTACGATTTTCTACTATCTATACGCATTTGGTTTAATTTTAAATGACAAGCACAATTAGTATCACCTCAGATATAGATACCTCTTCTTTCATAAATATATGATAGACCTATATCTGTGATTATCCATTACCCATTCTTCTTCTAACTAAATACATAAATAAATATTATGTGCGAAATTTTTCATTACCAATTTAAAAATCGATAGAATTCACATCGCGCTTACTCTGCGCGTCCGTGCAGAACTCTTACAAAAGTAAATAAAATCACTATACGGGAAAATGGAAGTGACTCAATTTATTTGCTCCCAAGTGTAATTTTATCTTGCCTCTAGAGTAAAAAAAGAGTATCTTTTGTACTTTGGCTATTTGTGTTCAGTAGTATCCAAAATGTTAGTACTATTTTGGGACTAGAACTGATTTTAATACGTACATAAATTTTCAGTCACGACCACATCGAGATAATGGTGAACAGCGCGGGAGAACTGCTGTTCTTCCGTCAACGCGAGGGACCCTGGATGCCCACACTGAAGCTCCTGCATAAGTGTAAGTGTTTACCATGTGTGTTTTAATTATGTACAGAGGCCAGCCCATCAAGGTAGGTACCCCAATCTGTCAAACTTTGATAGTTTTTCAACTTTATAACACAAGTATAAGGTTCATGTTTAATTGGGAAAATTTGACAGCTTGGGATAGCTTGATGTGCTGGTATCTGTACAACGTTTACTGTGGGACCAAGCCAGAAATCGTGGAATAAAAATCAGTAGATTTTTTCGAGTAATACGAACATAAATGTATGGATCAACTGGTCCATATTTAGCGATTGTTGTTCATAATGAGGGTTTTATTAACTAAGCTTGAATACCTTTATAAACATCATTCAGAGATACAGACTGATATAGAGATGTAAGGATAAAAAGACAGTAGGTCTACTGCTCTAAATTATATTGGGATGTGGATAAATGCAGGAGGACGACGATTTACGAGTCATGATCATAGAAATATATAGGTAATTAAGTAATATAATTTTGTGTGTATATTCAGTAGGTCTCAGAATGGGTCATCGACTATTTTTTGTTTTATATGGCAAAACAGCGATTGCCACTGTGACACGAGAATTTTATATTAAGTATATTAGATTAAGCTGAAGTGTTGATAGTTTTTAAGCTACGTTATTCCTGATTACTACAGGCTAGATTTTATTATTAAAAAAATAAGAATCCGAGCAAAAAGCTCGAACTTTTTTTTAAACCAATTTCGCTCCCTTATTTTTCAGATCCATTCTTCCTGCCAATGCAGCAAGTGGACAAAGGTGCCATACGTTTCGTCCTTAGTGGTGCCAACATCATGTGCCCCGGTCTGACGTCACCGGGCGCCCGTATGACCGGCGTTGACAAAGGCCAGGTGGTAGCCGTCATGGCTGAGGGAAAGGAACATGCCCTCGCGGTCGGATGTACTGCGTTGTCTACTGATGACATGTAAATATTGATCTTTTAGGTTCTGTACCAAAAGGTGTCAACGATAGAGACCCTCGGCTTTACATTATGAGACCGTACAGGCGCCAGTACACACGGCTACACATCAAGCTATACATTTCCAGTTAATGCTGATCTCGCATTGTATAGGTTTTCCGTACAATGCGAGGTCAGCTTATACTGGAAATGTATAGCTTGATGTGTAGCCGTGTGTACCTACATCAAGCCATACGAAACTGACAAATTTTCCCAATTGAATAATGAATGTTCATCATCATCATTTCAGCCGATAGACGTCCACTGCTGGACATAGGCCTCCCCAAGGGGGGGTTTTGCCATAATCGCCACGCTGGGCAGGCGGGTTGGCGATCGCAGTATGGTTGTTACAAAGACACAGAGAACGCTGCTGCCCATTTTCTGGTAGTCCCTTAGTCGCTTCTTACGACACCCACGGGAAGATATGGGATGGTGCTATTCTTTACGTCCGACACCACACGTACGAACGCACGAACGTTATTGTATTGTAATAAAGTTAAAGACCTGTCAAAGAAATTTGACAGAATGTTGTAGCTTGATGACCTAATTCTAAGCAAATATAAGCAACGTTACGTTGCCTAATATTAAGTTCCTATTGATTAACGTCTGCTTAGTTTTGCGTGTCTTAACTTTAAGGAACGTTTGTGTCTGGCTATCCATCACAGTACCTACTGTACGTATCTTTATAACGGAATATTGTAATACTGTGGGCGAAATATAAGGGTGAAGCCAGACGAGCATAAGTTTTTGAGTTGTGAGTCGCGTAATTTCAGTCGCGTAATTTCTGCTACATTCGGTTTCATACAAAAATCCTGTTTCGTTCACACGGCGACGCAAATAAGTTGTCTGCCGACTCACGTGCACAATCCCGGCTGAATTGAGTTCGCGGCAAGAGGGGGGCGAGGAAATCGACATCACGGAACGCGTGGGAGTCAATACGTTAATTTATTCGGCGCAATGTTTGTAGACACGGAAAAATTGATAATTGAAATTCATACAAGACATGAAACTGTCCTCGCATCAGTCGTTCACTGTTGACTGGATTCACCCAGTATTTTCTTCTATCATCATCTTCTGTGTCTTGGCTAGGTATATGCTTCGTAAATACACAATGTGTTTATTATATCCATTGCACTACACAAACACCCAGTACAAGCGTTGAAAAGCAACTGAATAAATTACGCTCGTCTGGCGGCCCAACAGAATTTCTGCCGAGCAGAAATTACGCGACTGAAATTACGCGACTCACAACTAAATAAATTACGCTCGTCTGGGTTCACCCTAAAAAAGATAAACTATGGTAATTTTGCTAGAACAAAATCCTTAGTGCACGAGTCCAACTTGATTTCGACCCCCACAATTACCTACACTTAAAATAACATTTCTTTTTTCTGTTTTCAGTGCCAAAGTGAATAAAGGTGTTGGCATAGAAAACTGTCATTATCTCAACGACGGCCTGTGGCAGATGAAACCCGTGAAATAATTCAACTCGCTCGAATGTGTCCACCTGGTGTCCACGTAACTTAATATTACTAAGCTTTCTTAATAAAGATAAAATTCTAAAAGTGTTTTGTTGTTTAATTTCAAGCACAAATCGGTACTTTGACACCACAAATTAATTGACATACTTTTTATGAGCTGGCAGCACGCGATTTCTCCATAGATTTTGTATGGCAATAGTAAAATGTGACGTCACATTTTTGCATTAATCAAGTTTTTGAGGTTAATATTTAAGTGTTTTTTATTTATAGAAGTTGTGTCTTGGAATTATCGTTCAATCATGGTGTCGAGTACACCCAGTAGGGTATTTTACTCTAAATGAGAAAAAAACTATAAATATATTGTTGTGATAGTTTAGGCAAAAAGCAGTCGTAAAATGTTATTTTTAGTTCATAAAATAACAAAATATTTGTTTAAATACAATTCAAAGTTTTCAGTTTGTTTAATCTGTAGAGCACCATGAAATAGTAGCCGCCATGTTATAACGCCATACGGCTGTGTAAACAAAAAAATGTCAACTGTCAGTCAACCGATTGGCGTATCTAAGCTTTGTACTTTTATTATTTTCGTAACCAACGTAATTTTTTAATTATTACACCTATCACAAAATATTATTTAATTGTTTTTATATTATATTCAATTAGATATCATAAATTATAGCAGCGCAATTGTGACACAGCGAACTGACGTCATTTCCGCAGAGCAATATGGCGTCCACTACAAGGCGTATTCGTCAAACTACACGCGTTTGAAAATTTAAAATTTAGATGCATTTTTACGGCACTGAATAGAAAAAAATGTTTTTGGTGGCATATTAGCACTACAGCATTTAATTAAGACACTTTTCAAAAATGGGTGTAATACCCTAGTAAACACACGTTAAACACGTATTTAAGCACTGCAATGTGATTACTTGCCAGGCCTCATTTATCTCAAATTCTCAATTGCTTCCGCCAGCCGCAGGTTACATACATGCATTGTGTAAACAAACGAGGTAGAAATATTGTGTTACACGCATCTCGGTACACAATAGATGACCAGTAACCAACCCGACCGCTAAATTAAATTTTATATTTCCATCGAGTCGCAAAAGTCCCGCCTTCTTGGAGTGTGACAATGAGCAATGGAGCGCAGCATTCTGGGTGTAAAAAGAACAGACTACGAAACACCACGCTGCGCTTCAAAACGGGGATTAAAGACGTGGGTTAAAAAGCTTCCCGGTTCAAATGGGTGGGTCACGTCGGCCGCGTGCAATTGCATAGTGACCGCTGGGCAAACGTCCACGCAATGTGTACCTGAAGTTGGTCGGCGTCACCAAAGCCGGCCTAGGAAGAGGTAGCAAGTTGACCTAGACGCTGGGCTGGTTTCAGGTGGCGCAATAAAATAATATAATATATAATAAATTAATATTATACCTGGTTATTGTTGATCGAAGCGTGGAAAGATTCTGGAGAAGCCTTTACCCAGCCGTCTTAGATCATTGCAGTGAAACATCACAGGCTAACAAAAAAAAAACATAATAATGCTCAAGTAACATATTAGTAGCACCGTGCGTGTATGGTGTAGCCAAATTGTTGAAATTGTGAATGTGAGGTGAGGTGCAGTTTCACGAAATCACGATAGTTCACGACACGAACGATTGAAATTAAAGTACCCGCCAAACGATGTTGCGTTCCGTGTTCACCATTGATAAAAAATCTGTTTATATCACGTGTTGTAAGTGTTTACAATACTATGTGAAACACTACAGGAAAGAATCTTGTACTTGTTCTGTATCTGTTTTATTTATGATATGTTTTTCTTAGATCTAATAGATAGATAGATCTAAGTTGAACTATAATTTTATTTTGTGAAAAATGTCATAGAAGTTGGACTTTGTTCACTCACTAAATTGGAGCGCATCAGCGCAGCGCAGACAAATTGTTTTTAAAAATGGCGGCGGCACTTGTTAGTTCGTCTCGTCAGGGTAAATAAAATACTTTTTAAATAAAAATCACTATGTTTTTATCATAAGTTGTGAATTAAATGAAATCAAATAATCGGCTTTAATTTTATACATAGTTATGTACTGAAAGTTCCAAGTTAAAAAAGTTGTTTTACGTGACGATACTATCAGCTGTTCGTGAGTTGGTTTTAAATATTTTTGAGTAATTAGTTGTAAATAGGACATCTAATTTAATTATTTCTGTGAAAACTGGTAGCAAAAACTATTACGAATAGACCTTGATGCTGAACGTTATGCAATAATGCTGCTAAATATAAAAGTTCAAAGTTCACTCTGGTTTGTTTTGGTAATGTTTTTAAATTTTATTTTTTTTAACTTTCAGTGGGGAGGCTAACTAAGGCCGCCAAGAGGCTGTATTCGGATGCTTACCCAAAGATAACGACTCATTACACAATACACCCCAGAGATAAGGACCCACGATGGAAAGGTAAGTGATAACCTTCAGTTCAAATAATCAACAAAATTAACGTCATTACCTTGATAGCAATAATTTATCATCTTAATGAAAGAAAAATGTCCCAGAAATAGTTACCGACAAACGAAATTTTAGGTGTAGATTATTATGATTCTTATCATTAGCCTTAATTACATACTGTTTAAACTATTCACCAAAGTTATCTGTTTGTACTCAGTGACTCCCTCTAATTTTTAGTTAACGTTGCTAATAAATACTCAATGGAGAACTTCAATCATGCCTGTCCTCATGGCAACAACCCCCCATTCAATTAATTTAATTATTATCATATCACTTACTATCTGGCATTGATAAAGTAAATGGCATTAATATTGCATTACAACTATTCTCAGCCAGTAGAAATTCGAAAGTCTGTTTTATAGCTGATGTTGACTTCTGTTCTTATCCAATTGAATAAAATCCCTAATGTCTAGACATCAGTATGGAGAGAGTAGCGGAGGAGACGGACATCCTCATCATTGGCGGGGGGCCCGCTGGGATGGCTGCTGCCATCAGAGCTCGCCAGATTGCAGAGGAAAAAGGAGCTGTAAGTATTTGTCAATGTGAATGTATCCTTCCATTGTACAGTGGAATGTGGATCTACATAAAATACAATGGTAGTTTTACTATTGATGATTGTGGCATTTTATGAGAGGTTCTACTATTAGATTAACAACCATTTAAGATGTAAATTGTATTTACACTACACTAACAATGAGATTTAAGTTATAGACCAGTTCGTAAATTCTATGGAGCATCATAAGTAAATCAGAGATGTAGTTGATTGTTAAAAATTATCATATGTTTAGTCTTAGAACAGTATTGAGCCCAACTACTGTAGAAAACAATAATAACAATCAATATAAAAAAAAGAGAAAATGCCAGAAGAATTATCTATGTTAAAAGAAGAAGCAAGTTTGCCCTGCTTTTTTGCGTGTTCATCAATCATCCATCCGCTATCCATTCGAGAGCTAAGTTAAGTAAGCATAGCAGTTCTTCATCAAGCAATCTTTATTAATTTACAGGAAGTAAGAGTGACACTTTTGGAGAAAGCGGCTGAAGTAGGTGGCCACATATTGTCCGGTGCCTGCGTAGACCCGATAGCCCTGAACGAGTTGATCCCGGACTGGAAAGACAAAGGAGCGCCCATGAACACAGGGGTGACTTCAGACAAGTTCGGTCTTCTCACTAAAAGTGGCAGGATACCAATCCCTGTGTTTCCTGGTAAGTTTGTGATTGGCTGAATACATATTAATGAACATAATAAAAAAACAAATTATAATTGAAAAAGCAAATTGTAATTGTACATAAGTTGCATTCCGGAATGCTTTTTAATAATTTCAAATTTTTGATGTAGAAAGTCCCAAGTCCCAACTGGGATATATGTGACGTTCTTGAAGATTTATAATGTCATTTTTTGATAAAGTGTGTCCGGAGTATGTCTATGAGAGATTATTTATTTGAAATGTAATTTTTTGATAGAGTGTGTCAGGAGTACACATATGAGAGATCATTTATTTTAAATGCTAGAAGTAAACCGGCTTCATGTGAGTCTGTTCCAGAGCATCTTAGCTGCGCAAACGTTGGGCGCAGCTAGGATGCTCTATCAGGCTACAGACAAGCTGGTCAATGAGAGTTAGTGGAGCAGCGAAAGTACTATGGGACTGACATAGTTGTGCAACGATTCAAAGTCCCAAAAATAAAGAAAGAGGAAAAAATAAAATATGAACCACATTCTATTATTTAAAAAGTTTTCAGTGAAAAAAATATGTGTAAGTATTTAAAAATCCTTTCTACAAATAAGAATGAAGAAAAACTGATAGTAATTGTCTATGAAATATTCAAATATGGGAGTGGCTTTGTTTTAAACTATGTACAGTTACAGTACGGTCATTGTATCTTGGCGGTCCTGAAGTTAGCCGATTAGGTGCACAGTAGACAATTTCGTTCCTAAAAAATCCATTGCGCAGCCAAACAGCTAACTTCAGGATCGCCAAGATACGTCGGCCGTACTGTACAGATAAAGAAAATGCTTGACTGTTTTAAAAGCAGACTTGGGCTTTCTTGGTTAAGCTTACAACCTAACCATGGTTATTACAAACAGCAGCTAAACAATAGCATACATTTTTATATCCACAGGCTTACCTAACTACAACCACGGCAACTATGTAGTGCGATTGGGACACCTTGTGAGGTGGCTCTCGGAGCAAGCTGAGGCAGCTGGAGCAGAGGTATGATTGATATTATTAATAACTAGCGATCCGACCCGGCTTCGCCTGGGCCTATAGCCTTCCTCGATAAATGGACTATCCAACACAAAAAGATTTTTTCAATTCTAACCAGTAGATCCTGAGATTAGCTCGTTCAACCAAACAAACAAACTCTTCAGCTTTATAATATTAGTATAGATGTGTAATCACGTAGTCTTTTTTGTAAATGTGACATATTGTGCAGATCTGGCCGGGATGCGCGGGCGCAGACTTGATATACCGTGACGACGGTTCCTTGAAGGGCGTCGCCACCGGTGACGTCGGCATCGCTAAAGACGGCAGCCCTAAGGACATGTTTGAACGAGGCATGGAGTTCCACTCAAAGATCACTATCTTTACTGAAGGTAAGATCTTAATTTATCGCCCCAATTAGTGTTTACAATTGTTAAAGTCAGCGTGTGGAACAAAGAAGTTTTTAAGCCAGTGTTTAAGCCAATATTGGGCAATTTCTGGAGGGCTTGGATCAGCCAATCATATCATCAGTATGACAAATGAAGCTTTATGCTATACTAGTTTTCGTCCGCATAAATATCAATAAAGGCAGACGCAGAAAAAGTAACGAATTAAAAAGTAGGCTATGTCTTTTTGGGATTAAATCTTACTCTGTACCAAAGAACATTGGTCAAAGTATGTAAAGTTTTATGACCCTCGGCTTTAAAAAATATGTTTCCAAAATTCAAATTCATATCTTTATTGCATATCACATGTGTATAAAAGGTCTTAACAATTATAATATTATAGTTCACATGGACCCTGTCGGGCACAACAATATAATAAAATATGAGTAGTAGCACAATAAAAAAAAAACAAATAAAAAGATATAATTAAAAATCATTAAAAATTCAATTCAATTAAAATAAATAATGTCACAAATTAAAATTAATGTCATCTAAATTCAATTACAAGCTCAATTAAATATAATCATATAAATAAATAATATTAAAATCATGATCATCCCAATTCGATGTTGTCATTAAAAAAATAATTTAGTGAGTAATAACATTTATCCACCAATAGTTTTCTAAGCCGTTTATTAAATATTTTGTCATTTTGTTCCTCTTTTATGTCATTTGGTATTTTATTATATATTTTAATTGATGTTATGTATCCTATTTGGGATTCCTATTCCTATTTGGGATTGATAATTGTGCCCAGGGGAACATATTAATCTATACAGTTTTCATGTTCGCGATATTTTATAGTCGGGTCACAGCATGTATGGGCTGTTACCGACGTTCTTTCTACGTAATTTACCACCACCCACTGAACACACAGAATTACTTTCGCATTTATAATATTACTTTGAATTAGACACATCAGAGGGCTAATTCACGTAATACAATGCACGCGCCGATGAAGTTGTAGTGCAGTTGCAGTTAAGTTCAAGTTTGAGTGATAAACGGTATTCTTGTAATTTTTGAACTGCGCTTAAGCTGCGCGTGAACTGCACGTCAACTTAACGACAACCAAACTCTACCAAACTTACTTAAGGTGTAGCCCTTAGAATAATAACGCATAGAAACCTAGTACGAGCTTCAAAAGTACGAGTATTCAAACTCGACCATAGATGGTCTAGTTTACGCAGCGAGCCGTCAGTGCTCATAATATTAAAATAATAACCCAGTACATATTTTAATGCTTTTTAACTGTTATTTTGAGACGTCAAACGAATAGTAGAATACCAATCATGTTGCGTTCCGAAGCAAGCACCACTGAGGCGCAACAGTAGAATGCCGTTAATGCCGAGCGCATTAACGGCATTCTACTGTTGCGCCTCAGTGGTGCGTGACGCAAACTTGACGCAAGCGTGTCTGACATCGGTAGAGAATACGGTAAGCGTTGTTTTGATCGAAACTTAACCGCAACTGCACTGCAACAACACTTCTTTAGTTACGAGAATTAGCCCACTGAACGAAACACATGTTATTATTCATCTTACTTGAGACAATGATACATCATACATACCTTCAACCAGGACCAATTTGCCGACCAAAACCCCTCTTATTCAGGTCGAAATGGATATATTTACATGTCACTGACGTGAACATTACACTTTGCTACAAACAATGTTTTTATGATCTTGAATGTATTTAGAGTTTTAATTTTAATTTTGAGTGTGTGACTTGACTATCGCCTTAGGTTAACACCTGTAATGATAGTTTTAAGGCATTTAACTTTTTTTTAATGTTGTTATAGGCTTGCGTTTGGCCGCAACTCACCTAATCTTAAGTGATGATGCGGCCTAAGGTGGAGCACGCTTGCCTAGGACATTACATTCTGCTATCAATTTATCATTCATCTGCTCAATTCTAGGTTGCCATGGCCATCTGACAAAGATGATCTCAAAGAAGTATGATTTGAGAGCAAACAGTGAACCGCAGTCATATGGTATTGGACTTAAAGAGTTGTGGGAAGTTACACCAGAGGTAAGTCTGAATTATATTTTTTTAAACCTGCCTTTGTAATTTGATTTCCGTAGCTTTATAATATCATATTTTTTTTATAATTATGAATTAAATGATGGTTAAGAAGAAAGTTATTAACTAGAATCGGCTGCGTGTTTCTGAAATACTCATTAATTTAAATAATTAAATTAATTATTTATTATTATCTTATTTTTACTTCATGGTACAAAGACGAACTTAATTAACTGCCCCACTGTCAAAATAACAACAGCAAATCAAATCACTAGATTTTGAGCAGCAATATAATGAAAAAACTAACAGAAATAGAGTTGATAACACTAAATTGCGTTGAAGATAATAAATGCTGCTTAGAATTATAATAATCTTGTACCCAATTTGAAAATTCTATTTGTAAACTGCTCAAACAGGTAGAAAAAGTAATAAAAATGTATATACTTTTTAATATACATAATAGGGTATTACATCAATTTTTGAAAAGTGTCTCAATGAAATTCTGTAGTGCTAATATGCCACCAAAACAAAACACAAAATTTTTATTCAATCGATAAGTGCAATAAAAATTGCATCTAAATTTTAAATTTTTAAATTTCGCGCGTAATTTGACGAAAACGCCTCTTACTGGACGCCATATTGCTCAGCGTAAATGACGTCAGTTCGTTTTGTATCAAATGAGCTCATATTAAATATGATAATTGTATATCATTTAAAAATAATTAAAGGCATATTTTGTAATAGGTGTAATAATGAAAAAATTACGTTGGTTACGAAAATAATAAAAGTGCAAAGCCTATATGACGCCAATCGGTTGACTGACAGTTGTCAATTTTTTGTTTACACAGCCGTACGGCGTAACAACATGGCCGCTACTATTTCACGGTGTTTTATAACAGATTAAAAATACTGAAAACTTTGAATTGAATTTAAAAATTGGTTTTGTTATTTTATGAACTAAAACTTACATTTTCCGACTGCTTTATGCCTAAACTGTCTCAATAACATATTTATAGTTTTTTTTCGGATAGAGTAAAATACCCTATTATGATTTGTTTATCTATAACTTAGAATGCTCTTTACTTTTTACCAGAAACACAAACCCGGCCTAGTAGAACACACAATCGGCTGGCCTTTAGACAAGAACACATACGGAGGCTCCTTCATCTACCACCTCAACGTGGCGGAGGGCGAATCACCTCTTGTGGCCACGGGCTTCGTCGTCGGCCTGGACTACACCAACCCTTACCTCAGCCCGTTCAGGGAGTTCCAGAAATTTAAGACGCATCCTTACATTATGCCTATGTTTGAAGGTAAAAAAATAACATGATTTTCAATTTCGATAACCCTTGGGGTAGACTTATGCCCAGCAGTGAGTGTCTAAAGTTGGTCATGATGATGATGATGATATATACGACGTCTCAGAACGGCCGACCACCGACTACCCAAAGTACGAGTAGGTCTCAGCTTTCGTCACTTACAAAGTAAAAAAAAAAAAAATATTTTCTGTCTGTGGAAAATCTTAATGGATGGAAGGTATTGATGTCGTATATCTAGTGACTAAACCCTAATTTATGTTTTATAAATAGATCACAATTATTTTGTGACATACATGGTAAAGATAATTTTATTTTGCAAATCGTCGTCTTAGAATGAAAAGCTCGGGAATGCAATTTTGATCAGTTTCATTTTAATACATTTTTTGACAGAAATTACCTAAACAAATATATCTTATGCATCTGAAAAAATATTAGAATAGCATACTAAAAACAAATTTAATAAAGCTGTGGTTTAACATTTTACAGGGCGTAGTTTTTTCGTCCTGAAGTAAAGTTAGCACTTTCGCATATACGAGGTTTCTACTCTAAGACGACGAAATATGGGTAACAGCAATATTGATGATAAAATAGAAGAGTTCATCCATATTTTACCATGTAGGCATGCAAAAGATTTAAAACATTCAACATTAACTAAATAATGAAATACAATTTTAAAATATTATACAATTACACTACCTAACATAACAATTTATTGTCAGGCGGCACGCGAGTGGCATACGGTGCCCGTGCGCTGGTGGAGGGGGGCTGGCAGTGCCTGCCCGTGCCCGTGTTCCCGGGGGGAGTGCTGGCCGGGGACTCCGCCGGCTTCCTCAACGTGCCAAGGATCAAGGGCACCCATAACGCGATGAAGAGCGGTAAGCACACTTTATACATGTCCTCCATGCCTTACAATATATACTTTTGTATTTAACTAGCCTGTACCCGCAATTTCATCCACATGAATTTTCATACGATTCCCAATTTTTTGGATAATAAAATGTAGGTAATATAGGATAAAGCACTGAATGATAACGTTGGTTCAAAAAAACAAACTCTTCAGCTTTATAATTCAAATTTCTTCAAAACTAAACTACTCCGATACTGAAGAATTCCTCATACATCACACACCACACTAAATACTAATACTACCACACATCACACAGACTTACTCGTATACGCCTATAAATCCATGCTTTTATTAATTGTTTGTATAATGACTAAACATATTTGCACGTGCTATTGTAATTCTCCAACTGCGACAGGGGCCCGGAACTGTTTATCCTAAACACAAGCTATAGTACGTGCCACGTAAGGTGAGACTTGACACAGACTTGCGCAGTACTCGACTTAAAGGTCTCTTACCTTTAAATCGAGTACTGCGCAAGTCAAATCAAGTCTGTGCCAAGTCTCATCTTTCGTGGCGCGTACTATACCTACTAGTAGTAGTAGTATATCTAGGAGAGCATTAATCCTCCCACTAACTAGACGTAAGACAATCTCCTACTATTATTTTATTACTTCGCCATGTATCTAGTCTTAGTTAAACAATAAACTTTATTATTATTCTCATTTATTCATTGTATATACATATTCCAATACATTTTTAAATATTTGAAAATATAACAAATATTATTATATTATAAGTAAAGTATAAAAAAATATCATAATAATAAAATAATAATAATTTATTTATTTAAAATGACAACAAAGGTCCGCTGGTTAGTAAAAAACTTATGAACTAAGGGTTAGTATTTAATAATAATTAGACAATTTACATTCACCCCTGCCGCACGAGCAACCTGACAGCGTGTTTGAATATAAGTGCATCACGCTGCTCGGCTATGGCTTTCAAAATGCTGTTGCTGCTCGCTCTCATTCTGCTTATTAAGGATGCGGTCTTTTTCCTTAAAATGGCGTAACAGTCGTCAGTTCGTGCAACAGCAAACATACTAGACGCGCTGCAGAACCGAGGCAACCTCAACAGGTTGACTCACAAACTGCCCGTGTAGAACGCTTGACAATAAGCTTTAAACAGCGTTATTTTGACCTCGTTACTTCAACGAGCGAATCTATGAGCTAACATGTTGCATCTGGCTGCTAGTGCCCTGCGCTCACGACCAATATCTACATGATCTTTGAGGTCCTCAGTGACATAGTGTCCCAAGTATTTAAATTGGGAGACCCTTTCATGTGCTCGTCCGTTGAGGGATATTGAGGGCTCGTAGTTTAGATGTTTCCCAGGGGCCGCTAAGATCATGTATTCACTTTTTATTTCGTTGTACAACAGGCCGTGAGTAGCCGCATACCTTTCACATAAAGGGGTAAAGTTTGTCTGTAAGACGTGATCGCTGGAAGTACTGTATGAATTCTGTATTTTCATTACAGGTATGTTGGCGGCGGAAGCTGCGATGGACCTCATCATATCCGGGGAGGCGACACACGATAAAGGAATCGTGCCCACACAGTACGAGGACAAACTCAAGGAGTCCTACGTTTATAAGGAATTAAAGGTACCTGTTATTATTACCACATATATTTTTTATGTTGCTAGCTGACCCGACAGACATCCTGACCTAGCCTTTTTTTTTTCGAGAATTTTTAGGATTTTTTCATCGTTTAAACTTTCCCTGGACTTCCAAAATTTGCCAAATCGGTCCAGCCGTTCTCGAGTTTTAGCGAGACAAACGAACAACAATTCATTTTTATTATATAGACTAGCTGACCCGACAGACGTTGTCCTGTCAATTGTTTTTTTTTTTAATTTTACAAAAAATACAACCGTTAGCAATCGGCGCACCCCTCTCGAACCGTGAACTATTTATCTTGTAGTTATAAAATTTACTTTAAAGCATGCTTTTTAAAGTCCAGACTTGATCGGCAAATTATTTGCAGTATCGGAGCGGCGGTGTGAGCGGTGAATGACCTTATCATCACCGTCTTCCTGCCCTTATCCCATGTTATTTGGGGTCGGCATAACACGTTTTCTACTTCCAATCCCGTCCTGCCAGCCATCATGATATCACTGACCCTTCTCTTTTTTTTCTATTTTACAAAAAAGACAACTACCTTCAAAACAAAAAGTGATAAATAACTTTAGCACAGAACACACACACATGACTTTAGTTTCGGATTGTTTGTTGTTTTGCATTGCCACCGACACAAAGGTGGTTGCCTTTTTTTGTAAAAAAGATTTTTATTTTTCGCTTTTTAGTACCTCCTTATCATTCATATACGACAACACAGTCAAAACAGAGATGGAAAGTACAAGATTGGAGAAACTTAAAACATCATCTAAGTGTAATTTTTTGCTTTCCGCCGATTATTTCTGAAAGTGCTGAATCAATTTCGATATGGTTCCAGCCCTGAGCCACACACCCGATCCATAAAAAAAGAATTGCAAAAACCGAGAAATCGCGTAACAAATATACAAAAAAAAAAAACAGTCGAATTGAGAACCACCTTCAATAAAAATATAAAAAAGAATAAATAGTATGCACAGGAAAATTATAGATTCACGACTACTGTCAAACTCTTTGGTCACAAGCGTTTCATCCAAGGCGAAACGATTCCCTTGGAAGACCTTAATGGTGTAAATAATAGTGATGTAATAATTCCAGCAAGTCCGCAACTGCAGGCCGTCGTTCCACACGTCGCTGGGGCTGTACGGCGGCGTGGCCTACTCCGCCTTCAGCACCCTGCTGCGAGGCAAGGAACCCTGGACGCTCAGCCATGGAGGTCAGTTACCATAGCTTGTAGCCTAATACCACAGATATAGATAGACCTATACCCTGTTCACAATAAGATTAGACATAAACACAAACCTTTTTTACAGTCCCTTCAACCGATTTTGACTTCTATTCGGTAGGCTTAAGGATGACATTAGAGGCAAAAAAGTGGTTACAATAACAACTGTTTACTGCAGTTGCCATTTGTCATGCTACCAACGCAATATGAGTCAAAATCGGTTGAACGGACTGTAAAAAAGGTTTTTGTAAATGTCTAATCTTATTGTGAACAGGATATAGATAACGCAAGAGCAACTACTTGGCGTGCCTATTTTCGTGCCTAACTTACGATAAAAAATCGTTAGTGAAAAAATAAAGTAAACGTTTCCTTCCATCGGTAAGTCATTTTGTCATTAATATTATGCGTAATTAACTTAAAAAACAATTATTTTTAATCTCCCCGCCCCCCTGTGTTCCCTCAGTAATACCTGGTAATACCAAATTTAGGAAAAACAAAACATGCGTATTACGTTGTGACGTCCAAAAAATAGCACGCTTTGTTTTCATACAGATCGTGATACTTGCGTTATCTAGGTCTATCTATATCTGTGCCTAATACTGACCGTGAGCCTCAACTATAAAACTTGTACAACAATTTCCATAAAAAAGTTTATCTATATACTATGTATGTATTTAAAATGTGTTTGAGTATGTATATCAGCTGTCTGACACCCATAGTACAGGGTCTCCCTAGTTTGGGGTCAGATGGCCGTGTGTGAAATGTCCCCACATATTATTATTAAAATTGGTTGCCTGTAAAGTCGGTTTACGGACGATAGTTTTACGTGATAACGTCATAAAGAAACATAATGGCTAACATAAGCAAATAATGGCTTCCGTCGAGGTGGGCGGAGCTTATTGTAGACGCTTGGGCCGATCGTGCCTCTCTATCGCTTGTTCCACGCTCTCGCTTGCACGCTCAAGCTCAGGCGGAAAGTGGCACTTTCTCGTGTGTGCAGCCGATGTTCATCGATTTATAAGACGTTATCACGTCAAAAAGGACCATAAAGTCACAAATAATTTATTTCAATTAGTGTATATTGCTGTGTGGTGCCAGCCGCTAATAGAACCCATTTCTACCCGTGGGTGTCGTAGAAGGCGACAGATGGATATTGACCAGAGGCTAGGCAGCATCCTTCAGAGTAGGTACCATAATATCTACTACAATCGCCAACTTGCATCGGTCGGGCATGGCTATTACGGCTGAACCGCCCCTTGGGGGAAACCAATGCCCAGCAGTAGGCGTCTTAAGTTTGACATCATGTTGATGATGAGACTATTAAAAGACACTTGAACGTCTTTACAAGAAAGAAAAAGAGTTAAATCCAGCCTTCCTAAAGGTAGTTTCGTATGGAGAAGAATGCGCAGGAAAGTTCATACTATAATTTGAATTTACAGTACATACTTTAATTATTTTTTAACTTGTGTACCTTTTACTTATACATATATACTTCTTGGTTTTAAATTTCTAATTTTGGTTTTTTTACGTTCGCAGAATAAATGGCTTCTGGCATGTAATCTCTTCACCGCAAATAAATGAATAAATTTATAAAAAAACCACTTCCAGGTGCCGACCACGCGAGACTGAAGCCTGCTAAGGAATGCCAGCCGATTGAGTATCCCAAGCCCGATGGTGTCATCACCTTCGATTTACTGTCTTCAGTTGCTCTTACTGGTAACTTAATTTAATTTAATTATTAAATAAATAGTTAGAGCTCAGTTTAAATGGACTTATTTAAATATTTTTATATATATCTAAAAAAGGATAGTAGTATTTACCGGTAGTTGTTGGGAACGATATTCTCGAAGTCGTCGAGCACTATGTTTGCATCCAACTCAATCCAACTCGGATATGCAGCATTCGGGAAACTACGATTTATCTTTTCGTCCAAAAGTAGGCAGGTGATAAAATCCGGAACGAGGAATGAATCACATTGACATCAGGGTACTGTGTGACCTCACTTATATACCAATTTAATTGACTACTTAACTATTTATTGATTTAAAGCAACAAAAAATCTAATTTTACACTTAATGCAAAATTAATCGGGTTTTTAGGGCTAAAATTAAGTAGGTAGTACCTATTCTTTTTTAGAGAAGTTGTGTCTTAAAATTATATATTTTTTTTCTTATTATTAATTATTATTATTATTAATGTTATGATCTTAATAGACTTATGTTATTATTAATTTTCTCTGTTGTATCGGTTGTACCTAATTATTACTCCTTTAGTCTGCAAAGTCGAAATCAAATGAATTATTTCAATTAGACCAATTTTTAGGCACTTTTTAACGTCATGTAAGATAATTGAAGTTGCCCCTTCCAAAAGGCAGTTTCGTATGAAAAGAATGGGCAGGAAACTCATACTTTTTAATCATTATAAAAAAGTATTTCCAATATTTTGCATTTACAGGAATAATAATTAATTATACGAAAATTCAATTTACATTGCATAAAAACCTTGAAAGCAGCTGAAGTAGAGCAAACGCGCAGTTTCTACATTCTGTCAACTGTCTTAACTTTCTAACAGCATAAGCCACTGAGCTTTGCCGTCCCGCCAAAGTTAGGGCTTTTACACACGAGCGGCATGTTGCCAACAGCAGCCGTCGACATGCCAACTTAAGAGCGCCCTTCCCCATCGAACGATCTTCAACGCGAGCGTAATTGAAAATTTTTATGTTTCAACCTACGCGTGAGTGAGAACTCGATAACATCACAGGAAAATTGGCAAGCGGAAATTTCACAAAACTTGTTCCAGAACATACGTGTTTTTAAAAAAGCCTTACAAGTTTTTGGTAAAAATGGTTGTAATTTAGAATCTCCATTACATGGACAAGGTTTCTATGAAGCTATTTTTTTTTGCTTTTTCAATATATGAGTGCATTATGAACGGCCAAAGTTCAGATAAAATAGTGCAAAAAAACTGTTTTTCGGACGTGTTTACTGAATTTGTTTCTTAAAAAAGTTTATTTTTGGCTCATACAAACCTAGATTTAAACCACAAGATACCAGTGTGATAAAAATATTTGGAAAATAATTTGTTATAACGCCGTAATCGCGTATCGACGCGTCGACTGCTGCCGCTGACGCGTGCATGCTTGCATGCTTCTTTCAAGCTTAAATGACGTCGCCATTGTAATTTATTTTCTTATGTACTAGGCACGAACCACGAGGCGGATCAGCCAGCACATTTGACCCTGCAGGATGACTCGGTACCAGTCAAGCAGAACTTAGGAGTCTATGATGGACCTGAAGCCAGGTTCTGCCCAGCAGGTTAGTATATACGGTAGAAGTGTATTCTGACGCAAGCTTTTGCCTTCACACATCTTTCACATCATTCTAAACCCCAGCATAAACATTTTAAGAAGATTTTGGTTTTTTAGATTTGCTCTATCATTCAGTATGACCGTATTGCACTTTTGTGTGGAACAGTTTTTTTACCCTAAGCCTATGTGGTCCCACTGCTGGGCAAAGGCCTCCCCCAAGTTCTTCCACAAGTATTTTTTAATAACCTATGAAAAATTTCATCTCCGGAGTCCTAGAATCATGTATTGAATCCTTGAGGTAACACATCATGTAATCTTCTACATAACTTGTAGTTTTATTACTTAGTGATCCGTTGTTCATTAGGAATTTCTCAGTAGCTGCCCGGAGTACTGGACTTAAAACCTAATTTGTGATTACAGGTGTATATGAATTCGTGCCTATGGAGACCGGTGACGGACAACGTTTGCAAATCAACGCTCAAAACTGCATACATTGTAAGTAGCATGTTTTTTACATGGTGGTAATTGGCAAAAAAAATATGTTTTTCTTACTCCTCCACTGTTATTTTCTGATTAATTTCGTTGCGGGATCCAAGACAGTTGTAACGTTCCTCCGGGACTCGTCGAGCTTCATTGCCTCGACGCTTTACTAGTGGTCGCCACTGTTGATTCTGGCTTTCAGGAGTTGCAGTGGTTTAGAAATAGTGTAGCAGGCAGCAGGTGTGTGTCTATTTTATTTATTTATTTATTCAATAAAGTACACCAACAGCATATACAATAGGTATACATAACATTCACAATTGTGTACATAGCGACAGAGCTGCTAAAAAGCTAAAAGTAAAAACAAGATAACATCAAAACTAAATTAAATTAAATTAAACACAAATTAGTGAAGGGTATCATGAACGTGTTGGAAGTAATAAGAAATCAAAGTAGTTGTATACAAAATATTACAACAGAAATTAGGTAACTGAGAAATCATAACAATCAAGTATTTTTTTTCGAATACCACCCAAGGTGTCATGAAATATGTCCAGATTTTTTTAATTCAATGTTCTAATGAGCGGATCATGGGCACCAATGTTAGTAGTTAGTGTCCGAATTAAAAAAAATGCTTTTTACATTAAAACTGAAATAAATGCCCATTGGGTACATTTTTTTATGTAAAATCGAGGTCTAAGGGTACACAGAAGGTAGTCGTCATGTTTAATACAAAGATGTTATCAAAAGTTGAAATGAAAATGTCGAACCTTAAGAAACTTTGAGCCTGCAGAAAAAAAACGTGTATTCCCGTTGGCCCCGTCGGCCATGTCCCCTTTAGAGGGGACAAAGGGAATTGAATAAAATAATTTAAATTACTTCCCGTTCCGAACAACGCAACGGTGACCGTTGCGTTAAAGTTGTTATGTTAAAAGCGATATCGTGAAAACTTTACTATACCCGTTGCCGGAATGTACGTAAGGGGGACAAGGGTAATGAAATTTGTGACGTTTCGATGTCCCCGTGACGGGGACAAAATTACGTGGACAACGGGAATACACGAAAAAATTAACCTCATATAGTGTTTTATGAAAAAGCTGCTAATCATGGCCTGCAATACTCAGCTAAGCAATACTTCTTCCTGGCCCTGCGTGCAATATAGTCTTTATGTTATATTTCACTTCAATACTTCTGTACTGTTATAAGCACCCGTAAGAACAATGTTAGTGTGCTTTACGCCCAACTATTAACATGGTTTTTCACACTAAAAATAAAAGTAGTCTGGGCAATAATTTTTGCACAACATTATTTGTCGGCACGGTTGGAACAGTAGCTGAGTAATTGCCTACTGCGCTGCGTGTCGCGGGTACGATTCCCGCACATAACAAATATTTGTATAACCTACAGATAGTTGTTCCGGGTCTGGCTGTTTGTGTAAGTGAGTTTATATGTTTATAAACGCACCCAAGATACAACAGAAATAAATAGCAGGGCAAAAAAAATTGTCCTTATCGATGTCGATAACACCCTTTAAAACTATACCCTAGCGCGTGCCCTAATAATTATGACAACACAACATTACTATGTTTGACGAGTAATCTTAACGGCTTACTTTACACTCCGTATATTTTTTTCATAGGTAAGACATGTGACATCAAAGATCCATCGCAGAACATAAACTGGGTTGTTCCCGAGGGTGGCGGTGGGCCAGCCTACAACGGAATGTAAACAGACTGCCTTACCATAGACGAGGGAGGAGCAAGCCCTTGTCTATGCTATCCAAAAATAATAAAACCTGTTTTATGTAACCTAACAATATAAATCATTTTTATAGTGACTATTTCAGTTGATAATCTCGAATAAGCAAGTAGTCGGTTATTAATTAACATTATTCTACATTTTTCTAGCGATTTAATGTAGTGTATGTTTCAATAAAATTTGTTTAATGTTAACGTCTCAGTATTTTAAGCAAACATGTTCGACAGATTTTAGCCTTATGTGAATAAGTAAAATGTTTCGTTGTTAATTTTATTATTAAAATAAAAAAACCTGACCATCCTTTTAAGGTTCTCGGTAGTCGGGTAATTACTAGAAGTTCTTTATTGATATTATTTAACTATTTCACAACACCTTTATTTATTGATACTAAAAATAATAGAATGTTTATGAAATAATCTAAAGGTTATAAACCAAATAGATAATAATTATAATTTAAAACAACTTGATTTATATTGTTGGTTATAAAAATCAGGTGTAGATAATATTCTAATTAATCTTTGTATAGAAGGAAAGTGTGAACGTTTATTCCACATTTTATGTATGTTAATTATGTACTTTAATCAGGTCAATGAAAAAAATATTTATTTAAATAACATTATCTCTATTAAAATTTGTCAGGCCACAGGCTAAGCCACGTAAAAAGTATGCTTTGCTTTGTGTTGATTTATAACTTACACACATCATAGCATATTTTTTATAACCGACTACAGTACGGCCGATGTATCTTGGAGGTCCTGAAGTTAGCCGATTACCTGCGCAATAGACAATTTCGTTCCTAAAAATTCCATTGCGCAGCTAAACAGCTAACTTCAGGACCGCCAAGATACGTCGGCCGTACTGTACAAAACACGAGGAAGATCTCAAGTCGACCCGTTTCTCTTTGTTTGTAATGCCGTAAGAATACATAAACAAATTTTTGGAGTAGGTATACAAAATTAAATGTCTTACTCAAATGTGACAGAAATGATTCAAATGATTGTAACGCACCATTTCATTAAATTATACATACTTGTACAATTTATTTCACATGTAAATATTTTTGTAATTTCCATAACTTTTAAATAGTAATTATGGATTGCACAAAGTCTGCACTGCTTATCCTACTTTAAAGATTGATAATTATGAAAATAAGTCACGAAAACGACTTTAACATGAAAGCGCTAAGGTAGCCCACGTAAATCAAATTATCTTACGTTTTTTTGCAATTGACTCTTAGCAAAAAAGAACTAGTAGTAGGACTAGTATTATGTTGTATAATAATAGATTTGACGCCCCAGTAACGAATATTTATATACAGAATTTAAATCATTACAATCGTCAATATAAATCGAACTTATAATTGGAATTCGTGGAGTTTCTTGCTCGTTCTTCCTCATAGAGACCTACCTACGTTTTGGACCGAGCAACTAGCTTCAACTTTCTGACTAACTGACCCACTATTTAACAATTCAAAAGTGTCTGAAAATGGTTTCATTGAAATAAATACTTTGACTTGACTTTGATTGGCCGTAAACGTAATGTTTTCATTAAATTACAGCACACTTATGGGTAATTCTAACTTGGAGAGTTATGTTAATGATTTACATATGCGATACCGTTGTGTCTTAGTTGTTTAATTACTGTACATCCTGATACTACGCTGCAAATTGCAAAAAATAGTTTGAAATTTGAAGTATCCTAGCGCTTTAGATGCAAGTGGGCTTAAGTGGTAATGAGTGCAGGTAAATATGAAACTGGCAGCGCAAAATTGTTCTAACGAATCGTACTAAGCCGTACGTAAATATGGTGCTGTATGAGTTTATATTTGTATTTCGTGTAACTGTGTGTATGAGAAAGTCCCCAAATTAGATGTACGTTTGCCCAGCACGGCCCCTCAGAATTTGCATTTATGGTGTACACCATTGCAATGTACTCGCCTCTAGCAGTATATGTACCGATTTCTTTTTCAATGTACCTCTATACTTTTGAAGAAATATGCAAAAAAAGGTGGCCGTGCCAGCCAAACGCTTTCAGCACGGCCCCCCATGTAACTTGAATAATACATACCGTATTAACAAATGTCTATAACTCAAGAAATGTACTCTATTAATACGTTATATGTGCCGCAACAGTTATTGTGAATTCATAATAACAAATAATATATAGATGTGGATAAGGGGCCGTGCTGGAAAAAATAATTTTAAGAAATATCTAAAAAAGACAAAACATACTTAGCCAAAAACTATTAAAAAATAATTGAAGTTTAGCAAGTAACATATGTACCGCATTGATTTCTCATACAACTTGTTATATTGTGAAAAATAAATCTATTTTAGTTCATTCAGCACGGCCCTCTATAGTTGCCTATATCTTTTTAAATAAGCCGTGTATGTTTACAAAATTCGACTTCCTGAATAATATATAGGAGTACATTCCTTTCAACTAAATTGCAATTCTGCTGTATCAATACTTTAGAAGATAAATTCAATCTAAAATATACATACATTAAAACTGATGGGGTGACCATGATTTCATATATTTGGTAGGTAGGTACTATCGGCCAAACTTCCGCATGCTCACCTCTAAGGCGATAATCGCATAGCTCGTCTCATGACTCGATCGCCCGATGCATGCATTTTGACCAATAGGATGCACAAAGCGAGATTTTAGTCATGTCCGTATTAATATAGTGATGTACAGAAGTGTGACACTCACACTAGGCGCGTGCTATGCTCACTTGTTTGTGAGTTATTTCGTGGGAATGTCTGAATATCTGGTTAATCAATAGGACGGCTTAATAGAACGGCCATAAAATACATTCTCAAAAAAATTACAAAATATTTTTATGTTTGTTGTTATTTCTTGTTACACGCCCTGTACTCACACAAATGCATATTGCCTCTAATTGGGCGAAACCAGGAAGGGGTGTGGTCTGTCACTAGCTGCGCTTGCCGCTGAAATATTTTCTTAACTGAGCATGCTTAAGTTTTGTTGATAGTACATAAATGTTCTATATTTATGTACTTATATTAATTAAATTATGTGACTACATTGAAATAAACATTCTTTTTACCCGACTGTACCAGAAGGACGGTAAGGTTTTTCGAGTGAATGAATGTAGATATGTAGCAACCTTCATTTCTTTGGCACGCTTTGTAGTCTAAACGGCTTTATTAATTTCAACTTGAGAGATGTCGTTATATTCGTCTTAATTGTGAGAATGACACAGGGTAGGTATAGGTACCCATCAAAAACATTAAAAATAAAAATAACTGATTCTTGGCGTCAAGTAATTAATCGTTTTCTTTTCCTCAAAGCCTATCTAGTGGGATAATATATTAAATAAACGAATTTCTAAGTGGACTAGCTTTAACTTACGGTTATTGAGACATAGGTTGTTATTCCATGTAAACGAACTAATTTGTGAAATGTAATGAATCTGTGATTTTATTGTAATGTATGATTTTTAAGACTTTGAGCTATGTAGTCTTAGCGACACTAACTTGACACTTGTACGATTATCGACCTATTATGTATAAGTACCTAGTTATCGTTTATATAGTTTACCATATTGTTGATTTGTTTATTTTAATAAAGATTTACTCAATTTAAGCAGTATTTTTTATCCTATTTTCATGTAGAATCATGGTCACCCCATCAGTTTTAATGTATGTATTGAATTTATCTTCTAAAGTATTGATACAGCAGAATTGCAATTTAGTTGAAAGGAATGTACTCCTATATATTATTCAGGAAGTCGAATTTTGTAAACATACATGGCTTATTTAAAAAGATATAGGCAACTATAGAGGGCCGTGCTGAATGAACTAAAATAGATTTATTTTTCACAATATAACAAGTTGTAAGAGAAATCAATGCGGTACATATGTTACTTGCTAAACTTCAATTATTTTTTAATAGTTTTTGGCTAAGTATGTTTTGTCTTTTTTAGATATTTCTTAAAATGATTTTTTCCAGCACGGCCCCTTATCCACATCTATATATTATTTGTTATTATGAATTCACAATAACTGTTGCGGCACATATAACGTATTAATAGAGTACATTTCTTGAGTTATAGACATTTGTTAATACGGTATGTATTATTCAAGTTACATGGGGGGCCGTGCTGAAAGCGTTTGGCTGGCACGGCCACCTTTTTTTGCATATTTCTTCAAAAGTATAGAGGTACATTGAAAAAGAAATCGGTACATATACTGGTAGAGGCGAGTACATTGCAATGGTGTACACCATAAATGCAAATTCTGAGGGGCCGTGCTGGGCAAACGTACATCAAATTAGTATGTAAGTTGTAATTTTAAATGGAAAATCAATAAATTATATTTTAGATACTTATTTTTATTTAATACATTTCGGGTTCCGTACCTCTAAAGGAAAAAAACGGAACCCTTATAGGATCACTATGTTGTCCGTTGTGTGTCCGTCTGTCTGTCAAGACCGTTTATCTCAGCAACGCGTGGAGGTATCGAGTTGAAATTAAAACCACATACTCAAGTCTACAGTCCCTTGAAGCTGTACAAAAATCAAACTTCTAAGTTAACGTGAAAAAAGCGGCCGTTTATGCCGCAAACAACGTAGGTATATTCGACACTCAAAGGAATCAAAATTTATAGGGTAAGTAGGTAGGTACTTCCCGTTGACCTAGAACTATGAAAATTGGCAAGTATTATCGTCTTGTACTACAAATACAGGGAAAAGTCTGAAAACTATACATTTATAATTAAATCATTTAAAAAACATAGTCTTTATTTAAAGTACGTTATCAATCATCGAGGTATGCGCGGTCCTAATTGTATGGGTGACCGAATCACGGAATTTGATCGGAACCCTCGGTGGTCGAGTCCAACTCGCACTTGTCCGGTTTTTTTTTTAACGAAACAATGTGAGTTTCCTGTAATTAGTTACCTAATCAACGGAATACAGGATATGATTATTATAGCATTTGAGAGATAAACTTTTTCCCGATCGACAACAGTGTTGACGACAGTGGCGTTACTGAACGGGAATAATCGCCGCGAGGCTGGTCTCATCATTTTTAACCGACTTCAAAAAAAAGGAGGTTATCAGTTCGACTCGTATGTTTGTATGTATGTATGTTTGTCCGCGATTATCTCCCGTTTGGCTGAACCGATTTTGATGCGGTTTTTAGGAAAGTGTTTGTTACATTCTGGAGAAGGTTTTAATATACAACAACTAGAAATTTTGAAAGCGCTTTTAGAAAAAAAAGACAACAAAAACCGAAAAGACGTTTTCGTTTCTTTCATCTTTGAAGGACTTTAAATCTCTGTTTTAACAGTGTTGCCGTTTCTTAAAGGATTTAGGTGATAAGGAGACACTGAAAAGTGGAAAATAAAAACTTTTTTGAAAAAAGAGAACCGCCTTCAAAAAAAAACTAAAAAGTGATAAATAACTTTAGCACAGAACACACAGGACTTTAGTTTCGGAAGTCGGTGGCAACACAAAACAACAAACAGAACAAAGCCACCGACTTCCGAAACTAAAGTCCTGTGTGTTCTGTGCTAAAGTTATTTATCACTTTTTAGTCTTTTATCAAGTTTCCATAGTATTGTGTTACGGTATTTAGTTAACGGCGGGGACAGGCCGTGTTCCGGAATTAAAAAGGCAGATGTTAAAATCTTTAAAAACACGTTTATTATTCACGAACTACAAGCACAACAGTAGGTAATATGAAGTGTTGAAGGTTCCACAGAGGGCTTCGCAAGCTCGACGAAGATTCTCTTGGGGCTGGCATAAATTCTGATTCGAACATAGTTGTGGGTTCCTCTTCTAAAGCCAGGTGCATTGCTCGCTGCAGGGTAAGTGAAAAATGATTAGAATCACGATATACAAGTTATACAAGTGTATGGTAGAAGGCCCGACAATTATTTTTCTGGGATTTGGGGATCATTTGCAAGTGTTCACATTTTTTTGTGTGTTTTATTCACACAATAACTCAGGTCTTACCTAAGACATACTTATACTGTGCCCAAGACCTGAGTTATAAAAGTACTTTTCTTTTTTTGTTGAACAAAAAAATGTGGGTAAGTATGTAGATACCATTTTATTATAAAAAAAAAATTTAGGTCTAGAGCCCCTAACACATCAAGCCATATCGAATTGTCAAATTTCCCTGATTGAATATGAACCTTATCACTTGGTTTTAAAGTTGAAAATCTATCAAATAAATTTGACAGATTATTGTAGCTTGATGTGCTAGCCTCTGTAGGTACATTACCTACACTCTTGATTATGGTTTCTAAAGTCGTGCGATTATGAGGGTTCTTTTGCATGTGAAGTACAAAATGAACTCTACTACTTATGTATGTAGGTACTAATTTTAAATGTTCACCGTTTTCATAGTCCGTGTAGGGTATGACTGGGTATTTTGAGTTAGAGTCGGCACCGGGTCTGTATTGTCGTCTCTTTCTCCATCAGTAGGAGTTGGTTTTATCCCCTGAAAAAAAAGATGTGTCGTTCAGACGAAGGCGTTGGCGGTCACTTGTCAAATTGACATAATTATACTAACTGACATTATATCAGTTATGTGATGACCTGTACCTACCATATGAACGACGCATAGAGATTTTAATTATGTTAGATTTAAAGCAACTAAGGTTAACTCTTTGTAAGTAGGAAGGAACTAAGGTATAAAACCAAACCATCTGCCTGGCCTTTTCCAACTATATTGGGGTCGGCTTCCAGTCTAAGCGAATGCAGCTGAATACCAGTGTTTTACATGGAGCGATTGTCTGACCGACCCCCACAACCCAGTGACTGGGTAACACGATACCCTTTGGTAACACGGGTTGTCCGACTTTCTGGCTTCAGACTACCCATAATGACTCAGAGATCTACGAATGACAGCCGGCACCAACGGCTTTACGTGCTTTCCGAGGCATGGAGGGGTCTTGGTATGAAATGGATGGTCACCCATCCACGGGACGACCGCGGCAAACTCAGCTTAACCACGACTGATCGATTCGTTCGACTTTTACTTAGCAACGAGGTAAGGTATAAAAACAAAGATAAACATTTATCTACGTGTTAGAAAAGTGAACGCAGTATAACTACTTTGATTGCAGTTGCGACCAGTACCTACTCACTAAATAAACCTATAGTCCTTAAGTTCTAATCAATAGAGCTGATTCCCTTGTTCACAACCTAAACTAAAATTAGACAATTGACATCTCTTACTGCCAGGCAGCTGAAGAAAAGGACAGCGACAGGTAAGAACTAAGTAAGAGATGTCAAATTATTCAATTTGACCATTTTTTTTCTTGACCTTCGCTGTGTTTTTAATCAGTACGTTCTGACATGACAACTATAATTGTTGAATTTTTTAGATCAACTTAAATTGACAGCGCACATTAATATCGGTCTCTTTCTTGTTTTATTGAAGAGAAAGAGATATAAATAGCTTAAAATAAGTTTAGTTCCTGCACAACAGAATTGGCTCCAATAAATATCATATTCGATTGTTGCTGCTTACCTTCGATATGGTCGTTTCAGGCAACTTCTTCTGAACCATATTGAGTGGTGTGACGTGTAGTATGAAGTTCTCCATAATGAACCGAGCTCTGGCGATGATAGGCTCTAAAGCTCTCATTTGTTTCGCTATTTCCACCGGTTTGCTCACAGTCAAGTATTTGCTCACCTAAAAATAGTAATGTACCTATATGTTTCGGGTGAAACCCGAAGTGCGGTTACGACTAGTTTTAATCGGCTAGAACTATGTAGATGTAGCTGGAAGAAGTTGGTTAAACTTAGGTGTAGTCTGCGAGCTCGGGACTTGGGGCACCAAAACATTTTGCAGAAGAAGACGGTCGACGTCAGGCCGATGCGGGACTCCTCTTTATCTAAACTAATATTATAGTGTCTCTTTATCTAAGCTAATATTATAATGAGGAGCTTAGTATTTATGTATGTTTGTAACGAATAAACTCAAAAACTACAGGTCCGATTTCAAAAATTATTTCATCATTAGAAAGATTTAAAATTATTTCATTATTAAAATAAGTCAAAGCAAGCATTTAATTCAATTAAACAATTTACAGCACTTTTGAATTGTCAAGGAGTCGGTCAGAAAGTTGAAGCTATATAGTTGCTCGTTCCAAAACATAGGTGGGTCTCTATGGAGAAGAACGAGCAAGATACTCCACAGACACTCAATGTATACTTACCCTATTTATTGGACACCATCCAAACTTTTTAGTAGTGACAGGATCGGTGACTGTCATCCACATCATGGCCAGAATCCTTGGAAACGTGGTGTGCGGTTCTCCCATCATCACTGCTGGAGTCTTCACCAGAGATTCCAGGTCAGGTTCTGCATCCAACATAGCCGTTTCAACGAGCAACTTAGTGCGCACCAGAGCTTGGATCAGATCCAATACAAGTGTGCCTTCATCGCCTTCTAAATTTCTACAAAAAAAAAAAAAAATGAAATGAGTAAATTTTTGACTCTCAGTAATCGCAGTAGCAAGAACTTCGTATAACTCGACTCCTACCGGCTTTCCTTTGGAAATGCGGAACAAAAGGTAATTTACCGCCAATGAAAAATGGCATATTCAGATTGTCTACTCCCCTGTCTACCTTCCTACATTTTGGGTATGATAAGTAATAAATACTAGAGATGACTAATTAGTTTGGTCGGTTGTCGAATATTAAGCAAGTTTAGAGGCCGCATGGCCGGATATTCGGCCCTATGCGTTATACGTTGTGACGAGTTTCAAAGATTCGGCCGATTTCGGGTGTCATCGTCATTGTCATGTAATCTTGAAGAGTGATTAGGTATTGTTAGAAATGAAACTTTGTACGAGTATGTTTATTGTTAATAAATGGTGTTTGTAACCTCTTGTGGCATGTTTTATCTTGTGTTCATGAGAAATAATTGATTTAATTTTTATCCGGAATCCGGCCTGATAGTAGGTTACTATCCGGTATCCCACCGAATAGTAAAAACTGGTCACAAAGGCCAGATAATGAATAGTTCAAGGATATCCGTTTCATCTCTAATAAATACTACCGCCGTTCTTTTTTTGCCACCAACAACATTGCTGTGCCCGGTGCACGGCAAAAAGTATGGATGGAACCGACACGTAGGCAATTATTTATTATTATTAATTACAAAAAACATGTAGTATATGGACACTTATGTCTGTTATGCTCTATGAACAGGCAGTGTGCAAACAATTGCACAGCAGATTAAAAGTAAAAAAATATATTTACAATACGAAAACTTATAAATTAATTTGTGTGAAATCGCCATTCCGCTGTGAGCGCACGTGGTAATCAATGCTCGTGCCTTCTCTGTATGAGAAGAGGTCTTTGCCCTGCAGTGGGACCATAATATGCTCTGGTTTGACTTTTTAACCTTTTATGAAAACAAAACACAATAAATGCATCGACATAAACTTCGAAGTATCCTAGGTTTCTTTAAGCGGCGGTAACCATTTTTCGTTAGACACGATCGGCCATTGTAAGTCATCTCAATTTCCATTACATTAAAATAACCTAAACTATTCGACTTAAAGCAAATTTGATCATACCTTTGTACCTAGCAAAGTCACTACCTATGCGAATAATAATGATAGTGTTATCTGTTCATATACGAGTATAGCACTATTATACGTTAATCTGTGGTTTTATTATGTTTTTGACATTATGAAGCGTCAATATTTCCTAGCTGAAGGACCAATTTCAATTTCATTTTTTTTTAATTTTATTAGTAACTAGCTGTCCCTACAGACGTTGCCTGTCAATTTTCTTACCGTATAAACCTTCCCTGTACTTCCACTAATATTTCAAGACCAAAATTAGTTCTCAAGTTTTAGCGAGACTAACGAACAATGATTCATTTTTATTATATAGATTTATTCAGGAACAATTTACACTTCGTAATATTTAAGCATAAAACATACATAAGTAGTATAATAAAAGAAAAAGAAAATAGGAATCCAAAAATATTCTCTATCCAATCAAAATTCAGCCTGTTTTGTCCCGGTGCAGGGCAAATGCCTCTCTTTCCTTTTTCCCTCCTCCTACTGCTCTTATATCGTAGGAGCCGCCTTTACAACTCATATACCTACACAAACAACCAGATCCGGAAAAGTACCTGTATAACCTACTTCATTATGGTCCATGGTGGGAATCGAATCCACGACATGCAGAACAACAGCCAATCACTGCTACAACCGCCTGCCGCCTGCTGCTGCTACCGTCTCGTCAATCTCTTTCAATGTTCACAGGTATAATAGTACCTACATACATTTATATTAAACTTACTTCAGAAGCTCCAGCATAAGTCGGGCCACTTTCCCTGATGCCGGCCGCGCGTACGCGATGCAGTTGGAGGTGATAACCCTGGGAGGGGGATTTGTGTCCGTCTCGAAAGCTGAAGCCAGTTCCCTCTGCCTCAAGTCCTCAGCTGCCAGCCAGTCCAACGTGAGCGCTGATCTGTAGGCCGCAATCCCGGACACGGTAGGTTTTGATGCATTTTGAGGCGAGAACAAATTGTAGTCATCGGCTTTGCACTATTTGGTAATAGTACGTTAGTTTGGTAGGCTTATTTTGTAATCGTAAGTATGACTGTTTGACAGTTTTGGTATCGAAAATCCGGAAAACGCAACGTTGGTAGACCTCCCACTAGATGGACAGACGACATCGTTAAGATCGCAGGTAACCGGTGGATGCAAGCGGCAGGTTGCAGCTCGTTGTGGCGTTCTATGGGGGAGGCCTTTGTTCAACAGTGGACGTCTTCCGGCTGATGATGATGTATAGAAAATAAATGTCAAATTGCCAACTGTAAATGTTACAGTCAAAACTCTTAACCAGTCAAAAGTACTTTTGACTGCCTTCAGTCAAAACCCTTATTTTAAGAAAACGCGATTTCGCTTCAGAAAATTAATAATACGGATGCCCTAGTTACATGAATCACTATAAAAATAAAAAAAGTTTTTAAAAGGATCAAGAAAAAAAAACCTACCAACCTAACTGAATAATAAGGATAAGTTTAAACTGGTCATAAAGGATTATTGACTGATGTTTGTAGTCAAAAGGAATTTGGGCTGGCCAAGAGTTTTGATTGTGACATAGTTTTAGATAAAATTTATCAGATCATTGAAAAATCAGCCCTATTTACCTTGATATGATCGAGTGAGGCTATTTCGATTGAGAGGGAACGGGAACAATAATTGTAATTGTACCTACTGTTCCCATAGTTGCATGGGAACGGTACAATTACAGTTATTGTACACAGTGTATAGTTATTTTCATTCTTTAGAATTACCCCACAGTCCCTCGAAATTGCCCCGCCTGATCTACTAAAGTATCTATGGGAAAAGTCCGCCACACTATTCCCAAATCCAGTGATTTGGGAATAGTGGCTTCTAGGTTACAAGAGTTGCAGTCAACTCCTGTAAGCCAGAAGCCAGATATGCGCCGAAGCAATGAAGCTTGAAAAGCCTCACAGAAAAGATTCAACTGTCTTGGATCCCGCAACGAAATATAATAAAAAAAAAGTAAGAAAAAAAGAAAACCGACTTCAAAAACTAAAAAGTGATAAATAACTTTAGCGCAGAACACACATTACTTTAGTTTCGGAAGTCGGTGGCAGTGGCTTTGTTGTGTTCGTTATTTTGTATTGCCACCAACATCAACAACAAACAACATCCAAATCCATTAAGAAACGGCGGCACACTTAAAACAGTGATTGTAAGTCCTCCAAAGATTGAAGAAACTAAAACATCTTTGTATTTTTTCGGGATTTAGTTAATTTTCTCAAAAAGAGCTGAATCAATTTTGATAAAATTATATGGAACCATTGACAAAACAAACCAGTGACTACGACTACCATCACTGATCTCAGGAAAGTAAAATAACCAATTTCCCATAAGCATAAACAAAGCATAAATAACCACATTTACATTTGAATAAATGCGGTTTCCACAAATATGGATGGAACGTTGATCAAAATACGGGAATGCCCCTCAGTTCGTAAAGAAAACAAACACTCAGTACTTATGTGATAAGCAGAGGCAAATAATGACGCAAAATTCTTCGCTTTTATGCAAACTGAATATACAGGATGAAATTAAATTCATTAGCAAACTTTTAAGAAGTGACTCAGACCACGAACCTGAACAACTTTCATTTTGGAGCCAACTCAAACAGAGCGAAAAAAAAACAGCTGTTCCATACATTTTGGCCGAGTACCTATTGCACTTCTGTATGAAACAGCTTCTTTTTTTTTCGCCGTTTGTGTTGGCTCCATAATGAAAGTTCGTGGTCTAAGTCACTCCTTAAAATTTTGCTAATGAAATCAATTTCATCCTGTAGAGTACAGAGTAGTAGAGTAAGTTCCAGCACATAAACTTACAACAATGTGTCAAATTTCTTTGGTTGATTTACAACTTTATTACAATAAAATAAGGTTCATATTCAATTGGAAAAATTTGACAGTTTGGTATGGCTTGATGTACTGGCGTCTGTACAGTCACGAGTAAACACATGTAAACAGTTGGTCTTATACAAAACTGATTTTCTCCTAAACTATTGATTGAAATGTTACGGGGTTACGATTAGGGTATTTTTGATCCCAAACTACAATAAAATAGGTGTTATCTATAAGTTGAAATAGTTATTTCACGAGAAAATAGCTTTTGAATTTTGCAAACTGTATACATATTTATGCTCGTGACTGTACATACATAGCTACTACTGGTTACTCACTCTTTCCTAGCAATAATAAGAAAATAAAATCGGGCATAATTGGGTATATGACACAGATATAGATAGACTATATCTGTGGTATACAGAATGGGGACCACATATATGCAATAAATTATACGACATACTTGTTATCACCTTTTTTGACGATGTACAAAAATTGAACGAAATCGGTCCAGTAATTTGGTCAAAAAGTAGAGTTTTAATTTTGAACAAATTTAAACACTCTGTAGTATTGAATCACTAGATCAATGACTGAATGAACTTGAATCCTCATAACACTGAAAAGTAACGTTGCCACGGAGTGTAAAACTACTAATTATCACGACGCTGTTATGTACCTATTTTAGGTATTTGCCTAAATGAAAAATTTGCTCCGGGGTCAAGGTACGTTGTCTTTATACAGAGTGTTTACTTTAACTGAATTTATCTTAATATTTATTTTGTTTAAAAAATTAACATTTTTAATTTTCAGTTTTTAATTTAATATTAAATTTTACTATACTTCTGTGGACTAGTATTACTTGAGGTTTCATTTATTGCATAGAAGTGAGATCCATATTGTATATGACATTATAATTTCAAGAAAAAAATTCTCTGAAAAACACTTGATTTTGAAATCCAGATTAATGTTTAATTTACATACACTAAAAAAAATTTTAGTAGCTTTGAAATCAATAAATAGTTTGTCAATAGGGTATTACACCCACTTTTGAAAAGTGTCTCAATGAAATTCTGTAGTGCTAATATGCCACCAAAAAAAACACAATTTTTTTATTCAATCGATAAGTGCCCTAAAAATGCATCTAAATTTTAAATTTTCAAATTTCGCGCGTATTTCGACGAAAACGCCTCATAGTGGACGCCATATTGCTCAGCGTAAATGACGTCAGTTCGTTTTGTATCAAATGAGCTCTTATTAAATATGATAATTGTATATCATTTAAAAATAATTAAAAGCATATTATGTAATAGGTGTAATAATGAAAAAATTACGTTGGTTACAAAAATAATAAAAGTACAAAGCCTATATTACGCCAATCAACCGATTGGCGTAATATAGGCTCAACCGACTGACAGTTGACAATTTTTTGTTTACACAGCCGTATGGCGTTATAACATGGCCGCTACTATTTCACGGTGTTTTATAACAGATTAAAAATACTGAAAACTTTAAATTGAATTTAAAAAATTGTTTTGTTATTTTATGAACTAAAACTTACATTTTCCGACTGCTTTATGCCTAAACTGTCTCAATAACATATTTATAGATTTTTTCTCTTAAAGAGTAAAATACCCTATTGATTTGACAAATTAATACTTACGAGTGACGTCATAAGTATATATTGCCATGCAAAATGTATGGGGAAATCGCGTTTTCATAGCTCATCAAAACTATGTCAACTGATTGAAGGTGTCATCTACCCAATTGAGCCTCATCATCATCATCATTTCAGCCGAAAGACGACCACTGCTGGACATAGGCCTACCCCAAAGGGGGGCTTTTGCAAAGTGCCATGTTTGTTACAAAGGCACAGAGAACGCTGCTGCCCATTCTCTGGTGAGTCCCTTAGTCGCCTCTTACGACACCCACGGGAAGATATGGGATGGTGCTATTCTTTACTTCCGACACCATACGGAACCACCACCAAACCAATACCAATTGAGTTGAGTTCTGATAAAATGAATCAATTCACCATCTTTTAGTAATGACATTAATTAATAATTATGCCAAGTGTGTTACCCATCCAGAAATAATAGTTTGATGTAGGTGCTAGTTTCCATCTCAAACTAATGCTTGGGTTAGATTTAAAACCAATTACTTAGTGATTTTTTCAAAATCATTACAATTCTTTAAAAAGCAGGTGTAACATAGGTTGGATTATTCTGGGCTTACTGAAGATTTGGACACAACATAATTATGTATTCAGACACGGGACGAAATTCGTCTTCCGCCCAGGCTGTCAGTGTTTTTATCGTTGGAAGTTTTTTTTATTTAATAATAATAATATGTGGGGACATTTCACACACGGCCATCTGACCCCAAACTAGGGAGACCCTGTACTATGGGTGTCAGACAGCATTTTTATTGGTGTTCGAATCATTAGTTCCAAAAATTTTTATGGGACCAAATGGCAACTATTCCGCATCAAACTAAAGAAGAATCACGTAAATCGGATCATAAATCTCAGAGTAATCGATGTAGGTACATACATAAAAAAAACCCAACCGAATTGAGAACCTCCTCCTTTTTGAAGTCGGTTAAAAATATCATTTCGTACACTGTGTCCGAATCAGTAAGCCTTATTTGGTAGACATACCTAAACCCAATTTATGTTGTAAAAAGTAAAAAAAAGACAAAAATCCCAACTTATGTAAGTACCTATAAAATAAAAGTGTGAAACATTATCGGACAAACTTTTTCAATTCGCTCTTCTTTACAAAAGTAGAATGACTGTATAAATGAGTTTTGAAAATTTCTGTGTGGACTGCGTAAAAAAATCTGGTAGATTCAGGGTTATTATATCATTGGAATGTGATAAGAATATAAATGATTATGTAGCCTCAATGAAACAAAAGGCAGATAGACCGCGCAGAACACTGAGCGTGAAGCCAAAAAAGCAAATACAAATTAAAAAACGGATTGTATTCGCTTTTGAATTTGTAGTGTATTTTTATTTGTTTTTGTTAACGATTCGGCGTTTCGTGCTATACTGACTCGAGTCAGTTCAGCACGAAGCGCGTTGTAGGTTTTTGTATTTACTTTTTTATCTTCACTCTCAGTGTTCCGAGCGGCCTATCTGCCTTTTATTTCATAATCTGAGTATGTAACTATAATAATTAAAAATATGGCGCGCTGAGATAACGCTAGTTTGCGTTTCTGAAATGGGGTTCCCCTATTATTCTACATAATTCGTGCAGAAATCCCATATAGATACCAACTTAATGTAATCAACAACAAAAGAAATAAAATCCTTTTATCGCGTCATAAAACGTTCAATACATAACAAAAAAAACCGGGTTGCGTTGAAAAATATTGACAATATCCATTAACACAAACACAGGTGTTCGGAACACATAAAGAGTTTACTGTTCCAGTTTTACGTACCTATTGGAAATGATTACACCAACATAACGTCACCTACCTAGCATAAAATATTAGTTTGTAGATAGGAACCTACGATTCCACTCCTGATTGGGAAGTCTATGGAAAATCTGTTTTCTTTGGGTATGTCATGCGGACAAGAGCGTCGCCAGCTGATGGCCTAGAAGGAATCAAGTTGGTATATTATGGAGGATATATTATTATATGGTATAGTATGGTATGAATTTTAAATACAGTCATAGGCATATGGAGCTTTACAGGTGTGTCTTCCCCTAATAAGAACTCTTCAAAGTCCAATATTAGTTCAACTGTCCAATTAGCAGAAACAATACTTAAACAATGGCCAACGCCACCGGGAGGTGGCGTTCACATTGGAGCGGGTGTAATTGGGTAGGTAGGTAAAAAAACACTGTATGATTCTGCACTTTTTTCTCACATATTCTCATTAAAATGACACTACTCGTATGTGTAGATCACATTATGCAGTTATCTAAAGCTACACAGCTGTACAATTGATAAAACTGTTTTTTTTTGGAAATTGTTGGGGTTTGGGGCAACTGCTTCTACCTGCTTCCCCTTAGCGACGCCCTTGTATGCAAAGGAGGAATTATTATTATAGTGAAGGTAGCCAGGTCTTGAAACCGAATAGTCGGCTGAACCAGCCCGTTTTGACGGACATTGGGAAAAAAGGCCACACAGCCCAGGGACCAGGGGACAGTGGAGGACAGTGCTAGTCCATTCGCTTGACAAAGGACAAATGTAAAAGAAATGGTCAAATTTAAAAAGGCCTTGCACCATATATGCCTTGCACGTAACCAAAAAGCCCGACTGTAGGCGGCGTTATCTAGACGCCTGGCAGGCCTAATTATAATGCGTAAGTAAGTGCATATAATACACAGGTGCACTCTTTCCTCAATCACTATCATAGTCCGCTGGGGATGGCAATCAGACATTCCCGTAGAGAAATCAGGTGCAGAACCAACGGTTTAACGTATTTTCCGAAGCGTAAGTCACCTCGCCAACTTCCTAACTCCGATCTGCCCAAGGTCAAAGAAACGAAACGAGAGACGGAATGTGCGAAAAGCACCAAAACGAATAAAATTCATGCTTAGACCTTTCCCAGCTATCCTAAGGATCATTACACTGACCGGTCACACTCCCGGTCTGGATAATTTAACCGAATAACGTAGGCTGTCCCCCATTAGGCCCAGGCAACATGATAAGTGACCAATAGACGACCCGCACACAGAATCTTATAACAGACCCATTTTATGGTGCGGAAAATTAAACTATCCTACTCGTGCGTTCGTTGGCTAAGGTTGAAAAACTATTATAACTCTGCTACTAGCTTTTACCCGCAACTTCTTACGGGAGAATGTCAGTGTTTCCGGACACAGACAAAATCACGGATTAAAAAGTAGCGGATTCCAAGACTTATCTTTATCTTTCATTACAGTCGGTTCAGTCATTTTGCTGTAATGGGGTATCAAACAGACAGACAGACAAAGTTACTTTTGTTTTTAAAATATTAGTGAATAAGCTAAATGAATAATAAGCGCCTGAACGCACAGGTTGCGTCACTAAAACGAAAACCCCCTAAAATGTAGGCATCATTCGTTGTACATACTTTATCAGAATAAAGAAAATGTGGTCACATTTGTCTTGCCTCTTCAAAATAATTGTACCGTACCTATACATTATGAAGTCAAGACCAACGCGCAACGGCAACCGGAGCAAATACTAGGTCCTGAATCTAATTGTTCAGGCCAAACTGATGTACGTATCCGCCTGAACAGAATGGCCTCTCTACGTGGCTTTAGTCAAAAATTCACATTCAGGAAAAGAGAAGAGTGGCCTCATCTTTACAGGGAACCTACCCAAACGTTACTTCAAGTTTAACACATTGAAAGTCTTCCCAAATAATATGGCATAACTTACCGTAGCCCATAAAAATACGACTGGAATCACTAAAGAGATCATTTCAAGTACATTTCACTGCAATTTCTAACTGCTACATACAAAATCTTTTGAAAACATTATAAACAACTATTGAATCATTTTGTCTTGACATGTTTAGGTGTCAGAATCTGTCATAACTACCTACCTATAGATACATAGATGGAGATCATTATGAAGTTCTGTTTTAGATTGAGGTTCTATAGTAGGTGCTTTTGAAGTTCTTTGGTATTTTCAATACAACACTTTCAAAGGTGTATATAGGTATAGCTACCCTAACAATCGGTAAACTTCTTCAATAATCATGGTGTCCATGTCCACTACGAAGGTACCCCATGTGACTTGTATGAAAACGCACCCCCATACGCTCTCCATATGGCGCTACCCCGATCAAAAATGCATTTTTATTCGTTATTCAGGGGCTATTAACTCATTAAATAAGAGAAACAAACTACATCCAAAGGCATATTATTAATGATCAATATCCTATCATCACATTCCACGTTCTTATTTTATTTGTATGTACACACGGCTCCACATCAAGCAATAATTTCCATTTAATGCTGATCTCGCAATGTATAGGATTTCCGTACAATGCGAGGTCAGCTTATACTGGAAATGTATAGCTTGATGGGTAGCCGTGTGTACCCCATATACCTACACCTAAATCTCCCTGTAAAAAAATGACTAAAATAATTGAAAACATGTAACTTTTGCTAACGTTGACGTGCTAATAATTTGAGGATTGCACTAATAGGTAGGTAACTTATAAATCTTTATAATTCACGTTTTATTTTGTTTCAAAAGATCGTTTCTCTTTTTTTATAACAATAAAAAATTCGCGAATTTTTTATTCTGCGGCAAAAAGGTAATGTATGGTCAAGGTTATTTGGTCAGGGAAGCGGCTTAAGAGCGGCCAAACTAACACAACTCCCATACAAACGCAGCGTTACGCCATAATCTCGTACGAGCGTTTCGGAAACGCTCGTTCGTGATTATGGTGTACAACAAACTTCCTCCAGATATTTCGAATAGACAATATCTTGTGGTTTATATCTAGGTTTGTATGGATGAAACAAAAAATAATTAATCATTCTCACGTTGACGTTAGACGGACTGGGAAGGGCCCTTTTAGAATGTATAGGTACTGTAGTGTTTCCTAATAGATTTTGCTGAAGGTAGGCATCACAGAAATCTTATTATTAAGATTTCTGTGGTAGGCATAGTTTTTCTGGTGTACGCGCTGCTAAATGAGTCGCACCAGGCGTAGCTAGGCGTGGGCGAAGTGGGCCCTCGCCCACGGCCTCGCACTCAAAGGGGCCTCGCGAGGCCCCCATAATAATGAAAAGAAAATGCGCGTCTACTGGCTGTGAGTAAATGGGAGTCAGGTCTTTGTCTTTTGGCACCTAGGACTGTGTTTGACGACACTTCTTTTCGCCTCGCTGCTTCTAGCTTTCACCTGTTCTTCTTCCTGTTTGCTATGAGGAAGCTGTCAACAGCCTCGGACACCACGGCCTGTCATTCAGCCGGTGTGTGAGTGCGTTTCAAAATTAGTGCGCTTGATGAATACCCCCTTGTTTCAAATCTATATACTTTTTAAATATTCTTCTTCAGCGCATTTATATTTTTTCACTATCATATAGGTAAGTCGTGTCATAGCATTTTTGGTAGGATATCTATTTTTTCACTATCATATAGGTAAGTCGTGTCATAGCATTTTTGGTAGGATATCTATCCTACCAAAAATGCTATGACACGACTTACCTATATGATAGTGAAAAAATATAAATGCGCTGAAGCCCTTTTCTTTCGTTCGTTTCGTTCGTATTGGATAGAATATCTTGGGAACGAAAGAAAAGGGCTCGGTGATGCGACTTCGCCCACGTCTATATTAGTCCACGCTACGCCTCTGGGTCGTACACACTTTGTGTGCTTGAAATGATAGTCACTGATAGAAGAAAGAAGATCTGATTTATTGAGTAATCTTAACTACCGAGTTACTAATGACATATAAATGTGAATGACCGCTAATGAGTATAGCTGTCTATGATCGCTAATTGTGTACAGCTGTCTATGATCGCTAATTGTGTAGGTACTGTCGCGTTACAATATGATTCGTGTAAGGCGACGGAAAAGTGCTGAATTGTGTAAATGTGTAATGCGCGCGTGCCATGTACGATACATGACTGGTACATCTGGTAACCTCGATTTGCTGGATGCCGAGATACATGCCCAATAGGTATGCCTCCGACTTTTGTGATATCCTTTATTTAGATGGAATGAGTTATTTTAGTCTTGTGACAAAAGTCCTCTATCTTTCCGACTCGAACTTGGGTATGAACAAATAAAAAAACAAATATTTTGGTAAAGTGTTTATTTTATTTGCAAAACAAACGGTTACATTACATTGTAGAATTTAAACTAAAGAATATAAATGCACAGTCAACGCCATTATCCACTTAATATAAAAAAGTTAAGTGAATATGAACTTTATATGTAAGTAGGTGCTACCTATCTAATACATAATACGTACGACCTGAAATACAGGTCCCTAAAGCCTAGCTTTGGCACCTCAGTCTCCCATTGTAACCTAAACTTTATTACAAACGGTTACTGTAGTAGTAATAAATGCATATTGTAAGGTAGGTATTTCTCTGAGGGGCGTTTGTGGGAGTCTCTTAATGATTCGACGCACGTTATACAGTAAAAGTTATAATATATTTGAACGTTACAACACACTTTAGGAATCACAAACAATACAAAACAGAAATATGACAAAATTATATACGTATCGCGGCAAATGGTACGAACCGGCCGGCGATTAGCAGTCCACTGTCGTTGGCGGGGGCGCGGGGGTGTTATGTCAACTCGATTTTGCCGCGCTTAAGGGGACGTCAGAGCACAAGTTGCACGTTTATTTAAGGCCGTGTTACAATATTAAGTATTTTATATAATCGCGATAAAATCCGGAACGAGGAAATTCGCCAAAGAACTAAGGTCACCGACATAGCTCTCAGAATATGCAAGTTGAAGTGGCAATGGGCAGGCCACATCGCTTGAAGAATCGATAACCGATGGGGAAGAAAGGTTCTCGAGTGGCGACCACGAACCGGAAGACGCAGCGTTGGTAGGCCTCCCACCAGATGGACCGACGACATTGTCAAGGTCGCGGGTAACCGGTGGATGCAAGCGGCAGGTTGCCGCTCGTTGTGGCGTTCTATGGGGGAGCCCTATGTTCAACAGTGGACATCTTTTGGCTGATGATGATGAGAACATCGCTGGGAAAAAGCTAGGCAGATGATAAATCACCAAGGTGTAAGCTTCTTCAATCAAACTTTGATAGTTTTTCAACTTTATTAGAAAAGAACCCTCGGGCCGTGGGGTCCGAATGCTCATCTCCTTTTTAAGGAAATTTCCAAAAGGTTAGTTGACACTTCTCGTGATCTAAGAGCTGGTTTTTACTTTGGGCAGAGGTTAAGCATTGCCATTCAACGTGGCAATGCAGCCAGTCTCTTGGGCACATTTCCAGATGAAGGCGATGTGGAGGAATTTTTTGATGCCTTATTATATTAGTTTTTATTTTTATTTTTTTGTTTAATAGTTATAGGTTTTTGTTTCTTTATTGTACGTGTAAATAAACTTAATTGGAATTGAAAAGAATAAGGTTCATGTTTAATTGGGAAAAAATGTTTGGGATAACTTGATGTGCTCGCTTAAGTGCATCTTTACAGCACAATTAAATCATGTTTTGACTTGACACATTGGATGGCACTGGGCGGACCACTAGTTCTACTTCTAATTACATAATTTTAAAATATTTCACAATAATAATACAATCAATAAAAAGGTAGGTATCTACATTGTATGACAAATGTATGCTTCTATTTATAATACCTATATTTTAATTTAATTAATAACCGTTATCATAAACTTATGCTATTATTATGCTTTTATTATGACACATTTCAGACTCAGCCGTAGGTGCCTATTATAAAATTAAATATTTATTATACTAAAGTTTACAGTAAGTGACAGCAGTGTAGGTTTTTATGCTTATTTTAATAAGTCGTGTGTCCATATTTATAAACTTCTAAAAAGTATTAAGTCGTACCTACTTATTTACTTTAACTAAAATATTACTTATATTAAAGTATGTAAGTTTCACATCCTAGCAATGGGTAATAATATGAGAACTCTATCAATAGGTATAAATTACATTCTTGTATTTACTACATAACTTCCTATTTTTACAACTAGTTAAAAAAATAATTGAATCAGTAGTTAAACCTATTTACCTACTGATTAATTTTTTTTTTACTTATTGTAAAAATAGTTTATAATAGGTTTAAAATTGTAAAATACTAGTTGTAATTTAAAATTAAGTACCTACTAGGTATAGGTACTAGGTACTTTTTAATTTGAGTTACAAAAAAGATAATACTTACATAACTATTAAATTGTGATGGCCGTTCTTTTTTTGACGATAATATTAACCTTTAGCTACTGAGGTGGATTTACTTTCACGTAAACACTGACGTGGGGGCCTCAGAGGCCCGTATAATATACATGTGCTTATATTTAAAAATCTTTAGGATTTTTAGGGTTTAGTGTTTAATAAGAAGCTTGAGTTAAATAAAATTATTTTTGTGCAATTTGTTTGTTTAAAAATAACTATTATTTCGAAGTTTAGAAAACACTAAACATTTTTTGACAAAAATCACATAAGATCATAAATCACAACGTATTTATTAAAATTATTTTAAAAATCAACAAATTAACTTACAATCTCAATTTTAAATAGTCTCTCTAGCAAATGGCACAGTAATTGTAATACTATTATGGAAACAAAAAATTACAGACACCAATTATTGCGAATTGAACTGAGTCTGGGTAAACTTGCTTTGCACATTGAAGGATCATTTGGGTCGTTTTATGTTAGATTTGAAAAGATAGTTTGTCTAATTAAATTGTGTTGAGAAACTCGAACGGCTCTAGAGGGTGGTTGGTGCGCCCATTTGTAGCGATTTTTCCCATTAAGGGGCTATTTAACGACTTTTACAGATTTTAAACTGACAATCACGTCTAAATGTGCAGAGTAAATGATTTGAAAAAAAATATATGTTAAACTAGAACATTCTCTTAATCATATAGAAAGTGAATATTTTTGATTAAATTCATATTAAATAGTTTAATTAACTCGTGAAGTTGTGTCTGACGCGGACAAAACATTGACAATCACACAAAATCTACCAGGTATAATTAAACGAAACTTACACCATCCTACAGACAATTTTATTATTTATCTTTTAGTATACGCCTTTTTTTAATTTTGAAAGAATACTACTTTTATTTAATTTTTTCGACTAAACTTTGAGTTAGTTCTCTGCACATTTAGACGTGATTGTCAGTTTAAAATCTGTAAAAGTCGTTTAATAGCCCCTTAAAGGATCGAATTGATGACTGTACTGCCTGGCACTATTTTTCGCTATATATTGGTTATTATTATTACCAACAGACCGTTTTGCCTCAGACGACATACTGGACGACATATAGTTAAAATTTTCAAACTACTGCAAAAAAAAGACGATAACCAAAGCAAAACTATTTACAAAAAAGTTACGTAAATACTGAGGTGGGGTCTGAGAGGCCCACGAAAAATTTAAAAATGAATTTACTTACCGAAATTGTGCTACGCGCACAATTGAAAAGTCATTTTCAATTGTGCGCGTACAAAAACACTTGAAAAGTCATTGATAACCTCAGCGCAACTAAACTTGAAGGTACTAGAAGGTACGCATGTGTTATGCGCGAGGGAAAAGAGTGATTCAATAATTTTAGTTTCTTGAGGCCTGAGAGGCCCCCACCTCAGTAGTTAAAGGTTAAGTATACTAAGTACTTATAAGGGTACCTCTGTTAGCAATGTATCTTGCATCATGTTACATCTATACTATCTTATATATAAAAATCTTCTGTGCGTGTGTATGAAAGTGAACTCCTCTTAAACGGCTGGACTGTTTTTTTGATGAAATTTTTTGTGTGTGTTCCAGTAAATTTGATAATGGTTTAGATTCACAATTGGACCCGGTAGGTGGCGCTGCAGTCGAGTTGTAGGACTTTTTTATTTAAAGGGCAGGACAACGAATGTCAGGCTCGCTAGTATACTATATAATATTATATATCTATACTTCTATACTTATATTATAAAGCTGAAGAGTTTGTTTGTTTGGTTGAACGCGATAATCTCAGGATCTACTGATTCGAATTGAAAAAATATTTTTGTGTTGGATAGTCCATTTATCGAGGAAGGCTATAGGCCCATAATGCGTGTAGGGTCGCTAGTCTAGTACCTAGTTTCTTTCTTACATATTGATTTACGAGTTTTGATTCTCACGGAACCCATTTAGGGGTTATTAATATTTTAATACAATGGCGTCGCGGTCGTTTCTATTTTAGGAAGAAACATTATCCTTATGTTTAACACAACATTCATCATCATACGATCATTGGTAGGTAGGTAGGCTCTGTAAATAATAGGTAGGAAGATTTCATTTTCATTTTCATTCATTGACACCAAAAAAAAGTGTTTAAGTTAAAAATAAGTAATAATTAATTACCCCACCATTACAATACTGTTCAGTTATAAAATAGGTATTTAAATGAAAACAGTTTTTTATTGCACAATTACTGCATCATTACTTACAAAAAAATATTTTGTTAAGAATATTGGACAGATAATAGATAATAAAAAAGGTAAAACATATTTTATTTGACATCAAGATAGATATATAAGTAATTAATTTTAAATTGTAATTCAAATACAGATAATGTCTTGAATATTGTAGAAGTATAGCTTTATATAAAGACAAGAGCGTTGCCAGCCATCGCCAGCTGATGTCCTAAGGGGGGGGGGGGGTAAAGCTAATTATGGAGGATAGGAAAAGTATGAATTTTAAATAAAGTCAAAGGCACATAAAGCTTTCGGAATTTCTAGGGGAGGGGGGGGGGAGCTGCCCCTACCTGCCCCCCCTTGGCGCCGCCCTTTAATAGGCACCCTATTATTCTCTTTTATTGGTACCTATTTCTTCTTTCTTCTATTATTTACTACTAGCTTTTGCCAGCGACAGCGTACGCGTGAATGTCGGTTATCGTAGATGCAGACGAAATCACGGATTAATGTAGCTTATGTTCTTCCCCAGGGTTCAAACTATTTTCATCAAAATCAGTTTATCCGTTTCGTCGTGAAAACGTAACAGACAGAGTTACTTTCGCATTTATAATATTAGTATGGAAGTATGGATTTAAAACTAAATATAAACTTCAGTTTGCTGCACGGATTTATTGCTCAAAGAAAAGGAAGCTCTACATTTTAATTCTCATACGGTATCAATGAACGAATGGAAAAGACTATGCCCTTACGTTTGTAGGTATAGGTCGGAAAGATGAATTTGAGTTTATTATAGGTTTGGTAACAAAACATCTTATACAGGGAAATTGAAAAAATACCCAAAATCTCTTAATCTGGACTTCCTATCATCACCCTGAATAACATTTGTTCTACGACTTTGACCTCAACTAAATAACGTAGCCAAAAACAAGTTGTTTTCGTTTATTTGAAGTCTGTAAAATTTACGTATACTACGCGCGCGCGCACCCATATGATAGCGAATATGATGTAGGTAGTAGTTAGGCTAATGTACAGGCACAAGCGTGAGGTCCTGGGGTCAACGACCTTGAACATCTGGGCGAAATTCGTACCTATTCGGGAGCAATAGTGCCGTTTGATCTAGCCGCGCAGTCCCGCCACCGCGCCGGCCGGGTCAGAAAAAATATATGCAAAATTTAAAGTGTGTTTATATTTCTTGTATGGAATAAAAATGTTTCAAATTTTGAAAAGTCGTAGAGCAAATGTTGATCAGGGTGGGATACGAAGTCAGGATTAGGTGGTTTTGGGTATTTTTTCAATTACCCTGTACATAAAAATCTTCTGTGCGTGTGTATGAAAGTGAATTCCTCCTAAACGGCTTTACCGATTTTGATAAAAAAAATTGTGTGTGTTCCAGTGGGTTCGAGACTGGTTTAAATTCAAAATTGGACCCGTTAGGTGGCGCTGCAGTAGGACTTTTTTATTTAATGGGCAGGACAACGTCTGCCAGGCTAGTATGTTTATAAAAGTCAGTTGTGATTTATTTCTTTGCATTGTTTTTGAAAAGACAAAGTGAAGTCTCAAGAGAAGACTCAGGCGGAGGTTCAAGAGGAGTTTCAAGAGATGAGTTTCGTTCTTGATCGCCTTCCCCATGAAATAGCATGTTGATTATCTCAGGCAGGTGATATGGCAAAACTTCCAACAAACTCATTAGGTTTTCGTTATTCTCACTAAACTCTACTACCCTTTCCAGATGCTGCTTGATCGGTTTGCAAACTTCCGTCTTTATCTTCTGACGTAAGTCCGCCCCCATTTCTGTGTTGGTATATAAACTAGCAAGTGTTTCCGACACACCTTCTATTTCGGTAGAATGTATAATTTCTATCAGATTTTCGCCATCCACATTATTGATGCATTGCATCACAGCCTGTGTCTGTTCTTTCCATTCCGGTTTTGCTGCTCCTAATATAAATGCAAAAGATTTAAGGATGCTCAAAAATCCATCTACGTTATCATTTGTCACGTACTTACGAGCACCTCTCAAAAAAAGATTAGTGATGTTAACTAAACCTTCATTAATGGCAATATCTACACAGGTTTGAACATTAAGACCAGCAATTTCGGATTTCTTGTTTTGTTTTAATATTAAATCAAATATGATCTTGTCACTTTTCTCGTTACTTGCCACTTCTGCCAGCTCGGGGTCATATTTTAATTTGTAGTCAAAAGCATTTCGCACCCCTCTCGGGCATAGGGTAAGCATTGCATTCACTATAAAATTCCACAATGACTCCAATGATATATGTGGCTTGTCCTCGGTTGTTACGCGTTTTAGCAAATCTGTGGCGAATTCAACTAAAAAATACTCAGCAAATAATAAGTTGTAGAATTGTGGCACACCGTCAACGACACTGTCTATCAGATGAGATTTTATTTCACCAGATTCAATCCTACTCAATGTCCGTTTTACTTCGCGTATTTCAGGTTCAGTAAGTAGTTTTGAAATATCACTTTCCTTACATATTGCATATAAAGCTATTTTTCTATGAGTCACAAGAAATTCTTCCCTAACTTTCTCTTGTTCCTCCTCAACTGTAGAGCTATATCTGTTTTTAATTTCACAAATATGTTTAATATTGTTTTTAAGGAATAACTCGTATGAGGATAGTGCGTTTATGTATACATTAGCTTTATCTATAATTATATCTTTATTAAGGTGTATTTCGAATGTATCTGTTATTTGTGATTTGAAATAATTTGCTGCTATGTACATATGTAAAGGTGTTCCAGCCAATTCCAAAGATTTCTCTTCACCTTGTCGCAAGAATCGGTCCACTCCTGTATAACGATTTAATTTCCATTTCGTTTGTATTGTTTCACGAAGAAATTTTGGTGAGAGGCTATTGATCTCATTTTTGAAGTAATCGACAGCCGTAAGATATATCAAGTGGAGCGGTATACTTAGTAAAGGAATTATAGGTCTTTCTTGAGAAAAAGCATTGCATTTAGAATTAAACAATTTCATGACGTAATTTAAAAATATACTTATATTATTAAACTGCTGATGGTTTAGTTTTTCGAGTTTTAGGTTCGTTTTCCAGAATCTACGTAGAAAACTTTCTTGTTCATTGGTCGATAACCTTTCGAGTTTGTATGAGGCTACTAATTCCTTCTCTAGTATATGGACAATATAGCAATTACTTGTTATCCACATTCGCTTATTGGCTTGTTTCAATGCAGTTATTAATTCGATCCCTTCTTTTGTGAAATGTGCGTGAATTTTGTCAAATCCATCAAATAACAGTATTATTTTACCTTGGTTATAAAAATGAACAAACCACTCTAATTCGAAAGCAATATCTTTCGAGTCGTCCCTATTGAGTTGAACAGTTTCATTGGTGGTCTCGGTGAAATTAAGTTTTTCAATTATATATGCATTTGTGGTTTTGAGTGCAGCTTTACAAAGAAATCTCATTACATTAGTTATACGTAATTTCCACTTCGCAAAATCATTGTTGTGAGCTGACATGTTAATTCGTACAATCCAAGGCTTGGGGTCAATTTTCTTAGTTTCTAAAGAAAGATGGGTAAGAAGAATAGTTTTACCCATACAAGGTTGAGAAGCTATTAGGACAATTTTATCATCAATGTCATTCAACGTATTTACTTCATATTCCTCGCCATCGCGAAGTAAACTTCTATTAACATAGTAATCTTTTATTTCATCATATTTAAATGAATCGAGTGCTTGCCCTATTTCTATTTTATTATTGTTTAATATTGACCACAAACATTTTGCGTGAATTAAAAATTTTGAATCATCATCTATAATTGTATTTAATAATATTTCTTTTCCCTGGAAGCATACTTTATATTCTTTAAGAACTTTTGCCTGTGACTTGGAATGCAAATCATTTAAATTGATGTTTTTATCAGTAAAAGCAATGTGGTCTTTATTTTGATATATTTTTTCTTGTAATGGTTTATCAGTTATGATGATAATTCTTTCTTTATACATTTTCATTATTTTACTGAGAGTGTCTTGGTGCCGTTCATCTAAGGATGTTTCACAAATGATCACTAACGTTACTGCTTTCATTTCGCTCAATTCATTCATTAATTTATTGTAATCGTTTTCTGGAAGTACGTGCACATAATCTAAATTTACAAAAGTGTAGTTGTTTTGAAATCGAGCCAACTGCATTATTTTATTGGCACTTAAAATAACCGCCACAGACAGTATATTAAGTATTTTTTTATTTCTAAATATGTTATCCAGATTTATAGAATTTAATGCTTCAGAATTAAATTCAATGTCTAATTTTTTAAGAGATCTTATGAACATTACGTGGAGTACCGTTAACACTGGGCTGTCTATAATATCTTTCTTGGCTTCATCAAAAATAGGGTCAGTTTTGGTCAGGTAACGGGCTTGTGATTGTGATTTCCACCATTTTTGTATTTCGTCATGAAATCTTAAAAAAATAGCATCGGAATGCACTCTAAACAGAAACTGGTTTTGACTTTTATTCACGTTATGGTGATGATCAATTTCTTTTTTCAGTATTCTTTCTACTTCGTCCTCTTTTGCTTGGTTAGTATAAAACCATAATTTATTTAAAAATTCTTCTGCGAGCTTTCTATCATTTTCGTTAGCTTCAAAAGAAGTTCGTGGAAAGTTATTCATTTTGACATTTATTTTATAATTGGTTAAATCGTCTTGCGTCAATTTTTGTATCTCTCTTAGCATGTATTTTGAATTTTCTCCAAGTGATTCTTCATTTGTATTAAATGTAAAAGTTTGGCTCTCTTTATCAAACTGCAGGAGGTTACCTACAGTACTGGCAATTCCTGCGCTATGATAGAGATGTCGAAGTTCTAGTATTTTTTTGGGACCAACATTTTTATCACATATGCTGATTTCCACTGGATATAAAATGTTCTCGTTTTTTGTTTCTGCTTTTAAGCGTTGTTTTTTATCTTTTATTAATTCATAAAACTTTTGAGCAAGGAATAGTCTCCTGTCCTTTTCCCCTTTTGAGTTTGATGGAAAATCAGAGTTGCCAAAAGTTCGTGGTAATTTGAAAGTATGTAACCTGAGTTTATCTTTACCGCTTATATTAATAGCATCATTAACTATAGCCTGCGTGACTTGACATTTTTGCAAACAATGATTGATTTCGCGAATTTCTTGTTGTTTATATTGTTTCCGTGAAACTTTTTTATCATCAAGGCATAGCTTGTTACCTTTATCATCAAAATATATTACCTCTCCTATCAAAGTGCTAATCGTCTGTGCAATTGGGTAATTTACGATATCTTTAATTTTCTTTTTGACTTCTTCTTTCGAAAGTCCTGTTTTTGATTGTTTAAACACTATCTCCTCACAGAGAGTTTCTTTTAAAGTTATTAAAAGATCGTCATCACTATCAAAAAATTCTTCACGAAATTTGCCTTCAAAGTAATTTGAATCACTACCTGTGAGTTCGATAACGTATTGAGCCAAAGCTGGGTGATAGATTTGTACTAGGTGTTTATTCATTATATCATTAGTTTTACCAGATAAAGTAGACTTCAAAAATTCTTTTCCAAGAACTTTAATACGTTCGTGTTGCATAAACTTCGTTAAGCAATTTATATCACTAATTTCATAATTAAATTGAAAAATATCGTCCTTTTCCCCCTCAGGATTGTCTGTGGTGTTTATAAAATCATGCAATTTACGACAAACTGGTTTGTTCTCGGTAAGTTTTCTATTAAAATTTTCTTTAACAGGTGTATACAAAATGAAATAACAATCAATATCATTAAACTCACCTTCGAACATGGGATCATAAGTTTCAGATTTTGTAAGGAACCTCTGTTTAATTTTTAAAAAGCTATCAAAATATTTTACCAAGCTAAATTGTCCTCCAATACTTCTCACACTGTCAACGGTTAGTCTATTCTTGTTGGGGTCTTCTCGGTGTTTGGCTTGCGTAAAACACATGACGTGTTTTGTCTTGCCATTTTCTTGCATTTTAAATCTGAAGCAAACGTCATCAAAATCTCCGATGTTACTAATGTTGGCTGCTAAGAAACATTCTTCAATTACTTTATCATGTAATGCTCGATGCAGGACTAAGCTTAACAGTTTTGTTTCATAGAATTGACCACTCACGCCCGAAGTTCCTGCTCGTTTTTGATACAAAACTTCTGCTGGACTGTCAGGGCACTTGTTTTGGGGTAATGAATGACTCTGATTCACTACTTTTTGAAGGTTGCTTGAACTCGACACATCGATGCGCTTCAAATGTTTCCCCTTTTTAGTTAAAATGTCAAGAATTTTTTTACTGAGCTCTGTATTTTTCTCTTCGGCTATTTCTATTGGAGTTTTATTATCCAAATTATACATTAAGAGGGCACCGTTGTTCAACAGGAAATCCACAAAATCAATTTCTTCCAGTTGTGTCGCGATGTGTAAGATAGTGTCGTTCTTGTCGTTGGCATCCGGAAAGTTGATATAAGCTCCATCGTCCAATACGTTCTTGATGTTTACTATTTTCTCTGCAACCGGCTTATTTTGGCGTGCGTATATAAACATGAATCCATTTTTAATGAATATATCTTGGTTGTTATCCATTTTGTTTGATCACTGCACTTAAAGTTTAAAAAAAGTTTCTGGTATTTGTCTTTATTTGAGCGCGTTTCACATCACTATCACGTATGTTAATGTTATTACAGTAATCAGTAATTCACATTTTATTATCGGGTGCACACACACATTCATGGTCGCGATTGGCAAAGCGTCGCCGTTGTACGTGGCGGGCACGCGGACGATGACCGATGACTAAATTTCTGGTATCGCGCGCTTGATTGTTGTTGTATTCATCCTTGAAATAACCAGCCGCTCAATGATACCAGCTCTAATTTAAACTTTATTCTATTTAGTCTCCATTAAATTTTTAGATTTTGTTTGAAATAATACAATATCAATGATAAGCAATTAAGTAGCTATTTTGTTAAAACAATGTAACTATTTCAGGAACGTCATTCAAAATAATTTACCTAATAATGCATTTTTAAAGGGTGTCAAAAAATTAATAACGATGCCGAAACTTACAAGGTTTTCATTGCGATGATTGTTGTATTCTGGATCATTCTCTATACCTAACTTACACCTTCAGGTTACGAAGATATTGTAGGTCAACATTCCAACTTTTTTTTTAAAAATTTTAAGTGTTTTAATCGAAAGTAAAACCAGTAATTGAATATCACGATTAACACGGGAATTAAGAGTGTATTTGAAAGTTTCCTTTGTTTTATCTACCAAAGGTATGAAACCTATTTTGTTCTGGCAACTGTACCATTGCTGACAAAGTTAACAAAGAATAAAGAAGTCTAAAAATATTTTTGGTTGTGTGGGTGCGGCAAGATATTTCAGAAGTCTTTGTCTTTCTTACTATGAATGAATTGTCATAGCATTATTTTGTTGTAGGTACTTCCATAAAAAGATAATCACGGAGAGTAAAACAATGGGGCGCAGTTTTCGTTTTAATTCACGTACAAAACAAAATCGTCTGTTTGACTGCATGCTTAATTCTTCAAAATTATTAGAGCATTAACTTCGAAGGGTTTGTGCGTAGTATAAGCATACTAATTTAACTTGGATATAGTAGATCGCATGATCGGGAGTGAATCTGTACTTCTATTTGAAAGTAGTAAACTTTGTAAGTTTCAATGTTACCGGTAATCTCTTAAAATACTCAAACGATTTAAAAAAATATTTCTCCAATAGAAGGGTGTTATCCCTGAGTGCTATAAGCTATATTTTATTAGAAAAGATATCGAGATCGCGGGCAAAACTAATAGTAGTAATTCATAAAACTAAACTATAACTAGAAAAAGGAGTATTGCTTTTAGAAGTCTAAGCTGCAGTGCAATTCTGTAAGAACTCACCCGCGAATTCGAATCCTATCTCATTTCCGATTTGACTTACCTGAAGTGAAAAGTATTTGGTATTCGCTAAAATAGTAACGTAATAATAGTTCGCTTCACCTATGTTGTCACTCAGTGGCGCTAGCGTAGTTTTTATACCTAGTTACAGAATACCTACAACAGTTTTCACTGCGGCATCAGAAGTGAGAACTGAAGTGAGTTCTTACATAATAACATAGCAGTAAAGACTTTTTGCAAGTTGAAAATGGTAGTAAAAAGTTTCGATATAACCCCATAACTTTTTGACAAATTATCCAGCTTGTCGAACAGACAGTTGCTATCAAAATATCATGTGGTGAACATGGACTAAATTATTCAAACAACATGTTTTCTTTGCAACATAAACTAACATGAATCATAGAAGAAAACGGAGATGGCGCAGAATATATGTCATGTTTTGCTTTGGTTAAGTATTGTGGTAAGTTAAAATAGGAGAAATTATTTAAAGATAAACAAGATTCTACCTACCACAGCTTGCAGAATTACTAGATGATGAAGGTCAGCAGTACGCTGGCGGTTACGGTCAAATGATGAAAGCCCAAGGCAGGAGTGCCACGCTTGCTGAGCGAACGTGCAGTGTGGCTTGCTGATCTAAAGACCTGTCGCAAATTAACTGACGACTTCTACCTAAAACTACATACCTTCCAAATTTCAGCTTCATAGGTCAAATCGTTTTCGAGTATAAGTATTTTCGCCAAAGGTGTTAATAAAAGGTGCATATTTTTAGACACGAGCAATAAAATTGACCAAATTATTCTGCTTTATGCCCATCATTCTTGTTTACTTTGTTTATTTCTAGTGGCCGTCGTTATGTATAGAAGTAGACTTGGAAACAGATTTTTCCGAAGACCGAAACTGGATATTTAGACATTCGCAACAGGACCGGAAACAAGATAAAGAAAAATCCTGCGTAAATGTTAGACCCTCAGCTAAAGACATCGTGAGACGGTTCTATGCGATTCTGCCTTAGTAAGTACCACGAAGTTAAAGTCAAAGCATTGTTTTCTACTTGTGTCAACATCAACATCATCAGCCGAAAGACGTCCACTGTTGAACATAGGCCTCCCCAATAGAGCGCCATTACGAGCGGCAACCTGCCGTTTGCATCCACAGGCTACTCGCGACCTTGACGATATCGTTGGCCCATATGGTGAGAGGTCTACCAACGCTGCGTCTTCCGGTTCGTAGTCGCGAATCGAGAACCTTTCTTCCCCATCAGTTATCGGTTCTTCGAGCGATGTGGCCTGCCCATTGCCACTTCAACTAGCATATTCTGAGAGCTATGTCGATGACCTTATTTCTTCGGCAAATTTCCTCGTTCAGGATTCTATCGTGCAAAGAAACTCCGAGCATAGGTCTGCTTGTGTTAAGTTCACAAACGTAGCTTTTTTGTTGTTTATACTTTTATATTTTGTAATTTTTATGTCTTATATGCTCGCATTATCGTTGCACCTGCCATGATATATATCTCTTCACTACGTTCAGTTGACTGGTAGAAAATGCCTAGCACTGCGGTACGGATGTCTGCCTTTGTATCTTTTTGTTGCATAAATTTTAAATAAATAAAGCATTTATTTTAATTAGACCACTTTTAAAATTGCTAGTGCTACATAGTCGCCCGTTCCTAAATGTAACCTACATTTCGAACTCCATGTAGGTTCTCCATGGAGAACTCTTTTCAGTCGAATTTTTACAAAATCTTTTTTAAAAACTTGACGCAACAAGTATAGATTCTTGTTGCGTCTGGAACTTAGTTAACATTAAGCACTTATTACCAATATATCATGATTATTTGTTACTTATAAACGCATTGGGAAATAAAAGATGTGCAACATTTTTTTAAACATGTTCCTGTGTTGCGAGAAACATTTTGTTGGCAACAAGATGATGTTCAAGTATTCCAGATAAAAAAATGTTTGCCTGAAATTGCTCTTGCGCAACAGTTCATAAATTTTGTTTCTAATGAGATCACGGCTTTTAATGAAATATATCTAGATAAATAGTAGTCATCAAGTTGACTGAACCTTCTGTTCATTCAGTTAATCTAGTCTTAAAAACGCGCTGGCTATTGCGTTCAAGGTCATTTTTTTCGTTGGTTTTTTTCGTTTGTATTTTGGGAACTCCCCGAAATATATCTAGCCAATTGAGATACACGATTTCTCGATAACATGACGCGCTTATCTATTTATAGGACACACACAGGTACAAACATGTACTAAACACTGATACCAATGTTATAATTTTTTAAACGGTAACGGATGTCACGTAGGCATCAAATTTAATCGCGGATTTGTCGTTCGTTGAACGTCGAACCGTTGAGTATTCTTGTTGTTCACATGTAATCACACACACACACACACACACACACACACACACACACACACACATACATACATACATATATACATTGTTACATTTATTTAGGCAATTGAATTGTACCATTTTCTTTATTTTTTCTTTGCTTTTAACTAAATACTATAATCTGCGTGGAAGTCAAGTAGGTACCTAGGTATATCAAAAAACATAGCCTATGGCGTAAGATATTTCTTGCACTTAATTGTATTAGTATTTTCAGAGTTTATCTCTTACAAACAAACACATTTTACCTCTTTATTATATTAGTATAGAAGATAAGAAGACATCATCGCAGCACGCGCCGCTGACGCGCGCGCTGCGTACATTCAATATGGTGTCGCAACAAATTGACTGCTTCAACTGTAGGTCTATTCTGTAAAATTCAAACGACCGATAAAGGTTCTAAATGACCTTGATATATTTGACACTTTTAATCGGGTTAGAGTGCGAAGCGAGCGTCGAAGTGAAAATCGGGGAAATTACCTTACAGAATGCTACTTCTTACGTCATCTCATACTTTGTCTGTCAAAATCTCCCTGTCAATTTAGTTAAACTCGCTGATACGCTCGCAAGGGTGGCGCTAGTGTGAATTGGAATTATCAACCGAGTTTTTAGAATGCCAATCAAAAAAACTCACAGCGGATTCAGATTCGAAGCTTAGAATGAGGTCTTACAGAATCACATCCCTGTACTCTGAGTGAATTCACACGGGCCGTATGTTGTATAGTTTCGTATCATAATATGTGTTTATCAAATATTTGTAAGCTATTATAACCATAACTACACTATTGTATTAGGTAAGCCTGTGAGGATAGTGTAGGTATGTGTTTTAAAATAAATAAATCCTATTGAATTACTTATATACATCTGACCCACATGCCATTTAACTTAATGAATTTGAAAATAACTGAATTTTCTATCAGTTGGTTTCTCTAATAGATCATCTTTTATAAGCTTTAGTATTTCTCAGACAGAGCTTATCCATTTTACTAATATTTAATACTGTGCTACTGGCATGGTATATTGCAAAAGATAGTTTAACACTCAGTTTAACAGGAAAGATGTGGTGGGAGTGTCAGGTAATCCTATTATTAAATTCAAATGTGCTAAGCTCACTTTTTAGGACCCATTATTTATGTTAATTGTCAATAACTGAGTTTCTCCCAGTTGTAAACGTCCCTTTGTGCCAATTGGCCTAGTTCTGTTCTGTCTCCTGCTCGATACTGAGGGGAGTGGAAAATATCTTCCTTTTCTTACTTACTGTTCTTTTCTCATTTTTTTTTTAAGTACGATTATAGGCCCTGCTAAGGCGCAGCACATTAAATTACATACAGTCTCATAGAAAAATAAAAATGGATTATATCTTCTTCACTGACTGACGGATCAACGCACAGCCCTAACCGCTGATCGTAGGGACCTGTAACTTGGAGGGTGTTTTACTTGTATGACGTAGGGATCCGATAAGAAAGATTTTCCGACATTCTACCCCTAAGGGTGTGAAAAACGGGGGCAAAGTTTGTATGGGATAACGTGATTCCTTGGTCCAATCTACTTAAAATTTTGCATTTAAAACATGCTTTAACAGAATTAATGATAAATAATAATAATAAAATTCATTATTTCCCATTTAAAATGAGCACATCTGACTGTTACATTTTGTTCTTAAATTGCTTATATTACTGATTAACGACCTCTGGCACCCAAGCTAAGATTAAACTTGTGTTATGGGTGCCAGGGTTCTCTCTAATTATTACATTTTATTTAAAAAAAAACAAACATGTACGGAGGTAAGTCTTTTCGAAGCTATGGTTTGAGTATAACTAGAAAATAAAGTTTAGAATGAAACTAATAATGTTAAGCCTCTCTCTAGTGTGGGTGTAGGTGTGTGTGTAGGTGTGTGTGTAAATGACTATGTGTGATGTGTTGTGTGTATGGTTTTTGTTTAGGATTTGCGCTATGGAATACGTGTTTCGTATTTTATTGAAACTCATCGCCTAACGGGGTTAAAAAGGGGTTGAAAGTTATTTTGGGGGTGATATGCATCGATGTTGATATCAATACTCCTTAGTCTTAGAATAAAATTAGGGTCCCGCGCAAAAAATCTCCACTGAAAACCGAAAACCACGCGGAAGAAGTCGCGGGCACCGGGTAGTCTTAACTAAGAATAATTGAATGAAATTGGTAAATTTGACATTCAGTAAATATCGTAGCAATAGTACATTTTCAACCAAATCATTTGCATGATATAAAGACAGCTGATCAGCTGAAATTGCAAGACAGCTGATCTACAGTTTGAGCTTGTTAGTATTGCAACAGCATTATTTTAGTATTACTTTGTTCCACTGTTCAATTTTCAACTATATAATATCGACGCTGACCTAACCGTAAATCCAACAATGTGCAATACAAAGTAATATGAAATAGAACTAGTTTAAGAAATGATGCTAGGCAGTAGGATCCGTTAGGAAGTTATTTAATTATTGAAACTCTTAAGGTACATAGGCGGACATAATTCCTTAGGCATTCTCTACCAGTCAACGAAAGGTGGTGAAGAGATAAATTAGCAGGTTAATATTATACTGGTGCCAATTTTGTTGTGCATGAACTAAATTAATTTTAAGCCATTTATATCTCTTTCTCTCCAATAAAACAAAAAAGAGACATAATTATATTAATAAGAGCTGTCAATTAAAGTTGATCTAAAATGTTCATACAATTATAGTTGTCATTTCAGAAAGTATTAAAAACACTGCAAAGTTCAAGGGAACAATTAATTTGACATCTCTAACTTAGTCCTTGTCTGTCGCCATCCTTCTCTTCAGCTACCTGGTAGTAAGAGATGCCAAAAGCCTAATTTTAATTTAGTTTGTGAACAAGGGAATCGGCATCAATGTTTTGAACAAATAACGTTAATATATTTATTTCTTTCTTTTCAGCTTCGACAAAGAGCATTCGAACACAGCATTCCTCCACAAGTTTAGGGGCACCATCTACAGTATGTCTGACAGTGAAGACATGCTGGACCGCGAGGCTGGCTTCTACGCCGCAGTACTCACACCCTTGGTGTTTCTTCAACAGTACCGTGACACTTGGTGTCTCTTAGAACGAGTAAGTTATTAACCTATAGAAAGAAATGACGCTTTCGTAGCCAAACATTTGCGGTTATGTACTTTACGAACTTCCTCTTAGGCTGTTTAGGCTAAGTTAAAGCCGTAGAGATCGATCGGTCAAAGGTTAAGCTACGCTAGCCACGGTCGGTCTGTGGATGAGTGTTGGAACTTTATGTGTACCTAGCTATTTATTATTACTATAAAGAAATTGAACTAGAAAAAGAAACAACGTCTAAACACTTTTCATAAGAGACGGCTTGTGTCACTTTTATTTCTTCTTAACCATTACATAAAATGTTAGGTAGTATGAAGGATTGATTTACATATTTTAACAATGAGTGATCATCCCTTTCATACAGAGTTCCCTCCATGCCTTGGAAAACACGTAAAGCCGTTGGTCCCGGCTGTCATTTGTAGATCTTTGGCAGTCGTTATGGGTAGTCAGAAGCCAGAAAGTCTGACAACCAGTCTAACCAAGGGGTATCGTGTTAATCGTGTTTATCGGTCCGATAGGCAGTCGCTCCATGTAAAGCACTGGTATTCAGCTGCACCCGGTAGACTGGAAGCCGACCCCAATACAGTTGGGAAAAGGCTAGGCAGATTATGATGAGGTAATACGAAGAAGTATTGTCCAAATAATTAGTATATGCAAAATCTTGCGTAGAAAAATCGAGGCTCTCGAACTGATGTAAATACTTGTAGTACCCGCGTGTACGCCAAGTCTGACTGTGATGTGTTCGCGGATGAATGGAAGACGATCTTTCCATGTTTGGAGTGTGAATGTTGTGTAATTTCAAAACACCACCGATGATCAGTAGGTCGATTCTGTAAAATTCGAACAACAACTCGCATCTCACATCGCTATTCACTCTCACTTCGCATAAGGTTCAAAATGACCTAGATATATTTGACACTTTGAATCGGGTTCAAGTGCGAAGTGAGCGTCGAAGTGACGGGGAAATTACCTTACAGAATGCCACTTCTTACGTCATCCTCATACTTTATCTGTCAAAATCTCCCTGTCAATTTAGTTAAACTCGCTGACACGCTCGCAAGGATGGCGCTAGTGTAAATTCCAGTTATCAACCGAGTTTTTAGAATTTCAATCAAGAAACTCACAGCGAATTCATATTCAAAGTTTAGAATGAGGTCTTACAGAATCACACCCCTGATCGGGCAAATGATAATTATGTAGATCCTACTTAACGAAGCGGTATGTTACCGTTATTCCTATCATTTCATAAAGATAGAAGAACTGTAACCGTCTGCTTCGTTACTGTTTTTTTCTGGATAATACTTGGGAACTATCTGGTTACGGAGATAAATTGAAGATCAAAGTTCGATACCCCAATGTCTACTTAAGTTGGAGCTGATTCTTAGTGATTTCTTTTTTATGAAGTTCCACAGGGCCATAAGGTTGTACCAAATCTCGCATCCAACCGAAAAGAGGTCAGCATTAAAACTGCTACAGAACTTACGAGCAGTTAATCAAAAGGTAACAAGATTTATTTTCTTTCTTTCTTTTTAAAAAACGTTGTCCTTAAGAATTTCTCCTGTGTCGTAGGTACGTTTACAAATATATAAACTCACTATACACAAACAGCCAGATCCACAACAACAGCTATTTGAAGGCCATTCAAATATCCACATTTATATTCAGAACTGTATTTATCGTGAAATAATGAACTTTATTACATGCCAGCATTGAAATAACGATGTGATAGTGGTATAACCACGGTGTAACGTAGCACCACTTGTCAGTGTTGTACTATTGTATTAGTACTCGTAGTACCATGCATCGGTTCGCTTGGAGCTGGTCTCTTAGCACGCTGTAAGGCATCGACCTAAGAGAAAAAGACATTTCCTTAAGACGATCTACCTTCCGATCAGTACACGTTAGAAGAAACATCGTGATATGGATTTTACCATGGTTACAGTTCTTGCTTCTAGGCTCCTCAAGGCGTATGTCCACCGCCACCGCCACAGTCATCGGTACGTCATCGCGAATGACGACGCCGAAGTAGCGTTACATGGCCTAGAAGCCTACTATTCCCAAACCACACCTGAAAGTCAGAACAAACAGTAGCGCGACCACCAGAAAAGCGTTGAGACATTAAAGCTTGACGAGTCCCGGAGAAACATTACAACTGTCTACTATTTACAATGGTCTCTTGTTCATTGCACGCACGTCATCTGAGTGCCGTTATCCCGGCCTTCGGAATTCAATTTTTTTTTTTTGTTATTTATTTATCAAACATAGTGGTTATATTACAGTTTGTTATAATTATAGTGTCACATAAACTTCTGGAGTTTGTGCGTGACACATACATACTACTAAAAAAAAAAAAATAATAAAAAAGAACTCATGTTACATTAAACTTAACAATTAGATGGTACCATAAAGGCAGCGCTGTCTCAAGCAAAAACACAAAGCCGAAATTCTAAAACGAAAAACAAGAAAAAAGATTGCCTTCCGTTTTCGGATGTAGGAATCCACAAACCAATAAAAAATATCTACCAGTAGGTGCGACACCCAGAACAACGCGATTAGCGTGATCGTGATCGTTACAATTCGGCTCTTGGTTGTGATGGGCCGATGCGCTGGCATTAGGGAGCACGCTTGAACTTGCCCACAGACTACAGTCGCTCCGCGCCGTTTGTTCGGTTTTTGGTCTGGTCTATCAAAGTCAAATTATTTATTTCAATTAAACCATTTACGGGCACTTTTGAATTGTCAAAGTTTGATTCGGTTTCGATTCAAATTTCTCGTTACTCAGCTCACAAAGGCTCTCAGGGTTAAAATGGTTTTCGGTGAACGAAAAATTGTAACACTATGGGTCTAGGATTATGTACTGCATTCATAGTAAAAGTTTGTCGCTTTGTATCTTCCACCCTGTATATTAATTTCACTTACACAATTTTTTTCACAACTGGACAGGTACGAGGATTCATATTCGAGTTGCCTGGACCAGAGACAGTCACGCGTACCACGTTGGCGCTCGACGATGAGGAAGATACCTTGCACGATAAGAAAGACATTAGGTACCTCAAGGAACTGATTAAAAATCTCGGATAAATAACTGGGACTATTATTTATTATACTTATGATATTTAAAATACAAGACCGTTTAAAATAATATATTGAACGCAAATAAAACTTAGCCTACGTTTGTTAAATATGTAGTTGAGACATTTGTATAATTATTATATTAAATTAAGAATGAAACAAAACATTTAAAACTGTTGCAGAAAACACTACATGTTTCACAGAATGTTTCTGTGCTTCTCGCTACCGGTGTAGCAAGCGAAATAATTCAGTACTATAAAAGATGCATATTCCTAACCGTCGGGTTAGGAATATGCATCTTTTTATTTTCTTTCGATTAGACATTCCCTTATACAAATAAATGTATGCAGAACACAATAACACTACCTCCTCAGGTGACATTATTCTAAACAACTACTGTGTGGACGATAAAATCTCCTAAACATTGTTCCTGTAAACATGTACGTTGTGTTATAGAAACTCTGTTTTCGAAACACTGTTCCTAATCATTCCGTTTTAATTAAAAATTTGATATCTAATGTCGTTAACGGGTGCGGATTTGTCAAAGAAGAAGGTGATTACAAGTATTGTCGTGACGAACAGCAGAATGACGCACATGAGGAGTAGCATCAAGTTGTCCGCACAAGGCTTGAAGTAGTCGTAACTTTTTGCTAAACAGTATCCCGTACCGTCGAATGGTGTGCCAGATTTAAACGGATTGATAAAAGTAACCATCTTAGCGCCAGCGGCGTTGACGTCCATCTGTGAAATCACTTCTGGGTCATCATTATGTAATCTTTCGACAATTACCACAGCTTCTGTAACTGTTGAGCAAATGTTTTTTGCTGCATCAGCAAAACGTCTGAAAAAAAAGTGTGTTCACTATTTATTGCCCAAAAAAAACCTATGTAAATTTTATAGCAAGTGGCAGCGGATGGATGCGGGCTGCCCAAAACCGGGTTGGCGATCTCTGGGGGGGGGGGGGGCTACGTTCAGCAGTGGACGACAATAGGCTGATATGATGATGATTGTAGGTGAAATCACACATTTGTAATTACCTTACTTCGTGGTAACTACAATCCCAGATATGACTGCCCTAATACTGCCTTCAAAATATCATTGAGTTTAGCTTAATATTGACCGAAATATGACTAGACGAGCGCGCTGTTAAGAAAAGTCTCCTTAATCATTGCTTGATGGGTTTGTTGCCAAAATGTAAAGAATCTTAAGTATGTATTTTTATTTATTTAGAAAATGTAATAGGAACCTGTAAAACTCTCGTTTCTTCACTTTGTAATCCTCTTTTGGTATATTTTTGTAAACCTGAGCAATACTGCTCACACCGGTCAGAATGTTGCTGTCTACACCGCAACCTTTATCTTTATTGACTGCATGCAAACTAATGGAGAACACGTCTAGGTCCTTGAAAAAGTGATCAAAAAAAAAAAAAAAGAATTAATTAACATTACATTAACACATTGTTGGGCACGTTTCCCGTTGACAACGATGTGGACGAGTTTTTTGATGCCCTTTGAGCTCCCTGCCTTTTTCTTACAATTGTACATAATATTATTATTTAGATTTAAGTTTTGTATGTATATTCCTAGGTACTAAGTTTTTATTGAAATAAAGCCACTTCATCAATTGTAAAAAAAAAAAAAAAAAATTAACATTATAGGTAAATATTAGGTTGGTTTCACAGCTATACAGGCGACACGCAAACGATGTCCTAGCGATGATTCGCGTCGCTGTGATACTATGTTAGGGTTCACTTTATTGGTCGTTAACTCAGTTGTTATACAGCATGCGGGGAGTCTCCTAATACGGGCTATCGATTAAGGGGCAGACAAGAGCCAACTAGCGCCACCCATCATTTTATTTCTATAACTCCTAAATCAGATCAAAATTAAAAAATCTAAAACTATACCTCCAAAAACCTTCAAAAGTGACCACTTCAAGAGTCAAGCAACGATTCTTTGAATTTGTAAAATGCAAAACAATGGAAAGTCACTCGAGAAATACTTCAGGTAAATTACTAGTTAAGTAGAGTTTTAGATTTTTTAATTTTGATCTGATTTAGGAGTTATACAATTAAAATGACCCCTCAATGAAAGTAGTTCATCTTTATCTCAGTCGATACATGGCATGCGGATATTCCCAGCACGCGGCCTAACAACAAATGAAATTAATCAGTTGGTGTAAAGCAAGTGTGATGCGGGGAATCAGTTTACGAGTTTGCTCAGGTACCTACCTCTGCTCAGTATAACAAATGCGCGGTGAAGAATATCAAACAATCCGCAAGTGAGGGCCCACTTGCTAACTGGCTGTTATCGGCTAATGAAAACGGTTACCGCATGTTAGCCCTATGGCATGCTTAAACAGAAATATCCCCGCATGCGGGCCCTATCGACTAATGAAAACGATTACAGCATGTGGTTCCTATGACATGCGTAAAGAGGAATGTCCCGCACTCCGAGTGCGAGCTCCAATGACCAATGAAAATGAACCCATACAGCTTCGCACGAACCGAGAGCCGCCCGCCCGCCCATGCGGGGTCCCCCGCTCTGATGTGAAACCAGCCTTAGCATAGTTATACACTGTGGAACTTTTTTTACAATCCGGAATACTTATACTGTGGCCATACTATTGGTTGCGTGCTGTAGGTACCTCTGATTGTGTTTTTTCAGCCATGTCTCTCACTATCCATGTTATCTTCTCCTGAAGGCGAACATTTTTGAACAGGTATCGAGCATTATCCTCTTCAACGTTCGCAATAACTATCCTCGCTTTAACTTTATGAAGTTCATCTTTTATCTGAAATGATGTGTGTTCGATTAATGTTAAATGCACAGAACTTTAACTCTAATTCGACATTATGTCTATTGCGCGAGAATCGCCCCCCAGGGTTGATTTTGAGTTATTATTATAGGTATTTATACCAGATAGTATTTCTTTTTTTTTTTTTGGTCCACAATATGGGCATGTTAACACTGCTTATGATCTATATGTTAGTACCTACATCAATTAAATTACATTACCTTCATTCAAAATATGAGTAAATTCCATTATAGATATAAACTTTTAAATGTCATTGATTAGTATTGAAGCCACTGACTTCCAAATCTAAAGTCAAGTGTGTACTGTGCTAAAGTTATTATTATCACTTTTAGATTTAGGAAAGATAGATTTAAAAAAGGTTTATAATTATCACTTTTTAGTACCTTCTTATCATCTAAATCCATTAAGAACCGGCAACACAGTTAAAATAGAGGTACTCCAAAGACTGAAGAAACTATCACAACGTCGTCTACGTAGATTTTTTTGGGATTTAATTGATTTTTCAAAAAGTGCTGTCAATTTCGATAAAATTTATATGGGACCACCACTGCGGCATACAATTCCATTAGAAAAAGAATTGTCAAAATCGATTCACATTTGCCGGAGAATCGCGTAACAAATATACAAAAAAAAACAACATACAGTCGAATTGAGAACCTCCTTCTTTTTGAAGTCGGTTGAAAAATAACTCTGCACTAGAAATTATCTGCCCAACACTTTACACTTAGTTGCATGAAGTAGAACTGTGTCAATCATGAACGATTCGACCATTTGACCCGGGTCGCGTAGAAGTATTGATGATTGCAATAGTTCGTTTTCAATGATCCGGTTCACCAATCGTCGATCCTAAGATTGTTATAATTCATTTTCAATCATTCAATGATACGATTCAACCAATCGCTCACAATCGACAGACCCTTTTCAACTTATCTTGTAATCTTGTTGCAGATTTGTAGATAACCGACCAATAACGAGTGAGCGCGAATGAATGGGTTACAGACAAACACAGGGCAAACGATTGATTGTACTAAAGTAATTTGGTTCAATCAATCGTTTGATCTGTGTGGTTCACTTATTCAGTATTGAACCAGTGATCGAACGATTGAAATGACCCGGGTCCTGGTATGAACCAATACTTGAATGATCGAATCACTGAATATGAACGATTGACACAGCTCTAGCATGAAGAACTAGTCAATGCCTCTGAAATGGCCCGTCCAACCTTTCAGCAAAGACTGAAAGGAGACTGTAACCGCTTCCCCGCACTCTGCCCGCTATCGAGGCCATGTTCTTGCGCATGGTGGCATAAAAACAATCCACACGCACATTGGCGAACATTCCCAGATGCGCTGCACAACCGAGATATCCGCAATCGTGCACTTCATTGCACTTTTTAAATCATTTTTTTTTAACTCTATTCACCGGTCTACCAAAATCTCTAGACTTGAATAGGTTTACAGAGGATTCAATTATTCATGACATAACAAAAAAGTCAGACTCGTGTCTAAAGTTGAATAGATAACAATTTGCAGTTATTGATAAACTTAAAAAATGTTATCATTTAAAATTAATTCAATGTCGACTCCCAAGTTTTTGGAATCTTTATAATAATATTTATTGAATGCAGAAATAACAATGTTAACATAAACAATGAACATTTGTGTTTATACTAGACTTTAGCTAGTTAACAAACAGGTAGGTGTTGCAACCAGAACCCTTGTTAAGTTATAAAATAACTTGTATTAAGGGCACTGGTTCAAGCCCTAGACATACATTGGATTATAGAAATTTGGTAGACAGAGCTAGTGTGAGTGACTAACTTTAACATCATCAACATTATTTCAAAGCAAAAGCTTTGTTGCGAAGCAAAATTTATGTTTTCTAGGAATGTATCGAATGACCAATAATCTTGTTTGCAAATGTAGATGATTTTGATGTATTAAGCTTCTAATTCGACTGTCACATCAGCGAATAGGAAACTTATGAACGCAGTATCAATAGTTTGTCTTCTAAGCACTTCGCAATTATCATGATTCTTTGTTGATTCTCATTCTTTTTTCTCCTTGACATCACCAAAAGATGGTGATTCTTTAACTGAACTTTTCGTGGCTACGAATATTGTTATTTTTCGATGCCGTATTGTAATTTTGTAACACAACTATTTGAACATTACCTTGTTCATGTCACAGTAGGCATCCTCGCATCGTATCGCAGTGTATATAATCCCTTCTTTATTAAACAATGCAGTAAGTTCACCTTCAAAATCTATACTGTATTCTGAGTCGTCAGTTACAATCACCACTCTCTGCCAACCCACTCTTTGTATAAACTTCAAAAATCCATACTTTAGCAGTCGCCACGGTACTAGATTCATAGAATTTGGAAAAGCAGCCTTATATTTCGAATACATATATGGAGTTTCATAGAATATGGTCGGAATTGAATATTCAGAGGATAAGTCAAATGGTCTAGGGGCTAGTACAGCTAGAAGGTAACCACTGGCATTAGTATAACTTTCTAAGCAAAGATGTTCTGACACTTTTTCCAGTTGTATGGGTTGTGTGAACTGTATATCAACATATTTGTTTTCAGCCCTGCAAAGGAGTACTGTTTTCAGATCAGTTGTATTGTGAATAAAAGGTTTACAACTTTTTATTTCTTCCCTTTCATCCATTTTCTGTACAATGCTATAGATATGACCATCATTTAATTCTATTACTGATTTGCTAACGAGATGTACTATTTCGTTATTACACTCAAATTCAGATTCCATTTTGTTTGTTTTATGGCATACTACATCATTTATTTTATTTATGGTACCGGCGTACAACAAGTCGTTCAGTGGTGTTCCGTCAGGGACCGCAAAGTGGATCACGTTGGCTGCTGTACGGAGTGCCCTGCAAATAAAGTACGTAAAAGTGAGGAACGGCTTTCGTTAATTAACATACTGTATATTGGGCATAGCCCACCTCAATGAGTAAGGTATAGTTGAACCGTTTTGCCCATGGCGGTCATTGCTTTTTTCCTATTTCTTTTTGTAGGAACTTGAATAAACCGCCAATATATTTTTTTTTATTAGGGAATCATATCGGATACGATTAGTATCGATTCAAGACGTTAACGATCTCTGTTTCTGATTTTGAAACGAAGTATACTAGAAAATTAAGGAGGATCAACGATGGATGTTGCCATGTTAAATGCCGTTACTTTAGCAAGTTTAATTATGCACTAGCTACAACATGTATGATTCCAAAAATCTCAACAAGTCTCAGCGGTTTTACAAACCACCAATGAAATGTTTAAATGCTGGTTGACACTTCCCGTGATCCAAGAGCTGGTTTTTGTCCTGGTCAGAGGTTAAGCATTGCCATCCAACTTGGCAATGCTGCCAGTATCTTGCGTACATTTTCAGAAGAAGGCGATGTGGAGGAATTTTACAATGTCTTAATGACGTGTTAGTTCAATATTTATAGGTTTTCTTTTTATTATTCTTATAATATTGTATATACCTACATACCTACTTATAAATCATATGAGTGGACAGATGCTGAGTATTAAAAAGCTTTTACAAATTTAGACATGTTATTAGTTAAACACATGCACAAGAAAATTTATTAGGTATAGTTGACCATATCGTGCGTCAGATTAATTCGAACAAGTTAGTTTTGTAAACTTACCGTTCAACATAATTATAATGCATCCGCATAGACCACTGCAGACCCACCGGATTCATGGCCGTAGACGTAGGTATTATAATTATTATAAAAACGACGACAGGCGTTCATAAACTTGGAATTAAATTGTTCGGTGAATGTAGTCACATTTTCATCAATTAAGAATATTGTAGGTTTATTTATATCGTTAGAATAAAATGGGTCTGAAATAAATGAAAGATATTATAATATCAATAGTAATAATACCAGCCTATAACTGTGCCACTGCTGGGCAAAAGCCTCTTCTGATACAGGGAAGGCACGAGCATTAATCATCACGCTTGATCAAGGCGGCTTGGCGATGTCGGACTTACATACAGGTGTTTCCTCACGAAGTCACGATGTTTTTCCTTTAGCGATGTCAGTATAGTGCAAGGTAAACTTAGAAAGTACATAAATATGAAATTGAAAAGTCACATTGGTACAGTCAGCAACAAAAGTCGATTAATACTTTACATTTTTAAATCATTATTATTCAGCACAATGTTAAAGCAGATGCGGAAAGTATTAATCAATATAAAATCAACTCTTGGCAATGACCTAAAATACTGAAAAGTTTTAAATCGTTTTATTTTATCTTTTTAGACGATATGAAAATTGAACAGTGGTAATCTACTTATGTTGCTGACCGTACTTGCTTTACCCGGTTGCGAACTCAGAACCTCGCGCATGAGAGGCGAGCGCCTTAACCACTGGGCTATTACGACATTCTAATATTTTTTTTATTTTTTATAGTTCTAGGACATAAGGAAGCGTAGGAATAATAAGGACAGTTCTGCCGACTAATAATTGACAGCCATAATGTCAGGATGATTTTACGACATGATACTAGCTTTATCCCGCGACTTCGTCTCTTTGTTCGTTAAGGGCCTGCGGCACGGGATGAAACTTTTATGTAACGGAGCATAATACACCTTAAAGTCACTAAAATATAGTTGAAATTTCAATAGTAATCGTTGTATTCCGTCTGCCATATCAGCTAGCACCAGCACTTGGGTAATATGGAAATGGAAATGTTTATTAAAGAATTATTATTGATGGTGAATCGCTAGCAAGTTTTATTGGCTTTTCCTTATTCTGCAGTACTATTTTGTACAAATCTCCTTCACTAAATTCAGGTGAAGTGAGCTTTTATGCCGGCCGCGAATAGCACCACCCTATTTTTACCTGTGGGTGTCGTCTCGACATAGGAATATTGACCAGAGGATGGGCAGCAGCGTCCTTCTGAGTACCATAACACTTACTGCGATCGCCATGCATCGGTCAAGCATGGCGATTACGGCTGAACCCCGCCTCGAAGAGACCTAAGCCCAGCAGTGGGCGATGATGATGAGGTTTGGTATGCTGACATTACCTAACATTAGGTGGAATGAAAGCCTACCTCAAGTTCACTTCATCTAGTATACACAGAGGGAGAACTTTATAGAATAACACTGCTGCATTGCTATTCTGTTACAATCTCCCGCGGTGAACACCTAGGTGAACTGAGCTGTCATACGATTGTAGTGCTTTGTAAATCCTTAGCATCGGGACGGATGACAGCTCACTTCACTTAGGTGTTCACCGAGGGAGATTGTAACAGAATAGACATACTGGTGATCTATTTCTTCCCTAAGCTATAAAGATTTTAAGACACTTACGATTGTTACAATTATATCCGAGATCCGACACACACAAATGTAACATTGACAGTTTTAAACATAAAAAGAATATTAAAATCATTTTATTTCACTAAATGCACATTATTTTGAATACAACTGATCTCTCTGGTTACATTCAACAGTTTAAGGACAATATACCGTATGTTAAAATATAAAAATAAAGTATTATATTGTGTTTTTCCTCAAATCAATAGGGTAATGAATACGGATTAATTTGCCACGATCATGATTTTAGTCAGTACCTAAACCAAATAATATTTTTTTTGTTTTAATTGAAGTATATCAAAACAATTTTTTATTTGAAAAGACTAGGGTAAATTAAATAATTCATCATTTCAGCCGAAAGACGTCCACTGCTGGACATAGGCCTCCCCCAAGTGAATTGACCGGTCCCGTGCGACTCGCATCCAGCGGATCCCCGCAACCTTTACCAGGTCATCGGTCCACCCAGTGGGAGGCCTTCCAATACAACGTCTTCCGGTTCGTGGTCGCCACTCCAGAACTTTTCGGCCCCAAGTTCACAACTGCATATGTAAATGTTTATAAACGTACCTACGATACAATAGAACTTCCTAGAAGTGTGAGGCAACGTTTTTTAAATATAGGAAAAAAGGAAAATATTTTATAATAATATAATAATAATAATAATACTTTATTCACATAAAAAATACACTAGCCCTATGAAGTCCCTGACTCCTGAGCTAGGTTCAAAGACTTGTGTTACAGGAGTCAGTGTCCTCTCCCAATAGCTGTCACGAACGCAAAAATAAAAGCAGTTACGAAAAGAAAAGATGGTGAAAAGAAAAGTGTTAGTGTGTAGTGTCCACAATACATATTCCAACATCCGTAGGAATATGTATTGTGTTTTTCCATAATTTATATGTGGACGTGAGTATGATGTACATTTATTACATTTCATTCTTAAAATGGAGTGTATTCAGGGTAGCAGTTTTTCAGTTTGGTCATAGTCTAAATCTAGTTAGCTAGCCAATGCTTATATGTAATAATCCTTCTGTGTCACTAAACTCCTCCTAAGCAGCTGGACCGATTTTGATGTGTGTTCCAGTGGATTCGAGAAGGTTTTAGATTCACAATTGGACCCGGTAGGCGGCGCTGTAGTCGGGTTCTAGGACTTTTTTATTTTCATGGATGGACAATGTCTGCCGGGACCTCTAGTTTTATAATAAGAATAAAGAAATGTTCAGAGCGAGAACCGAGTCTATGTGAATGTATGGTTAAATCCTCGTGCCTACGGATTTTAATAAAATTTATCATACGACCTAGGATACCCTTTAAACCGGTAGTCTCCATTCCAACCATCACACAGGTGAAGCAGCTATCAAAAGCTTGTATGGTAATAAATACTTTGTCACAGTTATTGAGCCCGATTTACGAGGAAAGTACCTACACCAAAATGAATAACCCGGCTATGTTTGTATCATCATGTCAACCTTTAGACGGCCACTGCTGGGCATAAGTCTCCCCCAAGGGGGGAATCAGACTTAATCGCCATGCTTGACCGATGCATGTTGGCGATCGCAGTAGGTGTTATGGTACTCAACAGGACGCTGCGCTGCTGCGCTGAGCTCTGGCCAATATCCCTATGTCGCCTTCAACGACTCCCACGGGTGGAAATGGGGTGGTGCTATTCGCGACCGGCACCACAAAGCCTATGTATGTGTGTATATTACGGCCAAATAATAATACTCCTACCATAGGCATATTGTGTCATCACTTCAAAGCTCATGCTATGCAGACTAGTGCAGAAGGTATTACGAATAAAATAAAACAATAATAGATTAATAGATTGGATACATCTTTATTAAAAAAAAAATCGTTGTCCAAGAAAATAAAAGCCAAGTCTTTTGTGGAGTATCAACGTATATTTACATGTAGGTATATATTTTATATAATTACTATAAGTTATCATCTATACTTTCTATAGTCCGACCGCTCAACTGAGATCGTTCCTAAGGTAGCTGCGGGGTGCGGGAGGGGTGACAGTTGTCACAAATTGACGTGACAGTGGACTCTCGCGCACGTCACCATACCCCTCCCACACCGCGCATCTACCTCAGGAACGGTCTCGGTTAAGGCTTGTATACATGTCAATAACCTTGAGCATTTGGCCCGTACTGAATGTGTGGACGAGTGCGGGGGTGATGTAGACGCAGTCTTTAATCGGACGCATTTTTAATTTATTATAATAAAAATAATACTTATTTGTAAAAAGTAACAAAACCAAATCATTTTCCTTTGTATTGCAAATCAGTAATTTTTTTTTTATACTCTTTTGATAAGAAATTATGGAGTAAAATGGTTTCATCTCAATGATTTGGAGGTGATTGGATATTTTTTTTTCTTATTATGTGATACCGATAGAAATATTGTGGCTAAACCAAATTACGTATTATCATGTAGATTACTAACAATTTTTTTCAGATGTAATTTCTCTGTAAATGTCAACGAAAAGTTGCTTCATCTGCATGCTTCTTTCAAGCTTTTTTCGAGAGAGCAGCCTTAAGCCGGTTGGACTATAGAACTCATAGAACTCATATAACTTGTGGTTATAAATTATAGAATACGTATATAAATAGTACATAGTCAGGTTATTTATTTGTGTATAGTATATCGATACATATGAATACGATATTATTGTCAACTAAAGTTGTACAGTTTTCTAGTAGTAGGCGGCATTTTTAAGTGCCTTTTTGGCAACAGCAGCGGCGGAAGCTGGATTGCCTGAAGAGACGGCTGCCACGAACTGAAAAATAATATCAAATATATTGAGTGTCAGTGTAGGTCCATACATAACATAGTACATAAGTATATGAGATATTTCAATTTTGTTTCTGGGACGGCAACGAATCTGTGAGGTCAGTAGGCCTTAGCCAAGTTACGAACGTTTCGTATCGTATTTCTTCCTATAATAATTAATTACAGTAATTAACGCCTCGTCGTAATTCATTTTTGATTTTCGTTCACATGACTTATGGTTAAGATGACGTCATTCCCATACATTTGAATAGTTTTCTATTAGCGTTATCGATTGTAGATTGTCAATTTGGCTTATTTAAAATTTAGCTAGGGCCCCTGCCGCCCTAGCCATATTACCCAAATTGACAATCAGGTACTTTTTAAAACACTTATAACCTCGCAGGATTTTATTACTAGCATAAACAATGACATTTTACGAAACAAAAAATAGACTTTCAAGTTTTTGTTACGCGTTTCAGACTTGTATTTTGTACTTATACCCTGCCATTGGGATATGGGTATTTTGACAGCTGACTTAGAATAAAAATTTTCCCGATTACCTTAAGTTAACTTACAAATGCGTTACAAAATAAATATATAAACTACTCTATCTTGTTGGATTATCTTATTTATGACCACTTACAGACATTAGAATACACTTATGCGTGTCAGTTTTTACAAAAACATAAATATTGTTCACTAGTTGCAGCTGTCAAAAAACGATTAAGCCAGTGGACAGAGTGTAGTAAGTACCCACCCCTGCATTTGCGTCGCACAGTGCTGTCTTTTGGTACTGCGTAGAGTGGTTCACATTTAAGCGATCAACTTTAATTAAATATGAAATAAAACACATGTTTAAACTGTTGTTGTTGTTGTTGCTGTTGTTTATGATGATGTAATATAATCTTGTCCGTATTATGGTAAATGGTGCCGAATAGCACCACCTCATTTCCACCCGTGGGTGATGTAGAATGCGACAGTGGGTATATTGACCAGAGGGCAGCAGCGTCCTTCTGAGTACCAAAACACCTATTGGGATCGCTAACATGCATCGGTCAAGCATGGCTGAAACCCCTTGGGGGAGACCTATGCCCAGCAGTGGGCGTCTAAAGGTTGACATGATGATGATGAATACAATCTTGCGAGGTTATGAATGTTTTACAAATAACTTATTATGTAAAAAAAAGTTTTTTCAAAAAAAAGAAAACCGCCTTCAAAAACTAAAAAGTGATAAATAACTTTAGCACAGAACACACATTACTTTAGTTTCGGAAGTCGGTGGCACCGACTTCCGAAAGTAAAGTAATGTGTGTGTGTTGTGTGAAAAAGCTTTTTATTTTTCGATTTTTAGTGTTGCCTAAGGGCGCGTATTAGATTTAGCGCAACTCAAAACCTAAACGATTGCTAGAACGGCGTAGCAGCATTGACACACACAAGTACAATACAATGGTATGTTTGCGTGCATCAGAAAAAAAAATTTGCACGAAATAAGCACGAATCATTGAAATTGATCGGCAAACGACAGCGCGCGATGTTTTACAGTGCTGTTTAAAATAATTGTCTAAAATAAATGCGTTCGTATAACGGACTTAAAAATATTCTGTATATTTAGCATAACATTTACTTTCACAAAATAAATATATCAGTTATGTTTTTATTCAAATCCTGGTGAAAAAAAATTGTCAAAGTGAACCGATTTTCTACTTTTTCAACATTGTTTTTTAATACATAATAGTAATATTTTCGTAATTTTGGCTCTGTAGCTGTCTTTATGACTGTAGTACATACAGTCTGCTACAGTCCGCTGGAAAAACGCATAAAACAAAATATTTTGGCATATTGTAATGATTGTATTCGTCCTGAAAGTTAACTTTTTCTTAAAAACTATTTTCGTAAAAAGATATGAAAGAATTGTCTTCGCTTTAAAAAAACATAATTAAAAATTATACTTTTACTCTGTAGCTGTCTAAATCAAGACTTAATCTTTCTAAAACTGTAAATTGTCTTTAAATAATCTGTTCACATAATTACGATATTGCTGTCGGCAAAACGCAAAAACATGAAGTTTTCGTCACGAATCGAATACGCGCTCTTAACATCCAAATCCATTAAGAAACGGCGCCACACTTAAAAGAGATTGTAAGTCCTCTAAAGATTGAAGAAACTAAAACATCGTTTAAGTAATTTTTTTGGGAATTTGTTGATTTTCTCAAAAAGGGCTGTATCAATTTTGGTAAAATTTATATGGGACCATTTCGGAATAAACCCCTTTCAAGTACGTCTATATATGAAAGAGTTATGCCCGAACATACAAAAAAAACAAAAAAAAATAAAAGAAATCGAATTGATGACCTACTCCTTTTTAAAGACGGTTAAAAAAAATTATTAAGTCAGCCACATTACTAATAATTATTATAACGTTAGTAAAATGTTATTATAGTAATATAGTCCGTGGCTAAGTGCCATACAGATCGATCGGTCAAAGGTTAAGCAAACCTTGCCACGGTCGGTCTGCGGATGGGTGACCATCCATTCCAGTGACCTCCAGTGAGTCCTGACTGGAAGCTGACCCCAATATAGTTAGGTAAAGGCTAGGCAGATGATGATGAGTCCTGACTGGAAGCTGACCCCAATATAGTTAGGAAAAGGCTAGACAGATGATGATGAGTCCTGACTGGAAGCTGACCCCAATATAGTTCGGAAAAGGCTAGGCAGATGATGATGAGTCCTGACTAGAAGCTGACCCCAATATAGTTAGGTAAAGGCTAGGCAGATGATGATGAGTCCTGACTGGAAGCTGACCCCAATATAGTTAGGAAAAGGCTAGACAGATGATGATGAGTCCTGACTAGAAGCTGACCCCAATATAGTTCGGAAAAGGCTAGACAGATGATGATGAGTCCTGACTGGAAGCTGACCCCATTATAGTTCGGAAAAGGCTAGGCAGATGATGATGAGTCCTGACTAGAAGCTGACCCCAATATAGTTAGGAAAAGGCTAGGCAGATGATGATGAGTCCTGACTGGAAGCTGACCCCATTATAGTTCGGAAAAGGCTAGGCAGATGATGATGAGTCCTGACTGGAAGCTGACCCCATTATAGTTCGGAAAAGGCTAGGCAGATGATGATAAGTCCTGACTAGAAGCTGACCCCAATATAGTTAGGAAAAGGCTAGGCAGATGATGATGAGTCCTGACTGGAAGCTGACCCCAATATAGTTAGGAAAAGGCTAGGCAGATGATGATGAGTCCTGACTGGAAGCTGACCCCAATATAGTTAGGAAAAGGCTAGGCAGATGATGATGAGTCCTGACTGGAAGCTGACCCCAATATAGTTAGGAAAAGGCTAGGCAGATGATGATGAGTCCTGACTGGAAGCTGACCCCAATATAGTTCGGAAAAGGCTAGGCAGATGATGATGAGTCCTGACTGGAAGCTGACCCCAATATAGTTAGGAAAAGGCTAGGCAGATGATGATGAGTCCTGACTGGAAGCTGACCCCAATATAGTTAGGAAAAGGCTAGGCAGATGATGATGAGTCCTGACTGGAAGCTGACCCCAATATAGTTCGGAAAAGGCTAGGCAGATGATGATGAGTCCTGACTGGAAGCTGACCCCAATATAGTTAGGAAAAGGCTAGGCAGATGATGATGAGTCCTGACTGGAAGCTGACCCCAATATAGTTCGGAAAAGGCTAGGCAGATGATGATGAGTCCTGACTAGAAGCTGACCCCAATATAGTTCGGAAAAGGCTAGACAGATGATGATGAGTCCTGACTGGAAGCTGACCCCATTATAGTTCGGAAAAGGCTAGGCAGATGATGATGAGTCCTGACTAGAAGCTGACCCCAATATAGTTAGGAAAAGGCTAGGCAGATGATGATGAGTCCTGACTGGAAGCTGACCCCATTATAGTTCGGAAAAGGCTAGGCAGATGATGATGAGTCCTGACTGGAAGCTGACCCCATTATAGTTCGGAAAAGGCTAGGCAGATGATGATGAGTCCTGACTAGAAGCTGACCCCAATATAGTTAGGAAAAGGCTAGGCAGATGATGATGAGTCCTGACTGGAAGCTGACCCCAATATAGTTAGGAAAAGGCTAGGCAGATGATGATGAGTCCTGACTGGAAGCTGACCCCAATATAGTTAGGAAAAGGCTAGGCAGATGATGATGAGTCCTGACTGGAAGCTGACCCCAATATAGTTAGGAAAAGGCTAGGCAGATGATGATGAGTCCTGACTGGAAGCTGACCCCAATATAGTTCGGAAAAGGCTAGGCAGATGATGATGAGTCCTGACTGGAAGCTGACCCCAATATAGTTAGGAAAAGGCTAGGCAGATGATGATGAGTCCTGACTGGAAGCTGACCCCAATATAGTTAGGAAAAGGCTAGGCAGATGATGATGAGTCCTGACTAGAAGCTGACCCCAATATAGTTCGGAAAAGGCTAGACAGATGATGATGAGTCCTGACTGGAAGCTGACCCCATTATAGTTCGGAAAAGGCTAGGCAGATGATGATGAGTCCTGACTGGAAGCTGACCCCATTATAGTTCGGAAAAGGCTAGGCAGATGATGATGAGTCCTGACTAGAAGCTGACCCCAATATAGTTAGGAAAAGGCTAGGCAGATGATGATGAGTCCTGACTAGAAGCTGACCCCAATATAGTTAGGAAAAGGCTAGGCAGATGATGATGAGTCCTGACTAGAAGCTGACCCCAATATAGTTAGGAAAAGGCTAGGCAGATGATGATGAGTCCTGACTGGAAGCTGACCCCAACATAGTTAGGAAAAGGCTAGGCAGATGATGATGAGTCCTGACTGGAAGCTGACCCCAATATAGTTAGGAAAAGGCTAGGCAGATGATGATGAGTCCTGACTGGAAGCTGACCCCAATATAGTTAGGAAAAGGCTAGGCAGATGATGATGAGTCCTGACTAGAAGCTGACCCCAATATAGTTAGGAAAAGGCTAGGCAGATGATGATGAGTCCTGACTGGAAGCTGACCCCAATATAGTTAGGAAAAGGCTAGGCAGATGATGATGAGTCCTGACTGGAAGCTGACCCCAACATAGTTAGGAAAAGGCTAGGCAGATGATGATGAGTCCTGACTGGAAGCTGACCCCAATATAGTTAGGAAAAGGCTAGGCAGATGATGATGAGTCCTGACTGGAAGCTGACCCCAATATAGTTAGGAAAAGGCTAGGCAGATGATGATGAGTCCTGACTGGAAGCTGACCCCAATATAGTTAGGAAAAGGCTAGGCAGATGATGATGAGTCCTGACTGGAAGCTGACCCCAACATAGTTAGGAAAAGGCTAGGCAGATGATGATGAGTCCTGACTGGAAGCTGACCCCAACATAGTTCGGAAAAGGCTAGACAGATGACTTGGGAGGTCCAAAGAACCCTCAAGATACTGTAGAGAGTTGCCCACCAAGGAGGCTTTATGTAATGAAGCCATAACTATTTAGTCTATGGTTAGAACCTTCTGGATACCTTAGAATATATTTGAATGATGTAGAAGATAGTTTTTATACTATGACATTTATGTCAGTGAGGCCCAGCTAGGCTCAGAGCTGCGGTCTTGTAAATCTTACCTCTCGCTAATCTCATTAATATAGTCTTCTGAAAGTCGTTAATACCTTTCATTTAACGTAGCTTAGACTCCCGGTCCCTATAATACTTACCCTAGCAACAGGCTCAAGAGCCTTTTCGAAGATACGGTTGATTGGTGGCAGGGAGGCTGCGGTAATGAATGCTCCTGCGTTGTTACTCTGGGAGCTGAAGGCTTCATACAGACGTTTGGCTGAGCAGTACTGCTCGTGGACAAGCCTGGAAACACAAAACATAATGTAGAGCCAGTAACTATTCCTGTTATTTTCAAATTAAAAAAATCCATTGCTTCATATACAGGGTGTCCGGTAATTAATGGATAACCTTTATTTATTTACTTATTGTATTAGGTTTACCAACAACTGTTTACACTTATTACAGAGACATAATACATTCAATAAACTAAATTACAGCGCAACAATTACTTATAGGTAAACACCACATGCACACGTAAATTCTTAAAATAAGCTAACTTACTAAGTAATAAGCGCCAATATTCTATTAAATTTGTTTATGAAAACAGTACATGTAAAAGAAAATTTGATTAATTTTTAGCTATGACAACATTGGTAAATAGATAACCTTGAAATGGCTCATAGTAGAACTTACGGCCATTCAAAAAAAATACAAAAAGAAATCTAAATAACCTAAGGCAAGTGTTAAAAAATTTTTTTTTGTTTCTTTTACTTTATTGAACACTACGACTAGAAATGATTTTTTTTTTCGTAATTTATTTTCGTATTTTTAATTAGGTAGGTGACACCAATCAATTGACATCATAGATATCCGTGACTTTAATGAGCTGTCAAAACGCGATCCCATATAAGTATGGCAATTTATACTAATGACGTCACTAGTAGGTTGTCATTTTCTGACTTAATTAATTAACTATTTATTTATTTCAAAGCAATTAAAAATCTTTAGATTATTGATAGGTCTCCTTTTAATTCATATCATATTTATTTTTATTTTTTAAATTCTAAACATCGATTTTGAATATTTGAATACTTGAACTATTATTGTTGAACAATTTATTACATGAATACATTGAAATATAGTTGCTGAATATTTATAATATAATATTTTTGGCATTTTCAATTACTTAATTTAATGTAAAAAATATATACAATATAACTATATTGAGATATTTGACATAACTAAGTTTAATTGTCAAAATTATAGGCATCAGATACCTCCTTACTTAGTCTGAATTTAAAGGCATTATGGCAATTCCTTTATTGAATGACATGTCACATGGACAAAGAAACATAATATACCTTTTAATATGTACCTAATATTTATTATTGTGTTTGGTGTTATTGTTAATGTTTGTTTGTATTTTTGTTTACTTACCCAGCCGACGAAGGTGAAGCGTTGGACCGAATGAAGTCCCAAGCTGCCTCGAATTGGTAGATCCTACCTCCAGCCTTGCAGTTATAACTGGGTCCGGTCTGGGAATATTTTTATATCAATCAACCAATTAATCCATACATAAAAACCAACCAATCATCGCTTACAAAAAGAAATTGGTTGTCTGTAAAGTCGGTTTACGGACGATAGTTTTACGTGATAACGTCATAAAGAAACATAGTGGCTAACACATCTGCAAATATTGGCTTCCGTCGAGGTGGGCGGAGCTTATTATAATAATAATAATATGTAGGGACATTTTTCACACACGGCCATCTGACCCCAAACTAGGGAGACCCTGTACTATGGGTGTCAGACAGCTGATATACATACACAAATACATTTTTTTTTTTTGTAAATACATACATATATAGATAAACAACATCCAGACACAAGGCAAACACAAGTGCTCATCACACAAATGTTTACCCTGGGCGGGAATCGAACCCGCAACACGCTGCGCAGCAGTCGATCGCTCAGCCACTGCGCCAACCGTGTCGTCATATTGATCGTGCCTCTCTATCGCTTGTTCCGCGCTCTCGCTTGCACGCTCGGGCTCAGGCGGAACGTGACACTTTTTCGTGCGCGCAACCGGTGTTCATCAATTTATAAGACGTCATCACGATAAAAAAAAATACACAACGGTCGAATTGGAACGCGTCCTTTTTTGATGTCGTTAACCTTTTGACCGCTTCAGTCATGTATAGATGACAAACCAAAATGTGTCCAGCACGCCACGGTCACGACTACATGACAGACTTCTATAAATAATTCCATAGAGTATAACTTAGGTTGGCGCCGAAGGGCACGTTTTTGCTTTTACGACGTGGCGGACAAAAGGTTAAAAAAACTTTCGAAACTATCATTATACTTAGAAAAATACAGACATTGATGTTTATTATTAGTATTTGGTACTAATTATAATAATAATAATAATAAACCGTATTCGCAGCTATAAGCGGCGGGTGGAATGATACACTCAGAATCGCACATTCCAGAGCGATGAAAGGTGGGTTTATAGGACTTGGGAGCGACCTATTCAAGTGTGACTGATACGCACCTGCCGGATGATGACGCCATGTGTTTTTTCTGGCGCAACATCTGGTCGGTGCCTGTCAGTCACACTGAGGGTGATTGGACTCTGGAAGTCGAACGAGCGTGCGACCCGATACCAGAAATGGGGGCAATAATTATGAGCCCCCATGATGTAGCTCGTGCAGTCCGTCCATTGCCTAATTGGAAGTCTCCAGGGCCGGACGGGCTGCACAACTTCTGGATAAAATGGTTTAGAAGGTCGCACGTTTGTTTAGCGTCTCGATTCCAGTCAGCCTTGGAATCAGGATCGTTGCCCCTGTTCTTGACGACAGGAATAACCCACCTGCTTCATAAATCAGGTAGTACTGTGGAGCCTAAAAATTATAGACCGATGACATGTTTGCCGACGGTCTATAAAGTTTTTACATTTATTTTGAGAGCGAAAATTAACCAACACATAGACAGTAACGGTATCATGTCTCCCTCTCAAAATGGATGTAGGAATGGGTCGCGCGGTACTAAGGAGCTGCTCCTGATGGACATGGCCATCAGTCAACAGGTTCGCTGATCCCGAAGGAATCTGTCGACATGTTGGATAGATTACAAGAAGGCCTATGACTCTGTGCCGCATACATGGCTCATGAGGGTGCTAGAGTTGTATAAGATAGATACCACTCTGCGCACCTTCCTAATGTCGTGTATGGGGCAGTGGTGGATGGTCCTTCGCTATCCAGGATGTCGACATATCCAGAGGAATAGTGAACCGATAAGGATTGAGCGGGGCATATTTCAGGGCGACAGTTTGAGTCCACTTTGGACTCAAACTGTCGCCCTGCATCGCCTCATGCATGTCAAGCGAGGGGAGATTGTGGAATCTGAGGAAGTTCAGCTTTCGGATTCCATAAACCTTAGATCCCTCTCTTCAATTGAGATCTACAAATATTTGGGTATGGCGGAAGCGTTGGGCATCAATGCTGCTGACATGAAGCAATCGTTGCAGGAGCGCTTCTTTGGCCGCCTGAAGAAAGTATTAAATAGTCTTTTGTCAGGCGGAAATAAGGTGTGCGCCTTCAACGGGTGGGTCATGCCGGTCTTGATGTACTCTTACGGCATACTCAAATGGACTCAAACGGAACTTGATGCCCTGGATAGGACAGTCCGTACATTGTTGACAGCGTATCGGATGCATCACCCACGGTCATCAGTAATCAGACTGTATATCCCGCGGAAGTGCGGAGGTCGTGGCTTCATAAATGCTAAGACTCTGCACAACCGTGAGATATACAGTCTCAGGGAATTTTTCCTAGAAGCCGACGTGGGGATGCACCGAGATGTAGTTGCAGTGGACAAAGGCCTCACCCCGCTCTCGTTGGCTAAAGAGAACTGGTGCAAGCCTGTAGTGCTTTAGACTAATGATCGCGAGGAGGTTTGGAAGAGTAAGGAGCTTCACGGACGCTTTTTCCGGGCCCTGTACGGGCCCGATGTGGATTTCTTACCGTGTGTATCCTGGCTACGATTCGGTGATCTATTTGGAGAAACCGAAGGTTTTGTGTGTGCAATTATGGATGAAGTTATTTTGACGAATAACTACCGGAAATTTATTGTAAAGGATGGCACTGTTGACATTTGTCGGGCATGTCACCGGCCGGGTGAATCAATCCGTCATATGATCTCTCGATGTTCTCGTCTAGCTAACGAAGAGTACTTGCACAGTCACAACCTTGTGGCCAGGATTATTCATCAGCAACTTGCTCTGAATTACAACCTCTTAGAATCAGAAGTTCCATACTACAGGTATGTGCCCGATCCAGTTCTTGAAAATGGCAATGTCACATTGTACTGGGATCGATCCATCATCACTGACAGGACTATTGTAGCCAATAAGCCTGATATAGTGGTGGTGGATCGATTGGAGAGGCGCGCAATGATTATTGACATAGCTGTTCCTCATGACGAGAACCTCATGAAGGCCGAGAAAGACAAGCAGATAAAATATCTTGACTTGGCCCATGAGGTTGTCGACATGTGGAATGTGGACTCAGCGATCATTGTGCCGATAATTGTTACAGCCAATGGCTTAATTGCCAAGAGCCTCGACCAACATCTAAGGAGGCTCTCGTTAGACGGCTGGATCAAGGGCTTGATTCAGAAGGCAGTACTTCTGGACACGGCCCGCATTGTCGGGAGGTTTCTCTCTCTGGAGCCCTGACCGCCGGTAGCTTGGACCCTGTTCCCGATACCGGTGAGGTACTATTTTTTATATTTTTGAATGTTTTTATTTTTATATGAATATTTAAAAATACATTTTAATGTGCATTTAAATAAATGAATGTGAATAATAATAATATGTGGGCCGTGGGGACATTTCACACACGGCCATCTGACCCCAAACTAGGGAGACCCTGTACTATGGGTGTCAGACAGCTGATATACATACAAATACATTTAAATACATATATATATAGATAAATAACACCCAGACAGAAGGCAAACACAAGGGCTCATCACACAAATATTTACCCTGGGCGGGAATCGAACCCGCAACACGCTGTACAGCAGTCGATCGCTCAGCCACTGCGCCAACCGTGTCGTCAACTATGTACAGAGGCCAGCACATCAAGCTACAACAATCTTTCATTTTTCTTTGATAGATCTTCAACTTTATTTCAAAATTTTTAAGGTTCATATTTAATTGGGAAAATTTGACATTTTGGTATGGCTGGCGTCTGTACATACCTATATCAAGTGTTTTTTAATATTTTCTTTAATATTCAAAGTCAAAGTCAAAGTCAAAGTTTACCATTTACAGGCACTTTTGAATTGTCAAGGAGTCGGTCAGTTAGTCAGAGAGTTGAAGCTAGTTCCTCGTTCCAAAACGTAGGTAGGTCTCTATGGAGAAGAACGAGCAAGAAACTCCACGAACACTTTTAAATAAAGTTTTTACAAAGTCTGGTTACATGATTCTTGTTGCTTCTATATGTGAAAACTATGAAGGTAATCTAACAATACAAAACACAAAAAAGAGCATGGCAGATAAGAGCTGACCAATCTCTACTGACAGCGCCCGTTCACGAACATGACGCGTGAATCAGCACCATTCAGCTCAACCATTTTGAAGGGAGCCGAATGATCCAACAATATTCTTCAAGATGATACTGGTATAATTATGTCTATATGTGATAGTATTCATTTGTACGGAAAAGCGCACTTAAAATAAACCCGTTTACTCGGAAATCTACGATACTCCTCAAGTATTCTATATACTTGAGGAGTATCGTAGATTTCCGAGTAAAGAGGTTTATATCATCGAAATTCCAAACCTCTAAACAAATCTTACACAGTTATTAGATAGAACGTGGAAGGTATATATTAAAATCAATACGAAAATATACTGTCTTACAAGCAATTTGAAGTAGGTAGACAAAATATTCGTATTTTCACTACATTGCCAATATTAATTTCAATTGTGTTTGTTATAATGTTATAAGCTGACATAATTGCAAAAGCTTGAAAGAAGCATGCAGATAAAGCAACTTTTCGTCGGCATTTACAGAGAAATTACATCTGAAAAAAATTACATTTTTTAGTAATCTACATGATATGATACGTAATTTGGTTTAGCCACAATTTTTCTATCGGTATCGCATAATAAGAAAAAAAAATGTCAAATCACCTCCAAATCATTGAGATAAAACCATTTTACTCCTTACTTTCTTATCAAAAAAGTGGTAATAAAAAATCTACACCTTTGCAATACAAAGGAAAATTATTTGATTTTGTTGCTTTTTACAAATATGTATTATTTTTATTACAATAAATTAAGGATGCGTCCGATTAAAGACTGCGTCTACATCACCCCCGCACTCGTCCACAAATTCAGTGCGGGTCAAATGGCAAGCCTTAAGAATATGGTTTTATAGTAGTTGCAAGTACCTGTGTGAGGGTGAAAACAGACTTATAACACGACATGCGACACGCCACGCCATCAAGAATACTTATAATTAACTAGCGACCCGACCCGGCTTCGCCTGGGCCTATAGCCTTCCTCGATAAATGGACTATCCAACACAAAAAGATTTTTTCAATTCGAACCAGTAGATCCTAAGATTAGCGCGTTCAACCAAACTAACAAACAAATAAACTCTTCAGCTTTATAATATTAGTATAGATAAGTATAGATTAAAATTAACCGAATATTTTGACTTTTATTTTAATTTAAATATTTTCTTTTAGTTTTTTTTTGGTTATTTAGATAATTTAAAATTTCTGAGAACTGAGCATTTTGTATAATGTAAACTGAAAGGTAACTACTTATCTCTTAAAATACAGACCAGCAACCTAGTTCAAAAGGCCGTGCTTATATGTAAATGTGTACTTACGTTGTTTTCAATAAAGCATTGTTATTATTATTGCCCACATTTTATCCCGTACAGCATGATTTGGCCAATAAGCACGAGTGAAGTGGCGTTGAGTGTTGCAAGTGTGCAGCGGCCTTGCAAATATCTTGTTTGACTGTCAGTTGGTTTTATCTGGTCCTCATGACTCTAATCGTGATATGCATTACCACCTAAATTGTTTATTACAACCAATATGTCAGACCAAAAGAGTTCTGTCTCCAATTCTCCATCAATTAATCAAAACATCGGAACGCGAGGGAAAAATCATTTATATCAAATACAATGGAGTGGTCGAAATTGTTTAGACGATAGGCAGTTGTGGAACTGGAGTGATGATGGATGGTCCACGTATGATTAATGGTGTACATTTGATTACGTATGCATTGCGTTTGCAAGTCATCAACCGTTCTGTTGTTTGCGCAAAACTATTCGATACGGTATCGGTTAGCAATTATGTGATATTTGGTAACGAAAACAATATGTCGGTTGTATGTGGTTGGCATTTCACGTGATCTAAGAGCTGGTTTTTACATCCAACGTGGCAATGCTGGCTGCAAATACGTCTCTTGGGCACATTCCCAGATGAAGGCGACGTGGAGAGATTTTTTTGATGTCTTATTATATTCGTTTTTTGGTTTAATAGTTATAGGTTTTTCTTTTTTATTATACGAGTAAATATTGTATATAAACATTTAATTGAATAAAAATAAATGATTCAAAATTATTCGTGAGGAAAGTTTTGAGAATGATTTGTGTTTGTGTTGAATGTTATGTGTTCGTAAACGAATGGGATCAAGTCAATATTTACAACGATTCATTAAGAAATAAACGCTAACCCACACTAGGATTTTTTCTTGCATCGTGGGTGCGTTTATACAAACACTAGCGACCCGATCCAGCTTCGCATGGGCCTATAGCCTTCCTCGGTAAATGGACTATCCAACACAAAAATAATTTTTCAATTCGAACCAATCCTGAGATTAGCGCGTTCAATCAAACAAACACAAACTCTTCAGCTTTATAATATTAAGTATAGATATAAACTTATTGACACAAACCGTCAGTCCCGGAACAGCTACTTGTAAGCAATATGAATACATGTTCCGTGCGGGAATTAAACTCGCGACACGCAGTGCAGCAGCCAATCTCTCAGCCACTGAGCCAACCGTGTCGTCAAGAATATGTTTGGAGTATTATTATGATACCGGCACTTCACATGGCGTATTTGTGCAAATATTTGCCTTATTTGGATATTACAAAATGTACCCTACGCTTATTGAAATAAAGTCGATTTTGTATTCTCCAAATAAGGCGAATATATGCACAAATACGCTATGTGAAGTGACAGCATGAGATGAGCGTGTGAATGTCGTGTAATCTTTAATGTAATTGGTCAATTGGCCGTTTTATGTTAAAGGAAAAATAAAGAAATAAATAAACAAGAATATTTGAGAAACGTAGAAGTGTAATTGGCTGGAAAAATGTGAATTCTGAGAAGACTAAGAGAAGTTAATAAAGATACATATATGGCAGAAAAAGACATCGAAACAAACAAAACGATTTAATTACCTACAAACTAAAAGCAGTTGCGAGAGCAGGTTCGAAACGGGAAGAGGTGAGGAACAGTGTTACGGATGGTGGCGGGGCGTGTCGCTACTGTACGGTAGTATTAATATTTTATTCTGTAACCAAACTAACTAAATTAGAGTACGGGCAGAATAAGGATTGAAAATACTTACCGCAAATCGCAGTGAGCTAGGGTTGGTAGCTAGCTTGACGATCAGGTCGATGCTTCTAGATATGCTTTGAATGAACTTGGAGATGGCTGAAGGAAGATTACTTTTGTCACCTGTACGGATGGCATACACGTATGCGTCAATCACCTGGGGACAGAACAAAGAGGAAAATAATGTTTATTGCTTGCAAAGATATAATAGTCTATTATTTTCCCAACGCAGGGCAAATAACTCGTCTCATAAGGTCCGAGTATTGATCACCACGCTTTGGCGATTATAGACATATATACATACATGTATATATTAACTATAATTCGGAGGAGCTCGTGGCTAAGCAAAAGCCGTACAGAACGATCGGTCAAAGGTTAAGCTACGCTTGCCGCGGTCGGTCTGTGGATGGGTAACCATCCATTTCATACCGAGTTCCCTCCGTGCTTCAGAGAGCACGTAAAGTCGTTGGTCCCGGCTGTCATTCGTAGATCTTTGACAGTCGTTAAGCGTAGTCAGAAACTAGAAAGTATGACAACCAGTCTTACCAACTGTAACTGGTTACTAGGTTGTGGAGGTCCGATAGGCAGTCGTTTCATGTAGAATACTGGTATTCAGCTGCATTCGGTTAGACTGGAAGCCGACCCCAATATAGCTTGGAAAAGGCTAGGCAGATGATGATAATTATAACTATAATTCCAGGTTTCCTACAGATGTTTTTCCTTTACTGTTGTCAGAGATCTCCAAAATAAACTTAAAAAGTAATATAATTGAAGTCACATTAGTACATGCTCGGTATACCTGTAACTTCATGCATGAGAGGTGGGCGCCTTAACAACTTGATCATCACGCGAAATAATACATTTTAATGTAACCGAAATACAATCTAATTCTAGGCCATTAGGGTCCAAAATCTGATATAGACGACGACTACTGCTATTCACCCGTGAACATATTCTTAAAGAGTTCTACAGCAAAATATATTGTTGTATAGTTCGATTCAAACTTAATGGCGGCTCTGAACACGAGGCGAGTGGTTGCGCAGTAACAATTTCACATGACAGCGGGAGTTAAGTGGTGGAGTACCGAACAGCCACAGTAAGTTCACAGCCACTAATAAATTTGAGATCGAATTATATATCTGTCTAACTTTACATTTACAGGTTGAAAGCAACGACGACGGGCACACTTATACCGTAGATAAGAATTTTAAAACAGTTATTTCATACAAATCAATATATGAGTAGTTGTAGTAGTAGTGGTATGACGGGCTGGTGTTCGCAACTCCACGTCTCAGCGCGTATTTTGCGAACAGAAAATATGAGTAAGCAGAAAGAAAGAAAGAAAAGAAAGAAAAAGCATCAGTGCAAGCATCAGAAGCAGCAGTGATTTATATTTCAAAAAGCGACGAAAAAATTTACATATATTTAGCGTCTGGGGTGCCTATAAAATTATGTACTCAGTACTGTTGCTGTGGGAATAGGCTGCGCGTCGATGCCCCATTTTTTCCTTTTTTTTTTCCTTTCCTTTATATTCTTAGGTCTACTTACATTAGCTGCTTCACAAGCATCGCCTGGAATGCCAGTGGCAAGAGTTCCAAGCAAACCGATAAGCTGAGCAAGGGCAAGTGCCTGGCTCTTCCTATCACTCTGGTTGGCAATGTCAATGAGTACTCGTTCTGCTGTCGTGATGTACACATTTTTGTCACCGCCATCTACTATTTCTGAGGCTTGGTCTGATAAATAACTGAAACCATACAAAAATCTGGTAAAGAAGCTTTTAATACTGGAAGGTCTGTATAGCAGTATCTGGTCATTTTTTTTTAAATTATAATACTACGAGCCTATAATTGTCCCGTGGGGTGTCCGGGCTAGAATAGCACCTCCCCATTTCGGATGTCGGATCCGCCCCAGGGAGGACTTAAGGGTCAAAAAGATTTTGGTTATTTTGCACACCAAGATTTGGTGATCATTTACTACATTAAGTATTTAGTTTTGGTGATCATTTACTACATTTGGTATTTAGTAAGTATTTTTTGGTGGACATTTTATTTATTCCCATGAAAAAGTGTACTACTTCATTATACCCGTTGGAAGAGACATGGTGATAGACTTAGAACCATGAACTTGAATCCATGGTAGTAATCTGTACCATGATGCCTTCTATTTTGTCAGGATGTATGGAACAGCCATTTTTTTTACGATATCAGATTTGGTCCCAAAGTCAAAGTTGATCATATAAAGGAGTACTTTGACCACCAAAAATTAATCCCATTATTATAAAAAAATCAATCAGTTTAAATGACTTCTTGGGTTAAAATTCAGGTTTCGGGCCATTAGAAAGCCTATTGCAGTCCTGGATATAGGATATTCCTAAGTTAAGCCGTAAAATAATGGCTCAAATTGAATTGGGCCCTTTTATATCTTTCGAGCTGATTTGGGATTTAAAACTAAAAGCACATCAGAAGACGCCGTTAAGTCTTGTGCTGTCTCTCACATTATGTCAAAGTGAATGCACGAGAATTAACGACATCTTAAAATTGAATATGCGTTTGAAGATTTGGCGATTAGTCTCCAGATATAATGGAATATAGAGAAGTAAAAAGGCTATGAAGATATCTAAGTAGGCTAGGTTTTATAGGCCACGTCATAAGATCTAGAATAGTTTAAGGCGACGATATACGCCGGCGGCCTTGAGCGACCAGAGAATCGTATGCGCTGCGTCCAAAACTCTCAAAGTTTAGTCGAAAAAATTAAATAAAAGATAGTATTTTTTAACTTAAAAAAAGCGTATACTAAAAGATAGATAGGTAATAAAACTGTCTGTAAGATAGTCAAAGTTTCGTTTAAATATTCCTGGTAGATTTTGTGTGATTATCAATGTTTTGTCCGCGTCAGACACAACTTCACGATTTAATTAAACTATTTAATATGAACTTAATCAAAAATATTCACATACTACATGATTAAGAGAATGTTCTAGTTTAACATATATTTTTTGCAGATCATTTACACTACACATTTTGACGTGATTGTCAGTTCAAAATCTGCAAAAGTTGCTTGTTAGCGCCTTAAATATCTAGGACTGGTCTTCTTCAGGCTAAAATAATATGTTGTACTCACGCGGACACGATCCGGCCATTGTGCTTTGGTGGTACCACATCGTTTATAGATTTGATACTTAAATTGACGCCAGGGGCAGCCAAAGCGCTCTGAGAAACAAAAGGAAAATCAATTAGGGACGTCATTATTGGTGTTATAGTACAATGGTTTGCAACGTAGTTACCAGATCTAGAAATTAAGTACCCAAGTCTTGGATCTTGGGGTCCCAGTGCTCATCTCCTTTTCAAGGAAATGTCCAAACTGTTGGTTGACACTTTCTGTAATCTAGGGATTTGGCTTTTACCTCGGCGGCTGTGCCAATGCCGCCAGTCTCTTGGGCACATCCAGATGGCGATTTGGGGGAATTTTTGATGAAATTTTGTTTTAACTTTTAGATTATTGTTATGCGATATCTTATTATTTAAATCATCATCATCAAGTCAACCTTCAGACGCCCACTGCTGTGCATAGGTCTCCCCCAAGGGGGGGCTTAGCCGTAATCGCCGCGCTTGGCCGCTGCGTGTTGGCGATCGCAGTAGATGTTATTTAACTCAGAAGGACGCTGCTGCACATCTTCTGGACTATATTCCTTTGTCTGTTTTTATTTATTGGGCCCTGGAGGCTCAACAAGTTAGCAGCCGTGTGGTGTCGGTCACGAATAGCACCATCCCATTTCTACCCGTGGGTGTCGTATAAGGTGACAAAGGGATATTGGTCAGAGGATGGGCAGCAGCGTCCTTCTGAATACCATAACACCTACTGCGCTTCTAAAGTTTGAAATGATGATGATGATGTAGGCTTAAGTTAGACCATACAGCTAAGTGGTAGACAAATAATAATTTAACAATTACATTAGTATTATTGAAGACTTTTAAAACCTACAAATTATTTAAATACTTCGTATCACAAGTTAAGTATTTGTCGTATCTCCAATCTCAGGCGCATTATTATAATCTGAAGTGATCCATAATTTACAATACTCGATTTCAATATATTATGCTCTGTAGAGCTTTAGAGCAATGTCGGAGTCACACGTTCTATACATTTATTCATAGAAAACTGGGGTAGCCAAATATTCTGTTTTATTTAGAATTTTATATTACGTTCACACGTACGTTGTTGGTTATCGTAAAAGAAGCCCAATTCTCGTAACTAAATACGTTCGAAATTTTGTCGAAATCTCATCTTAGCGACAGTCAATGGTGCCAATTCTTTTGTGCACAAGTTAAATTTATTTTAAGCTTATTTATATCTTTCTCTCCAATAAAACAGAGACAGATATTAATAAGAGCTGTCAACTTAAGTTGATCTAAAATGCTCATACAATTATAGTGGTCATTTCAGAACGTATTGTTTAAAAACACGGCGAAGTTCAAGTAAAAAACTAATTTGATATCTCTAACTTAGTTCATATCTGGCGCCATCCTTTTCTTCAGCTGCCTGGCAGTAAGAGAGTTTGAGTTTGTTTGAGTTTGTGAACAAGGGAATCGGCGCCTAAATGTCAAAATTTAGTGATACTTAGTTTATTTGAATGATGGCATATGCATACAAAATTATTACTAAAAGTAAGAAAGTATGTTGGGAAATATCCTAAAAACGGAAAACACATGGTGTTTCGTCATACATCTGTCGATTCACAGTTGAGTATGCATATTGAGGATTTGACTGAAGAGCGCGACGTGGTTAAATAGTTACCTTCTTTATTAATAAGCAGGACCTAATTCTGGACCGGTCTAAAACAATTGAACATCTGTACACTGGGCAACTACTAATTTAACTCTCAGTTTATTTTTATTTTTATCTTTATTCATATTACTAATGTGAAAGTAGGTTTGATTTAAATTTTAACTGTACTAGGCAGAAATTGAATATGGCCGTTAAATAAAAAAAAATATATATATAAATGTAATGGTTAAAAGATATAGTAGAATAGTTAAAAGATAAAAATATAATAAAGTTTAAAGTTAACACTATAAACCAGTGTATACCTACTCATGTTTTACTATTAAAAATATTTTTTATATTTTTCTCTTTTTTATCTTAAAGTTTCGCATTGTCAAGACTTTTCGTCCTATGTGAGGCCAGCGCATACTAAATACTTATATGTTTAGCCGACTTAAAAAAAGAAGGTCATTCTCAATTGACTTTGGTTAATTTTATTAAGGTAATTTTATTTTTATAATTTTAGTTTATTGTTATGGTTTTCATTTGATTTTAATGATAATAATAATTTTGATTTTATTTATATTATTTGTTTTTTTTTTTTTTGCATATTACTTATAATTATTTTTTATGTTATTTTAAAAGGAAATTATGATCTGAAAAGGATTGAGATAAATGATTTTTTGAATTTGAATTAGAATTACATTGTATTGCTATCAACTTCTGGAGCTAAAGTTTTTTTTTTTACTTTATGATCTTTTACTATTGAAGTTTATGTACAATAATTGACACTTGATAACTTTTTGCGATCAAACGGATTAAGACGAAATTAGGTAAATAATAATTACTGGATTACACATTTCAGATCGACAGCGAAATCTCATAGAAATGAGAAAATATTATTTTATAAAACAAATTGGAACAATGCTGGATAAATTATACAGTTTTTTTTTTAAATTGGGACTAGCCCGCCGTACTATTCACAAACCATTGCGATATGGTGACCACCAGAAAAGTGCCGAAGTAATCAAGCTCGACGAGTCCCGGAGAAGCGATTCAACTGTCTTTGATTCGGCAACGAAATTAATAAGAAATGAACAGCGGAGGTGTAAGAAATACATATTTTCAAGCAGGAGACAGAACAGAACTAGGCCAATAGGCACAATGGGACGTTCACAACTGGGGGAAGCCCAGCTGCCAAAAACCACGGATTCAATGGTAAGTATAAAACCTTCTTAGAAAATATATTTTTGAGACGTTTGGGGTTGAAACACTAGGGCCATGGGGCCCGAATGCTTTTAGGGACATTGCTAAGCGGCTGGTCGTCTCTTCACGTGACCAGATAGCTGGCCTTTTCTTGGGTCAAAGAATTAGCATTGCCACAACTTTGGATGTAATTAAAGAACAAATATTTTTTTACAGATTGTTTATATTTATATATTTTTTTCTTATTTCTGTCCAATTTATGAAGAAAATGCTGTTTTGTTTACTAAAATATTTCTTTTCGATATTTTTACTTGCACTATTAAGTTAAAAAAATGTATTAAAAGTACTTACTGTAGCGAAGAGTAGTACCAGTACGATAGGCAGCATTTTGTTGGCCTGTGTTCGACCAATCGGTATAATATACTATACACGAAAATGTCAGTACTCAACCACTATATATACATAACGACACAATGATAGAAAACAAACCACAACTGGACAAATAGCATCGATTTCTGAACAGTTAAACAACTTTATTTTAACACTACAAACATTGTTTTCAACTCTTATAACATTTACAATAAGGTTGTAATTTCAATGTGTATTGGTTATCGAACTACGTATTTAAGTTTTGCACACAGGTTTCAATAAAGCTTTTAATTGAAACGTTTGTCTATTTGTTTGTTCTGTGCGAGCATTAACGCAAATTCTCTTTATTTTACATACAATGTTAAATTAAGATATTTTTATTATTCAACGTCATTTGTTAGGTAAATATTAATATATAAGAAGGTTAAATACAAGGTATATATAAAGGTGTATAGATGGCGGTTTTTTCGGAAAACTGTTGGCTTTGTGTCGTAAATTTTGACACGGTTGGTGCAATGGCTGACCGATTGGCTGCTACGCTGCGTGTCGCAGGTTCTATTCCCGCACAGAACATGTATGGCCAACGGTCAATGCCAATGGTTCTGGTTATCTTATACCTATATAAAAATTTTCTGTGCGTGTGTATAAAAGTGATCTCCTCCTAAACGGCTGGACCGATATTGATTAATTTTTTTGTATGTGTTCCAGTGGATTCGAGAATGGTTTAGATTCATAATTGGACCCGGTAGGTGGCGCTGTAGTCGGGTTTTTTATTTTCAGGGCAGGACAACGACTGCCGGGTCCGCTAGTAGTGTATATGTTTTAAACGCACTCACGACACAGTAAAAAATCCTAGTGTGGGGCAACATTTTTAGGGTTCCGTACCTGAAAAGGAAAAAGCGGAACCCTTGTAGGATCAACAAAGTGATCCTATAAGGGTTCCGTTTTTTCCTTTTGTCCGTCTGTCTCTCTGTCTGTCCATCTGTCTGTCATTACCCTTTATCTCGGGAACGCGTAAAGGTATCGAGTTGAAATTAAAACCATATACTTTGGTATACGGTCCCTAGAAGCTGTGAAAAAAAAAACTAAGTTATCGTGAATAAAAAGATACGGGCCGGTTATGTCGCAAAAACGTACATTTCGACACTCTCAAGGGAATCAAAATTTATAGGGTACTGTATCTTGACCTAGAACTATGAAATTTAGTACCTAAGTCTTATACTATACATACAGGGAAAAGTCTGAAACTATACACTTGTAATTTAATTATAAAAAATATATTCTTTATTTAAAAACGAGACTTTGATCGCGATTTGGTCCGTGTGAATGTCGGTTATCCCAAATGCAGACAAAGTCGCGGATTAAAAAGTAGCCTATGTCCTTCCACAGGGTTCAAGCAATCTTTATACCAAATTTCATCAAAATCGATTCAGATGTTCATCGTGAAAGCGTAACAGAGAGTTACTTTCGCATTTGTAATACTAAGTATGGAAGTATGGTTATGGATTAGCATGGATTGAGCAACAATAGAAGAATTTATAAATATAACGTCGTTTCTATTTTATACAAAAGGAGAAATAAATATCGTTTTGTATTCCAGTTCATTTAAAGGCATACAATATTATAACACTGATTACCATGCAGAACAACAATCATACAAACGGTTTACGTTCAAAACGGTGGGACGTCAAAACGCAACATTGTAAGTTGGGAATGACAGGAAAGTATTATGAGTTGAAAGTCGGGCTCCTGAAAAAGCGGATACATCCGCTATGCTATTCTGTATCAGTCTCGCTCGGTGGACTCTTGGCAATGCTAAGGATTGACAAAGCATTTTAATTATAATCGATATTTAATATAATCACTTCTGAAATCTACAGCTGTTCAGCGGAAATACCTGTTATGCTATTCTCTAACGTTACCATTCGTAACTGTGCTCGACGGCGAATTTGACATCGTGTTAGCCGTTAAATCGACGTCGAGCTCAGTGACTGTACTTGTTGAACGAATATATTTTTTCATATATTAATTGTCAAAAGTGTCAAATTATTCAACCTTGAGTAGTTCCACCAAAATTCGACGCCAGTTATTGGTAAGAGCCAGTAGAAACTACAAAGGTATGGGTCATCATCATCTTCTTGCCTTTTACCCCTATTGGGCTCGACACAGCATGTCTTTTACAAGTTCACATCAACCACTTGCATTCAACTTTATTAGCCGCAATTTCAGTGTGTGCCCGCAATGTCTTAGCTGTAACTTTACACCGCTGTTTCAACGACCACAATGCATAGCTGTAATTCAGTGCCGTCTCATCATTTGCAGTAAAGCAACAAACACGAATAAAACACGCGATGGACACTAAAATACTATGTACCGTTTTATGGGTCACTTTAAACATGTGACCATTATCTTTATGAGTTTGGAGTGTGTCGACAAATGGCTTTACTGTGTGTACATTGTAGAAATGGACTTTTGAGCGGAAAAGGTTTGGATTTGATTTCATTAAGAGCTGTTCGGGTAGAGATATCGGGGTTCGGGGTTCGGTATCAATTTGATAGATGAACGGAGTAAACGTTTTATCACGTGATGCCCTGTAAAAAAAACTGTCTTACTAATGGGTATCGTGTTACCCAGTATCTGGGTTGTGGAGGTCAGTTAGGCAGTCGCTCCATGTAAAACACTGGTATTCAGCTGCATCCGGTCAGACTGGAAGCAGCAGCTGCTTAGATGTCTATCTTGGATTTCGTAATAAGCAGCATATTATAATTCATACTCACCACGGGCAGTCAAGTCAAGATCAATGTCAAATTATTTATTTTAATTAGACCTTTAGAAAGCACTTTTGAGCGTCATTTACAAGAAATATATATTTGAATCTACAACTCCATAGTTACTCTTTTTAAACAATGCCTATGCTTAGCTTTTTGCTGACTATGATGCGTCGGCCTCCAGTCTAACCAAATGCAGATAAATACCAGCATTTGTAATGGAGTGAGTGCCTATGATTTCTTTCTAGTCTTCTAGTCTTCTTCGTCTGGTAACTAATATGAGAAATATGAACCAAGTACACAGCGGGTCGCTACGAAACAATTTTACATAAGATTCGGATTCGTTTGAGATTTTTGAAACAACAGTACACTCGGTAAAGTATTATTGAAGTCTTACAAAGTCAAATTCTGTAGGTAAATGTAGGGTCACAGTGAAGACGAGTACGTATAATAATATTCACTCTAGGTACGAAATAAAAAAAGTGGCCAAGTGCGAGTCGGACTCGCCCATGACGGGTTCCGTAGCAGCAAGTAACATAATAATATACAAGTTTAATTATTTTTATATTTGAGTTGATTGAGAAAGGTAAATTGCGGTTTACGATTTATGGCGTATTAAAAAAAACTACTTACTAGATCTCGTTTAAACCAATTTTCATTGGAAGTTTACATGGTAAGTACATTACCATGTAAACTTTCACCGAAAATTAGAATCATATATTTTTTGTAGTTTTATCATTCTCTTATTTTACCACTTTGGAAGTGTCTCTCGCGCAAACTATTCAGTTTAGAAAAAGAAGATATTAGAAACCTCAATATAATTTTTGAAGACCTATCCATAGATCATAACCACCACGTATGGGTTTGATGAAAAAAAAAAAATTGAGTTTCAGTTCTAAGTATGGGGAAACCCCAAAATTTATTGTATTTTTTCTATTTTTGTGTAAAAATCTTAATGCGGTTCACAGAATACATCTACTTACCAAGTTTCAACAGTATAGTTCTTATAGTTCCGGAAAAAAGTGGCTGTGACATACGGACGGACAGACAGACAGACATGACGAATCTATAAGGGTTCCGTTTTTTGCCATTTGGCTACGGAACGCTAAAAAAGTTTCTTTATTTTACACTAGACTCAATTCGAATGAATGACGATGGAAAATTAAAAAAACATGAGTTCCCAAGTGGCAATGTGCCGGCGCATTCTAAGTACTTTCCGCTTGGCTGGTCAATTTCAATGTTTCACTAGTCTAGAGGATTGCTTAACGTTATATCCTGGGTGGGTTTCTGGGTTTTTACTTCAAGATTTTATACGTTGTAGCCCAGAGTCCAAAATATTTAATAAAATGACATTTATTTCTATATATTTAGTAGTATATATATAGTACGCATTATATTCTACATTAACTCTTCCTTTTTTATTGATACATGTATTGCCTTACTTTGCCTGTAAATGGGACCCCAACTTTACTTGGTTCCAGTCGCAGCTTAAGCTGAAGATAATCCTGTCTCCCCGTGGGATCTACTTTGTGATTGCAAACGGGGACTCGACAAACAAAGAAACTAGAGGTAGCACTGAAATTGGTACTTTTGCTGGCTACGGGGAGGCTTTCATCATATTGTTTTCGGATACTAGTGGACTACTTACTTGTACTTACATAGGCGCGGATTTTTAAATCCCTTCTATTCGATATGAATGATATAGATTTTATTGTTTTATTTATAAACGTTAGTCAACAGTTATCGTTTACAATAGATGTTAGGATCATTATTAGTAGACCTATACATATTTAGGAATAACACATTATTAGTAGTCGTATATAGTCGCCAATTACAGGCCAACTAGCATGTTTAGAAGTAAGATACATAACACGTACAAAAATAAAATAAAAACAGGAGAGTAAAAGGATAAAAAAAACAATTTAGATGCTAAGACTATCACCAATATGACAATACAAGACCATGCTTGGTCTAAGTATCTACCGGTCACCCTTAATCTATACAGGACTGAAGTAACTAGTTTTGATTGAACACACAAACTCAACTCAAACTCAAAATCATTTATTTCAATTTAACCATTTACAGGTACTTTTGAATTGTCAGAGTCAGTCAGTTAGCTCGTTCCAAAGAGTAGGTTTCTATGGAGAAGAACGAGCAAGAAACTCCATGAACACTCTTTTCAAATCAGTTATATTTTACAAATTCAGGTTACATCATTCATGTTGAATCTAAGGGTACAAATGTGAGAACAATGTAACAAGTCTTGCATGTTAAAAGAGGTCTAAAGAAAAATATAGTTATAAGAACAATTCAAACCAAAATTTAACCAGTCCCAACCGACGGCGTCCGTTCACGAACATGACGCATGGATCGGCACCATTTAGCTCAACCATTTTGAAGAGAACAGAATGATCCAACACATGCGCCACCGTCAGCGAGACATTCAAGTGAGCATGACTCTCCCAACCGCCAGGGCATATTCAAGTCAATGAGAGGTATACCTCGTAAATGGTAGCTTTAAAGAACATAGTGCTCACATGTATGTGCTACGAAAAATTATATAATACTAACAATGCAAAGATAATATAGATCTACATCTTCAGCAACGCCAAAAATAGTTAAAATAAAATAATTAATCTATGAACCCTTATAGCTGTATGCAGTGTACAGGATTTACAATACCTTCTATTTTATTAGTTGCAACCAAAAATAATGATAGCCAAAGCAATATTAGTTGTTGATGTTTTTCAAAGTTTAAGTTGCCATCTTTGCGTAAAATCTGTGAGTCTTTAAATATTATCTCTGTAACATAGCACTTTATAGAAAGGGATTTGTAATGGCTGAAAAAATAATTCTTTCGAGTGAACAGTGAGAAATCGGAGGGAGCCAGATAAGCCGGCGACACCGTCTATAAATAATTTATTAACTGCTGCTTCGAGATGGGGCTTTGAGAAACGCGATGATCAGCCGGGCTGTCAATCTCTAGCAACAGTAGGATAACAGTTCACCTCAAGACAAAGATAATACGACTTAGGTGACAATTCATCCGTAAAAATCTCATCCACGGATGAAACGCCACCCTTGTCAAAATGTTAGGTGGCGACTCATTCGCAAATTATTTAATGTTCGGATGAAACGCCGCCATTTTCAAATAATTGTTAGGTGTCGACTCATCCGCAAAATTATTTAGTGGATGAGTCGACCTAGTTAATACTAGTAATGGTATTTTCCATTCTTTAGTACTATATTTTATCAAAAAATACCTGGTAGGCAGGGACGCAGCTGCAATGGAATACAGGCCCTGATATAGATAACTAAAGCAATACATATACACAAGAAACGTTTATTTACATATTTTAGTCAAGGTTTCGTTGCATAGTAGTCTACTAGTAGTTGTCATCTAAGTGGTGCAGGGTGCGGGGCAGCGACAATAGCATCATGTGTATGATTGTGTGTTTATGAATCACTGCTGCAGGGTTTGGGCTGGGCCTGTCACCTTGCAGCAGTGATGTCATAAATTGCTTCTGATTCTGTTTTTGTGTAAGTGTTACTAACATAGTTTGTAAGTATATTGTTACTAACACTATGAGTCTTGTTGCTCGAAATAAATGTGTATTATTATTAAGTCGATAATACCAGCCTATAACTGTTCCACTGCAGGGAAAAGGTCTCTTCTCATACAGAGAAGGCGCATTAATCACCACGCTTGCGATTTCTGACCTATATTAATTATAAGTCCAGGTTTCATGTCAGTGATGTCCAAGATAAAGTTAAAAAGTTCATGTGAAATTGAAAAGTTCTGACCTCAAACGTAGTTCATTTAAATTCAACAGGGCAGATATAGAATAGCACTGGTAAAATAGCTGAATCAGACGCAGGACCGTCGGTTTTCAATATACGTGCTTTCCAAGGCTGAAGGTGCCACTACACCAACTTCCAAACTCCGTGCTGCTATATACTGAGAAACTCCTAATGAAAAAAATTAATAAGACTGTCCAATCTGGGAATTAAACTAAGAACAAAAAGGAGCCGAACAGGCTTTCTGTAATAACCTTTAACCTTTTATTTATACTTCATACACACACAGGCGGACTCAATGCCTTAAGCATTTTCTACCAGTCAACCAAGGTGAAGAGATAACATGACAGGTGGATCATCATCATCATATCAGCCGTCGCTAACTAACTCAGCCTTGGGCAACCCGCATCCATCCACTGCCAGCCACCTTTTTTAAATCGTCGGTCCATCGTGCCGCAGGGTGTCCCACACTACGCTTGCCCAAACGCGGTCTCCACTCTAGAGCGTGTCAGCTTCATCTACCGTCTGTCCGTCTGCAAACGTGGCCGGCCCACTTCCACTTCAGCGTGCATATTCGGCAGATCATACATTGTAAAAAAAAATAGCACAAATAAACCTAACATACCTTTACTCTGACGGTAGGCTATACTTGAAGAGAATAAAGTAGATAAGTCGTTATTTCATTCGCTGCTTTAAAGTCCACACACAAACAGTTGGTACTGCGCCTCTTTGTTCAAGAATTTTATGTTTCAGCAAACTACGGACGGATTCATTTTAATAATTTTAAATAAAAAATATTTCTCTTTGAACGCAGAATGGGTTTAATTTTCAAAGAAATTGTGTTCTTCTAACTTGTTAGGCTTTTTAAGATTGCTTAGTCGTTTGATTTGTGGTGGTGGTGTGGTTTTGGAATTGTTCACTTCAATTCCCCCATCCCCATTCAATCATCGGACGAGCAGATATACGGCGAAGCGTCACCGCTATATGTTTGGAGTTCCGGTCTCGAACCATGCGCTTTGATTCCACATTTATTGTGCGAACTGCCAGACTGTGGAATTCGCTGCACGCCTCTCTGTTCCCTGATAAGTATAATCTGGGTATCTTCAAGGCACGAGTGAACCGGTTCAGCCCAGACAAGCATGTTCTACCTTAGGCCGCTTCATCACTTAAGATCAGGTGGGCTGCGGTGTAACACAGCCTATTAGAATATTAAAAATACCATAAAAAAAAGGTCCGTGATCGATCTACGCGGTAGATCCTGACTATGTCAGCTGGTCTATTCCGTAAAAAATCTCCTTCTAGGAATTTAAGTAAGATGAACTTGAGGTGGGATGTTACTTCACTGATGCTGCAGACAGTCAAGCGTTTCAGAATAACCCGTGTGTATAAACCGTGTAAGACGACATGATAGGCACAGTAGCTGAGCGATCGGTCGGGAGTTGCGGAAGTACCATCCCGTACCGTACCGTAAACTGTACGTCAATCAGGATGGTTGGAAGTGGGACTGGTTGCCTAAGTGTTGACGTGGCAATTTCTTTATTAAAAAAGGGGATCTAGTCTTGTAATTAAGGTAGTAGAGTGTAAAGAGCGATTCCCCTACAGTGTGAAGCAATCTTGACCTTGAACTTGCTACCTTACAGGAGCATATATGGCTAGAAGAGGGATCTTAGCAGGGAGACAGGAGGAGAACAGTAGAGCTTCGTGTTAAATGGTGTGCCATCTCACTATACCAGAGGACTGCTACAGGATGATGAGGATTTGCAGTACCAAAGTACCATAATTAATAGCATCATTTTCTAAAACCGCCGATCCTTAAATCCTCCTTCAATATCATAATCTGCTGTTTACCGACGAGCGTGTTGTAATTACATGTTCACAAATCGTACTATGTATGCGTAATGAGTATTTACCCAGACTGAACTCAGCGAACAATAACAGTGATTAGTGCGAATTGTTTGTGGAAAATGTGGTAAAACATGACGTCGGTCGCTTGAGAAGACTCTACCTACATAGTGTAGTGGTAAGTGAAAGGTTAAGCAGAGATGACCTTAGATTTTTTTTGTCATAAGGACCAGTCAGAGACTTTTCAGCAAGGTATAATAATAATACTAGTCTATAATTGCCCTACTGCAGGGCAAAGGCCTCTTCTCATAGCGAGAAGGCACGAGAATTGATAACCACGTGCGCTCAAGGCGGATTGACGATTTTAGACTTTTAATTATCTTTATCTTTACATAGTATAACACAAAGTCACTCCCGCGGTCTTTACGCTTAGATCTTTTAAACAGCGTAACGGCCTGGTCACGATTTCGGTCTTAGCGGCGAGCGGCGCGGCGAGCGGGGCGGCGTCGGCAAGCGGTGCGTTTTGCACGCCACGAACCCTTAATTGCGGTTAATTGCAGCGGCCGCGGTGGACGTATTTAGGTAGTCAAAATGTGCTCAAAATCATGACGTTATCAAAATTATCCCTTCTCTGTTTAGAAAGCAGTACATTTTTAAAACATAGATATTCTTAACATGAGAGAAGGAGTACACGAACTGAATAAAGATCGGTATTTAAATGGCGAATATCGTGACCTATACGAAAATTACAGAAAATATCCAGATTAGTTTTATAAGTACATAAGAATGAGTGTGAAAACTTTTGATTATATTCTGGAGCACATCGAAGTATATTTAAAACAGCACATCAGATCCAAAATCACACCAATCCAGAAAAATTGTTTCTCACTTTGAGGTAAGTGTAAATAAAATACAGGCAATAATCATGTAATCACGCAAATATTATTTATTTTTCTTATACTACTCGTAATTATAATAATAAGTATTTTTGATAATCCATTAATCATAGATTGAGTTTTTTTTTGTACTTCGAACCTTAAGTATCCATCTACTGGGGATGATTTGACATACTTATAGGTGTTCGATTTAAAATTTCGGTGATAAATGCCTCGGTATCCATTACCGCCACAAAATCGTCTAAAATTTTTTGTTTTTTTCTACGCCGCTGAGTACGTCCCTCCACCGCTGTCCGCGGCGCGCTGTTTCGTGGCGTCGCACTCATTCACTTGTACTTTTGTTCCTGCCGCTCTCGCTGTAGCGATTCGCTCGGATAAAACCGCGCGCGTTTTCGCTGTGAGCGGCGTCTCGTGGCGTGCTTCAAACTTTTTTATACTTTAGATCTTACCGCTCGCCGCCCTGCGCTTTGCTGCCGCTCACGGCAGCAAGGTCGTGAACGGGCCGTAACGGCTCATTCACGACCTGGGCGCTGTAACAGAATAGAGAGAGGAGGAGGGAGATCGTAACAGAATAGCACTGCTGCCAGTGCTATTCTGTTACGATCTCCCTCAGTGAACACCTAGGTGAAGTGAGCTGTCATCCGTCCCGATGCTAGGGATTGACAAAGCAGAGGGACGGATGACAGCTCACTTTACCTGGGTGTTCACTGAGGGAGACTGTAACAGAATAGCACTGCAGATGACAGCTCACTTCACCTGGGTGTTCATTGAGGGAGATTGTAACAGAATAGCACTAGTGCTTTGTAAATCCCTAGCATCGGGCAGATGACAGCTCACTTCACCTAGGTGTTCACCGAGGGAGATTGTAACAGAATAGACATACAGGTTTCCTCACGATGTTTTTCTTCACCGATCTCAGTGATATAGTCACATTGGTACCTTGCTCGTGCCCGGTTGCAAACACGCAACTTCGTTAACCACTGGACCATCACGATGTTTTAAGGTAAGGTATATAAGGTCAGGGATGTTTGCTGAAGCGCGGGTTGATGGCTTCGCCGCTATCATTCGGAAAAGATCGAGACTCACTCGCGTTCGTGGTAGTACCAACACTATACTGGGTGTCGTTGCAGATCGGTGGGAGCCCCCCAGGCTGCAAAGATGGATGCGACTTCATTTCGCGATTTAAGTGTGCTGTGTACTATGGACCTATACCTACTAACATTAGTTTTTAAGAGAATTGTTACTAACAAGAATATGGACTTGGTCTGAATTAAATGTTTTATTATTATTATAAGGCACTATTCTTATTTCTGCCACCAAGCAGAGCCTTTTAAAAGGTATAGGTGACTGTGTAATAACGAAGTCAAATGACGTCCAATTTGTTGTAACACCAATAATCATATCCATTCATCCTAAAAAATTGGACTCTAATAAAATTGCATCCTATTAATCCAAAACAAACTCAACTTCCCTCGCTATAAGTTTGCAATTCCAACGGCAGAACTTTCGGGACTAATGTTTCAAATTACGCGACGTCTTCCAAGTTTATTGACAATTAGGTGTTTTCAAGAGTTAGGCAAGTGGCGAGTCCTGCGAGAGCTAACTTAGTTGACAGAGCGCCTAACTAGACAGCTAGGAAGACTAGATTATGCCGCTTGAAACTATTCGACGGAGTTCTGGCAAGGACTAATTTGGTGTAATAGATTCGAAGTCGTATCCATCTTTCATGAATCTATTTATCGATTTGTGCGATTCGATTCTGTCTTTGGTTAATGTTCTCTTGTGTTTTGGGCTTCCCTGTTACCATTGTTGTGACCAGACATCCTAATGGTCTTAGGACAGATAGCAGCCAGGTAGCGCATGGCGCTGAGGCTCTGCTGGCGAGCCAATACCAGTCAGGGGCGCCGATTTGGCGCCAGACGAATACCGGGTACCCTAGTCATGATTAGGGTTGCCATACTTGGCAAGCCTCGTGTCGGGACGCAAAACGAAAAATATATACAGGTTGTTTGGTAGATCGATGCAAAGCCGTAAAGCGGATCTAGTATAGACTATTTATAACCATTTGAAAAATACATCCATTATAATGGATGTATTTTTCAAACTGGCTATCATTTGCAACTACTTAACTGCAATATTTTGGGTCTTGGTCATCAAAAATCATTAAAATTTTGCTTGTCTGAGACAAGTTCGGTTCAAATGGTTATAAATAGTCTATACTAGATCCGCTTTACGGCTTTGCATCGATCTACCAAACAACCTGTATATATTTTTACATCCATTATAATGGATGTATTTTTCAAACTGGCTATCATTTGCAACTACTTAACTGCAATATTTTGGGTCTTGGTCATCAAAAATCATTAAAATTTTGCTTGTCTGAGACATCATCATCCAAGCTTTCTAAATTTTTGTGAAACAAATTCAGATTTGATTGCAGAAGTAGGAAATAAACCCTGATCGGACTTATAAAAAAATATTTTAGGTGGTCTCTCTTCAGCGTTAAAATAGATCGGCCGAGTAGAATTTGGGGCGCGTATTTTAATTGCTGTGACCGCGCGAAAAATCGGGACGTAATAGTGCTTTGTCGGGACGTCGGGACCTAGGCCCCAATAACGGTGACAGTCCCGATATATCGGGACGAATGGCAACCCTAGTCATGATAGTAGGCGGAACTAAAAGGTTTTTGTCGGTAAGACTCTGACTTTCCCCTCGGTTTTTCCCAAATGGAAGGTATTCGTAATGATTTCCCCAGGAAAAAAGAAAAGAGAACACATTGCAGTTGTATTCAAGAAAGTATCGATATTTCAGTGACCTTTCTTACTTACATATTACTCCAACTTGTATGATAAATAGAAGGCTTTCCAATTATTTATATTTATTTATTTATTAAGAGTGACTTTTTTTTTAAACAGTGACTGCACTGTTACTTTATTATTATGAGTTACATTGCAAACCGCCTCTAACCGCATCATCACTTACAGAAAAGCACAGCATGTACAGACGCCAGCACATCAAGCCATACCTATCTGTCAAATGACAATGCCAGATCCTGCTCCACCCATGTACAGAAAAGTAAATTAATGAAAATAATTGTAATGAATATAGAACCTTTCTATACTAAATTGTTTTTCTTTAGAACTTGCGGATTACGAAATACCTACCCACAAAATACAAACTAATTTTACCTATAATAATACAATTTAACCTATTATAAATGTCATTATTGTTTTTAGATTTAAACGGAAACCGCAAGTTCTACAGTCACTAAGACTAATGTTTAGTTATCAGCAAAATAAATAAACAGTAAGATGGTACATATTGCACATGACTTTTATTGAGTGGGGCAAAGTTCTATAGAGTTTCTGGCATTGTCCTTTTCCCAATTAAATATGAACCTTATGCTTTTGTAATAAAGTTGAAAATCTATCAAAGAAATTTGACAGATTGTAGTAGCTTGATGTGCTGGCCTCTGTACTACGTTATGCGCAGATAATTCCATAATTAAAACAGGTAATACACTATTAGGAAGAAATAAAATAAAACTATTTAAAGCTTAATTGAATATGGTGAATAAAATTAAATAATAATAATGTATCTATTTATACTAGCTTTTGCTCGCGACTAAGTCCGCGTAAATGTCGGTAATCGCGGATGCAGACAAAGTCACGGATTAAAAAGTAGCCTATGTAGTTCTCCAGGGTTTAAGCTTTATCTTTATTATTTAAATTTTATCAAAATCGGTTCAAACGTCTTATCGTGAAAGCGTTACGAACAGAGATACCTACTTTCGCATTTATAATTTAAAAAAAAAACGTTTTCTTTTTTTTCGATTTTAAGTTTCTATTTTTAATTACTTATCTCAATTTAATTTATGAATGTTATTCTTAATAATTTGTTTTTATTTACTATTGGAATTGAAATTTATGTTATTGTTACATAAGAATTATAATTGTTTGCATTTAACTGTAAATATACATATTATGTTTAATATATTTTTATAATAGAAATAGTTATTATGTAAAACCATAAATGGCGCATGTTGTGTTAGCCTATAAGAAATTGTTGCACTTATGAATGCACTATTAAGAATATAATTTTGAATGTATTGTGTAAACAATTGTTGGCTAAACTAAATAAATAAATAAAATAATCCTTTGACGCAATTTCTCTGTTGCAGAGATCAAGGTACAGATAGCGTTATCAATTGCTTACCACCACACATAAAAATTTCTTCGGATAGGGGGTAAGCCATAAATATTCGAGTGTAAGAAGTTGATGTCACTGCCAGTACCAGCTGACTTAACCCTGCACACTCACAGTTCTCGTCTTGTATACGGCTAGTTTAGAACTGAATCTGTCTCCTTGATGGTCGTTGAATACTTGCTAATATTAATGAAAACTGAGTGTTAATCCATACAAAATATCAACGAGTGTGGTCAGGTCGTCTGTCGAAAGCCAAGTGATGGAGTTACAGAGTAGGTGAACTCCGGTAATTGAACATTGCCATTGCCAGTGTATTATCTACTTACGGACATTTTAGAGAAAATTAATTTGTGTACTACAACAGCTTCTGAAACCAATAATAATCTAGGAAATTACTTTTATCATAACAACATGCAACTTTATTACTGTAGCATAAAGTTAATTATTGTATGGTTCTTACAGTAACTATCGTGAAATGTTTGCGATGTAGTTGTAATTGTTAATAATGAATGTTCAGCGACTAGTCATTATAGTGAGGTATGGGCGTATAAAAAGAAAACTATATTTCACGTGTCAGTGAATATTTGATTATTCATCATAATGGATTGGCTGACGTTTAAATTTTGTGTTATTATTTGGGTAAGGAATTGTTTTTTTTATTATCTCCTTACGTACTTCACTGTGCACATGGGTCTACTCCAAGTGGTACCAGAGCGACAGTCCGCATTCCATTTATTTCAGCATCCTTCAGAAATAGTACATGAAATTGGGAATGACAATATATGGATGGTGTAATTTAATTTGAGGATGATACTGGATATATATAATATAACGAAAACATCGTCAGAAAATCTGGACTTATATTAATAAAAGTCTGTAATCACAAATCCTCCATGAAAAAGTGTGGTGATCAATAATCGTGGATTCTCTGTATGAGAAGAGCTAGTGCTATTATTATTTATTGGCTAAATAGTTACTTATTTCACGACTAATGCAGTTTTGCTATATAAATAATAAAACGTAGCCTACGACCAATTCTCAGATCTACACAAAATGTCATTAAAATCAGACCCCCCCCCCTACCCCCCCCCTACTGGTTCGAATTGAAAAAAATATTTTTGTCTTGAATAGTCCATTTATCGAGGAAGGCTATAGGCTCATGCGAAGCTGGGTCGGGTCGCTAGTATTAAATATAGGTACCATTGTTACTTTACTAGAATGAGTAAGGTAAATAGCACGATGAAAATAACAACCATTTTTATAAAGGATGACTTTGAATGCATTAAAATATTGCATTTTTAGAGTACTATAATCCTTGACACTCAGTAATAGAGTAGCTTTCTACTTGAAATATTATTTGTAATCAGACCAGTACTTTCAGAGATTACCTCGTACAAAGAAACAAGCTCTACTCCTTCTAGATTATTCCAGATTTAACACAGATTGGAAGATTGTTGGCTGATGATGTCATAAGTTAAGCATCTGTATTCATTTATGCAGGTCTTAGTTGAAACACAGCACATTTTACTCAAAGACAACCTCTCAAATGTCTAATGCACCGCATAGGCGCATAACTAGGGAAGGTTTGACCCTTACATTCTTCGCTCGACAGTCGTTGAGTTAAATTTATCTTAAATTCCTTTGTCTATAAGTACTTAAAGAAAGGATTAAATAATACAAACTTAAATAGTTTCAACTAATGAGGATTTTCTGTTCAAGTACGCGCATGCGCAAAAGTATCGGATTTGAGTTGAATTTCGAATTGGAAGTACTATTATCATAAAGTGTTTTAGTTTAATTTTACACGACAACTCTCAAATATAGACTAGATATGATGCGAAACGGGAATTTCCAATTTAAAAAATTATCGAATTAATATGACGTTATTCATTTAATAATAATATAATACATATATATGAGGACATCACACATACGGTCATCTGACCCCCAGGCAGTCCCAGTACTATAGGTATCAGACAGCACAAATATAATAATATAAATAGATACGTATACAGATAAACAACAACCAGACACAAGGCAAACACAAGTGCTCATCATACAAATGTTTGCCCTGGGCGGGATTCGAACCCGCGACTCTGTGAGTCGGAGACATTTCAGGTTACCTATCATAAGGTCGAAAAATAGTTCGGTAAAATAATACTTATGACACATGATACTTTGATGATATAAAAATATGTCAAATAATGCATATAGCAAAAAAAACATCGGTCAATAGATTTCGGTAAAATGAAATTCGGAAAAAAACATTTCGGAAAAGTGATCGGTTCCCGACATTTCACCAATATGCTGTAATTACGCAGTTTTCTTACAACTTTTATCATTAATTTATCTACTTAAATTAAACACACAAATAAATAAAATTTAAGTGTCCCTTTCCGTAATGGAAAATTACGACTTTTTATTTGTATGTTACTTAATACCAAAAATACATTATATTTGTCTCTCTGTTGGTTCCGCTAATCTCCAAAACAGCTGGTCCGATTTTGACGGGCACTACTTCTACTAGCAGATAGCAGATAAGGATTAGCACGCGGCACTTAGCCCGCGACTTCGTTTCGCGAATTTTCTCAAGAACCCCAATTATTTTTTTCAAAATATAGCCTTTATTTATGTATAAAGGGATAATATAACTTTCTAATGGTGAAGGAATTTTAAAAATCGGTCGCGTTGTTTTTGAGTTAAATCGTAACAAACAAACAAAAAAATCTTTCCTCTTTATTACATTAGTTTAGATAGTTCAGATAACAGCTACTCTTATACAAGAAAACCGTGTAAAATAAAGATAAAAAACAAAAAAAAAAGCCGACATGCATCTGAAATAGAGTTAAAACTGTATGCAAACTATAATTCTGCGCAGCTATTATTATCTAGCACGTAATAACGCGATTTTCAACTCTATTCCTGTTGAGTTTTAGTTCCTTATCATTTAATCAATGACAACTGCTGGTCGTTACACGTAGGTTTCTATGAAATCTAATTGCTCATAATGGATTGTATAATTTATATACGCAAGTGATTGGTGTGCTTCGAAATTGGCTTTTATGTAATTGTGTTCGTATATTAATGTGTAAACATAGTTGGCTAATCGGTTCGTTCAATTGCTCGGCCATGCGTTAAAAATATGCATTTCTTCCTTCCTTGTTTCAAAATCATTGGAAATATTTGATAGGACACTTTTGCCATTGTATTAATAATTACTGCGAATAGCACCACCCCATTTCTTCCCGTGGGTGTCGTAGAATGCGATAGAGATATATTGACCAAAAAATGGTCAGCAGCGTCCTTCTGAGTACCACAACACCTACTGCGATCGCCAACATGCATCGGCCAAGCTTTACGGCTGAACCCCCCCTTGTGGAAGACCTATCCTGAGCAGTGGGTGTCTAAAGGTTATATATATATATATATGTGGGGACATTTTCACACACGGCCATCTGACCCCAAACTAGGGAGACCCTGTACTATGGGTGTCAGACAGCTGATATACGTACACAAATACATTTTTTTTTTGTAAATACATACATATATAGATAAACAACACCCAGCAACACAACTACAATAATAACTCCATACCTACTACTGCAAGGCCTTTTCTCATACAAACACGCTCCTCCAATCTCCAATGTAGTAGGAGAGGCACCATTAAAAATAATAAACTTCATGATGCCTGATGGAAGGCTGAGTAAAACCAGCGGCGGCGCCGGAACCGATTTGCCAATGGCAGAGTTGGACACTGACCCCAAGTTCAGAGGAGATGATAAAACAATGTCATCGTCGAACTGGGTACAGAATCTAGATGACGATGCCAAATATATTCCAGTGGACCAATTAGTAGAAGCTGATGTCTGCTCGAAGGTCCTTTGGTGGACCACTAATATGTTCAGTGTCTTTGTTCTGACAGATAAGGCACGAGTATTGATCATAATTCTTGCTCTAGCTGGATTGTTTATTTCAGACAATTAAGTCCAGGTTTCCTCACGAGGTTTTCCTTTACCGAGGAATGTTCAAGATAAACTTAGGAAGTGCATATGAATTGAACAAGTTCCATGTCCCCCGGTCTCCAATCCGTAATCTCATGCATGAGAGGCTGATGTCAATGATGTCAGTGATGTGAAAGTGGTGTCCAAGGCGCCCGTCTGCACCACTTTAGGCCCGTATTCAAGAACAATGACATCACGACACTATATATTTCTCTTAATACGTGTATTTCAGCTGTCTGACACCCATAGTGCAGGGTCTGCCTAGTTTGGGGTCAGATGGCCGTGTGTGAAATGTCCCCACATATTATTGTTATTTTAAAACATTGTATCTGTAGATTGAAAATAATTAGGACGCTTTAGTAGACTACCTATCGCCGCCCTCTGGGTAGCAGACCTAGACATCTTTCGTCAGTTGGTGCTCAACGTGGGGACTAGGTTTTCTATTAGGATTTATTAAATATCAGCCCGTAGTTAGTAAACTGTCGGTGATCCTCCGTGCCTCGTAAAGCATGTTGCATGTTGTTGTTGTGTTGTTGTGTCCTGCGCCTAATCTTTCTCCGGTCAAGTCGGATTACCTGCCATCACCATCATCCTATCTGATTATAAGAGTGAGGAAATTGGCAGTGCACCCGTATAGTGCACACAATTTATGGCCAGTCTTCGTTTGAGATTGGGCGCCATGACCGAAATTCCTTTGGAGGGGGTCGGGGGCGGAGGTCAATTAGTGACCACAACCAGAAGTAGTCTCATGAAGAATATGTTTGTGTGTGTATGTTTTATTAGAAATTAGGTATACAAGGTATACAAGCTCAACTGCTAATTAGGAGACACAATAGTTAAACAATGACAAACGACCAATATTTGGCATCTGGACATTTAAAGGGATACTAATGACAATTCGTTCCGATTATTTCGTTGTGGGATCCATAACATTATTAATGTTTCTCCGGGACTCGTAGAGCTTCATTGCCTTGAATCTTTTCTAGTGGTCACTACTGTTGTTTCTGTCTTTAAGAAGTTGCATTGGTTTGGGAGTAGTGTGGCGGGTTTGTCCCATTTATGATAGATATAAACTTTTTTCCACACAACCTTTTGACAATATTCCAATGATTCGCGTAAATGATGATTGTGTCATTGCAAAATGTGCGTCAAGTGTTTCTCTTAATATGTAAGGTATTAAGTATAGGTATACCAAAATAAAATCTCCCAGCAATTCGATCAATTAGGTCAAACTAATTAAATTTCCCGTAGGGTGTCCGGGCTCTCCGTGGGGTATCTGGGCTAGAAACCAGCGCTAGAATATAAGGTAAAACCCAGAAGTCGGGCAGCAGCGGCTTCCGTGAAGTCAAAAACTTCTCTGCGATCTCCAAGACGCCTGCCAAGCGTGGGATTTATGTCAAACCATGGTGGTTTCATATAATCCCCATATGGAGGAGGCCTTTGTTCAATAGTGAACGTCTGAAGGCTGATGATGACGATCATGAATTGAATTTGCCAAACGTGTTCAATTACTATTCGGCTATAACAGTGTAATGTCCATCCAAAACGTGTGCTTAGAATTGTTTAAAATTATACAGCTTTAAATATCCCAAATTATGGAGTCATTTTAACGAGTTTTGGTCCGTTTCGGTAAAATTTAACTCAATTGAAGAATGGAAAAATGATCTGGAGATACTAAAACAGACCATGAGTAAGCTATTAACAGTCTGTGTAAAGTTATTATTATTAATATAACAAAACATTACAACAAAAATGCGCATACGTTGCTGAATGACGTCATATTTCCATCACCATATTTCGATAAATAAAGTATTTAATTTTGAATTCTATTCCGTAAAACATACAACGTAAAATGAGTACAGTTTATAATTCGTTAAAACAGATGCACAAACAATCAAACTGTGCTCGGTTTTACATATAAAGTGTTGTGGTTATTTTTAAACAAAGGAAAAGCATAAATCGGTGCTATATTATTGTTTGGAACAGGAAAGTTGATTAAAATGTACTTGCTGTAATGCGAAAGTCATTTTTGTCAACTGTAGATTTTTTTAGAAACGGTGTTTGACTTTGAGTTCTGTATAGCAATGTTTCAATAACGAACAATACTCAAAGTCAAATCCTTTTGTTTCAATTAGACCATTTAAAAAATAACCACAAAGGGGATGGCGGGGTCTAGTTAGCGAGCGTAGCGAGCGAATGTTGACCCTGCCATTCCCTTCTAACCTATCCGAGTCGGGGTGCCCCCAGTCCCGAGATCGCTCCGCTCGTTCTTACATCCTTAACAGGCACTTTTGAACGTCATATTAGAAACATTTTATCTAGTTCCCGACTCAACTCGACATCCCGATTCACATTTAAGTTTGTTTTTGTATGAAACTAATAAATATAGTCTAACCAAAGTCTAATTAAAGTTTTCAGCAATAGAAAAAGCAATAAATAATTCCTTTTTCTATTACTGAACACCATATGTGACCCGAACAAACATTTCTCAGAGCGGCCAAGGACTCTAATTTATGATTTGTCGAAATCAAAGTTAAAGTCAAATTATTTATTTTAATTAGATAATTAAAAGGCACTTTTGAACGTCATAAAAGAAAAATCGAATCTAGCTGCCCCTTCCAAAAGGTAGTTTTGTTTGGAGAAGAATGAGCATTTACTCTTTTAAAATAATTGACAACAATATTTAAATTATTTAACAACGTGTTTCTTTTGTTTTAGGGTTTATGTGTATCAAAATCACAGTCCCAATTAACGAACTCTACAACTTTAACAATCAGCGGTAAGTACTTATTCATTAGGCTATATCGGGTAGAAGGGAATCAAGAGAAAAATGTTAACCCAAAAGGTCTCATGACTGTATTGAATCCATGCTAATTTGTTTTGTTTTTATTCCTATGGTGAACAATAGTACCCCAAGGTTTTAACAGCGATGTACGATTATTTCGAAATTTCTCGATGAAAACAAGGGGAATTTAAATAAAATAGGATACATTTTTTTTGTCATAAACCAATAGTCTTGCGTTTGGCCGCAATTCACCTGATCTTGTGTGATGATGCGGCCTAAGGTAGAGCACGCTTGCCTTGGATGAAACGGTTCACTAGTGCCTTGAAGATTATAATTATTGGGGAACAGAGAGGCGGGTAGTGAAATTCCCCAGTCTGGCAGTTCGCATGATAATTGTGGAAGCAAAGCGCTTGGTTCGAGATCGTGGACCTTCAACCACATAGAGGTGACGCTTCGTCGTAGCCCTGCTCGTCCGATGATGGAATAGGGATGGAGGAATTTAATTGTGCTATTCCAAACCACAGTCTCCAAAATGTAACCAATAAAAGGCCAATAGGCTGGCAACGGTGCAGTGATGTCCAAGGCTCTGGAAAATAGCCTTAGAATATTGATGATGAATTTCAATGAAGTATCACCAGCCATTTTGTTTTCAGATGAGATGCGAATAGCTTGCGAGGAAGGTCAGCCAGTAGCCTCTCCGGATGAATGCAACACTTGCATTTGTTTTGCTGGGCAGGTACATTGTACACATCTTCCATGCCCTGGTAAGAATCAGTCATTTTTTGTAAAATATTTAGCTTCCGTAGTAAGTAGTCTTGAGCAAGTGTAGGTAACCATGATAGCCAGAATAATTCAAACTGACTTGCTCGTCTTATGGTCGGAAGCGTAACTGTTGAATGTGGGGTCCAAATGTTACTAGGGTTCTTTCATAAAGAATTTCTCGGTAGCAATTTGGAAGTTGACACCCCCTTAGCTCGGAAAGCACGCCAAACCGTTGGTCCTGGAGCCCTAGCCAAATTACCCAAATTGACAATCTACAATCGATAACGCTAATAGAAAACGAATCAAATGTATGGGAATGACGTCATCTCAACGATAAGTCACGTGATCGAAAATAAAAAATGGATTACAACGAGGCGTTCATTATTGTAAAAAGAGATACGATACGAATCGACTGCAACTTGGTAAGGCCTACTGCTCCCGTTCTCTCCTCGGTCGTATCGGATTCCCGTCCCATCGCACTATGAGAGTGAGGGAAGAGCACCTGTGTTTGCTAACAAATGTGCCTCATCATATCTCCTGCATTCTTGGCTATGGCGATTAATTCAATGAAGACATTGAGATTGGTCGCCATAACCAGAATTTGGTCGGTAGAATTATTTATTCTAGTTGAATCCACAATTTTACCAAGTGTTTAGCCGTTTAGTATAGTCGTGTGGTGCCGGCCGCAAATAGCACCACCCCATTTCTACCCGTGGGTGCCGTAAAAGACGTCAGAGGAATATTGACCAGAGGATGAGCAGCAGCGTCCTTCTGAGTACCATAACACCTACTGCGATCGCCAACATACATTGGCCAAGCAATTACGGCTGAACTCCCCTTGGGGGAGCTATGCTCAGTAGTGGGCGTCCAAAGGTTGATATGATGATGATGATGGATGTGTGAACCCCTTATTACTTTATGTTGGTTTCCAGAACAAGACTGCGTGGATGATGTAGAGTTACCTCAACCAGATCCATGCAATAAATGTGTATGCCGAAAGGGCAAAGTGAGATGTTCCGACAGGATTTGCATACCGGGTAAGAATTTTAGTAGTTTAGGAGATAGGAGCAAACATCAGAGGACCAGTTCTAGTAACTTTCAAATAAAATAGAAACATTTTTGACAAAATTGCTGCTGAGATTAAACGCCACCAGATTTTAAACATTTTAATTAAGAGATTTGTCTTTCTATACATTTATAATATTTGTAGGATTGAACATTTATATGTGGAAACGAATTAATGTACAATATTTACATACACCCCCAGGTCATCCGAGTGGGGTCCGAGTGACCATCTCCTATTTAATTAAGTATTCGAAATGTCCAAACAGTTGGCTGGCTCTTCCCGTGAAGGGCCGGCTTTTATCTTGACCAGAGGATAGGCAATGCCATCTAACGTGGCAATGTCGCCAGTCTTTTGTGCATATTGTCAGCGGACGGCGATGTGGAGGCATTACTCCACATCGCCGTCCGCGTAATTATAGTTAAACGTCATTACGTTTAACTATAATTTTAGTTTACTTGTTATCGTGTTTATCTTTGTAGGTATGTTCAGATGATGATGATGTTTATTTTGTTCTACCAGTAAGTAGAAGAACAGTTTATTTTGATTGATCGCTATCCTTCGATCAACGTTCAGCGAGATGTTGTCAGTCGTAATTACATGGTAGATTGGTATGTGCATACGAATCTACCATGTAATTCCGACTGACACATACCCAGCTAAAATCATAATCACCATCGTAACACCTTTTGAGTTTGAAGTATTAGGGTAAAAATAGAATTAATTAGACCATAATATGTGCATAGCAGAGGACGAAGCCCTTCTTTCAGCAGTGGACGGGAATAAGCTGATATGATGATTACGATGATGTACAAAGTAGCCTCCCTTCTTTAATGATGAATTATAAATAGCTCAGCAGCTCTTAAGCTAAAAATATGTCTATCCGTTTGTTTATCTATTTGTGTGTTCGTAAGTCGAGAGACATCGATCTGAATATGTCTATCCGTTTGTCTCTCTGTCTGTACCTACGTTCATAAGTCGAGGACCGTCAATCTGATTTCAGTCAAAATTAACAATATGATTTTATTTACAGCACCGAATTGCGCTGAAAATCAACTGTATCCCGCACAAAATGAATGCAACGCATGCATTTGCACAGACGGCTATATAGCTTGCACGAATAATTCTTGCCCGTCTAATAATACATCAAGTAAGAGTCTTATTGTATAAATAATTAAATATAATGTTATTTGTTAAACACTAATAATTTCGTAGGACTATATTATTAACCTCAGATTATTGATAGGTCTCGGCGCGCACTTATTAACATTATAAACAGCTTTTGTTCATTTACTTTTTATAAAATATAAAAAAATACCAAAATAGACGATTAAATATGGCCAAGAAAAGGAGCATCGTGCCATTCCCCTCACACAGTATAACGAGCGATAGAGAGGACACGATAAGCGCTACCTTCTTAAACCTTTTGACTCTAACAGTCATGTTTAGATGACAAACCAAAATGTGCCCAGCGCGCCACGGTCACGACTACATGACAGACTTGTATATATCGGGGTGTTCGAGCGACTAGGACACCACGTGTCGCTTCTGATCCGTTACCTCTTGGTTTTTCATTGTGGGCGAGTAACGTTGCAGTTGTTCAGACAATAATACTCGCAAAATAAGTCAAGTAGTAGGTATACTTAAAAGCATTGTGACAAAACTTTACAATAAAGACTAAGGATTTAATTTTTCATTTTTAAATTAGAGCCAATGAGTTTGTGCGTGTGCACCGCGCGACTACTGCATCAAAAGAGTGATCAGCTCCGACGCCATGATATTCACAACCCCATTCGGTGTTACCCGCTCTAAATTTAAATTACCATTTAGTCGAATAATAACGATTAAACGTTAAAAAAATAACAATGGTTTCCCAATGATAAAAGAAAATTACAAAATTAATCATACGCTCAAAATTAACTGATTTTCATTATTCAATAATGCCACACGCCGATATTATATGTTATTCGTAGCTTGGCCCCGAGGGCACCTCTTAGCTTTTTTGAAGTGACGGTGAAAAGGTTAATTCGTTTCTTTAATGGCACGGGTTCTATGTGATACTAATACTATATATGGTGCTGTAATACGACATTATCAGCTGCTTTATTTCGACTAATTGATATCTGTATGTTACAAAAGTCGCGCAAAGGAATCATCGGAAGAAGAAATGCGTCGAAGGTAGTCCTCTTCCCGGACCGAATGAGTGTATTGAATGTCATTGCAAAAATGGCAGGAAAAGGTGCAAATACATTTGCCACGACAAACCCATTGTGAAGTCTCGATTTCAAGGTAATTTGCATTTTAATGTACAGAGGCCAGCACATTAAGCTACAACAATCTGTCAAATTTCTTTTATAGATTTCCAACTTTATTCCAAAATAGTAAGGTTCATATTGTTAAAAAAAAAAATACAGTTTGGTATGGGTGTGATTTGCTGGCGTCTGCACAAGTTCAACTATACACCATGGAATTTTTTATCGTCTTACAACGGCTGCTCACTTAATGTATCCAATGACTACAAGTCATTCATAAAAAAAATATATTTATAAACTTTTTAATAATAACGACGACACGGTTGGCGCAGTGGCTTAGCGATCGACTGCTGCGCAGCGTGTTGCGGGTTCGATTCCCGCCCAGGGTAAATATTTGTGTGATGAGCACTTGTGTTTGCCTTGTGTCTGAGTGTTGTTTATCTATATATGTATGTATTTAAAAAAAATATTTATGTATGTATATCAGCTGTCTGACACCCATAGTACAGGGTCGTCTCCCTAGTTTGGGGTCAGATGGTCGTCTGTTGAATGTCCCCACATATTATTATTATTAATAATAAGAATGACGCGTAGTGTAGTTTGAAACATCCTGTTAGAAGCGCGGTCCGAGCCTTCAGTTCCAAGGGCAGCGCGAAATGAAGTGGTGACATCTTTATCAGAGCTCATGCACCCTAGCGCAAAAATGTATTTCTTACTATATATTGTAATCTTGATATTCTCAATATGTACCAGTTTGTAAGTATTTATTGCATGTGTATTTTCAATCTTTCCTTCATACTTTTACGGGTATTAATCATTCATTGATTGGGCGCTGTCAGTTGAAATTGGTCATCTCTTAACCATTAATTTATTTTTAATTAGAATGTTTTGGATTTCTCTTCACTTACTTACATTGTTGTCACATATAGAAGTAACAAGAATAATGTAACCAAGATTTTGTAAAAACTTGATTGAAAAGAGTGTCCGTGGAGTTTCTTGCTCGTTCTTCTCCATAGAGACCTACCCTACGTTTTAGAACGAGTAATGAGCTACAACATTCTGACTAACTAACTGACTCTTTGACAATTCAAAAGTGCCTGCAAATGGTTTAATTGAAATACTTAGTTAAATGCTTTGACTTTGACTTGACTTTGCTTTGACTTTGATTAATTAACATTCAGTCCTCAGATTATGACACAAAAGGCAAGTACGCGCGGAACACTGAGAGTGTTAGCTAGTTAGCTTGTCCGAGCCTTTTCCGCACTTAGCCACTTGATTGGGCCATTGTACGTGAAATCTGTCTTTTCCTTTATTCCAGCCATCCTAGTTCATCCCAGAGTAGCCACCAAAGCAATTACAAATTCAAAGGCGAATACCTACAATCTAGTGATTGTATTCGCTTTTGAATGTGTACTTTTGTACTTGTATTTGTTTTTTTTAACTATGAGTATGAGTTATGAGTTGGTATGAGTTTCATTCTCAGTGTTCCGCGCGGTCTATCTTTTGTTTCATTTTTTTATTTGTTAACATTTTTCAAGTTAATGTTAACAATTTTGTAATCGCGTCTAGAGGTCTCTTATGTCAGATACATTGAGTGCAGTACCTTTGCAAGATTACTAAAATGCCACACGGTGTATAGAATGTGGATTCAGTTAATGGCAAAGTCAAATCATTTATTCCAATTAAACCATTAAAAGGCACTTTTGAATGTCATAAAAAAGGTGATTCTAGTTGCCCATTCGAAAAGGTAGTATCGTATGGAGAAGAATGGGCAAGAAACTCCATAATTACTCTTTAAAAAACAATGTGTACAATATTTTGCATTTATAGTTATATATCGTCGTATGACTATACGTGAATACGATGGACCTTGCATAAAGAAACACTATTTTGAAGTATGTACAAAGTATTACAAGATAAAGAACGACAGCCAAGTTGTATACATAGATACATAGTGATCACATATTGTTATTTACAATTATTGAAAAAGTAGAAAATGATTCTAGAACACCCAGTATATCACACAGCCCATTATTTCATCGGTTATTAAATTAAAATACTAGATTAAGGACTAGTCTGTTTTTATTGCAGTTGGTAATAAAAAATGTATAAGTTAATAAAAAATTAATACTGAAGTAGTTATTTAGGTAATAAGTTAGATAAGTTTTAGTAAAACACAAACATATTATTATGTTTATAAAAACCACATTTTTCGAATTGTTAACGAGAACAACTGAGGATAAACTGTTATGCAGTTTGGTAGAATTTATGTAGCTATGTTTAGTGTGGACTTTGAAAAAACAACAAAAAATAATAATTAAAAGTTGCGGGCAAAAGCTAGAACGATATAAATATCCTAGAAAATATAACCGGTAGTCAGTCGTGTGCAGTCTTTTGTTTTTATAAATATGGCGTTTTTCTTTTTCTTTTTCTAACTCGCGACAAATGAGTAACCATGATGATATTTCAGAATCTGAATGCACGCCTGGTCAGCATATTCCAAGTCCAGACGAGTGCAACAATTGTATTTGTTTTGATGGACAAATACACTGTACTCATATGCCTTGTCAACTAGACGTTCGGATGGGTTAGTAATTTTATTCTATTTGAACGATGAACGCGCTAGTGTAAATATACTCCTTTTTAGATCTTTTTTATGTATGTGAGTTTATGGGATTGTAAACACATAAACACAAAGAAAAAGTAAGTCCTGTAACCGCGTATCTGATCGCACCAGAGAGTCTACTAACAGGGAAAGATGGCAGGAGATCGTGCGGAGAGCTGTGTCCACCTCAACCACCAAAGTGGACTCTGGGGTGTGATTCTGTAAGACCTCATTCTGAACTTCGAATCAGAATCCGCTGTGAGTTTCTTGATTGGCATTCTAAAAACTCGGTTGATAATTCGAATTTACACTAGCGCCACCCTTGCGAGCATGTCAGCGAGTTGAACTAAATTGACAAGGAGATTTTGACAGATAAAGTATGAGATGACTTAAGAAGTGACATTCTGTTCTCTGCAGTCCTATCTTTTGAGAGGTCGAAATCTAGTACAATGGAGGAGCAATAAAATATATCCTTAAAGGGTATTATTACACCATTTAACAAAAAATGAAAACACGCATGTTTTGGGATAGAATTCTTAAAAAGTAAACGAGAAACGTCGATATTTATTCTTAAAAATCCAATGCAAAAAAAGTCGTCCTTTTTAATCTGTTCTTCAAATGTTTAAAACGGCATTCGCCATATTGTATTCGTGACGTCACACCGGTAGTACACAAAGCAGATTTTCGTCGTGCTCTGACGTGATAACCACTTATAAAATTTCAAAATGTTGTGTTACGTACGTCTGTGGACATTTATACTTTATTTTATAAAAACTGTAATTAATCAATAATTAATTTAATTCGTTTTATTATTTACAATCGAATTGTTTACTAACGAAGTGACGTCACGAGCAGAAACAGCATGGCGTGGATAGCGTTTCCGTGCGAAAATTAAAAATTATGAATAAGAAACAGTTTTTAGGCATTTTTCGATTTTATAATGCATACTTAATATTATAAATGCGAAAGTAACTTTGTTAACCGATTTGTAAACAGCTTGAACCCTGGGGAAGGACATAGGCTACTTTTTAATCCGCGACTTCGTCTGTATCCGCGATAACCGACATTCAGGCGGACGAAGTCAAGGACAAAAACTAGTAAAATATAAAATAAACTGTGCTTTTCTTCTTCTTAAATGTAATTGAACAATGTAATTGAATATTGAATTGACTAGTTTGCAATTTGACATATTATAATTTGATTTCAAATTTTGTCTATCGTTTATTATAATAATTTTCTACATAAACAATAAAAGCAATGTAATTGAATATTGTATCGACTAATATTTAATATGACATGTATTAATTTAATTTCAATTTTTGACCTAAAACATCATTTATTATAATAATTTTCTATTAGTAATCATAATTTTTTAGTGCATGACAACTGTAGTTATATTTAATATGAATGTTGTATGCCTCAATGGCGGGACACAGCTGAACTGTCTATACCTATACACAACATCCTATGAACCTATGATTCACAATAAATGATTTTGATTTTGATTTTAAATGTTATACTTAGTATTTGCAGGTTCAGCATGCACTGAAGACCAGCCAGTAATTCGACCAGATGAATGCAACGAATGCTACTGCTTTGAAGGCCAACTGGAATGTTCTAATTTAATATGCATACGAGGTAATGAATAGTAATCATTGGGGACAATGATATTTTTCATACACGGTACTAGGGACTTCGATGCGGAATTGGTAACATGGATTTAGTATAGGATTTAAGATTTTAATTTTTCTCCCTTATTATTTTGTTTATTTCATCGCTTATTAATAATAATAATAATTTATTATTATTTTAGGAATTTTTGTTTTTAATGTAATATCTTAAATATTACATTTAAAATAAGTATTTAAAACTGACTAGCAACACAGATACAATACCTATACAACAGTCATTGTCCTAGAACTCATATCTGAATTTTTAAATTTATAAAAGAAAAAAAGATAAAGTAATTTTGTGTGACTATCATTACATATTTATAAAAACCAGAAAAATAAACTACTAAAAATAGTCCCGAACGATTTGAAATTCGTGTTGTGCTGTTCTATACATTTTCTCATTTTAGTTATTCCATGCATTTGCGCTTTTGTATGGTACAACTTTATTAATTTTAATTCGACACTCGAAGTGTCCTGAATTTAGTACCCAATCCATGTCAACAGGCTGCAGATCTATATTCATTCCACGTTGTATATTTTGGCATTTCATGTCAGCGTGGCTTGCAGAGGCAAATATTGCATTTCATGTCAACACAGCTTGCAAAGGCAAATATTTGTTCAAATAATAACCGATTCAGACAATTATTATATGCGTTCGTCGTGTGTTAAGATAATATAGAAAATAGTAAGAAAAAACTGGACACTCAATGGACACTAACGTCTCGAACGTTAAAGCTGTGTTTTATATCTAAAAACAGGATTAAATATTTTCTAATGATTTAGAAAATATTTTGATATGAACATAGAACCTAGGACATAGTTTTGTTATTCGTTTTCATGCAAAACTATTCTTGGTCACTTATATTTATCAAGACCAAACTTTAATATTAAAAATGCAAAAGTAACTCTGTCTGTTACACTTTCTTGATGAAACGGTTAAACCGATTTTGATGAAATTTGGTTTATTGGTAATTTGGTAGCTTGAACCCCTTCCTTTGGGGAAGGACATAATGCTTTTAATTCGCGACTTCATCTGCATCCGCCATAACCGACATTCACGCTGACGAAGTCGCGAGCTAAAGCTAGTTTCAATATAAACTCAAAAAATACCAAATTTATAACACTAACAGATTTCATGCAACATTTTGAATAATTTTGATGGTCGTAATAGCTGTTCAATCTTATCCCAGGTAATTCTTATCCCCCCTTTCATTAAAATAACAATGTTACCCTTCTTGCAGGGTCTACATGTGTCGAGGGTCAAGAAATACCAAAACCAGACACCTGCAACTCCTGCAAATGCATCGAAGGACGCATACTGTGTACTAACCACCACTGTCTAGTACCATTATCAAGAAATACACTCGGAACAGGTAAATATCAACATAGAAGTATCGTTTTCCATGATTAAACCTGCAGATTCATGCACTCATAGTTTTATGAAATAAAGTTTGTTATTCTGAATTTACCGTTCTGTCTTCATCTGTACTTAGCTTCTCTGCTATGCTGACTTAAATGATTGTATTTTGGCTTGTAATAAATATCCAAATAATTTAATAAGAATAAATAATATTTGTTATAATAATGAGAATGAAGCGAAAAAATTATCATTATATCTTTAAGTTGGACAGAAAAATTTAGACACAAACGTGTGTCTAATGTCAGTTTAATGTCAAACTCCATACACAAATGTCATGTTATTTAGCTTAGATAACTGCTAAACACAGTTTAGAGGTGAGGTTAGCTTAAGTTTCTAGTGTCAAACTTAGGACAAACTTGATAACTACATAAGTGTAGCATAAATAAAAAAAATAACATGTTTTTGTCGTAGTAAGGCACCTGTCTCACAGGCGACGATTACCAAGAAGCGAGTAGAGCTAGAAACTAGTTGGCGAACAGCGAGAAGCGAGGGTTTACTTCTGATGGTTTTGTCGCTTGGCTATAAGCGAGTGTTACTGGCAAGTACTCGCCCCCACTCGTTTGGCGTGTGCTCGCGCGTGTACCAAGCGAAAGTGTCTCGGCGATAGTTTTTTTTTATTTAATAACTTTAGTAGCTGTGATAAACTGTTGAAGAGCGAGTTATCGCCGGCATCGGCTGTGTTAACAGTAAGCGACTAACTATAACTTCCTTTATTCCCCCCTTCCTTTTTTGCTTCTTACTTACAATTTTTTTATGGACACGGGATCTACTTCTGTTGTACATTCCTTGAGCGAGAAAATAGCCGATAGTCAGTAGCTTCCTCATCCGCGTTCGGGACAGATGCCTTTTATAAGCGTACAAATTTAACTAGTTACCATTCTATATCGTCCATTATTATTTAAGTTCATATTTTTCTAAAAACATATTTGGTTGTCATTCTATGCTTAAATCATTCTAAACGTGTGAATGGTGGTATTTCGTTTATGTAAGCAACCGTAAATTTTATGATACGACTAAAATTGTTTCTCTGTAATAAATATTATATAACCTTAAAGAATTAGTCATACTTTACCGGTCCTTATAAATAATTTCCATTGAATATAGTGAGTAGGTATATAGTAGGAGCATACAATTAAATGCTGGTATTTTAGAATAGAAAGCCGTTTTTTAGAACAGACAATGGCTGTGGTATTTCTTGGAGACCAATCTGTGTACGTACGGTGTATGTACGGATGATATAAATTATAGTGCACAAATGTGAGCGTAAAATGCAGATTTACTCCCTCTTCCCTTACTGTCAAAGAGTATGGGGAGTACCTTAACGTTCGATAGAGGTCGGGTCCGACAGCATTCAAACTCATGGTCTTACCCCATCATCGACATCGAAGAAGCAGGACATGGTCATTCTCAAGGCGAAGAAGGGACAATCGTCGAAGCATATAGAAAGAAAGTTTCAATAAATAAATTTTTACTACAACATAACTTGGTTTTTATTGTATCAACCAAAATCTGAGAAATTATTTATAATTACCGGTAAATGTAAGGAATTTAGGATTTTTATTTACATTTACCTGAATGATGGGTAAATTACACTTGCTTGTAAAATCAGGTACGGTTAATGATAGTACACATGTTAAATAATTTTACATGGCCCTGTTTCTCAAAACTATTAGTTTACTAGTATATTAGTTACTAGTGTAAAAATTACTAGTTCTAATATTTCCTGTTTCACATAAAAAGGTACTAGACTAATAAGTAATAGTAGCAGACTAACAAAAATATTAGGGTGGCTTGGCTATATACACATAATTACCCATGCCTCTTCCCGTCATTTTTGGATTCGTTTGATTTCCAACCAACTTAAAAAAAAAAGAATTCTCAATTCGACAAGTATAATTTTTTTTATGTTTGACCACTCATTACTTTTTTCGGTTTAGTCCGAATTCGATGATCCTTTTTTAAATTGATAGTGTACCTCATAGTTGGACCCACTTACATAAATTTCAACTCCACCCCTAAGGGTAAAAAATTAAAGCACGACTGTTTTTTTTTGGTGTCACCGTTTCGTAATTAATTTGTATCGTATGAAGTAGATTACAACTGAACCCCCCTTGGAGGAGACCTATGGGCCAGCAGTAAGCGACTAAAGGCTGACATAATGATGATGATGATATGAAGTAGGCACTAAAAGCGAAAAAAAAAAAATTTACTATTTGAAGCCGGTTGTCTTTTTTTGTAAATAAGTTTTGTCGTTTGCACCTACTGTCTTACACGTCTGTGCTTTGCACATTGGCAGTAAAAGCCGATTATTTGTTGTTGATAGTTGTTCGCAAATTAAATTCAAGCATGGATCTAAAGCTAATGGTTTTGAGAAGTGTAAGTATTACAAGCAAAAGACATTCTGTTTGGGGGTTTCTCAAACGTTTTATCGACGCAGGATAAACGGAAAAAGTAGAAGAATAAGCGGAAGTGTCCGAATCAGACCACTATTTATAAAAAAAAATTGGTAAATTTGACTAATAATTTTGGCAAATCTTTTTACAAGCCTTCTGAGACTAATAGGTTTATCAGTGTAATTTACAAGAGTATTTGATAACATATTTTTCTAAGAAACCAAACTGAATTTACTCAGGCAATTTTAACTAATATTTATTCATTGGCAACTAGTAGCCAATATTTAACTTCCGTAGCTTCGAGAAACGCACACTAGCAAACTTGTAAAAAATATTCGTTCATGGACTAATATTATTAGTCTAATAAGTTTTGAGAAATAGGCCCTGCACTACTTTCAAGATTTACACATTGACATACACCCATATTTATGTCGCTGATAATACCTAAACAGAGAACACTTGATTTAAATAACCAGAAATCAGAAACAGAACAAAATGATGAAGTATTGAATAGTCCATGTTAAATTTGAGGACAAATCCAGGCTAAGTAATAGGAACAATAGGTTATATTAGACATAGTATTGGAATCTCAGATTCGAGACGAAACCCAGATATTACAGAATTCAAAATTTACCACGAAAACATCCTCGATAAACTTATTAGTAATAAGGGCAAGTTTTTACTTAGTCAAATGTACAAATATCAATAGATATATTTAGTGAACCATACAATAAAGCTTATAGGCAAAGTAGAGACAAAAATAAAATAGCCACAGATGTAGATTCGCTTCTGTAGTTTTACCTTAATACCGACTTTTAGTATATATAGTATATACATCCAAACACGTTTCTATTAAATCGATGCTGTCCTCCAAAGTCTTTGTCTTCATTTTCAATTTCTCATATTCATTCATCTCTTTCTTGGGCATGTCTTTTCTGGTAGCATTTCACCGTTCGCTATTGGTGATATTTCTACAATGACAAGGTAAGGCCACTCCACTACAATGGTACTGACCCTGAAGAGAATCGTACTAAATATCTCTCTAATTTCTCTCTTGCTGATAATGAGGACTTCACACAATCGGATCGGATCGGATCTTCTAAAATCACATTAGATTTGAATAGGAAAGTTATTTTTCTCGGTTTTTGAAGCTAATCTGATTTTTGGAACAAATTGTTTGTCCACAGCTAGTTCAACAGAAATGAAGTTACAGAGGGAATGTCAAGTGGGTGACGTTCTACCTTCACCGCCACCACCCGATGACTGCAATACGTGCTTTTGTATGGACCATCGCATTCTCTGTACTATGAACAACTGCGTTGACTCCAGTCCAGGTACATGATATTCACATGCTTTATTAGAACTATAATACAGTATTAGTACTATACAAGTTTATTGCCCTTATATTATGCTATTTGCCTTTCCAGAAATTTTAACAAGAATAAGAGAACCAAATGAAGAAAATAATCTTGAAATGTATGATAGACAAATTTTAATGGAACCATTTATTAATATGTTGTCTAAAAACTATGACAAACCATCAACTCAATTAATACACACACATGCTTATAACGGCTTCCATCAAGAAATTAAAGTTCACTCCAGTAATTTACATAAAGATGCTACTAAGTTGCTCAAAGTTTTAGCAACTTCACTGGATAATTCAGCTCTGGCTAGTATAAGTCAAAAATTATTATCGGATTCTCACCCAAATGATCAAAATTCACACAAACTATTAAATCGGTTAGACGAAACTAATGATTTAAGTAAAGAAACCGTGTTAACTCAGTCAAGCAAGTTAATAACCTCGGGCTCTCGGAGTAATGAAACTATTTTAGTTGTTCCTAACACTGAGCCTTTTGATTATCAAAATTCTCAATCTATGCCATTAACAAGTAAACAAGAAACGAGTTGGAAATCAGTTTCATCTTCTGCACCTCTAGTTTCTACACATACACAACAAGTTAAACCGCTTAGCAATCAGTTAGAAAAGAATTATGTATATTACAATGATAATGCTCCTCCAAAGATTACGCCCATTGACCAACGTGATGTGATAGGTAAATCATCAAAATTGGGACCCTGGGGTCTTCCGCACCTTATATCAAAAAATCCGATGCACGACATAGTAGAGATACCAAATATAAAAACTCAATCCCTTTACACGACCCTGAAACCTATGTCGATTAATAATAACGATGGTAAAATTACTTATGCCCTATTTCCCCAAGAAAATAGGCCATTTAAACAATTTCCATCTCCACGTGAGGAGGTTTCACATCTCCGTCCTTATCAACATACTAAGCCTGGTCATAATATTTTTAACTACACTTCGTTGCATCCAAAATTCGAAACTAGCAATCTTATTAAAAATGCTATTAATAATCCTAATAACAATGGCGGTCTACAACAACCATCACAATCTCAGTTTGTACCAAATCCATCAAAGTACTATCCTAATCATATTAATCCACAACAATATCAGCATAAATCTAACCAAAACCACTTACCCACTTTAAGTAATAACGGTATTCTGCATCCACCTTTATTTCATAATAACCCAAATCAACCTATAGTATCTGCTAATCGGTATAAACCTTCGCCATTTGGATTAAAACCTGGTCAGGGAAGTATGGGCCCTTTAAATAATAAAGGCAATCAAACTGACCAACAGTTAAAATTATTTCCCCACAATTTTCAAGTAAACCCGCCTCTCATCAACCTGCCTGCTCAAAATAAACATATATCTTATAGAGGTCATGGTGGTAGTGAAGAGATTCCGTCTTTCCCCAATTTCGAACTAAATTCCACAAATATTTTAATTCCACCACAAAATGGGGTAAATCTTGGAAATACTCAACATAAATCACCACATTCTCAGTTTGTTCCCAATCCATCTATCTACTATAAATACGAATATGAGTCGCCTAAAATAGATGAGGTAAACCTTGATGAAGAACAACTTCAACCACATTCTAAAATTACTCATACCGAGTTCTACAATCCACTTGAAACTTTTTCCAAGTCAGACCATAAGACACTACCAGGTCGCCATAATGAAACCAAAGTATACAATTCTCAATCTCAATTCGAATTCCCTCAAGATCAATATAATAACGAGGGTTTTAACGGTCATAAATCCCCTGAGGATTCCCAATCCCCATTTAACTTAGCTAAAGATCTTATGCATCCAGCGAGAAACAAACATCTACCTTTACAGACTATAATATCTGAGCCTATACAGAATCAGCATATACCTGGAGTGCCTGATGCTCGTGAACCCACTAATGAATTTCAATATGCAAACAATATTTATGAAGATCCCAGACAGCTGAAACCTATTTACAATTTTCCACCTTCTGAAATAGAAACACTTCAAAAAAATCATCTACAAGGGGCGTTTAATGAACCTGGAGCCACTGATATCGTGCAATACCCCTCTTATTCTGCTGAAGATCTTTTGCATCCACAACTTGACCAGCACACAACAAATTTTGATCCTACACATCCAAAAGATAGCTTGAATGATCCACAATTTGTACTTGCCCAGAACCAGCCTAAATCAGGAGTGTTTCACAGCCATGAAGTCAATGATAGGTACCAATACGGACATAATGCTAACGAAATTCCCACACAGTTGAAACCAGTTCACAAACTTCCAGAACCTTCATATAGTCCTACTGCAATTCAACATACACCAGGAGTAATTGTCAAATCTGGGTCTACTGATGGATTCCAACACCCACCAAATCCTACTGCAAACCTTGTATCTTCAACAGATAATCTACATAATCCTCCATACACTAAATTAGGACCTACCCACATACCTAATTTTGCTGAAGATCCTACACATTCAAGAGAAGAACTACATAATTCTCCATTTGCTCCAACGCAAAACCAACATTTACCAGCAATATTGGATGATCTTGAATCCCCGAATGGTGTCCGTTACCCAGCTCATTTCGTTGAAGCTCATTCAAAACCTATTCAACATATTTCTCCACATTTGGGCCTTACCCAGAATCAAAATTCACCACCTTATTCTCCATTTAATTCAAACCAGAGCCAACACTTACCAGGGGTATTCGGCGATCGCGAATCGACTGATGGTTTCCGTTACCCATCCCATTCTGCTGAAACGACTTCAAAACCTTTCCGACAATTTTATCCACTTTCTCAATTGGGCTCTACTCAAAACCAGAATTCACCGGAAGATTTTGAAGATCATAAAACCACAGACGGATTCAAAAACATACCTAACTTTGCTGAAAGTCCTTCAGAGTCAATTGGTAAATCACCATATTCTCCATTTGGTCCAACCCAGAACCAACATTTACCAGGGTTATTTGAAGATCGCGGTTTCACCGATGGTTTCACTTACCCATCCCATTCTGCTGAAGATCCCACACATTCAAATGGTAAACCATCTTATTCTCCATTTGGTTCAACCCAGAACCAACATCTACCAGGGGTATTTGACGATCGCGGTTCATCTGATGGTTTCACATACCAATCCCATTCTGCTGCAGATCCTACACATTCAAATGGTCAACCATCTTATTCTTCATTTGGTCCAACCCAGAACCAACATTTACCAGGAGTATTTGACGACCGCGGTTCCTCTGATGGTTTCACTTACCCATCCCATTCAGCTGAACATCCTACACATTTCAATGGTAAACCATCTTATTCTCCATTTGGTCCAACCCAGAACCAACATTTACCAGGGGTATTTGACGACCGCGGTTCCTCTGATGGTTTCACATACCCATCCCATTCTGCTGAAGATCCTACACATTCAAATAGTAAACCATCTTATTCTCCATTTGGTCCAACCCAGAACCAACATTTACCAGGGGTATTTGACGACCGCGGTTCCTCTGATGGTTTCACTTACCCATCCCATTCTGCTGAAGATCCTACACATTCCAATGGTAAACCATCTTATTCTCCATTTGGTCCAACTCAGAACCAACATTTACCAGGGGTATTTGACGACCGCGGTTCCTCTGATGGTTTCACTTACCCATCCCATTCTGCTGAAGATCCTACACATTCCAATGGTAAACCATCTTATTCTCCATTTGGTCCAACCCAGAACCAACATTTACCAGGAGTATTTGACGACCGCGGTTCCTCTGATGGTTACATTTACCCATCCCATTCTGCTGAAGATTCTACACATTCAAATGGTAAACCATCTTATTTTCCATTTGGTCCAACCCAGAACCAACATTTACCAGGGGTATTTGACGACCGCGGTTCCTCTGATGGTTTCGCTTACCCATCCCATTCTGCTGAAGATCCTACACATTCCAATGGTAAACCATCTTATTCTCCATTTGGTCCAACCCAGAACCAACATTTACCAGGGGTATTTGATGACCGCGGTTCCTCTGATGGTTACATTTACCCATCCCATTCTGCTGAAGATCCTACACATTCAAATGGTAAACCATCTTATTCTCCATTTGGTCCAACCCACAACCAACATTTACCAGGAGTATTTGACGACCGCGGTTCCTCTGATGGTTTCACTTACCCATCCCATTCTGCTGAAGATCTTACACATTCCAATGGTAAACCATCTTATTCTCCATTTGGTCCAACCCAGAACCAACATTTACCAGGAGTATTTGACGACCGCGGTTCCCCTAATGGTTTCACTTACCCATCCCATTCTGCTGAAGATCCTACACATTCCAATGGTAAACCATCATATTCTCCATTTGGTCCAACCCAGAACCAACATTTACCAGGGGTATTTGATGACCGCGGTTCCTCTGATGGTTACACTTACCCATCCCATTCTGCTGAAACACATCCAAAACCCCTACAACATAGTCCTCTACTTTCTCAATTGGGCCCTACCCAGATTAAAAGTTTACCACGAGTTATTGATGATCGTGAATCTGCTGATGGACTCAAAACCATATCTCATTCTGCTGAAGATCCTACATATTCAAATGGTAAACCATCTTATTCTCCATTTGGCCCAACCCAGAACCAACATTTACCAGGGGTATTTGACGATCGCAGTTCCACTGATGGTTTCACTTACCCATCCCATTCTGCTGAAACAAATCCAAAACCTCTACAACATAGTCCTCTACTTTCTCAATTGGGCCCTACCCAGATTAAAAATTTACCACGAGATATTGATGATCGTGAATCTGCTGATGGACTCAAAACCATATCTCATTCTGTTGAAGATCCTACACATTCAAATGGTAAACCATCTTATTCTCCATTTGGTCCAACCCAGAACCAACATTTACCAGGGGTATTGGACGATCACGGTTCATTTGATGGTTTCACTTACCCATCCCATTCTGCAGCAGATCCTACACATTCAAATGGTAAACCATCTTATTCACCATTTGGTCCAACCCAGAACCAACACTTACCAGGGGTATTTGACGATCGCGGTTCATCTGATGGTTTCACATACCAATCCCATTCTGCTGCAGATCCTACACATTCAAATGGTCAACCATCTTATTCTTCATTTGGTCCAACCCAGAACCAACATTTACCAGGAGTATTTGACGATCGCAGTTCCATTGATGGTTTCACTTACCCATCCCATTCTGCTGAATCACATCCAAAACCGCTACAACATAGTCCTCTACTTTCTCAATTGGACCCTACCCAGATTAAAAAATTACCACGAGTTATTGATGATCGTGAATCTGCTGATGGACTCAAAACCATATCTCATTCTGCTGAAGATCCTACATATTCAAATGGTAAACCATCTTATTCTCCATTTGGTCCAACCCAGAACCAACATTTACCAGGGGTATTTGATGACCGCGGTTCCTCTGATGGTTTCACTTACCCATCCCATTCTGCTGAAGATCCTACACATTCAAATGGCAAACCATCTTATTCTCCATTTGTTCCCACACAGAACCAACATTTACTAGGGGTATTCGACGATCGCGGTTCCACCGATGGTTTCACTTACCCATCCCATCCTGTTGAAACACATCTAGAACCTCTACAACATAGTCTTCCAGTTTCTCAATTGGACCCTACGCAGATTAACAATTTACCACGAGTTATTGATGATCGTGAATCTGCTGATAAACTCAAAACCATATCTAATTCTGCTGAAAATCCTACACATTGGAAAGGGAAACTACCTAATCCTCCTATTGGTCCAACTCAGAACCAACATTTACCAGGGGTATTTGACGATCGTGGTTCCTCTGATGGTTTCACTTACCCATCGCATTCCGCTGAAACACATCCAAAACCTGTACAATATACTCCTCTACTTTCTCAATTGGTCCCTACCCAGATTAAAAATTTACCCCAGGTTTTTGATGATCGTGAATCCGATGATGGATTCAAAACCATATCTAATTCAGCTGCAAGTACAGAAAAGAATACTTACACTAGTCCTGACTCTAGGTATGAAGGAATAAAAAATCAACCTAAACCTTTGACTCTTGTCGATGATAAAGTTTCCAAAGAAATTGAAAATCAACCCGAGCAAAAATCGATTTTGGATCTTAACATTTCTACAGATACCAATTACAACAATAATAATGATAATCCACTTGGACTTTGGAAGTACCGCGATCGTGATCAATATAAACCTTCATCCTTTGATAGTCTTCTCAATGAGGTTCATAATGTTCGTTTCTCATTACCAGACGACAATAAAAAGGTTTCAAATAGTGTTAGTTCTGCCCCGGAATTTAGCATCCAACCCGACCACGATAAACTTAAACCATCCTTCTTTGCCAATTTTTTTAAAGGAGTTCGGAAAATTCCATGGTCAGTAGTACCTAATCTAGTTAGTAACGCATTAGATCTATATAAACCATCGATGAATCTGACCGCATCCTCGGACCTTGATTCTGATAGTACCCAGATACCCGATAATCCTCATTTCTCAATAAAATCTATCGGTGTTCCAAATAATTCGAATCCCACTGATGATGGTGAAAATCCTGGTTACTACGACAAATTGCTGCGATTATTGATGACTGTGAAAAAACTTAGTGAATCACCCCTTACTAACAATTCTGAATTAGGCATAGATCAACTCGATTTTCTGCGCATCTTATTGCCCGACATTGCCACTATGCTCAACCATGAACCATCATCAAATCAAAATGCATCATCACTTGAAAACTACGAAATTCAAAAAATATTGCCTCTTATAAAAGAACATTTACCTGACATCGCTAATGGAGCCTTAGATTGGGTAAAGAGTAAACTTAAAAAATATGTTCCAACATTATATAATACTACTGTAAACAATGATATTGATAAGACTAAAATCTTCAATTTACTATCTAAGCTAGCACCTAAAATAAAACACACAGTGGCAAAAAATATGCCTTTTAGTGACTTTAATCCAGAAATCATAGAAAATATTATGAACGATTTAAAAAAAAGCATTATAACCACAACACAGTCTCCTAGTACTGATTCTACACAGAGCTTTGAAAATCGGTTCAGGGATGTTTCGGCAGAAACCAAAGATAACCAACAGCAAGCACCCCAAATAAAATATCCGGATGTTCACATAATACTACACCAGCCCGATGGAGAAGACGACGAGGACATAGCACCATATTCAAAAACAGACGTATTGATTACCGACAAACATGTCGGAGATTTATCTAGTAATATGGGTTCTGAAGAGTCCGGTGCTTCTTTGTTTCAAAACACATTCAACCCTCGGTTTAGACACCGACCAAAAGATCGTAAAGATGAATGTGGCGATGGAAGTCAGTGGATTAGTAACTGCCATGGTTGTTCTTGTTACTTTGGTCAAGCAATGTGTTTCAGAATGCCTGATTGTAATTTAAGACGTTTTGGTAAATATGTTGATATTGCTTTTGCCATTAATTCGTCCTCAAAGTCTTTTGAATTTAAACAGTCTTTCCGTACCTCTTTTTTTAAACATTTCTCATTGCTTTTGTTCAACGATGAAGTAACTGGTATACGTTTTAGGTGAACCGATGACATGTAAACCTTATTCTCACTTCAAGATGGGTAACTGTTATACCTGTGAATGCAATGGTGATGGCGTTGCGGAATGCGATGCTGTAGACTGTAATACAGAACCACTCGGAAAGAGCAAAGGTACATTTTGAACAAAGTACTACTACATACTAGTACTACTTCATCCAAAGTATAAATCTAGGTAGTGGATGGAGTGCCGGTCCCCTGAATAGACCAATAGATGACGTGTATGTAGTGTAGATACGAACCCAATCATCTGTTACAGTTTTATATTTTTTTGTGTAATAACATGGCAAGCAGCGGTTCGTCTATAGTTTATAGTTACGTGTGGGGTGTGTACGGGTGAACAAGAATTAAAGTTGATATTGCACTTACTGTATATACAATGTCCGTACACAACACGATAATAACACACACCGTGGCGTGATAATGTCACGCCATCACTGCAAGCGCTTGGAGATAGTACTTAGGTACTCCGACATCAGGCGATGATGCTGTGAATGGGATTAGTAGTGCTATCAATAAACGTAAATGAAATAATAATGTGGCTGTGTTTATGTTGAGTTGTCTTGTGTGTGTTTATAAGTAATAAACGTGAAAAAAATATGTGGTAGGTGTGAACCCTACTAGTTACAAATAAACCATACCAACACAACCCGAAAAAAAAACCCGTTTCAATTTCAGACTCAACCGAATTACCACTCCCTGTATTCAAAGAATTTTTTGACGACAAAAAAGCCAATGAAATCATGCAATACTATTCTTTCTACAAGAAATTGCCTAAAGATTGTCCGAAGCAAAATTTGCAAACACTGTTTCCAACTTGTGAACGAGGTACTAGTTGGGTTAGCAGCTGTCATAGATGTGAATGTAACGAGAACGGCAAACATGAATGCGTTAAAATTGATGGCTGCAAATTGGACTATGATTCTTACGGTAAGAGAATAATTCGCTTCAACTATTAAAATCAGCAGTTGCTTAAAGACCTAGGGTTGGTAAGATGCAGTATTTTTTCACCTTTAGGTAATTTTAATAAATCTTTAGCCTTTTTAACGGCATATTATCGAGAGCACATTGTTGCGTGCTCCATATAAACGTTGTCTAGTCTTCTTTTGGTCAATAAATCATAAAAATCGATGAAAGGGGATTGCCTGGTCTCCATACTGTCCTAGGCCCAAGATTGGACATCAAATATTACTATAAAAATGGAGTGTTCCAAAATCTTCATAGTGCATCTAAAAAATATATTTAAATTGACGCCACTATTTTAGAATCGTAACGTTATAAGAAACAAGATTATCTGTTGACACCTAAAACAATATTCTTTTAGGTAAATAATTGTATGATGTAGGCAATAATATAATTATTTTATGGTTTGAATATTTACTTGCTGTGCCCACTGCTGTATCACGCTTATTTCTTCGGGTTCCAAGGTATGATTTTGAATCTCGGTCAGATTAAAACCACAACTCACACAATGTTCTGCAGTCATTGTACCTATTTATAATGTTATTGATCAGTATCTAAAATCGAAAGTAGTCGTGATCCTTGATTCTAGAGTCAAAGTTATCGTCGAACGTGATTACAAAATTATTAAAACAAAGCCAATGTCGTGCGTAAAAGAAATACTAAATAAAACACATCCACATTATTTATTCCACATTGGGTATAAACAACATAGACAACAAACGAAGAGTCAGATTCAATTCAGTGTTTTCACAATAACGATAAAATAATAACGTATATCGATATATCGATTACCTTTTTAAATAACCGATAATTGATTTATTTTTGTTATTCTTTTTTACTTTTTTAATTTTCATCATTAGTTTTTCATATTCAATTCAATTCTTTTAATGTTTTCTTTTAGTGGGATGTTGATTATAATACCAGTAAAGTCTCGTGGGTATGCCGTTGAGGTTATTGTGTTTGTTTATAGATCGATTCAAATCGATTGATTAATGATATACTCGTAATATGGTTTTGATGCTAGCAATATTATGCCTGCGTCAGTATCAAAAAGCTTCCTGTTTTTCCAATAGAATTACTTTTTTTTACGAATTGTTGTAAATTGTAGTGGCGCTCATTTGGAAGAAAGTAAATACATATTTTTTTATGACAAAATTAATGCATGAATGATTTTTTCTCTAGTCTAATGTTCACTGGAGGGCCTGAAATGGGCAATGTCTTTTCGTAGTTTAGTTGGACACAACATACAACAATTTTTTTTTTTTTTGTGTAAATGTGTATCATTTTGATATTAAGTTATTTGACGGAAAACTGACTATTGCCCTGCCCTGTTACATTATTTAATGACTAAAATTTTACTAGACAGTCGGTAAGGGCTTTTCTTATCAGCCAAGGTGCATAATCAGGTAGACGTGAGGTTACCGTTTGTTATTTTTTATCCGACTACAGAGGGTCCTAGTCACATGTAATTTGCATGATTTTAAAATTGTACCACATAAATGAACCAACTTATACTCCATTTACAATAGCATTAGACAGAAGTTAAAAAAGGTTATTTTTAATGCATACTTTGTAACAATAGTACAATGTTTACAGTAACGATAGACACCAAATTTATTATAATCAATTTTTACAACAGCTGTCGCACTTAATTGTAACTATTTTAAATCATTTATATTATAAAATTAATTCACTTTCATTTAGTTGTATTCTTTAATTCCAATTTAAAATTAAAGTGTCAATGCTAAAAACCTAAAAGAAGCAGGGATACCTGGAACGTTATTGGTTTCACTATAATTCTACCAAGTTTAAAATGTTACCTAATCTAAATACTTTTATTGTTTATATTATTATACGTCCATATTTAGTACCGTCAACTGCTGTAACATTGCCTACACTCCAAAAAGCTCAATTATTGCCGCTGAGAAATGTTTTTGCTGAGTATGGTATTACTAAAAGCAAGTTGGCTATCTATATGGCAAAAAATATTTCTCTGCGGCAATAATTGAGTGTAGGCAATGTTGGGTAGGCAATGTTACAGCAGTTGACCTATCTTGGAACTATTTATCAAATTTTGGTAAAAAATAAATACATTTTTAATTGTTTTAACTTATCTTTGAAATAAAATGTTTTTCATTCCTGCTTCTACGAGCCTCTTTTTTCTAATGCTATTGTAAATGGAGTATAAGTCTTGTTGGATTTTACTTTATTTTAAGTCGCCTGATCTTCTGTTGTCACTTACGATGCAGTGCAGTAAGTGTAGTGTGGTTACCGTTTATATTTTTTAAGTCGTTAGGGATTTTCTAGTCATTCAAGGTGCATAATCATGTGCAAGTAAAGTTACTGTTTGCTATAAGTCGTTAGGGCTTATCTTATCAGTCAAGCTATATAATCAGGTGCAGATGAGGTTACAGTTTTGTTATTTTTAAGCCGCCTGAGCTTCCCTTATCAGTTGAGGTGCATCAGGTGCAGGTAAGGTTACCGTTTGTTATTTTGACCAGAATCTTCATATGTCTTTCATAATGATTTTAAAGACAGAAAACAATGTGTTGCGCCATGACTGATTTCAGGTAAGCCGAGTCGATGCAAGCCGAATTCCAAATTTTACCCGAAGACGAACAACCTGCCTTGCGTTGAATGTACGTGCAACGATGAAGGACAACCCTACTGTCCAGGGGTTGAGTTTAAAAAACACTGAATTGTTGGATGATAATGAAGGAGGATTCTCATGGATGATCGTCATATTTTTTTGTACACTTTTTGTTAATGTGATACTTGACGAGTTTTAAACTGAGTACTAGATATTAAATCCGTAGCAACTTAATAATACAAGGTCAAATTAAATTAACTAGAGAAACTTCACAAACGTGTTAGTAGGTAACATGTCAACATGACAAAGAAACTAAACAAAAAACGCTTGTTGATTGCGTCAAGAGCGGCTGGTAATTATAATAAAAATGATAATACCAGCAAATTATTGTCCCACTGCAAGTTAGAGACCTTGTTATTGGATTTATTCCCTTGACGTCGAGTCGCCGCTACGTCGAGTCGCCACTACGTCGAGTCGCCGCTACGTCGAGTCGCCGCTACGTCGAGTCGTCACTACGTCGTTTCGCCGCTACGTCGAGTCGCCACTACGTCGAGTCGCCGCCATGGCGAGTCGCCGTCAAGTCTACTTGTTCTTTTGTTATTAGGTACCTTATGCTTTTTATTAAAAAAAATCTGCTTGGTGCCGCCACGTCGAATGTGACGAAAGGTACAGTCAACGAAATAAATTATTCAAACGATAATACAGTTTATATAATATTTTGATTTATTTAGACTGTAATAATTGAAAAGAACAAGTAGACGTGACGGCGACTCGACATGGCGGCGACTTGACGTAGTGGCGACTCGACGTGGCGGTGACTCGACGTGGCGCGACTCGACGTCAAGGGAATAAATCGTTGTTGTTGGGTTGCGTGCTTTCTCTGTGTGAGCCTATGAAGCGTGATGATAAATGCTCGTGCATTGATCACCACACTTGCTTAAAGCGAATCGGTGATTTGAGACTTATATTTATTATAAGTCCAGGTTTCCTCACGATGTTTTCCTTCACCATAGTCAGTGAAGTCCAAGACAAAACCCAGAACATTTGAAATAAAAAAAAAGTCATATTGGTATTTATTTTGTTTCATCGTCATGACACCCACCACGTTTGTAAAGTTTCCCCAGTTCGTTTAAATTTGAAATCGTAGTATCTACTTACAATTGATTTATTTTCATTTAAATATTTTATCTAAAACGAGATTATTATTTGACTACTAATACGCAATTTTTTAAAATTATTAAGTTTAAAACGAAATGAAAAAGAATCGGTTGTGTCCAAATTACACTGGTGTTGTTTAAGGTAATTACTATTTAGGTAATCTAGTAGTTAGTACCAACTTAATTATAGGTATATAAAAAACATTACTTTTAAATATAGATACCAACTTTTTGTATACGTTTGGACGAAATGTATATTCGATTTATGAATGGTAAACTACAGTCAAAGTCAAATAAAAGGTGGAGACCGGATTCTACAAAACAGCGACAAAGGTTCAATGTGGTCAACGCAACTGGCTACCAGTATTTCTTTGAATGTGCTTAGGCTCCGCGCAAACTGGCCACCAACCACAGCCACCGATGACTGGCGACAAGCTGTTTCATTAAATGATTTTGAACACGTTTTGTATGGAATCGCGAGTGTCGTCCACTCGCCACTTAGAAACAACTCATTGGATATTGATACATTTATACCTACCTTCGTTTGTGCGGTACCAAAGGACGTGGCGCGTTAGCCACCGGTGGCTGTGATCGGTGGCCAGTTTGCACGGAGCCTTAGAGTTAGGTAAAGCACAAGAGGGATATCAAACTCTTCTCGATGTGCTGAAAATGCCATCAAGGAGCCAGGGCAATGTATCTGTGGGCAGTAATGGAACGTCGCTTCAAAGTGGAAGAAGTAAAAGACACTCAATGTCTTAGAATTGTAGTTGAGAGAAACGCATTTTAAATATAAAATGAAAACACCGGTCTCTTCTCAAATAGGAAAGGTACGAGCATTGATCACCAGGCCGTTTGGCGGTTTTAAACTTATATTAATCATAAGCATGTAAAGCAGAGTGGCGACCGCGAATCGGAAGACGTTGCGTTGGAAGGCCTCCCACTAGGTGGACCGATGACCTGGTATAAGTTGCGGGGATCCGCTGGATGCGAGTCGCACGGGACCGGTCAATGTGGCAACACTTGGGGGAGGCCTATGTCCAGCAGTGGACGTCTTTCGGCTGAAATGATGATGATGATATAAAGCAGTTGATCCCGGCTGTAATTCACAGATCTTTGACAGTCGTCATGGGTCATATGAGCCCGAAGCCAGAAAGTCTAAAACCAGTCTTATCAAGGAGTATCGTGTTACCAAGTAACTCGGTTGTGGAGGTCAGATAGGCAGTCACTCCACGTAATAACACTGTTATTAAAGTGCATCCAGTTAGACTGGAAACCGTCTTCGACATAGTTGGAAAAAGGCTAGGCAGACGATAATTAATTTTAAGTCCAGGTTTCCTCGTGATGGTTCCCTTCACAATCTATCTATCGTCCATGATGTCCAATACAACTTTCCCTTAACCATTTGAAATCTGTCAACACAAAATCTCTAGAAGCAGTTAAAATATTCTCTTATACCAAGTTCAAAAGTTGCACCAACAATAAAACACCTTTTATAATATCCTATCCACAAAGAAATATCAAACAAAAGCTTTGTAAAAAGCAACTGTAATTTACTAACGAGGTGGCCAATGGGCAAAGCTAGCAACTTTTATAAATAAAATATCCCAAGCCTGCAAAATAAAAGCCGTTGCTTTGGCCGTGTTCCCTTGAACCGTAATAAAAATGAATGTTTAATTCTTGCTCGAATGCAGTGTAAAACTACTCATATATACCCGCAGGATTTGTCTGTCTGTTTGGTTTATGATGGCGTGTCTGGTAAAGGTAAAGAAAATGTTTTATAGTTATTACAATATTTATGTTTAGAGGTATGCGGAACAGAGTGCAAAATTCCTCATCATCTATAGGAAAGGGAGGATTCTCTAATCAGACGGGTGTTGTGTCTGGTGGGCTACTGCCAAACGGTTATAGTTAGTCGGGATTTTGTATATATGCTAATGTTGCGGAGAACGCTTGCACGATCTAGGATGTATTGATTTGAGTACGTATCATATGCGATAGATGTCGCTACATATATATATATAGTCAATCAATAAAGTAGAAATGGTCACCTATAAAATACGTTTCACACGCCGACAGTTGTTATTCTATAAATATCACCCTCGGTGAATTTAGGTGAACTGACCTTGCGGTGAGCTGTCATTCCAATTCCCAAGTCATTCTAAAGACACGACGCAAGTCCTTCTATTTAGCTAAATAATTGTAGACCTAAGTTGGAATTAACCTTCTTCATAACCTAGGTCAGGGATGGATATAAGCAAAGATCACCAGCTGAGTTTTGAAAGTGGCTTCTGAGTGGTCGTTAAACTCCCATAGTAGCCTTTGTCTACGAAATCCATCAATTGTGTTTGAAACAACAAATCAATGAGCTCGATACTACTCAGGTGATGGACCAGTCGAGCACCTGCGTTGGTGGAATTACCAATATTTAGTTGTTTTCAGACGCAACGACTGCGCGTGATTGAATTCTCGTAAAAATGTCTTTTAGATCCCTAGATTCTGCAAGTACCTACCCAGAAGCGAACTCCGAACGAGTTTTGGCGTAAAATCAACAGGATTTTCAATAGCAATTGCAATTAGAAAAATTTACCATGGATCGCACGAATATAAATTCCACCTCCTGAGTTGTATTTTGTGCAAAATTCACTATGAGAGTTTGACAACAAATCAGAGGTTATTAGTAAACTTAATTGGTGGATTTTGTAGACAAAAGCTACTATGGGAGCTGAGCGACCAATAAGAAGCCACATTCAAAACTCAGTTAGTGGACTTTGCTCCTATGCGTTAGGGACCAGCCGCAGGTAAGTTTGACATTTAGGGTTAGTTGTTTAGGGTTCTGTTTAATATATTCCCCGTATGCAACCTGGGAATTGCGGGATTGGTTTTGATAACGATATTGGGGGAAGTCTATGTTCAGCAGTGGACGTCTTTTGAGCGCTGAATGATGATGATGTATTCCGTAGGCCAGAAATATGTGCAAAGAAAATACTTAAAGCTTTAGCAATAGAATATATTATTTAATGCCAAGTGAACCAGCGCGATATTAGCTGGCTAGACAAACGGTAGCAGATGTAACAAATAAATATACATTTTTGTCCAGCCGACGACACGACAGCAGTGGGAAACGCATTGCGGCGCTCACTACCAAATATATTTTTAGTGCACAGTGATAAATATAATGGCAAAATGCAACCAAATTGGCCAGTGTGCACCAGTTTTGAATTTGTGGAAAAATTATTAGCTTTTGTGGATTTTATCGCTTATCTGATGCCACTTTATTTTTAGGAGGTCCTATACATTTTCTTAATGCGAATATGCGTGAGTTAAAAGTATTTGAATAATTTGGTGTTTTTGGCGAAAATTATACTTATCAGTAGAAGAAATATAATTTCTCACGTTGCCTAAGATCACGAGAAGAACCCTATAGAGAATACGATAAAAAGCGTCTTATCAAAGTTCCAGCTTTCCTTTTGAGCCAATTGACCCTAAAAAAATTAAGTAGTAAGTACTTAAAATTAAACCGAAATATAAATGAATATGAGAAGAACACGACTAAACTTTTCAAATTACTACGAAATAAATAGCCTCAAGAATTAAAGAATTATTACTAAATAAATAGCATTATAAAAATGCAAATTTACACTAAGAATAATTAATATTAACGGCCCAATTTAACAAGTTATGACCCAGTCGTCAGGTGGCACCAAAATGAGGCGGTGGTGTAATTTCAGCAGTTTAATGAAAGGGGTACCAGGTGGCGTGAGTGATGCCAACTGCACGGGTTGACAGGCATTAATGCACATTACACACGAAACTAGTTTTACGGAGCTAGCAAGCTAGTACTTTAGCATCATGTATACAGCATCATGTAACTAGCTGAGTTAACGCTATTTTTTTTGTTCATAATTTAAGTATATTTATTTTTAAATCTTACTTGACTATCTATTTTTGGTAGACTTAAGGTTACTTTATAACACGCGCTACCATCAGCGAGACACTTGTGTGAACACAGTTGATGCTCTCAACCGCCGTGCTCATTTATGTCAAACATATTTAAGCTCTAGTGTTGTATGCTCTAGTATCGTAGGGTCGAGTGTCGACAAGTCAGCCACTTCTCTATTTCGAACAACTGCAAATTCTGAAAGTCAGAATCAACAGAAGCGACCACCAGAAAAGCTTCGAGGCCATACGTGTCTTGGAGAAACGAAGCGACTGTCTTGGATCCCGCAATGAAATTAATCAAAAAATTACAGCGGTAGAGAAAGAAAAAACTTACTTTCACTTAGCTAGTACGCTCTAGTGTTAAATCGAGTCAATAAAGCTAAGCTAAAAGGTAAGCTAGTAACTAGATGGTTTAGTTTTTTTGGTTTAGTAAAACTAGCAACGTGTACACCGTGCATTACAGATGTTTTATTGCAACTGTAGTTTTATATATTAAAAGTTAGCTTTTATAGCTGGCATATGGTCAAATTAGACTTTTAATAAATATAGACCTATGACCAACTGTGGGATATTGCAGGTAGGTAAAAAAAAGTGTCATGAACGATTTGAAAGCTTGACAATAGAGACGTAAAAAAATTTTTAACAAAAAAGACAACCGTCTTCAAAAAGTAAAAAATAACTTTCAATTCGCAAGTCGGCGGCTTTGGTTTTGCTTGTTGTTTTGTATTGCCACCGACTTGCGAACTGAAAGTAATTTTTTACTTTTTGAAGGCGGTTGTCTTTTTTGTTAAAAATTTTTTTTTCGCTTTTTAGTGCCTACTTCTCATAATAGAAATGAATTACGAAATGGCGACACCAAAAAAAACTGTCATCCCTTAATTTTCAACCCTTAGGGGTGGAATATTTTCTAGAAATTTATATGGGACCAAGTTTGAGGTATACACTATCAATTAAAAAAAGAATCATCTAAATCGGACTACACTGAAAAAAGATATGCGTGGTCAATTATAAAAATATATAAAAAATGTTAATAAAATGAAAACTACTGGGCCGAACAATGTTAAATTTTTATGGTACCAAATGGCAACTATTACGCATCAAACTAAAGAAGAATCACGTAAATCGGATCATAAATCTCAGAGTAATCGATGTATATACAATAAAAAAAAACAACCGAATTGAGAACCTCCTCCTTTTTGAAGTCGGTTAAAAATAAATAATTCCAGATGATTGTTAAAAAATGAATAATGAATAATTCGAAATTCAGTAACTGTACCTATGATCGTTTTTTTTATTGGCTTTTAGATATAACCAACATAATTTTAAGATACTATGAAATAAAACGTTGCTTTCGAATAAAATTAGGATGGGTGGTGGACTTTAGGTTTTTTTTACAGCCTACAATAGGGCTATACACCCATTTTTGAAAAGTGTCTCAATGAAATTCTGTAGTGCTAATATGCCACCAAAAAAAAACCACAAAATTTTTATTCAATCGATAAGTGCCATGAAAATGCATCTAAATTTTAAATTTTCAAATTTCGCTCGTCGTTTGACGAACACGCCTCTTACTGTGGACGCCATATTGCTTAGCGTAAATGACGTCAGTTCGTTTTGTATCAAATGAGCTCATATTAAATTTGATAATTGTATATCATTTAAAAATAATTAAAAAAATATTTTGTAATAGGTGTAATAATGAAAAAATTACGTTGGTTACGAAAATAATAAAAATACAAAGCCTATATTATTACACCATTCGGTTGACTAACAGTTGACAATTTTTTGTTTACACAGCCGTACGGCGTAAAAACATGGCCGCTACTATTTCACGGTGTTTTATATCAGATTAAAAATAATGAAAACTTTGAATTGAATTTAAATTTCTTTTTTGTTATTTTATGAACTAAAACTTACATTTTCCGACTGCTTTATGCCTAAACTGTCTCAATAACATATTTATAGATTTTTCTATTCTGTTAAGTGTTTAAATAGTACTTATTATCCTTTTTTAAATTAATAGTATTGTAAAAAATGGCCTCAAGTACCACTATGCTTATACTTACTTCGTGGTCTTAACTAATTTTTTAAGGGGTTTACCACTGTGATCGATAGATGGCGTCGTACATTGGATACTCATTTCTGAATCGCGGTGTTAAGATTCTCCGCGAGTGAATGACTACCCCGATGTACCAGAATTACAGTATCGCTTCTCGGCCTTTTGGCTAAGATCAAAGTGTAGTATCTGTTCTTTTCAGCTTAATATCTGAAAGTTCCCTCACTGAGGGACCAGTATATTAAACTGATTTTTGAAAGCTGACGGGATGTTCGGGGCTCGCTCCACTTCCGTCACGGGTCGGCCCGGCATTGCAGTGCCGCCGGGATCGGCCCACATAATTACTTGTTTAAATTTCTACTTTAGATCTCTAGTAATATTATCACATCTAATATTACTCTGTCTGCATTAAAAGTATCCAGAAAACTAGAACGCAAATACGCGATAAAAAAAAAAGAAAAACCGCAGTACTAAAAATCGCCCGGAGATCCACTATTGCTCAATCTTGTGGTTAATTTATTTCCAATTCCATGATATAAACTAAGGTAACAAGACAAGAAAGTATGGTGTTACCCATTACTGGGCTGTGGAGGTCAGACAGGGAGTCGCCCCATGTAAAACAGCATCAGTTCAGCTGCATGCTGTGAGACTGAAAGCCGCCCAAACGTAGTTGGGAAAAATCTGGGCAGATATTGTCAAAAACAATTAGACCTTACAATTTCAGCGTTTGGACTGCTGCGGCTCCGGGACTGTACTGATGTCGTACTGCACACGGACGGTGTTTCTTTTCATACAGTTGACACGTCGAGAACGCCCTGCGATACCGGTACCGCGCTCACGACGCTAGGACGACATAGGTACGTCGCACGTCAACTTTATGATTCTGGTAATTGACTTGGCGTATCTGTGCAAATATTTGCCTTATTTGGATAATACAAAATCGACTTTATTTCAATTAAAATAGGACAATATTTTTAGGAAGTGGCAGTTCTTGCGACACCCGCATCTAGGGTTGTCAGCTCTTGAAACCGGAAAGCCAAACAGAATCGCCAGTTTAACCGGTTTTTTTTTTAAATAAAAAAGCCGGACACGCTATATGAATTTTGTGTCTTAGTTTCAAAGTCAACTCATTTATTTCAATGAAACCATTTACAGGCACTTTTGAATTGTCAAGGTGTCGGTCAGTTAGTCAGAAAGTTGAAGCTAGTTGCTCGTTCCAAAACGTAGGGTAGGTCTCTATGGAGAAGAACTCATCTCTATGGAGAGTTTGAAAATGATAAATATTATTGTATTATACTTTTCTGATTCTTTATCATTGAATCGTCTTATCTTCTAACTGAGATAACAACAAAATTAAATAAATGTAAAAAAATATACTTATATCAAATACTCAAATAAAAAAAAAATTAAGATAATTTGATTAAATTAAATTATTTTAATCTTAAAAAATAAACTAATAATTAAATTATTATAATTATTATTATTTGTTGGTATACATTTTTGTATACCTTATGTGCCGGTTTACAGGGTTACACGGCCCGAAGCCAAATGCTACCCAAGAAATTCTAACCTACCTACTTATGAGGTAGATGATAATGAGTGGTGTTATGATGTGATGAGATTTTGCGCTGCATGTCTGTGATCGTGTATTTGGGTGAATGACGATGGGTTTGTGTGTGTTCGTGTGCTGAATGATATTTGTGCGTCATTGTCGTTATGCAAGAATTTTAGGACAATTCTGCAAGTGTTCAGAATAGCAGCTTTCTGTAGAGTTTGGTAAGTGGAGGGAGCTAGGTCTAGGATTTTTAAAGATTGGTGCAGTTGGTTGGGAATTACACCCGTGGTTGAAAGCACTACAGGATTTTTTTGGATTGGTTGTCCGAATAAAGAATACTATTATTGTGTAATCGAAATTACCGTATACGTGATTGGTACAATGTAAAAAGTCTAACAAAAACCCGACAGGTTATACACCATGCCATATGGCTGGACATGCATCCAAAAAGCCTAACTACGTCGGACTTTACCTGGATACCAGCCTAGGATCAAACGCTTATCTTCTTGACTGTAAGGTAGACATGACTCCGACCTGGAGTCATGTTGTCATTGTTTAAGGCTGCTCTCTCGAAAAAAGCTTTAAAGAAGCATGCAGATGAAGCAACTTTTCGTCGGCATTTACAGAGAAAATACATCTGAAAAGAATTGTTAGTAATCTACATGATATGATACGTAATTTGGTTTAGCCACAATTTTTCTATCTGTATCACATAATATGAAAAAAAAAAAAACAAATCACCTCCAAATCATTGAGATGAAACCATTTTACTCCTTAATTTCTTATCAAGAGTATTAAAAAATATGTACTGCTTTGCAATACAAACGAAAATCATTTGGTTTTGTAAGTTTTTACAAATATGTATTATTTTTATTACAATAAATTAAAAATGCGTCCGATTAAAGACTACATCACCCCCGTACTCGTCCACAAATTCAGTACGGGCCAAATGCTCAAGGTTATTGGCATGTCTAAAAGCCTTAACTATTGTGTTTACGCATTGGATAGTTGGGTTCTGAAGTTGTTAGAGCCTTAAATCATCATCAGCCGCAAGACGTTCATTGTTGAACAAAGGCCTCCCCCATAAAGGAGGGGGGGGGGGGGGGGGTTGCTATAATCCCCACGCTTGGCAGGCGTCTTAGGGATCGCAGTGAAGTTGTTGAGTACACGGAAGCCGCAACGGCCCGACCTCCGGAATATATATTTTTCTTAATCCCCTGCTGTTCTTTTCTGATTAATTTGGTTGCGGGATCCAAGACAGTTGTAATGTTTCTATGGGACTCGTTGAGCTTCATTGCTTCGGTGCTACATACACACACTACTCCTCCTCTACTCTCTCTACTTACACTATTATATCAACTAAATGTACAATAAAGAGATTTGATTTCTTTTGATTTGAAATAATACACAATATTTATTATAACAAATGATATGATTTATTTACATTGAAAAAAGAAAATTCATCGTGATTCGCTAGTCTTCTCGCATGTGATTGAGCATGTATCGGACGCACTTGGCTTCGGTAAAGCACATGTTGTGCAAGCCTTGTTCGTGGGCCCCACACAGGCAGATACTGCAGTGTTGTTTAGGGTTCTGGATGAACGTGCCTAGTGGGCAAGTGGCATTACCTGTAAATAGGCATAGCATTAACGGTTGCATTCTGAGACGTCACTGAAAAATATTGAATAATGATTGAATGTGTCAAGTGTGAACAATTCGTAGCTTAAAATGTTAAGTAACGACTAAAATTCTTTAAAAAAAACAATTTTTTTTGTGTCTGATTTTATCAAATCAAAGATATGTATTTTTTACCACATTTTTGGCTCTTGTAGCAAGTAGTACTGCGAGTGGGATTCTGTATTTGACACCAGCACGGGTAGCATGACACGCTATGTCTACGGAAGAATAAACATACTGACAGGAAGAATAGACAAACTGTACTGACTTGTCTATTCTTGCCGTCAGTACGTCTATTCTTCCGTAGAAATAGCGTGGTCATGACGGGACGGGCTCCTTTTAAACGACTTCAAAAAAGGAAGTTCTCAAGTCGATGTATTTTTTTGGTACCTATGTCTGTCAAGGGATTTGTAAGGCAATTGTAGATCGATTTTGAAATTTCGTATGGCACAAGGGTGGTCCCATATAAATTTTATGGATAAATCACCACTATGCGAAGCTCTCTTTCTCGCTTCTCCAATGAGTCTATTGATAGCCTGGCATCAAACTATAGTGTCAAAAGTATGATGGATCTATCCACACATCTAACAAGTGATGAAACGTTACACTTAATAAATACTATTGAGAACCTTAAGGAGCAGTTAATTAGCATGCATTCTGAAATTGAAACACTTGGTTTAGAGAATGCTTCATTGAAACAGCAATTGACTGAGGAAAAGCTCAAAACTGAACACTTCAACAAAATGGCATTTACATCCATGAATACCAAAAGTACTACCTCTTCGTTCAATACAAAAATGTCCAGAAAATATCTGCCAAATAACAACAAACTATCCGCTAGAAAACTAAACTTAGACATCGATTTCCATACACCTGAACCATCTACCAACAATACTGCTACTGATATTAATAGAGAAAAAAAAATAAACGAAGCTAATGAAACAGACACTACAGATTTTGGTTCAACAAAATCGGTCTCCATTACAACTACCGAGGAGAAGACACTGGAATCGACCTTACACGAAGAACAAAAATCACAGGTCAAAATAAATAGCAAACCTGGATTTGGAAATATACTTATTCTGTCGGACGACCAAGGGAAAGGTATAGTCCAAGGGCTACTAGAAAAAAAACAAGGCAATAAATTTATCATAAACGAATACGCCATTACAGGCATCAGAAAGCCAGGAGCGACTACGGAGGAAGTTTTATTGCATTGTAATAAATTAACTGAAAACTTTTCAAAAAATGATAGTGTGATTATAATGACTGGAAGCAATGATTCGAACCCTATTAAATTAATGGCTGAAATGGCTGCAGCAGTTAAATTTTTGAAAAACTGTAATGTATATATTGTGAATGTTAAGTACAATGCATTTCTGAATGAGCGTAAACTTAATTATCAATTGAAATTACTTTCTCAAAATTATCACAACTGCAATTTTATTGAAGCTCATAGCTACAATAACCTTATAGAACAGCTTTTATTCAAAATTAACGATATACAATACTACAACAAATATCTTTTTTATAATAAAAACATAAGAATAACCAAAAAAACAAAAAGTTCAAAGTGCTTACAAGCAAACGCTAAAAATATGTCATATCCGGTAGTCAGCACGCTTGATTCGACTATTCAACCACGCAAAGGTACAATCCCATATTATTTCCGTAAAGTTGATAAACCTCAAATGTCCACAAAAAACGTGACAGCAGAGAGCGTCGCGGTAAGTAAAGAACCATTTTTTCGTGACCAATAAAAAATTTAGAAGTTGCTTTTCCGTACTGCACCAAAATATCGCAGGGGCTTTGAGCAAACTCAATGATTTAGATTTAACTATTAATGAGATGCATGAATCTGATTTAAATATAGACGCTATATGCTTAAGCGAACATTTTGTTATTAGAGGGGAGGAAAAGTATCTTAAACTTAATAATTTTTATGTTGGTGCAATTTATTCGCGGCCTGATCAGAGGCGAGGAGGAACATCCATACTATGCAAAAATCATATCCAAAGTACTGAACTTAAAGAAATAAAAGAATTCTGCATAGATAAACACTTTGAGATTTGTGGACTTGAAATTAAATCTGTACATGTGATCATACTATGTGTTTATAGAACACCCTCGTCTAATATAAATATTTTTTTTGATAACTTAAACAAGGCTCTACTAAAATTACAATATAAAAAAAGTAAAATAATAATAGCTGGAGACTTTAATATAAACCTTCTAAGCAATGACACTAATTGTACAAAATTCAAAGAACTTATTTCAAATTACGGTATGCGATTTCACATTCAAGAGGCCACCAGAATGAACACATGCATCGATAACATCATCAGTAACATTCCAAATTTAATAGGTAAAACTCATAATGTTTGTTTATCTGATCACAACACAGCGCAAGTTGTTAAATTCGAATATGACCAAAAACCTATATCAGGTTATTACTTCGTGGTTTTAAATGACCTTAGTAAAGATAATGTCAACAAATTCATTGAAAACATAAGTAAATTAACTTTTTCTGATATCTACAACATTTCGGACATGAATAATGCTTTTGAAACGTTTCATGACACATTAACTTTATTCTATAAATTGTGTTTCCCGCCTATCAAAGTAAAAAAACAATTTAAATGCAGTAAATTAAAATGGATAACAAAAGGGATTAAAATGAGTAGCAAGACCAAACGACTTTTAAGGTTTAAATTTTATTCAAACAAAACTACTGAGAATAAATATAAATTTAAGGTATATTCTAATGTTTTAAAGAAATGTATTCACAATTTGCAATCTTTATGTAACCTTAGGCATATTGCATATTCTAAAAATAAAGGCAAAGCTTCATGGGATATTGTTAGACGATGTACAGGTGACGAAATAACTCGTGAACATATTAATAACATAATCGAGGATGATATTTCTACTACGTCTGGATCGGATATAGCAAATCTATTTAACAACTTCTTTATTGATATTGTAGAGAATAACACGACTTTACCAAATAAAACTAATGTTCATAACTTAAACATTAAAAGCAACGATAACAGTATATTTCTAAAACCAACTGATGCTGATGAAATTTTTTCCATTTTAAAAACATTAAAAAACACAAAGGCTGCTGGTTATGATGACATTACCACGGACCTTCTAAAACGAATCTCTCAATACATTGCTAAACCACTTTCATACATCATTAACTTATCATTAGAGCAAGGCTGCTTTCCGGATAAACTGAAGATATCTGTGATAAAACCACTGCATAAAAAAGGCTCCAAAACAGATAAAAATAATTATCGACCCATTGCGTTAATACCAATTCTATCAAAGGTCTTCGAAAGAGTTATGTACAAAAGGGTTCTCTCTTTCTTTGATAGGTTTAATGTTCTTACTAAAGAACAATTCGGGTTTAGAAAAAACAAATCAACTTCACTTGCAGCGTTTAACTTAGTCAAATCGATTTTAAATAACATTAACGCTAAAGTCAAAACATCAGCTCTGTTTCTAGATTTAAGTAAAGCTTTTGATTTCGTCCATCATTCCATTCTCATCCATAAATTAGATAAGATTGGTATAAGAGGTCCAGCCCTAGAGTGGTTCAAATCATATTTAACAAATAGAACTCAGATCACAAGAATCACCAAATTTGATGACACAGTTAACAGTATCATCAATTTTGACTCCCAACCTCGACACATTTACTCTGGAGTTCCACAGGGAAGCATTCTAGGTCCACTGTTATTTCTCGTGTATGTCAACGATCTTCCTCAAGCAGTCAAACAAGATTGTGTCCTTTTTGCTGATGACACTACGGTAATTTTAGATTGCAAGAACGATTCAACATACGAATCAGATATTAATAAAACCTTAAATAATATTATAACATGGCTAGATAACAATGCTCTAAAAATTAATGTTGACAAAACGAAAATATTATATTTCAAAACCCGTAACAGTAAAACTCTCCAGCTTAAAATATCCCGTAATAATCAATTAGTTGAACAAGTACACAAAACAAAATTTCTTGGAATAACTCTTGACGAACACTTTACATGGAAAGTACATATTGACGAATTATGCATGAAAATAAATAGATTTGTCTTTGCATTAAAAAAATTGAAAGACGAGACATCCAAACCAGTGGCAATAATGGTGTATCATGCTTATATCTGTTCCATTATCCGGTATTGTATTATTGTCTGGGGAAATTCTTCTGAAATTGCTAGAGTATTGATAGCACAAAAAAAATGCATTCGCGCAATTTTCAACATGGGCTGGTCTGAATCATGTAGACCAGTGTATAAATCACATAAGCTTCTTACGGTCCCATGCATCTATATTTATGAAACCGCAAAATTTGTTAAATTGAACTCCTCACTTTTTGAAGCCAAAAACAACTTTAACAAACGAAAAGCTACACAGTATTTATTAAATTTACCTGTGCCACGGATAGAACTATTCAGACGCAGTTGTGTATACATGGCACCACTTGTATATAATTCATTACCTAGTTGGATAACACAACTACCGTACAAAAAGTTCTGTCCGGTTTTGAAAAAATGGCTGATATCTCATAGTTTTTACTCAGTTGGTGAATTCCTCAATAAAAAATCGTGTCAGTCTTATCATTTCAGAAATGCATTGTAGTTAAAAGTTACTTTGTACTACCTACTTCCTTGACTATAATATGTATAATGTATGTGTGTGTGTGTTTAATATAAAATGCAGGTATCCTATAGAATTTTAACTTTATACACATTGTGTATACCTACATTTTTATTTGTGTAAATTTGCATGCCAACACCAAATGGCGAAATGTGTCTAAGCACTTTAAATATTTATGTACCATCTCTGTACCTACCACATTTTAAGCAAATAAATGATTTTGATTTGATTTGATTTGATTTAAGCGTGGAAAGTACGGGGTGACTTATTTTGTAGTGTTACTGTTTCTTGGTGGATTTGGATGATAAGAATGAGGTGCTAAAAACGAAATAAAAATTTCGGCGGCTTTGGTTCTGTTTGCTGTTTTGTAATGCCACCGGTTTCCAAAATCAAAGTTATTTTTACTTTGTAGTTTATAAAGGCGGTTGTCTTTAACTAAAAAAAAATATTTTTACAGGTTCGCCTGTTATACTTATTCGTGGGTTCGCCTCACGTTACGTCAGAACTTAAAATTAATCGAAAAAAAAAGGTTTACTTACTGTAATCTAAAAAACAAAAAATAAATCATGGTTAGAAAATAAACACTGTAACTTATAGACGGCAAAATAAAAGGAGGGTTACGATTTTGTAATAGGTACCTTTTATAATTATTTAAAGTAAACTATCATAGCATTGGATCATAAACTTATGGTCCATAAAACCTTCAAAATGGAAATATATGCCATTTTCCTTTACACTTCTACACTCTCGAACACCTAAAGGATGATTTCCACCAAATGTCTCGTATCGCATCGAATCGGAACTAGTTTTACAATCTTTGAACGATATTGAATCGTGTACACAGTAATTGCAGTTAGCACCAACCCGCGATCGTAGCCAAAAGCATTCTGCGCCGCGCGTACGGCTCCCTTTGCCCGTCGTCGCACGCGATTAGATCCTTTCGGCTGTCAACACGGTAGGAATTAAACTATTTGACTTCGGGCAGAAACGAATACGTTCGCAAGCAACGTATGGAGCCCATCGTAAACGTCGACATTCTGCCGGACGAGTTCGGCTGTCGCAGCATCTGTTCGAATTCTTTCCGATCCGATGCGATGCAAGCCGTTTGGTGGAGGATATCCTTTGTCGACCTACTGTGCATTTAGGTTAGTTATGTTGGAAACGCCACTTCATCTGTTGGGGGAATGGGGAGCCCTAATTCACAAGCGCAACAATCATCTGGGCAAACACCTGTTAAGCCCGCATGAAATAATTGGAGATTGCTTTTATGTAGATCCTGCAGTTCATCACAGCTGCAGGATTTGGTGGCGATCTCTAATCAAACAAGCGGCGATCACAATAGATCAACCCTGGAGGCAGTGATACCATAGCCCCATTAAGACAATAAACAAAAATTGGTTGGTTACACCGCTGCGGGACACACGTACGGGCATTTTAGGCGATGACTTGCGTCGCTTTTTCTCACGCTCTAGGTACGGCTGCTACGGGTTCCCGCAAATCTGTGCAACGAGCCCTCAAACATAAGAATACGGAGAGCCAAAGAAAAAATAGTTTTAATAAATATTAGAAGCTATACTGGCCATCATTTCGCTGTCATCGACCTTTTAGAAAGTTTAAACAGTTATAAAAAAAATCCAAGGCGGATTGATTTGGGAGTCCGGGAGTGTATTGTTTTAATTGCAATGATGCTGAAAACCTGATAAAAGCAAACCTAATTGCTTACCTTTGCATGCCTCGCTCTGTATTGAACAAAACCACTCCTTGACTGAACACTTGCACCCAGCACAATACGGGTAGAATCCCATGTGGAACTCATCTTTTTCATCGCAGTCTCTCTCTAAAAACATAAAACAAATTAACAATGGCAGCTAATCAAAGGAGCTCTTCATGTCTTTCACTCGCACAGTATAGTGAGTGAGAGAGAGGACATGATAAGAGCTGCTATTTTCTTTGCTTTGGTACTTAAATGAGACAGTAACCGAGAAGCTGTATGGAAATCGGTTATCGTGGTTGCAATGCTAATTGAAGAACTTGTCGTTTTGCAAAGGACAGACGCCACCACATCAAGCCATACCAAACTGTCAAAATTTCCTAATTGAATATGAACCTTATTCTTTTGTAATAACATTGAAAATCTGACAAAGAAATTTGACAAATTGTTGTAGCTTGATGTGCTGGCCTCTGTACATCGTATTCACATGTGTGTCATTCCTTTAAAAGAGTCAGTATATAGTCTTGCCCAGTCTTCTCCATACAAAACTACCTGTTGGAATAGGGCACCTATATTCAATTCTTTTTTCTTGCAAATGACGTTCAAAAGTGACTTTTATTGGTCTAATTAAAACAAATATTTTGGCTTTGAACTTTTTAAGTATGAATATAGTTTAAGGCAAAGTAAAGTAGAGTACCTAGATGAAGACCAAAGAAACTATAGTTGAAAAAGATAATAAATGGTTGGACCTAGTTTTTTTTAGTTTTGCGTTTGGGCGCAGCTCACCTGATCTAGTGATGATGCGGCCTAAGGTGGAGCACGTTTGCCTGGTTTATTCTAGGCAAGCTAGATCAGATTATATGTATCGCGGAATAGAGAGGCGGGCAGTAAATTTCACAGTCTGGCAGTTCGCACAATAAATGTGGATGCAAAGCGCCTGGTTCGAGACCGTGGACCTTCAACCGTATAGCGGTGACGATGATGGAATTGAGATAGGGGTATGTGTGATTGATGTATGGAAGAAAAGTCGTGTTCTCAGTTAAGACCCACCATGACAAAGAGCCAGATCTTCTCGCGTACATATCCACTTCCCATGATCTGAACAGATGCAGGAGACACACTTGGTTGGGTACCCTCTCTCCCCCGGTGAACAAACCTCGGTCAGCTCCTCTGAAATGTTACTTTTTTTACAACAAGATCGTGCGGACCCAGAGAGCAATGCGGACCAATCGATCGAACGTCGATCGACGGTATCGATCGATGGTAGAATGTATTAGTCGACGTCGATCGAGCTGCTTGATTATTATTAGTGATGGATTATAGCCGGAATCGATCAACATCGACCGATCCCATCGACCGGCAATCGATCGATTAGTTACCGGTACCGGTCGGACGCGTTTATGTAAATGGTACAAGGTCGGCGGAAGCGACCTCTTGCTGGCGCGAAGGTGCGGCCTTCAGCCTCCTGCGTGGTACTGTCAGCACTGTCGTGTCTCGCGGCCCCCCGCCAACACCCTGCGAGCACTTCGCTGTACAGACTAGTACCGATGACTAATGAGCCCCACTTTGAAACAAGGAGGACATCGATCAAAGCAAACGTTTCTATTAAAACAAGAAACATTACTGGATACGTTGTTTAAATTCTCTATCGAATTGCTATAATACATCATACATATTATAGACAAGCCCAACAAGCCAAACCTTTTGACACAGAGTCAAGTGTATGAGAGTGTACAGGTACAGAATTCTTCTTTTAAAGTCGTTTGAAAAGCAAAATGTTGTAACTTAAACACAGCTGATGCTAGTAGGTATTATAGGCTTAGATAAATATTTATGAATGTTTGTAAGCGACTTATTTGTACTATTGCATGCCGAATAAGTGAAACATATCACTTATTTATAAGATCTTTATACCTCGATATGTGTGCCTGTAACTCGAGGGAGATCCCTGTCGCACGGCGACCATCCCCGTTGGCTCGTAGCGGCTCTAGCCTCTCATGAATCAGCATATCAACAGCAGTGTGACCAGATTTAGCAGAATTCTGCGATTTTAACAGAATTTGACCCCCAATTAAGGGCTTAGCATATTATGCCGCAGATTAGAAAAAGTTGTCAGTTTTTAGCAGAATCTAATGAAACCTTAGCATAAATTTTGCAGAATTCAATTTGTCTAATTATTCTTGTTGTACTGGCAGCCCTTTAGTATTTACTCTATTTTAGGGGAACTCTCCGCTCATGTTTATTTTCCTCGAGTTGTATGTAGAGTAACGAAAATTCTTTTTTATGGATAGGGGATGCTTTAAGGGTGGTCCCATATAAATTTTATCGAAATTAATTCAGCACTGTTTGAAAAAATCAACAAATACCCAAAAATTTTACATAGTTTTAGTTTCTTCAATCTTTGGAGTAGTTAACTGTTGTGTGTGAAGTGCAGTAAAAAAGGAAAGGAAATATGACCAGAAGGTATCGTTCTGAGTACGAGGAGGATCCATTGTTTACATCCTGGTCATCGAGAGCCATGGATGACTGCAATGCTGCTTTTTGTAAAGTATATAGGTAATATCAAATGTTTCACGGCTTTCTGTTATAAAAGATCATGTAACCTAAGCGAAACACAAAAGTTTTAGGTACTGGATATTCTGGACAGTCATCGGTAAAGCTACCACACCAATCGGCTCAAACATATAGCTTCCAAGAAGGTTATTATATTTGTGCTATTTGAGGTTTTCGTTACTTGTAGCAGCAGCCACCACTACAATACGTCGTGCTAGGTAGATGGGATGGCGCAAGGGAGTCGACACATGTTGGTGATGTTGGTAAAATTTCGGATAGGGTCGTGTTGGCAGATCTTTATCAACTTACCTGGCGAATTTTGGTGTGGTATATCTAAAAAAGAAAATTTATTTATAAAATCTAGGAATTATTTAGTAAAAACCAGTTGGTAATTAATAAAAATGGTAGGTGGAAGTTCGAAAAAAAAAATCTACTACTTTTATGTTACAGTGTATTGACATTATATTTAAATAATATTTGTACACCCAAAATAATATTTGTACGCCGATGACGGCTTGACATAGTGCTCAATAAAAATCATAACACCTGTACCTGACCTACCTATGTTGAACAAATAAAATGTTTGTATTTGTATTTGTAAATATGTCGTATCTCGTACTGTCAGGTACTTTGACATCAAGTGAAAGACACAGCACGAGACTTAACGGTACTTATATTAAAATTTAGTAGCATTTGAGAATTTGGCTATTAATATCACAATTAACTTACCGACGACATTAACGCCAATTAAATTATACCGAAAACAATGTCAATACGCTGTGACACAATATCAGTAGATTGGTTGGATTGAGTATTTGGCCATAAGTGTAGGGCCGAGTCACAGTGGAATGGCAGCGGCCGGCAGCGGCGGGCGACCTCCACACCCCACGCGCCTAGTCTCCTCTTGACTAGTTTAGTTTCTACATTCGGCAAGGAAACTCGGTGTGTTCGGAGTGAACATGATGGAATTGGTTTCGCACTTATCGTATAACGTATTCCGTCGCTCAGTGTTGCGACGGGTGTAAGGCGCCCGGCCGCCAGCGGCCACTCGCGTCACCGTGGGCGGCCTCGCGACCTTTTCAAGCTTTTCAAGCGATACTGGTCTTTTAAGTATGTAGATAAAGTTTAAAATTATTTCACACTGAAAGTAGCACAGACCCCTCCTTCCTATTTAATGTCCCACTTTCAGTATTTATGCTCTTCACACGCTAGAAATTTGCGGTCTTCTAACAATCTTCTCTTGTTGTGGACTTCTCATACTTCTGATTTTGTTCACTCTTCCTTTCATATCCAGTCCATTCTTCTTTGGAATGAGCTTCCTCTCGAGATTCCTTCCACCAGTCGGTACGAATATAAACGGAAATTGCGGATATACTTTCGTCACAAGTAAGCAGAGCCATCTCATAAATGTCTTTACTTTTCTTGTGATATAATTATATTCTAATATATATAAATCTCCTGTCACGATGTTTGTCCGCGATGGGCTCCTAAACTACTGAAGCGATTTTAATGAAATTTGTACACCGTGTGCAGTTTGATCCAACTTGAAAGATAGGGTAGGTGTAGGTTAGGTGTAGGGTAGGTGTAGGGTAGGTGTAGGGTAGGTGTAGGGTAGGTGTAGGGTAGGTGTAGGGTAGGTGTAGGGTAGGTGTAGGGTAGGTGTAGGGTAGGTGTAGGGTAGGTGTAGGGTAGGTGTAGGGTAAGTGTAGGGTAGGTGTAGGGTAGGTGTAGGGTAGGTGTAGGGTAGGTGTAGGGTAGGTGTAGGGTAGGTGTAGGGTAGGTGTAGGGTAGGTGTAGGGTAGGTGTAGGGTAGGTGTAGGGTAGGTGTAGGGTAGGTGTAGGGTAGGTGTAGGGTAGGTGTAGGGTAGGTGTAGGGTAGGTGTAGGGTAGGTGTAGGGTAGGTGTAGTGTAGGTGTAGGGTAGGTGTAGGGTAGGTGTAGGTAAATAGGCAGGTAAGTAGGTAGATAAGGACAGGACAACGTCTGTCGGGTCAGCTAGTACATATATATATATATATACACATAAATATATTTATATAGATATATATTTTATTAGTTATATAGTTTTGTTTATGTACTTTACCTATTTTGTTATATTTTTTATATGCACCTGCCGTGTTATCTCTTCACCACCCTGGGTTGACTGGTAGAGAATGCCTAAGGCATTAAGTCCGCCTTTGTACCTTTGTGCATGAAGTGTAAATAAATAAATAAATAAATAAAGTGCCGGCCGCGCCATTCCGGTGTGACTCGGCCCTAAGATATCTAACCTGAAAAAAATCCATACTACGCCTACGCCTACATACATTCATCCTTCCATAAATGCGAAGGTCAGTTTATTTCTTTTTTGTAACGCTTTTATGGCTAAACGAGTAAAATTATTTTGATAAAATTTGGTACAGATTAGGCTTGAATCCCAAGAAAGGATATAGACTACTTTTTAATCCACGTCTTCGTATACATTCGCGACAACCGATATCCATGCGAACAAAGTCCGGGACAAAACCTTGTAAATTTATAAAAAAGTTACCAAGTTACCTTTTGAATATTTGCACAAATTCAGTAAACATAGGGCGAGTCCATTGTGCAAACAAAAACAGTTTCTACAAAACCGGTTGTTTTCCGTACTGAAGAACGTGAAGGGTTCACAGAAAGCAGACTTCTTCTTTGAGTTCCTATTTTCTTTATTACCCTTGCTATTATAGTGTTTAACTGAAATAAATTTCGAAACGGGTAACATTTGTATTGTTATTGGTATTTGCTCAGATTATGAAACAAAAGGCAGATAGACCGCACGGAACACTGAGACTGAAGCCAAAAAAGCAAATACAAATTTAAAAGTGAATATCTACAATCTCGTGATTGTATTCGCTTTTGAATTTGTATTTGTATTTTTATTTGTTTCTTTTAACGATGCGACGTTTCGTGCTATACTGACTCGTTTTTTAATTTGTATTTGCTTTTTTGGCTTCACTCTCAGTGTTCCGCACGGTCTATCTGCCTTTTGTTTCATAATCTGAGGGTATTTGTATTATTAAATTCTATTAGTATATTTACACAGTGCTTCATCAGAACCAAGATCTGCGTCTTCATATTCATCGGTACAGGTGACGATGGTGCACACTTTCCGTCCATTGAAACATATACAAGAGTTGCATGGCTCATCGGAAGGCAGTGGTTCGAATTCAACGCAACTCTGCAGTTGATATCTGTGTGATTTTTCTACTCTCGCTAACTGCCACTTGAATGGAGCTGCAAATAAAAAAGAACTGTGGAATTAGCTTGTCACAAAAATTGACAATTGACTATTTATTATTTGCATAGCGACCCTTACGAATTCAGAGAGATACATAGGTATTCCAGTTGTTTAAATTGTTGTATGCATTTATATAATAATATGATCGCCCAGTCGTTAAGGCACCCGCCTCCCACGCACGAGGTTGCGGTTTCGCAACCAATGTGACGTCTTCGATCACTGTCATCGGTGTCATCGGTGACGGAAAACATCGTAAAGAAATCTTGGGCTATTATAGTGATTGAGTTTATGATAACAAACAACTTTCCCAAATGTTATTTGTACTGGTTCAGTTTTATCACAATAACACAACAGCCGTATGAAATTCACGCGCGCGCACGCCTGTGATCTAAAGTGAACCTGGGGTGTGATTTTGTAAGACCTCATTCTAAACTTAGAATCTGAATTCGCTGTGAGTTTTTTTGATTGGCATTCTTAAAACTCGGTTGATAGTTCGAATTTACACTAGCGCCACCTTTGCGAGCGTGTCAGCGAGTTGAACTAAATTGACAGGAAGATTTTTACAGATAAAGTATGAGATGACGTAAGAAGTGGCATTCTGTAAAGTAATTTCCCCGTCACTTCGACGCTCACTTCGCGCTCGAACCCGATTCAAAGTGTCAAATATATCAAAGTCATTTTGAACCATATGCGAAGTGAGAGTGAATAGCGATGTGAGATACGAGTTGTTTGAATTTTACAGAAGTGAGAGTAAGGGGAAAGTTTTTTGTTATCATGAACACAATCACGTGTTTAAGTATCGTACACTAATTACCAGTCGCGTTGTATATCAGAAATCGCCAACCCCCCTTGAGTATAGTGATCAATGCTCGTGTTTTCTCTGTATGAATGAAGCTTTTGCCCTCTAGTAGGACAATCATAGGTTGGTATTGTTACTATTATTTATTTGTTCAGCAGTGAACCGCATATATTATAATAATAATAATAATAATAATAATATGTGGGGCCATTTTCACACACGGCCATCTGACCCCAAACTAGGGAGACCCTGTACTATGGGTGTCAGACAGCTGATATACATACACAAATACATATTTTTTTTTGTAAATACATACATATATAGATAAACAACACCCAGACACAAGGCAAACACAAGTGCTCATCACACAAATGTTTACCCTGGGCGGGAATCGAACCCGCAACACGCTGCGCAGCAGTCGATCGCTCAGCCACTGCGCCAACCGTGTCGTCATTATCATTATGCTGATATGATGATGACATAATATGTTATATAAAATATATAAATGTATCGATGTAAGTCTGATTAACAAAAACATACTTACTGTCTTTAAACCAATTACGGGAACAATTCCTCTCAGTGCACAATAACTCATTTTTATCGCAAATACACGTGTTTGGACAATTGGGATCAAAGTCGTCTGGCAAGTAGTATTTGCCCTGAATGCATTTCGGTTTTTTGCTTGGCATCAGTCTGCTTTTTTGTTTTCGAATAGAATGAAAGAGGTTTTCTTCTGGAAGAATAGGAACAAGCGTTTGCGCATTGAATTCGATTTACTACTAAGGTAGCGGCTAGATAACGCTGCAATAAAAGTCATTGACGCCCTTCTACCAAAGTATTCTAATATCTCAAAACCATACAAAAAAAAGTAAATCAGTGTCGCTATCACGATCGTATCGCGGTAAGGGGAGTCCTTGATGCGGTATTTGGTATTACGAAACTCGACCGAAGCAGTATTAGCGACAGTGTAGTATGACGAGCGATTCCTATCGTAAAGTTACGGGACTTTTTAGTACAAGTCCGACCAATGACTTTTATTGCAGCTTTATCTGGCGGCTACTTTAATCGATGTAATACTATTTGTGTGAAGGGTTAAGCTATGGTTTAGGGTTTAAATTTGAATCGAATTTTGTCAATACCGGTGTAGTTCTGCTGAAACAAACCAACCTACGTCAAAATTGGAAAGATTTTGGATATTTTTCATTGGTTTATTTTAAATCTAGTCTAAGCATAAGCTTTGGATGTACTGTCAACGCAAGAGATGTGTAACCAGTATTATAGTTACACAGGGTGATTTTTTGAGACGGAACAGGTACCAGGTTAACTGTACCTGTTCTGTTATACTTACAGATAAAAATTTTTTTTTGGTATTTTAGATTTTTTGTTGCTGTTGCTGTTGTACATTTTTTCCAAAATCTGTGAATCGAGTTGAGTGAGAATATCTAAAAAGTTATGGATGATTTTTCTGTATCTATAACGGTTAAGGTACAGTTATTCAAATTTAATGGCGGCTGTGAAGTGAGTGGTTGGCTGCGCAGTACCTCGCCCCTCACCCCCGCTGTCACGTGAAATTGTTACTACGCAGCTACTCGCCTCGTGTTCAGAGTCGCCATTAAGTTTGAATCGTACTGTACCTGTCCTTACTGACCCGTCTCAAAAATCCATCCTGTACAGTTGAAGTTGGATGGAGAAACCGATGGATGTTTTCGAATAAATTAAAATGAACTGTGTATTCTCTATTAATTTTATTTAAAATCATTCATTGGTTTATAAGAAAACTTCTACTATATTTGAAGACATTGGTTACCTCTTTCGTTGACAAAACATTTAACTGTTTTAATTTTTTCGACGTAGGTAATTAAAGTAATTTAATTACTGAGAAATGGTAGGTCGGCTCGTTCTGGCAGTACTAAGATAATTTTCAATTCAGATAGAACTCAGATTTGGATCGCATGCAGTGCGCAAACGCTCGGTAATGGTAGAAAAAGATTAGATACTTAGTAAGAAGACAACACTATAGATACATACGTACATAGAAATGTAGTACAAATTCATCAAAATCGATCTACAAGCTAGAGCTACGACATGCTATGTTCCGGTGTAAATCATAGTTGCGAAGTTCATTAAGATGTAGGTACGTTACCGCGAAATTGTACCATCGCGTCGCGTCGTGGCGTTCGTTGTTGCGAAAGTCTTGATGGCCTAATGGTTAAGGCGCCCGCCTCTCATGCATGAGGTTGTGGATTCGAAACCGAGCAAGTACCAATGTGACTTTTTCAATTCATATGTACTTTCTAAATTTATCTTAAACAGGAAGGAAGGAAAACATCGTAAGGAAACCTGGACTTATAATGGATATAAGTCTGAAATCGCCAATTCGCCTTGAGCGCACGTGATGATCAATGCTTGTGCCTTCTGTGTATGAGAAGAGGCCTTTGCAGTGGGACAATAATAGGCTGGTATTATTATATTATATATTATATTAATAGACTTTCGCAGTAACGTCCATCGCAGTAATGAACTTTCGCAACAACCAAAGTCGCTATGGTAAATTTTTGCATACATCGCAGTAATGAATTCGCAACTATGATTTACACTCGTTATGTTCAATCCACACTAATATTGTAAATGCGAAAGTGAGTTGGTTTAATACGCTTCCACGGCTAAACTAGTAAATCAATTTTGATGAAATTTGGAACAGACTAAGCTTGAAATGAAAGAGCAAGAGAAGCTAGACTACTTATTAATCCGCGACTTCGTTTGCATCCGCAGTAACAAACATTCATGTGGATGAAGTCGCGGGCGAAAACTTGTAATAACGTAAAAACTATGTTGACAAGCGAACCATATGCAAACTAAAAGTCTTTGATATGTTAATGTAATTTTTCAAACCACGAATTTCGGTCACGGCGGTAAACCTCAATGGGCATTAGCTAAGTACGCAGAAGATAATAATATTAAAGTGCACAAGTGACACAGGTGATCTCCCTCTTCCCTCAATCTCATAGTCCGGTGGGACGACAATCCCACACGACCGGGGAGAGTTCAGGCGCAGGACCTACGGTTTTAAGTGGAGACACGGGGGTGTTACACCGCCAACTTCCAAACTTCGGGCTGTTACTGAGAAATTCTTAATAGGAAAACCCAATAACACTTTGCCCGACCTGGGATTCGAACCTAGAACCCCATGCTCAGCACTCGCGCTTGCGACCACGATACCGACGAGGCAGTCGCGCATAGGTATGATAATGAATTATGAAAATCTCTTTCAAAGGAATTGTATCGACAGCCCACTCTGTACAAAGGTACAAAGTCTAAAGCTTGGCAACGTCGTACGTGACACTCCCATGGTCCACGCGGGTGGCGGGGGACGTTATACGCGATTCAATTTTGTGTAAGGAACTACCTAATATTTTTAGGTTAAATAACTTACATTCGAAATTCAAAATGTCGTATGACATTTAAAAATAATTATCATTTTTAAGATATTTGCCGGGAAACTGACTAGCAACAACCTTTATCCTATCCACAACATTTCTTTGACTTTAATTGGGTAGATGACACCTTTTTCAACGACTGTAGGGCGAAAAATATTGAAAAACCTCCGCTGCTTTTGTACCTATGCGGTGCAATCGTCATTCAAGAGAAGGATCGACATTCCAATAATTCCAAGACAGGACTTCTCTAAAAAACAGTTGATTTTAGAACTGAAAACCTGATTCATTTTCAATCTAAGGGGAAACGCAATTTGAATGCTCATAAAATGTATGTCATTGATTGATTGGTGGTGTCATCTACCCCATTACCTATTGTCTAAAGTATTACTAGAATATTTTTGTATGGAGCGCTGTTGGTACAGTTCTAAGCGTGACGTAGGTCCATACAAACTGATGGTAAGGAGATTGGCGGGTTTGTTAGGAATGTTGGGCCTATATGGATAATTTCAATGTTTTCTAAAAGATATTAGACATTAGAAAACCACGAAAAGTGGTAAATTTTTTCAAAAACTTGTCTCACAGTCGTTAGAAGACATTAACTTTTGACATTGACATAAGGTTAAATATGTGATGACATAAGGTTACTACTGATGTGGGACTCAGTACACTACAGCTAAATAATATCGTACAACCGTTGAATGATAGTATCGCCGGCTAATCTATCTATATCGTGCAACTTGATCGCGTTGCCGCTAGGTGTCGCTACTCAGTCAGTTGATAAACATATAAAGTAGGATAGTAAATAATAATAATAATAATAATAATATGTGGGGACATTTTCACACACGGCCATCTGACCCCAAACTAGGGAGACCCTGTATACTATGGGTGTCAGACAGCTGATATACATACACAAATACATTTTTTTTTTGTATATACATACATATATAGATAAACAACACCCAGACACAAAGCAAACACAAGTGCTCATCACACCAATGTTTACCCTGGGCGGGAATCGAACCCGCAACACGCTGCGCAGCAGTCGGTCGCTCAGCCACTGCGCCAACCGTGTCGTCTTCTAATAGAATATATAAATTGGGTAAATGAAATCTTTTAAAAAAAATCAGAACTTCTCTATAAAAACTTTTGATAATAGCCTTCAAAATTTGATTAATTTACATTTTACTGTAAAATTTGACTTCTTTAATCAATAAATAGTTAGTCATTTGTCAACCTACAAGTGACGTCGATAAGTATAAACTACCGACCAAAATCTATAGGGCAATTCACCCAATCATCACCCAATCATGAGAAAAACACAAATGTGTATAAATCGAAATTTAAATCAAATCGATTTGTCATATTATTTTTAAGTCATATTTGTCCATTTAGACAAATTTACTGGAGGTGGTACTGCGGTAAATAACTGTAAATAAAAATCTACATTTCTTTTCGAACATGATTTATTTCGGCATAGTTTCATACCCAGAACCGCCAGTCTCCTTTACAATAGAATGTATTTCAATGTATAGGTACCTTCTTACCTCTAAGGCCTTTTCCAGAACAATCTTTCTTAGTGCAAACAATTTTTCCTTTAATACAAACACACATGTTGCATTTATCTTCTGATTGAGTTACTTCTCCCTCGTTGCAGCCATTTTGTGCCAAGTTGTGGTCTGTGGGTGAAAGATAGATTTTAGTAGTAGTAAATATTTTTGAAAAGGACCTTTCCGAGGAAGCACTACCAGCATACCTATTTTTGAGAAATAGCTTTTCCAGGGAAGCGCTGCTACCATACCTATTTTTGAGAAGGAGATTTTCCGGGGAAGCACTACCACCATACAAATTTTTGAGAAGCTTTTCCAGGGAAGCTCTGCTACCATCAATATTTTTGAAAAGGAGCTTCTTCAGGGAAGCTTTCCCACCATAAACATTTTTGAGAAATAGGTTTTCCGGGGAAGCACTCCCAGCAAACATCTTTTTGTGAAGGAGCTTTTCTGCTGAAGCACTACCACTATTAATATTTTTGTGAAGGAGTTTTTCCGCTGAAGCACTACCACCTTCAATATTTTTGTGAAGGAGCTTTTCCGGGGAAGCACTTTTGAGAAGGAGATTTTCCAGGGAAGCACTACCACCATTAATATTTTTGAGAAAGAGCTTTTCCGGGGAGGCACTACCATCAAAAATATTTTTGAGAAGAAGCTTTTCCGGGGAAGCACTCCCACCAAACCTACTTTTGCCTCAAAGCAGCGTTGTTATGTTGTGTTCTTACCATCAGGTAGACCGTCAGCTTGTTTGCCATCTAATGACATTATCAGCCGGAAGACGTCCACTGGTGGACAAAGGAGTTTGGCAGGCGTCTTGGGGATCGCAGTAAAGTTGTTAAGTACACGGAAGCCGCTGCTGCCCGACTTCCAGATTTGTGGTTAATACACGGCTAATGACATAATATGGTTATGAAAAATTTCTACCAGAAGAGTGAGACATACCTTGCGTCAAGCAGGCCCGGACCGTACAGAACTCTTGACCTCCCTGACAGATACAAAAGTTGCATCCATCAGGCATTTTTTGTTTATGACCTTCGACGCAATCAGGTTTTTTCTTTTCTGCAACGAACCAACATTACAGTAATAGTGCTAATCCATACTTGTACGAGCTACGCTGTACATTGACCTTTGTGATAGTTTGTACTTCATAATTTAATTATGCTCATCGTTATTGTTTAGTTGTGCATTTTTGTACATAGCATTTAAGTGGAACAATTATGTAATAATATGCAGTAGCAATAAATCCATCAAGGGAGTCTTTCGTCTACTCATTTACATAACATAACATACCTTAACCAGTTTACGTAACTATTTTTTGCTAATCCATACTATTAGGTCCTTACATATGAAATTGCCGATACTTAATACTGGCAACTTTGAAATCAAATATGTTGTGTTTGATTACGAATTCCAAATTCAAAATTATTTCAAAATAAAGACTAAAGAATATTGTTTTAAAATTCGTGTTTCATTTGTTTTATCGTCATTTGTTTGGGCTTGAAAATTGCTATAGCAACAACAATGGAGGAATTAAAAATTCGCGATATTTACGAATATGAGTTCCACCGTGGCACCAGTGCAGCAGAAACGGCTCGAAGGATTAACGACGTATACGGGCCAAGCACCGCTAACGAACGAACGGTGCGTTTTTGGTTTCAACGTTTCCGTTCTGGAATTTTTGATTTACAAAATGAGCCTCGTGGACGACCGGATACTCAAGTGAATAATGAAGAATTAAAGGCGATAGTTGAAGCGGATCCATCTCAAACCATTTCTGAATTAGCAGCAGCCTTTGGAGTAAGTGACAAAACAATCATTATCCATTTGCGTCAAATTGGAAAAGTAAAAAAGCTCGAAAAGTGGGTACCGTACGAATTGACTGAAGCACACCAACAAACACGCGTCGGTTGCTGCGCTTCCTTGCTCAATCGTCACAATAATGAGGGAATTTTAAATCGTATTGTCACTTGTGATGAGAAGTGGATCGTGTACGATAATCGCAAGCGATCATCACATTGGCTTAACCCTGGAGAACCGGCAAAACCTTGCCCCAAGCGAAAACTGACCAAAAATAAGATTCTAGTTAGTGTTTGGTGGTCCTGTGCTGGTGTCATCCACTACAGCTTCTTGAGATCAGGCCAGACGATTACTGCAGACATGTATTGTCAACAGTTGCAAACAATGATGGAAAAGCTCACCTTAATGGTCCATCATTGTTTCAGTCTCGGTTGTTTAATACAACCGAGACTGGTCAATTGCTCTAGCCCATTGCTCCTTCAGGATAACGCTCGACCACATACTGCACATCAGACGGTCGCCATGTTAGAGGAGCTGCGACTGGAAACTCTGCGTCACCCACCATACTCTCTAGATCTTGCCCCAAACGATTACCATTTATTCCGAAATTTGGACAACTTTTTACAAGGAAAAAAAATCAATTCTGCTTAGGCAGTTTAAACAGCCTTCAAGCAGTTCATCGATTCTCGCTCCCAGGATTTTTTTACCAAAGGGATCAATGAGCTCCCGATAAAATGGCGGAAGTGTATCGATAACATTGGTGCATACTTCGATTGACTAAATTTAAAATTTCTTTAAAAAAAAGTTATTTTTAATTTTTTGATACCGAGCGGCAATTTCATATGTAAAGACCTAATACACTTATTAATATTATAAATGCGAAAGAAACGGCTAAACCGATTTTGGTGAAATTTGGTAAGAAATTTGCTTAAACCCTGGGGAAGGACATAGGCTACTTTTTAATCCACGGCTTTGTCTGCATCCGCGATAACCGACATTCACGCGGACGAAGGCGCGGGAAAAAGTTAGTTTTAAATAAGATAATCTTGCATCTGTCAACTTGTAACTGCTTGTTAGAAGAACACAGACTCAGGCTAGGAGTTTCACTTCTCCAGTTCTCCTAGTATAACTGTTGTTCGGTATTAACCGGCCGGGACGACGGAGGGGAATGAAGGAGACGAAGGAGGAGGGCGCGGCCGCTGTGACGAGCGGCGCCGACGCACCAATCATGCGATTCGCTAGAACGACCGTAACACAACGAGCACTGTACGCGTCGCGACCTACCTATTGTTTTTAATTGTTAATATTGTGATTATTATACTAGCATTTATCTACAGTCTAACTGCCACACTCAGAGACGCCGCTTAATAATAATGAATCATTAACTTTAATTGACCAACCTAACTTGGAACGCTGTCAGTCAAAATTATTGTTGTTGACATGTGCCAAGTTGTGTTGGTCAATAAAAGTTAATGATTCGTTATTATTAAGTGACGTCTCTGAGTGTGGTGTGGTGTGGTGTTCCTTACACACTTAGATAAGGTCCTGGAACCTACACTGTAAGTACCTGATCTTAGGACGCAGGGGATGTCCGTGCACAGTATATCCGAATCCTGGCAGATGCACGTATTACAGGGATCTGGGGCAGCCACAGGGTATCCATCTAAGCATTCAGGCTCAGAAGAAGTCGTAGTCGCTGTTTTAAACAAATAATAATGATATAAAAATATTTTTTAGCATAGCCATACATACAGAAAGACTTATAAATAACAGGACAACATATATAAGTAAGCATATTAATTAAATCTAATATAAGATAAAGTAGCACCAACTGGTAGTAGTGCCTACTGGCACTGACGTTACTTAACTACCTACTCAATTGACTAACTGTTATAGACTGAGAAAAACGGATTAACTGAGAAAAACGGATTAACTCACTGTGTTGCCGGGTTTGCCCGAGTAGTTTCGGTGGCGTACGGCCACCTTTTTCAAGGAGACAACGAGGAGGAGGAACTACTGATTACAAAGCAATTAAAAATCCAAAATTTTCAGTTTGTGGCGACATCTATCGCACATGATACGTACTACAACCGACGCTTTCTAGATCGCGCAAGCAGAGTTCTCCGCGACATTAGTATATAATATATTATACAAAACCCCGACTACAACCGTCGGGCACACGAGTCACAACACCCGTCTGGTCTGAGGATCCTCCTTTTTCTACGGAGGATGAGCAACTTTACACTCTGTTCATACCTCTAAAAGTAAATTGAAAATTAATCGGGTTTTCAGGGTTCAATTATTGGATAAACACGATGGATCGACGATTAGAAGAAGGCGACTGGCATCGGATAGACGTGTGTTGCCAGGTTTTTGGCGATCTCTGCGGGAGGCCTACGTTCAGCAGTGGACGGCAATAGGCTGATATGATGATGATGATTTCTACACCCGTATTGTCATCTCACTTCACCCAATTTCACCGAGAGAGGTGTTTACAAAATATCACTAAAAAATGTAGTTAGTTAACTTACGAGCAAGTGATCGCAGTAATTTTTTATTCTTCATACAATTTTTACTTCTCCTTTCTTTATGACATTTCCAACCCCTTTCTTCTGATAGACAGGTACAAGGAATACAGTTCACCTCTATTCTGTGGCCTTTGATGCAACGTGCAGGTAGGTTATCTAAAAAAAGTGTTTATTTATGTAATTGTAAATAGTTGACCCTAAACTGACACATTTTCTATTTGAATGGAATTCGAATGCAGTGCGCAAACGTTCGGTTATGATTGAAAATGGGGTAGTGTCTTTATTAAGCAAGGGGATAAAGTAAAAATAGTCAACGCGGCAAGCCATGTTCAATTACCAATAACCTAAAAATCAAATCGGTGTAATAACTAAAAGTTTTCGGTTTGATAATGGATCATAAAAATCTCTTTTATGGGGACTTAATCGACCGAGCCTCATACAAAAGAAGTTTAAAGCATATTTTGGTTAATAAGTAAATTGCAATTGAGCTAACTCAGTTCACTGTGCCGGTTTGTTGCCCCACTTGTATCTGAGATGATACAAAACACGGAGTACATTTTGCTCCTTGGTGCAAAATGTGTTGTCGCTCAGCGCAGGACCGGGGGAATGAGAAAGGTGTTGAGTTGCCCGCAGAATGCAGTGGAGTGTTATTTTGCACTTGTGGTATTCCATGAATCTAAAGGATGATTTCCACCAAACGACACGCATCACATCGGATCGGAACGGATTTTACAATCATTGAACGATATTATATCACCAAGCTGCGCACAGCCGCTTGACCGCGGGTGTCTTCCGCAACACGCAATTGTAGCCAACGGGCGATCATCTCCGTTCGCCTGTCGTCGTATCCTTTCGGCTGTCGACACGGTAGGTATATCTGCGCCTAGTCAAATGGTTTCACTATTTTATTAGGCGCAGAAACAGATACGTTCGCGACGTTTCCTGCCGGACGCGATCTTTTCGTATTCTTTCCAATCCGGTGCGATGCGAGCCGTTTGGTGGAAATCATCCTGTAATTTATTTCATTTTTATAAACTGCCAATTATAACTCCGTAAAATGTAAAAGAATGTAAACTTTTTCATAATTTACATAAATACACACAGCACTGAATACAATCTCATTCATTCTCTCACTCATTCGCTGATTCAAAAGGCAGTGCAGTTGCGCATTGTGCACTGTTTGATGTATTCCCGTTCTGGGTCTCCGTCACGAGGACAACAGCACGTCATAAAATTTCCTTACCGTTGTCCCCCTTATGTGCTTACACAAGGGCAACAGGGACATCGGACTGTTAAAAAAATAAAATATAAACGATTAAACCTATAAAGTTCATTTCAGACCAAATATTGTCTCTAAATAGATTTTATCAATATTTTTGTAGGGTTCACACCTACCACTTAGTTTATTTACGTTTATTACTAATAAACACACACAAAACAACACAACATAAACACAGCCAGATTATTATTACATTTACGTCTATCAATAGCACTACTCATTCCATTCACTGCATCAACAATATTTACATTATACCATCAGCTGATCGGCTGATGTCGGAGTACCACCTCCAAGCGCATGCAGTGATGGCGTGACATCTTTACGTCACTGTGTGTGCCCAGCGCGAGCGGCCTTTCACTTTAGAGGTCAGTCGGTCAAAGACCTCGGCCCATAATTGCTGCGCCCGCGCATGTGCTAATTTACCTGTTTATTATTGTAGTATGTCGTAATCGTATGTTGTTTATGTGGACTTGTAAATTCGTACTGTAAACGTGAACTAATGTGATTGTGCTATATACATTGTGTGTCTCCTGTCTGTACTCCTTCTGTGTGTGTTTTCATATCGTGTTGTGTACGGACATTATACAGTAAGTGCTATTTTGACTTTTATTGTTGTTCACCCGTACACACCCCACACGTAACTATACTGGTGACCCCGAACAGAACATTAAATAAAATAAACAATGAGTGACAGTGAGACCGAACACACCGCGTCGTCGCAACCCGGCGACAACGTTACCACGCGCGCGCGTAAGGCCAAGCGCCTATCGGGTCCAAAGGTCGTGCCGGCCGAGGTGTACCGCGTCGCTTTGCGCCTATTGCCGTTTTGGCCCGAGGAGCCCGATATTTGGTTCGCACAGATAGAAGCGCAGTTCGAGAACGCTGGGGTGACGAATGACGTCACCAAATATAACTACGTCGTGGGACATCTCGACCCCCAGTTTTCCAAAGAGGTGAAGGACGTTATCATGTCCCCCCCCCCCGCAACCAACCGGTACGAGAAGCTGAAGACCGAACTGGTGCGTAGACTCTCGGCTTCTCAGGAGCGGAAGGTGAAGCAGCTGCTGATGTACGAGGAGCTGGGGGACCGGAAGCCGTCGCAGTTCCTTCGCCACCTGCAGGGGTTGGCAGGACCCACCGTGCCCGAGGACTTCGTGCGCACCATCTGGTGTAGCCGACTCCCCACCAGCATCCAGCCCCTCCTGGCATCGCAGCCACACAGCACCCTGGAGGCGCTAGCTGAACTGGCTGACCGCGTCCAGGACATCGTCGCGCCGGCAAGCCACGTCGCAGCAACTACGGCAGCGGGACCCTCGGTTAGTGAGATGGCAGCCGAGATCCCGAGCTAAAGCGCGCCACGAAGGACCTGACCCTGCAGCTGCGTGACAGCCGTTCGCGGAACCGCTCCCACAGCCGTGGTCGAGACTCGCGACACTCACGCAATCGCTCATCCACCCGCTCGGACTCCAGCTACCGGCAGCATCCTGTGTGCTGGTACCACTCGATGCACGGCGAGAAGGCGAAGCGCTGCATCAAGCCCTGCGACTACCGGCAGGGAAACGCCGCGGGCAGTCGGTGATGGCGACAGACGATTGCCCTCGCTCGACTGGTCGCCTGTTCGTCACGGACCGGAGCACCAAGACGCAGTTTCTGGTCGACACAGGGAGCGACCTCTGCGTCTACCCCCGCCGTTTACTAAGTGACCGTCGTGTGTGTACTAACTACCAACTTGTGGCCGCGAATGGGACGCCCATTAACACGTATGGTTTCGTAGAATTAAATTTAAATTTAGGACTCCGTAGGGACTTTAAGTGGCGTTTTGTGGTTGCTGAGGTGACAAAACCAATTATTGGTGTAGACTTTTTAAGCTTTTATTCGCTAGTCGTTGACTGTCGTAATCAACGACTAGTCGACAGTAGCACAAATATTTCTTCTGTGGCCACGAATCACTCAGACTCATCTTTATTCTCTGTAAAAATTTCTGCTGGTGATTCGAGGTACCACAAAATTTTGGAGGAGTTCCCCGACATCACCCGACCCGCCGGTACACTACGCACTACACCGCACAACACCGTACACCACATCCGCACGACCCCAGGCCCACCAGTCTCGTCTCCATTTCGCCGACTAGCGCCAGACAAATTAAAAATTGCTCAACAGGAGTTCCAGCTGATGCTGGCCAATGGAACTGCTAGACCGTCGGACAGTCCATGGGCATCACCACTGCATCTCGCCCCCAAAAAGGAAAACGGTTGGCGACCCTGTGGTGATTACCGGATGCTCAACGCTCGGACCGTCCCCGACAGGTATCCGATTAGGCACATCCACGACTTCTCACACAGCATCTCTGGTTGCAAAGTTTTCAGCACAATCGACCTGGTGAAAGCCTATAATCAGATACCTGTCAGTCCAGACGACATTGCGAAGACGGCAATCACCACACCGTTTGGCCTATACGAGTTCCCATACATGACGTTTGGTTTGCGTAACGCAGGCCAAACTTTTCAACGTTTTGTGGACGAAATGACCAGAGGTTTGGACTTTTGCTACTGTTACTTGGATGACTACTTAATTTTTTCAAGGTCACAGGCTGAGCACGAGGAGCACCTTCGCATTATCTTCGGCAGGATGAAGGACTTTGGTATGCTGGTCAACACGTCCAAGTGTGTCTTCGGTGTTCCCGAGGTAACCTTCTTAGGTTACCACATCTCGGAGAAGGGCACCAAACCGCTGGACTCCAAGGTCAAGGCCATCAATAACTACCCACCGCCCAAAGATGTTCGTCAGTTGCGCCGATTTCTGGGTATGATTAATTTTTATAGGCGTTTCATACCCCACGCAGCTCAGATCCAGGCGCCGCTTCACAAACTCCTGATCGGCAACGTAAAGGGCTCCCAGCCTATATGTCTTGCGGAGAATACTTTGCAAGCATTTGAGGAGTGCAAAGCAAGCTTAGCTAACGCTGCCCTATTAGCTCACCCCGATTGCAATGCCAAACTCGCGTTGGTTACTGATACGTCGGATACTGCAATCGGCGCGGTGTTACAGCAGCTTAGCGGTGATGGATGGCAGCCGTTAGCTTTCTTTTCCAGGAAGCTCAGCCCTTCGCAAACAAATTATTCTCCCTATGACAGGGAACTGCTGGCCATTTACGAGGCCATCAAATACTTTCGACACATGCTCGAGGCCAGACACTTTGTCGTGTACACGGACCACAAGCCGATCAGTTTCGCATTCCACGAGAGGAAGAAAAACTGCTCGCCTAGGCAATTCCGGTACCTAGACTTTATTGCCCAGTTCTCCACCGACATAAGGCATATTTCCGGCAAGGACAATGTCGTAGCCGACCCCTTATCTCGCGTGGAAGCGCTTCAAGTACCGGTCAGCTTCGTCACCCTCGCGGGATCGCAAATTTCGGATCCGGAGCTGACCAAGCTACTCCAGGAAGGATCGTCGCTGGTCCTAGAGAAGGTGCAGGTTCCAGGGGAGCGTACATCTGTGTACTGCGACGTCAGTACAACGCCTCCCAGACCTTTTGTGCCTGTAATGCTGCGAAAGCATGTCTTCGACAGCCTGCATTCCCTCAGTCACCCTGGCGTCTCAGCGTCTGCCAAATTAATCGCAGAGCGCTTCGTTTGGCCAGGCATTAGGAAGGACTGCAGGGAGTGGGCACGAGCTTGTCTTGAGTGCCAGCGTGCCAAAGTGAGCCGACACGTTACTGCACCATTAGGGTCGTATCACCTCCCGCGTGCAAGGTTCACCACCGTCCACATCGACCTTGTGGGCCCGCTTCCAATATCGCAGGGCTTTAGGTACTGTCTGACAGCAGTCGACCGTTTCACCAGGTGGCCCGAAGTCGTACCTATTGTCGACATAACTGCGGAGACAGTAGCTAAAGCGCTGCTATCCGGATGGATTGCCCGATTTGGCTGTCCCGCATACATTGTCACGGATAGGGGTCGACAGTTCGAGTCGGCCCTCTTCGAACAATTGTCAAAAATGGCTGGTATTCAGCACAAGCGGACAACGGCATACCATCCGGCATGTAATGGCATGGTGGAGCGATTTCACCGGCAACTCAAGGCGTCTATCATGTGCCATGCAAATGACAAGTGGACCGAGTCCTTGCCGTGGGTACTGCTTGGCAAACGGAGCGCATTCAAAAAGGGTGCCCAAGCGACTGCAGCCGAACTTGTATACGGCGAACCGCTAAGGCTTCCGGGTGAATTTTTCACCCCTAGTGACGAAGGAACGACCGACGTCACAGATTTCATTGCCCGCATTCGCAAGTTCGCACAAAACCTGCAACCAACACCAGCGACCCGTCACAACAAGACCAGCATTTTTGTTTTTAAGGATCAGCAGACCACTGATCACGTGTTCCTTCACCAGCGTACACAGGTCCTCACAAAGTTCTGCAAAGGGGAGACAAAGTCTTCAAAATATTGTTTAAGGGCAGAGAGGTCACGGTCTCAATCGACCGCCATAAGCCTGCTTACACTTTAGCAGACAAAGCTGACCCACAAGAAGTCAATCCACCTAGCAGTAGCAAGGAGTATACCACCCGCTCTGGTCGTCATGTCAGGTTTCCTGATTTTTATCGCCCTTGACGGTCTCTGGAGGGGGGTGGTGTAGGGTTCACACCTACCACTTAGTTTATTTACGTTTATTACTAATAAACACACACAAAACAACACAACATAAACACAGCCAGATTATTATTACATTTACGTCTATCAATAGCACTACTCATTCCATTCACTGCATCGACAATATTTACACTATACCATCAGCTGATCGGCTGATGTCGGAGTACCACCTCCAAGCGCATGCAGTGATGGCGTGACATCTTTACGTCACTGTGTGTGCCCAGCGCGAGCGGCCTTTCAATTTAGAGGTCAGTCGGTCAAAGACCTCGGCCCATAATTGCTGCGCTCGCGCATGTGCTAATTTACCTGTTTATTATTGTAGTATTTCGTAATCGTATGTTGTTTATGTGGACTTGTAAATTCGTACTGTAAACGTGAACTAATGTGATTGTGCTATATACATTGTGTGTCTCCTGTCTGTACTCCTTCTGTGTGTGTTTTCATATCGTGTTGTGTACGGACATTATACAGTAAGTGCTATATTGACTTTTATTGTTGTTCACCCGTACACACCCCACACGTAACTATATTTTATTTCACGACTTTCAATTTAGTACCGGTCAACGGAGTGGACTCGCTTCTATTTCTGGGTGGATCTAACCTCACCTGTCCGAGTCGGGGTGGCCCAAGTTCTGAGCTCACACAATATTCGTTACAATAAATTAACGCGGACAGCGTACGGGGACAACGGGAAGTAATTTTAATTATTTTATTAAATTCCCTTTGTGCCCTTTAACGGGGACATGGCCTACGGGGACAACGGGAATACGTCCACCTCCACTGTTTGTGCTAAGAGGCTGTAAGCGCGGCGTACGTAGGGCGCACGCTACGTAGATCACTGACCGCTTACCATTTTGTAGCGCCATGGTGCAATTCTGAGTTAACTCAATGAGCCGGTACAGCGAGCTGAGCCAGTATTGCTGAGGTTACGCAAGAAAGTTTGCTAAGTTACCCATCTCTAGTGCAGTCAACTGCAGTGGCACTTTGTATGTTCATGCCAATAACCTTGAGCATTTTGGCGGAGCAGAATTTGTGGACGAGTGCGGGGGTGATGTGGACGCAGGCTTGGAGGCATTTTAAATTTATTGTAATAAAAATAATACATATTTGTAAAAAATAATAAAATTAAATCATTTTCCTTTTTATTGGAAAGCAGTAGATATTTTTTTTATACTCTTTTGATAAGAATTTAAGGAGTAAAATAGTTTCATCTCAATGATTTGGAGGTGACTAGGACTTTTTTTGTCTTATTATGTGATATCGATAGAAAAATTGTGGCCAAACCAAATTACGTATCATTATTATGGGGTCCATATTGGCTCACCTAAAGATCTTTACCCGAAATTGTACTTCCTAAGGATTTGTAATCCGAATGATCACTCTTCCTAAAAATTTTCATCCTAAAGTTTTTATTCATACTATTTGTAGTGCTACCGGCGATGTTCATAACACTCATGTTTCCGAAAATTGTTATTAATAATATCATTAATGTAAATATATTTAAACTCCTACTGTTTTTTATCATAACGCTTCTGTCCCTAAACATAATTACCATAATATTTTCACTCATACTCGGAAAGAAACATTTACCAAGTGTAATAAAAAATATATGTGGGTAGAAGATGATATTTTTAGTTTTAATTTGAGGGTATGATTATTATTTGGGGGTATGCTTTACATAACGTACTGAGTTGTGTCTATTGCTAAGTTCAAACCTACTGTGCGTGCGTGCAAGCACGCAGCATACAAGCAAGCATGCAGCGCGCAAGCAACCATGCAGCATGCAAGCAAGCAAGCATGCAGCGTGCAAGCAAGCATGCAGCATGCAAGCAAGCATGCAGCATGCAAGCAAGCATGCAGCGTGCAAGCAAGCATGCAGCGTGCAAACAAGCATGCATCATGCAAGCAAGCATGCAACATGCAAGAGAACATGCAACATGCAGCAGGCATGATTTCTGTCACGGCTCCGGCGTTGCGGGGCTCCGGCGGTCCCACGCGAGCTTATCGTCGCAGATGGTATTCACGCTCACCACCGCAGCTTCGGCTTGCTGGCCGGCTTCGCCGGCCAGCCTCAGCCGCGGCGGCGGGCGTTAAAACCACCTGCTCCTCAGCTCGTGGGCCGCCTCGCCCCTCCGCGCCTACGCGGATTTAAATTACACTCTAGGGTAGGGCAGACAAGACTACGTGGAGTCGGTTTCGCAGCGATTCGTTTCTGTCATTAACTTTTGTAGCACAACATATTCTCTTTTTAAGTTACGCAAAATTAATGTATTTGGTACTGATTATTATGAATAAAAAGAAATCTAAACAAAAAAGATATGACTTTGAATAATAGTGTAAAAGATGGTTATGTTGAGAAAATATAGGAAAACAAATAAAAGTATAATAGATGTTTATTGCTACTGACATTATGAAGTTGAACGCTTCGGATTATGAACATTAGAGACAGAGTAGTTAGGAATTGTGATTGTTAGGATGAAAAATGTTAGGAAGAACATTTTCGGATTTCCAATTATCGGAGTTAAAAATTTAGGTGAACTTTGGCGCACCCATTATTATGATCATGTAGATTACTAATAATTTTTTTCAGATGTAATTTCTCTGTAAATGCCAACGAAAAGTTGCTTCATCTGCATGCTTCTTTCAAGCTTTTTTCGAGTGAGCATCCTTAAGGCGCTCCACAGACGGAGCAACTAAAGTTGACACATCCGGCAACTTTAAAAAGTTTTCGTTAACGATTGCCAGCAGATTCTTAAAATCAAAACTCGGAGATCAAAGTTGTAACCTACGTCTGCAGAGCGTCTTAGTTGGGGTGTCGAGAATGTGAATTATTTCAATTACATACATATGCCTGAACCACAATTTTTATTTTCGCAGAACCACAATCCTCTGCGGCAATGACATCGATTACAATCATCGAATTTCTTGCTTCCCGGCTCACAAGGTGGTTCATCTACCACTGAAAAAATAAATACATCATTAACAGAACTTTGTCTTTATTATTGTAATAACTAAACGATTTCGGCAAAACGAACTTAACGAAGTTAGGTGTCAAATAAAAGTGTTGTTAGATTTTCCAACAGGAATTCCATAGTAAATACCACGGCGGTCTGGGCTTGCGAACAGTTTAAGGCAATAAGATCGTAGCCATATTTTTAACCGACAAAAAGGAGGAGGTTTTCAATTCGATTGGTTTTTTTTTAATGTATGTACACCGATTACTCTGAGATTTATGATCCGATTTACGTGATTCTTTTTTAGTTTGATGCGGAATGTAGAAGTGTAGTTAGATTTCGATGATTATTTTTTTAATTGAAAGTGTATACCTCAAATTTGGTCCCCTATAATAAAAAAACAGAAAATATTCCAGCCCTAAGGGTAGAAAATTAAGGGATGACTTATATTTTTTGGTGTCATCGTTTCGTAATTAATTTGTAAAGCTTTTTAACAAAAAGACAACCGCCTTCAAAAATTTAAAAATAACTTTCATTTCGCAAGTCAAAGGGCAATACAAAACAACAAGCAAAACCAAAGCCGCCGACTTGCGAATTGAAAGTTATATTTTACATTTTGAAGGCGGTTCTTTTTGCTTAAAAGTTTTTTTATCACTACATAATAATATTATAAATTAAAGATGATTTTGTGTCCGTTAGGGCTTACTGCTGGTCCAATTCTGTAAATTCTTTCGCCAATAGTAAGGTACGTTATTCCTGAGTGCTTATAGGTTATACTTTAATATAAAAAATTTGGGATTCGTGAGAAAATTCATTCGGACCAAGTAGCGGGCAAAAGCTAGATGAACATAACTGGTGAAATGTCAATAATGGGGTCATAACTTTTGTTAGACGTTTTTGAAGACGACTTTTATTTATTTATTTATTAGTCTTCAGTACAAGTAAATTACTTTATTTAGTTAGTATTGACTTAAACTATGTAGCTTAAATAGCTAAAATTTAAAAATAACAATTAATAAGCAATAATCTCCACTCTTACTGCCACACTCAGAGACGTCACTTAATAATAATGAATCATTAATTTTAATTGACCAACATAACTTGACACATGTCAACAACATTAAAATCACAGTGTTCCAATAGACAGCGTTCCAAGTAATGTTGATAATTTAAAGTTAATGTTTCATTATTATTAAGTGATGTCTCTGAGTGTGGCAGTTAGTCTCATTGCTGATGAAGTCGACTTATATTCTGTTACGCTTTGGGTGAATTTGAAAATATTTGCAAAAAACACAACCAGCTGATGAAGTGAGAAACTATTTATTTTTAGGTGTGCTATAATATCGCGTTGGGTCTAGTCTGTAAAGATAATTGTGTGGTTTGAGTGAATAGATAAATAAATAAATTATTATAATAACTTAATAACTAATTAATTAATTAGTTTAATTAATTAATTAACTACAACCTTCTGGAGGTACTTGGCAACAACACATGCAGTGCGCCATATTAAGTGGCCCTCAGTCTTACTATCAGCAACACTCAAATAGACTGTTGCCGCTGTCACGCACGCGTTGTAAGTAGTAGCGATGCAGATATCATACACATGATTGCAAAGAAGCCGTCAACACCCGCTGCTATGAACATTTCTGACGCGCTGCAAAAACCTGACAGCGACAATATTATCCTAAAAGCATTGTTCTATTGCACACGCATGGCATTGTATATTTAAGCTTCTAACTAAAGTTATGGCCCACTAAAAAATGTGTCTGGTAAAAACGCGTAATCTCCAAATATATGTGAGTAATATACATGCCAGTAGTATCTGGTACCTACCTGCATGTGTATGTATTATCTTCATTCTTTTTATAATCGTTTGCATTGTTCTTTACCTGCATTGTTTTCACATATAAAAGCAACAAAGATAATGTAACCAATATTTTGTAAAAACTTGATTTAAAAGAGTGTCCTTCAAAGATTAAAGAACCTAAAACGTCGCGTCGTCTATGTAATTTTTTTGGGTTTTGTTGATATTTTCAAAAAGCGCTGAATTAATTTCGATAAAATTTATATGAAACCACCCCTGACGCATACCTTATTCATAAAAAAGGGATTTTCAAAATCGATTTACGAATCGTGTTGGAAAAATCGCATAACAAATATACAAAAAAAAAAAGAAAAAAAACACAAAGTCGAATTGAGAACCTCCTTCATTTTGAAGTCGGTTGAAAAGGGACTAGCATAAGCCAGCAAGTACGCATACCTGTTTAACGACATTGCACTGTTTATTCATATTAAGCCATGCTAATTTGAGGAAGGTCTGGCAACAATGGGATCTAACCTAGGTATATGATAGTCAATACTTAAAGAGCTTTACGTACCTAATGCAGGTTCTTCCTTTTCAACAATGGAGATAATAGGATCCATATCAATGTCTTTAGGGTCAGTGTGTTCAGCATATATATAAGTTAATTCATTTTGCATTGGAGGAAGATGTGGTTTTATTCCTCCTTCAATATGTTCTGAAGGAGGATGTGGTTTTATTCCTACTTCAATATGCTCTGAAGGAAGATGTGGTTTTATATCAGTTGTCAGTGGTTTTTGTTCTTCTTCATCTTCTACATCTTCATCTTCGTCATCATCTTCTTCTTCATCTTCGTCTTCAGTATCATCCTTGATAATTGCCTTAAAGTGTTCGATATTCTTAGGATGATCCACATGATTTTCAAAACCACTTGCAAGATTTTTGAAAAAGTTGACAACATCCGATTTTTTGATAACTGGCAGTTTTAGGGGAGGTAATAAATCGATTAAATTAATCGATTCTTCAGTGTTATCAGCGTTACAATCTTGAATTTGACAGAACCATTGCCCTGTACGACAGTAGCAAGTATTGCATTCATCGAATCTTCGCTTTTCTCCTTTCTTACAAACTTCCAAATAGAAATCTGTAACAGCACGTATTTTTAATTAATTATTTTTTTGAGTTTGGTAAGTCCATAATTCATATAAACTGTAGTATTGTAGGTACCATATAAACTAGTAGTTTTGATCTATGGACATAATTATGCTATTTTATTATCCGAAGCAGTTCAATTAAAATAAATCATGTTCATCTCTTTTAGTCTTCATTGCAGACATCACCTTTCTAACTATATTATTATCCTCTATCACGTGTTCTTTGCTTTCCATACTCAACACTTTCCTCATAACCTGTGCATTACAAGCTCTATGTCAACCGGTCACAATTTCTCAGTCACCGGAATTTTACTCATAAATACTCACTTCTAATTCTATCCATTCACATAAAACAAAGCATTCTATCCACCCAGATGGCCTAGTGTAAGTTTTTATTCGATTGCGATCGCTTATGTCAATTTGTATGGAATTTATTTTTTATGGCACTCCAACAACAAAGTCACAAGTACATTTATAGGTTCATAATTACTTACGTACTAAACAACGTGACCTTGTCACTTATAGGTGTGCACAGCATTTACAGTGTTGTGTTACAACTTGCAAAGTTACAAAAGAACAAAATTAGGTGTATAAGATGGTTTACAGGATAAAAGTTCAATAGACTGCGCACCCAGGTAGGCTGCTGCAAACACAATCTAGCAAAATGGGGCATAATAGATCCCAACGACACCCAGTGTGTGTGCGGTGATCCTGACCAGACAATGGCCCACTTATTACAGAGCCCAAAGTGCCCCTACACCTGCACCTTAGAGGACATTAAAAACGCCACTGATGCTGCGATAAATGTGGCTACCTACTGGGCCCAAGTAGTCTAGCATAAAGGAAAACCATCGATTCGAAAAGAAGAAGAAGGATAAAAGTTAAAAAGTTATTACATTTACTTATATTTATAATGGTATGCAGAGTTATACAGTGTGGCTTAAGTTACGTGTATTAAAGAAATAAGAAAAATAGTTAAATTAATTGAGACAATAACAAAGATAGACTTAACGAGCCAGAGGCACATACACAATACGCGCCTATGGCAGACTTGCGTCTGCTAGATGTCTACGAAATTGAGCCAGAGTGTCACAAAAGATGTCGATACTGTTGGTGCGCGTTTGAGTTCCGTTGTAGGTTCTCAAGAAACGGTTCATTGGGGCTGATCAACCTAAGTTTGTTCGAGTGGTAGGTGGTACAAATACATTTGAAGTGCGCTCCCGTCTAAGCACGGAGCAGCAGGGTACCGATATATTGACTTCGCCTAGTAGTTTTGGGACGTCATCGAGGCGATGGAATGATTGTGTTTCCTATTATTGCCACTAGACCGCGCTTTTCCAGTTTCGATACAAATTGAAGTTTACGTTAACGCCATCAAGTTTGAATAAAAACTCATACTAGGCCCTCTGCTAAATGAACTGATATTTACGGTAGAACAGTAGAACTGATATTTATATAGATCTAGTAGATACAGTCACCAAAAGAGATAAGTATCCATGTCGCCGGGAATAGTTGAACTTTACTTAGAAACCAATGGAGGCTTTCAAATGAAATTTAATTAAATCATTAAACTGTTTATCCTCTATTAATTGTACTTTATTTTATTCATAATCACCCATCGGTTTCTAAGTAAACTTCAACTATTCCCGGCGACATGGATACTTATCTCTTTAGGTGACCGTACATATTTGAACCTCATGATTTAACATGTAACTTTCTGTGACTTTTGCAATTCACATGTATTAGGTTGGGGAAAAAGTTTCTTCGCATTTTTTAAGAAAATTCAAAACATTTTTTAATATAGTTTATTTACATTTAACTAAAGTATGTAGGTACCATTTTGTTCGATAACTTTTTGCCATCTTGTAGGTAGGGACATGATCCCATTGCTATAGAAATTTTGGGACTTCTGATCAAAATACCGTGACAAGTGGTTTTGGCAGTCCTGTCGTGATGTTAACCTGACACTGCCTAAAGAATTCTGAAGAGACCGAAACAGGTGGAAATCTGAAGGTGCAAGGTCAGGACTATACGGCGGATGCATTAACACCTCCCAGCCAAACTCTCTTAATTTTTGCTGAGTGGCTAAAGATGTGTGAGGTCTAGCGTTATCATGATGAAAAACTACACCCCTTCTGTTGATTAATTCCGGCCGCTTTCTCTCAACTTCTTGCTTTAATCTCATCAGTTGTTCGTAGTAGAGTTCAGAATCGATGGTCCTGCCTGGTGGTAACAGCTCATAATGAATAATGCCCTTCCAATCCCACTACACACACAGCATCACCTTGTTGCGAGTTAACCCGGGTTTTGCCACAGTCTGTGAAGCCTGACCGGCCTTTGACCACGACCTTTTTTGCACGTTCTTGTCTTACGTGATCCACTTTTCATCACCAGTTATCAGCTTCTTTAAAAATGGTTCGGTTTCATTACGTCGTAATAAAGAATCACAAATGAGTACACGGTTCATTAGGTTTCGTTCAGTGAACTCGTGAGGTACCCAAATATCGAGCTTTTTTGTGTACACAGTTTTTTTCAAATGCGCCAAAACTGTTTTGTGGTCAATTCCCAGTTCTTCAGCTACGTCGTAACTACTGATATGCCGATCTTGCTCCACTTTTTCAAAAATGGCATCCATTTTATCCGTAATAGGGCGACCAGAGCGACGTGCATCTTTGACATCAAAATTTCCGGATTGAAAACGCTTAAACTAAATTTGTGCTACTCTCACAGAGTGCACTAGGTCCATAAACATCGCAAATTTTTTTCGCGGCTTGCGTTGCATTTTTACATTTTTTGTAGTAAAATTTTAAAATGTATCGAATATCTTCATTAGATTCACTCATCTTGACAGTACGAAAAACAAATACAAATCACACATTTTCCTAATTTGAATTTGGAATTATGTTCTCTAAAATTTAAACTTTCAATGATACCAAAGCCAGCCAGATACAAATAGTATAGCCAAAGAGATTTTATTACAAGTTCATACGTATACTATATGCGAAAAGACTTTTTCCCCAACCTATTATATTCTAAGTTTGTCTTGGACGTCAGTGACATCAGTGAAGGAAAACATCGTGAGTAAACCTGGACTTATAATTAATATGCGTTTGATATCACCAATCCGGTTTGAGCAAGCGTGGTGATCAATGCTCGGATATTTGTACTTACAGGTACTGTTATTCTTGTTTTTTCCTGTAGCTTTTGGATTTTGGTTTCCTTTGCCGTCACATCTTTTTTTAGTGCATACCCACCGATTGGCGTGACATTCACAACGATTACAATTCTTATATTTAACATCCACGCGATCACATTCTTTGTACCTTCTCAAGAAATCTAGAAGTAGATACAAAATATTAAAAGATTTCTATTTTCCCTTACCTGATTGGCTGGATGCCGAATTAACTCCACAAAAACTTTATAAGCATTGTATTTGTAATAGCTACAGTAGGCACATGTTTACGGAGAAATCAATTTGAACCGATAAATTTGCCCCAGGGTGTAGCAATTCTAATAACTTTTAGAAACTTTCGCCTTCAAATCTACTTCTCAATCTTTCGAAAATGCTTCTACCTTGCCAACATTTTTATCAAGGTTTTGACATGTCATCTTACAATCTCTTCATTCTTCGCATGAGATGTATGATGAAATTGCGACTAAAATTCGTTTTTATTTACGAGAATTCTCCTTCATATGCGTGCACATAATGAAGTGGACCCCCTCCACCTCCACCATTATGTGCACAACCGACCCGCTATTTAGTAGAAACATGATTATTGAATACTGCCAATACATTTAGCCGCTTATAAAAAAATTAACTGTTTCATACATTTTGATCTTAATGCATTTCTTTATGGAACAACAGTTTCTAAAAGAGTTGTTTCAGGGAATTGTGACTCAGGCCTTCGTAGGACGTACGGTACAATTTTTTATAGGTTTGATGCATAGTTGCATATCCGATCATAAGCTAAGCCTGTAAACAATATTATTTACTCCAACAGTTTCTTTTAGATCATCAGGGCACACCCGCGACACTCCATAGAAACGAAACGATATAATTGCCTACACTAATACTAAAATAATAGACTATACAGATACGTGCGTGAGTGTGCGTGTCTACGTGCCGCGCGAACAAAAACGCAATTTCCAGAGCTAGTCGTTCGACGCGGGGAGAGGTGAGGAACGGTTTCAGAGGGAGGCGGAGCGTATCGCTACTGTACGGTAGTACTAATACTTATACAGTGATCAGGGCCGTTTAATTGTTATGTTCACGCATGGTACACGCGTATGTACCAGTAGCGGCGGGGGACGCGCGGGCAGAGGGGTCACACAGCTGATCGAGCCAATGGCCACGCTACCACTAACTACTTGCCTACAGATACGATCATCGGCGGACGTGTCGTGCGATCTATTTCAATTATTATAATTTGTAACCGAAATCATCTGTATTAAATTAAATGATTTCCAAGCGGATCATAATTTAATTCATATATCTACAGTTATTTCAATGTTTGTAGACTAATTGGTTTCTCTAATGTAATTCAAATTAAAGGTAGTTTTAATTCTACACTATAAGTAATACGCAGCCTACCTAAGCGAACATTCTGTAATTCTTCTATGGTCATTTATATACTGGATTATTTGTAAAACACTAATTACTTTACAAACATTTTAAACAACAACTTGCAACCCCAATGTAAAATAATAATAATAATAATATGTGGGGACATTTTCACACACGGCCATCTGACCCCAAACTAGGGAGACCCTGTACTATGGGTGTCAGACAGCTGATATACATACACTTATACATTTTTTTTTGTAAATACATACATATGTAGATAAACAACACCCAGACACAAGGCAAACACAAGTGCTCATCACACAAATGTTTACCCTGGGCGGGAATCGAACCCGCAACGTCGATCGCTCAGCCACTGTGCCAACCGTGTCGTCAACAACTCTAAGTGGTACGAAAATAAAGCACTAGAGAAGTAAATAAATAGCGTGTTGCAAATGCAAGGACATCAAAAAGATATATGCAGGTATTTTAAAAACAACCCTGAGGCAATTGCAGCTAGTTTTATTAGTGAACACAGTTGTACTTACTCATACTATTTGTGAATTGTTCTGTGCAGGGGTTATTCGTGCAAACATAGGCTCCGTTTGGGCAAGTACAGTAATTGCAGGAATCTACTTGAAGTTTGCTTCCGATCCTACAAGCCGGCAATAAGTTACTTCCTAAAAAACAAGTAAATCAATAAAACAAGAACAGAAGAATATTGTTACTAACAAAGTGGACTCCAATGGTCTGTAATAAAGTATTATTAAAACGTAGATTATAAAATTACTTTCTAAATTCGGAGTAGTTTTGTTGAATGTACCACGGACTCGTGACTATTAAACGACTTGTACAGATTTTAAACTGACAATCACGTCAAAATGTGCAGTGTAAATGATTTGAAAAAAATATATGTTAAACTAGAACATTCTCTTAATCATTTAGGAAGAGAATATTTTTGATTAAGTTTATATTAAATAGTTTAATTAACTCGTGAAGTTGTGTCTGACGTAGACAAAACATTGACTATCACACAAAATCTACCAGGTATAATTAAACGAAACTTAAACCATCTTACAGACAATTTTATTATCTATCTTTTAGTATACGCCTTTTTTTTAAGTTAAAGAATACTACTTTTAGTGAGAGTTTTGGACGCAAACTGCGTCTGTTCTGCGTCAGTTCTGCGTCCAAAACTCTCAAAGGTCTACCCAGACGGCGCATATCTGAGGAAGATCCTGTTAACACGCGCTTCGGACTTCGGACCGTCATGAGTATGCTCGACGCACTAACGCATCGTCATTTATGTAAGGTTAAATGTTTTGTTATCTACATATTTGACTGTTCTGGTGTTACCTTACCGACGATAAGCAGCGATAGAATTTACCTTTAGACATGCCTCTACCCTAAAAATAATGTTATTTTTAGGGTAAAGGTATGTCTGTAGGTAGATACTATCGCAAATACCACTTTGATCATCTTTTTTCAGGAATAAGTACTCAAAACTCAATCATTGGTTGCACTTCACTATGTACTCGCTTAGGTGGTAGGTAAACATTAATAAAACGAACAATCATGGACCCGCTCGGGTACAGCAAAGAGAATTAGACGGATAAAGAGTACATAATTGAGGGGGAGGATCATTGGTCTACTTAAATAAATAATGTAAATTATACGTACGTAGAATCTGTGCCTGTGAACAATCTGGATCTTCATCACATTCATCTATCCCATTTACGCAAGTACAATAGCCACAAGGAGTTTTTGTTTTCATACCTTCTTTACACGTCGCCCCTGGCATATTTTCTGTAAAATTAAAGTAATACTCACTTGCACCACAAATTACTAAGCACTAAACGTATTTATTTAAAATATAATTCTGTCTCTGTCAACCTCAGATAACAGGGCTGCAGTATGAACGGAGGAGCTCGTGGCTAAGTTAAAGCCGTACAGATCGATTGGTCAAAGGTTAAGCTACGCTAACCGCGGTCGGTCTGTGGATGGGTGACCATCACTTTCATACCGAGTTCCCTTCGTGCCTCGGAAAGCACGTAAAGCCGTTGGTCCCGGCTGTCATTTGTAGATCTTTGGCAGTCGTTATGGGTAGTCAGAAGCCAGAAAGTTTGACAACCAGTCTTACCAAGGGGTATCATGTTACCCAATAACTGGGTTGTGGAGGTCCGATAGGCAGTCGCTCCATGTAAAACATTGGTATTCAACTGCATCCGGTTAAACTGGAAGCCGATCCCAATATACTTGGGAAATGGTTAGGCAGATGATGCAGTAATGGTTTTAATACTTTTACTACTAAATCTTCATTGTGATCCATGGTGCAAATTAATACAAATGTAGAAGACAGCTGAACGACGGGTGTTGTGTCTGGTGGCTTATTGCCTAAAAATGCCATTCCATCGGCTAGGCTAGGCGAGGCGAGACGAGGCAAGACGAGTGTCCAAAAATTTCGCCTAATGCATCGTCGGTTAAAGTTATCTGAATTGGTGAGGTGATTAGAGACGAAAATATGTTTTGGTATAATATTGAAGCGTGTTTATTTATTTATTTAATACTTGGAAAACCAACAACTGTACATAAAGTGAGTTAAAGAAGTCGAGTTAGTTACATAAACCCAATTACAGATTCTCACGGCTAGAAATGTAATAGTTTATAGAGATCTTAAGGATTACTATACCCGTTCACAATGAGATTAGACATATACGCAAACCTTTTTACAGTCCGTTCAACCGATTTTGACTTATATTGCGTTGATGGCATGACAAATGGCAGCTGCAAAAACAGTTGTTATTGTAACCACTTTTTTGCCTCTAATGTCATCCTTAAGACTACGGAATAGAAGTCAAAATCGGTTGAAGGGACTGTAAAAAAGGTTTGTGTATTTGTCTAATCTTATTGTGAATGGAGTATAGCAACATGAAAAACAATTAGAAAAAAAGAATTAAAGGATTAAATCACTAACAAAAATAAACGAGAGAAAAACTATTCACTTTTGAAAAAGTCAAGGTTTAGCTGATTACGCAGTGTTTGCTTTTAGTGGTAAACACGTCAAATGAAAATTCCTTACACAATAAGGTAAGGCTCGGTCGCACTTATGAATAACGCCTGTAGTTAAATGAAGAGGTGGGGATGAAAATAGGTGGGTTAAAATTTTACTGACCTCTAGGGAACATTGAAATGCAGTTTACGCAAAAGATCAGGACAGTCGATTTCATTTGCAATGATTTTTAAAAGATATGTACAATCCGCCACCCTACGACGATTTACAAGTTGCAAATGAAACTTGCAAAGATCTTAATGGTTCACATAACATAAAACAAATGAACCTTTTTTGGATATTTTTAATGGTTCCAGATTTGTGCGGCATGTTCGAGGTGACTTCACACAAATGACCAATACAAAATCTTGAAATAAGATAAGATAATATTTCATTTGCTAAAACACGCGTATACATACAGGAATTAACATGCATGGAAGATGGCAGAAAAAAAATATTAAGTACAATCATGTTTGTCACAAGTTGTGACGTGCAAATATCATGAAATACCTAGTTAAAATCAACAATGTCTATAAACGTACTACTTAAATATCATGTCAAAACATAAAAAATAAAGTGAAAATAAAAAATTACAACAATTAAAAAAAAACTAAAATAAATAAAAAAACATCGAAATAATACGACTATAGATAAGAAACAATAAATTAATACAAATTAGACAACATTATTAGGGCAAAAAAAATTTTCCTCGAGGAACTCGTTAATACTGTAAAAGGCTTTATTAACTAAATATGTCCTGAGTTTTCTTTTTACCCGACTACGGCAAAGCCAAAGGAGGGTTATGATTTTGACAGGCTATGTATGTATGTATGTATGTATGTATGTATGTATGTATGTACGTATGTTCATCTGTTCGCTCATAGCTCCTAAACTACTTATCAGAACTGAACAAATGAGGTATCGTTAGAAGCGTCTTGATCGTCCGCTGGTTATAGGCTATATGACGTGTCACCGAATCCAATGTAGCGCCCTCTGGCGGACAAAAAAAACCAAGATAAAAAAAAATTATGAAGACAAGCATACCGTGTTTGGTATCATTGGAAAGGGGTTCACTAGTACCTTTCAAATATATAATATTTAGTTGTGACTTATCACAAATTATTTAAAAAAACGAAAGATAAAAAAATAAAAATAAGATACGCATACCGTGTTTGGTATCATTGGAAAGGGGTTCACTAGTACCGTTTAAATATATAGTACTTAGCTGTGACTTGTCACAAATGATTAAAAAAAAAAACTACTGATTTTTTGATTTGATTTTAAAAGGTCTTTATTTATACATAATTTTATACAATCTGCTTACAAATGATCTTATTCTATTTGTTCACAAGTCGGGATTTATTTTGTTACACAGGCTAAATACATCGCCTTTATAAACATCAAAACATGTTATTAATACGTTATTTTGTGCTGTCTTAACTTATTGATTTAATTTTAATTTTACAAGTATGTAAGTGGAGGTCTTAGTAAGGACCCACAAAATATTAACAATGGCTTGAATACAAAATGTACGTTTTATTTAAACAGCAAGTTATGCTAATTTAAAATAATGTAAAGTAGGTAGCGGGTAGTTGTATGCAAAGATCGCGAAATGTACGACCGGTCAGCGGCGTCGGCTAGTAAGCGAGCTATCGTCATGATACGTCACGGAGGAAGTAGTGATGGGGGAGTCGATATCGATTGTATGTTCGAGCGTAAGGCAATGTCATCAGTCTACTGTTACCAATTGCTGATATTAGTGTATTTCGGTGTGATGGGTTTTTGTGCAAATAAAATTTACGTGAAATCTTTAGTATAAAATCTTTTAGAAAAGGATACTGTATGCGTTTGTGTAATGTTTTAAGGTTTGTGCGAAATGGTGTGTTGTACGATAGTTTTAAGGCTTTATTTTGGATAGTTTGAAGCTTGTTGTAGTTAGTTTCAGCCACACTGGACCAGACAGGTGCTGCGTAGGTTAAGCAAGGTCTAACCAATGTAGAATAAATAAGGAGTTTAGTTGTGGGACTGAGAACAGATTTGCGATTTAAAATAGGTTTTAGTGAATTAAGGGCTTTCGCACCTTTACTTATAGTGAGTTGAGTGTTTTTGTTCCAGTTAAGCTTCTTATCCAAAATTATGCCTAAATATTTAACCGATTCACGCCTCGCAATTTCCTTCGGTTTTTTCAGAATTTAGTTTCAATTTCCAGTTCTTAAAATATTGGCTGAGTAATTCCAATGAAAATTGTAGCCGCCCCGCAATTATGTCAACATCTTTGTCTGACGTAAATGTTGCTGTATCATCGGCATAGATGGCAAGGTGGGTGTGAGCCTGTTTAGGTATATCATTCACGAAAAGTATGAAAACGTATGGTCCGACGAGGGACCCCTGAGGTACACCGGCTGGAATAGTTTTGGGAGCAGAATGGTCTTTACCTATATAAACTGAAAAAGATCGATCACGCAAGTAACTTTGGATGAGTTTTACTAGACAGATAGGTACTTCATGTTTTAGTAACTTATGTAGTGAGTCGAAGGCTTTTTCAATGTCTAGTAAAATCATGATTGTGGAATGACCGCGGTTTAGTTCATGAGCTATGTGTTCGGCAACTCTGGCTAGCTGTTGAGTGGTCGAGTGTGAGCTTCGGAATCCAAACTGTTCAGGGATCAAAATATGCGCAGTTGTTTTAGAGAGGCGGGATAGGATAACAGATTCTAGTAGTTTCCCTATGCTTGGTAATAAGCTAATTGGTCGGTAACTTGATGGAATGGACTGATCTTTCCCGGGTTTCTTAATGGGTATAATTTTAGCGTGTTTTAAGGACCTCGGGAAGTATGCAATGCGTAGGCACCCATTAAAGACTTTCGTCAGTAACACAATAGCTTTCTGAGGGAGGTTCTTCAGTAAACCATTCCCCAGACCGTCAAAACCAGGCGCTTTATTTGATTTTAGCTTACCTACCAGTTTACGAATTTCATTTGGCCTAACAAGTGTGGGGTAGTCATTCATCTGATAACTGTCTAGCAAACTCATTGACTCTTTCACTGCCTCTTCAATACTAGGATCACTGACCCAATTTTTGGTCAGGGTCATATTATCTAGGAAGGTACTGGCTAGTGTCTCACATTGCTCAAGGTCTGAAGAGGTGGTGGTATTGGTTGATGTTGACAAGGGGGGTATTGAGTTATGTTGATAGTTAATTGACTTAACTATTCTCCATAGGTCACTAGCAGGGTTAGTAATTTTAGACAGTTTATTGTTCCAGACATTGTCATTTAGGGTTTGGATCTTAGACTTAATACATTTCTGCAAGTTGTTGACCTGGAAGAACAATTGACGGCGATTATACGAATTTGATTCCTCTAATGCTAGTCTACGAAGACGATTTTTAATTTTTATTTGTGACCTAATTCGTCGTGGGAGTTGATGACTTCGACTACTGGATGTTTTAGGAACGGCTTTATCTCTGGCATTTATTATTGACTGGGTCAAATGTTCAACGGCAAGATCAATAGCCTCAGGTGAGTTAAGTGTAGTCTGACTTAGAGTTATAGCCTCATTTAAATGAGATCTGTAGCCTTTCCAGTCCGCCTTTCTATAATTAAAGGAGATATGGACGTGTCTGTTGACTTCACCATCTACGGTAAAGAAAACGAGTAGGTGGTTGGAGGAGAGGCTGGTGATAACCTGAGGGTCCGAAAGGTGGTAGACTGAGTTAGCCAGGATAATATCTGGAGTAGATGGAACGTGTGTACTGTGGTAGTGGACTAAAGTGGGACTAGAAGGCGCATGAATGTCATATTCGTTGCTCAGCATGTGGTCGAAAAGCACCTCGCCATGAATGTTAGAGCGAGAGCAGTACCAGTAGGGGTGTTTGGTGTTAAGATCACCCATAATGAGCGTTTTTGACTGGACATTAATAATAGCATCCAAGTCTGAGGTTAATAATGGTAGGTTAGGTGATTGGTAGGCTGAGATAAAGGCGATTTCATGGTTTGTTAGGATCAGTTGGATTCCGACACATTCTAGATTTTGGGTTGGAGGTATATTGAGAGGGGTATGTGGTAGATCTGATTTCACTAGGATTGCAACTCCCTGGCCGCATCCATCAGGTTTCTTATCGCGCCTATAACAAGTGAAGCCAGGAGTTTATAAATTGGTGTTGGGGGATATTCTTGTCTCCGATATGGCTACAATATCAATAGATAGCTCACTTACCAGGTCCAACAGTTCTGTGACTTTAGCGCGGATGCCGTCGGCGTTCCAGTATAGGATACGTACATTTTGCGTTTTACACATATTGACCAAGATGAGTTAAAATAAGAATAACTTTATCCATCATACTGTTACACCCTACGAATTGGCTTTTGATAGTTTTTATCGTCATTAATATGGCTAGCATGTCAGCGGTCGCCTGATCTTGAACATTTTCTTGAACAGTGGGTTTTTGTGTATTGGCAGCAGCAACGAAATTCCAGGGTCGCTCATCAACTACATTCGTCTTCAGTGGTGGCTTCACAGTCCTGGTGGCTTTAAGTTGGTCTTGGCGTTCCCGTAGAATCTTCAGATAGTTTTCGCGCTCTTTGCACTGTCGGAAGTTTGCAGGGTGATTTCCACCACAGTTGCAGCATTTGGCTGGTTGGTCTCTAGTCTTTTTAGGACATTCTTCGGTCTGGTGGGGATCTGTACATTTTACACAGCGTGGAGGTAAGTTGCAGTTCGAGGACGAGTGGCCGAATCCTTGGCATCTGTAGCACTGCGTTCCGTAACGATTGTTGCTTCGGTACTTACGGATCTGTACCACGGTATTGCATAGAAGCCTGATCTGCCGAAATTTTACGAAATCAGCACCAGGTGGTAACTGGACTAGAAAAGGAGGGCAATAGGATGTTTTTTCAGCAGGAACTTTCATTTTACGTACTATGACTTTCTCGAACCCAAGTGCGGCAATTTCAGCTGGAAGGATATCTTCGACATAGTCAGGAAGGCCGAAGATTACTACTTTGTACATCTTCTCATCCTTTCGCGAGTACGTGTGAAAAGCAATGTCCTTGGCTCGTAGACCTTCTTTGATGACTTGGTGGCTTTCAGACGTATGGCAGATAACAGCCACTCGATTATTACGTCTGTACTGCAGGTGAAAGTTTTTTGAGTAAGACGTCATTGTGGTTCTAATGTGCTCATGTGTCCAGGTGGGTTGTATCTCCAAAACGATGGGAGGAATGCGGCTGACCTTTTTGGTATAATAAAGTTTAAAAACTAAAACCCGACCACAACAAAAAGTGATCTAAAAAAAAATAAGTTTAAAAACTAAAACCCGACTACAACAAAAAGTGATCTAAAAAGTACGAAACAAGAAAATATTTCACACAGAAATCAAGACATAGGTACAAAATGGTCAAGGTAAGCCGTGGTTGCATGCCTGTATCCCATATGAGTGCGATGAACATGAATTATAATGGCATGCAACCACGGCTTACCTTGACCATTTTGTACCTATGTCTTGATTTCTGTGTAAAATATTTTCTTGTTTCGTACTTTTTAGATCACTTTTTGTTGTAGTCGGGTTTTAGTTTTTAAACTTATTTTTTTTAATTGTATATTATTAAGCCTACCAACTTTTTGACAACTTATTGTAAACACTTGGAGCCATATGAAGAACACTTTTGCGCATAAGGGCACAATTGGGTCTGATAGCGCATGTTAATGGGAAATTGATCAGCCCTGCGTGGAAATAGGGTCGGGTTGTTCCTAACAAACATAATGTTTTCTAGTATATAAATGGATAGCATTGTTAAGATTTTATACTTTACAAAGTACGGTTTGCAACTGACCGTGGTTTTCAAAAGAAACATAGCCCTAAGAGGTTCGAGCTTAGCTTCGAGGTTTGGGGTTAACTTTCTTAAAATACCCTGCAAGTCTCATAATAAAGACGAGTAACCTCGTGGATTTAGTCACTTCATGCTCAATGTGAGTGTTAAATAAAAGCTTAGAATCATGATGGACTCCTAAGTCACGCACTCCATCACATCGCTGTAATAGCTGCCTTTTGAGCGTATAAAATAGTAACCAGTGGCGCGCGTTTTCTGCTAAATGATATCACGAAGCATTCTGGGTTCAAATCTAAAATTTCTTAGTAGTACTCGTCCAAACGTACCAGGATCGACGGTCAGATTGGAGAGTATCTATGACTTCCAGTGATGATATTGAAGAAAAGTTTCATATCGTCAGCAAAACAGAGCAAGTTTGAATTGTGGAAACTCGAGTCGATGTCGTTCGCATACATTACAAAAAGTAAAGGACTCATCAGTGAACCCTGAGGAACACCGCTAGGAGCCGAATTCCAGCTTGAAATGTAATAACTAACAACGACATCTTGGGACCTGTTTTCAAAATAAGAGAAAAATCAGCGTAGTAAGTCACCCCTAATGCCGTTGTTAAGAAGATTTATTTTGAGGATATCATAATCAATTCTATCAAAAGCTTTGCTATAGTCCGTGTAACGACATTGACCTGTGCCCCACTATCCATCCTTTCAGTTAGGAAGTAATTAAGCAGAGCTAAGTTAGAAACGGTTGAATGGCCTTTAAGGAACCTGTGCTGCGAAGGACTAAAAGACTGCCTGAGCGCTGCATGAACTTTGTCATAGACCACTATCTCAAAACTTTTAGCTAATATGCACAGTTTAAAAATTGGCCTGTAGTTGACCTTTTCATTTTATGCCCTTTTATCCACTGGAGTTATAAAAGTCGACTTCCAGATATGGGGAACAATACACGAACAGAGTGTTTTTTTTATATAAGAGAGATACTGGCAAAGCAATGAATTTAGCACATCCCATAAAAAATTTAGGTAAGTGATCCGAAGATAAGTGGTCCGGGCCGTCAGCTATAACATTTGGGTCAATTTCAATGCGTGAATATCCGAATGTATGTTGAGATTAACAGCCGTTTGCGAGTTGTATGCACATAGATTGTTAATTGACTCTGCAACGAAAACACAATTGACTTGCTGTGGTCAAGGGAATCGATTTTTCATACGTAACTCAATCTCGCGATTAATAATAACAGCCATATATTCATTGAAATTTTTAGTAGGCATGGTTCAACAAATGTCGTTAGATTTCTGACATGTACATACGAGTATTACACCTTACACTACGTCACTTTAAACTTTTATATCCCAATGCAAGACTTGTTATATGCTGGCTAAGTGCTTATTCCGTATGTGGCGGTATATAATAGATGTCACTATATACAGCAAAGTGTACCATTCACTTAGATCTATACCATACCATCTCCCTACACGTGAGGGGTACCTAGCTACAATTTCAAAACAAATTTTATCTGTAATGGTTTAGGTATGTATGAGTAGCGACATCTATCGCACATGATACGTACTACAACAGACGTATCCTAGGTCGCTCAAACAGAATTCTCCGCGACATTAGCATATACACAAAATCACGACTACAACCATCGGGCAGTAGTCCACCAGACACATCATCCGTCGGGTCGGAGTTTCCCCCCTTTTCTATGGAGGATGAGCCACTTTCCACTCTGTTTCTCATATCTCTAAACTGGTGGCCCCGACATGAACGTAAACACAGCCCTCGAGCAGCCACTACATCAAGACATCATCAACACTTCCTCAAGCTAGCAACGAGTCACACAGCCAGCCAGCATCCACGACTTCTAGGAGTATTCTGACCACCAGCATACAGCGGCCGTGCATACCTGGTCATCACCCTCGGCCTCATCAGCACCCTTCGCACGGCAAACTGCATTTCGGCCGGTCAGCAAGTAGAGACGCACTCTTCTCCTGGTCGACGCAGCAGCCAGCCACTACGTGGCACTGCACCACTACAACGCACTGGAGCATATGTGCAGCAATCACCCCGAGCCAATGGGGTATCTCCGCAGACAGTTCCGGCTCACCGTGAACTATGCGGCATCCGGTTTCGACTTATTGGAACCCTCTACTGGCCCAGCAAGTATCACAAGTTGTATGGACGACTCATCCTGCTTTGAGTCCAATTTCGGAGGGGAGTGATGTAGCGACATCTATCACACATGATACGTACTACAACCGACGTTTCCTAGATTGCGCAAGCAGAAATCTCCGCGACATTAGCATATTTACAAAATCCCGACTATGACCGTCGGGCAGTAACCCACCAGACACAACACCCGTCTGTTCGGAGGAGCCTCCCTTTTCTATGGAGGATGAGGAACTTTCCACTCTGTTCCTCATACCTCTAAATATGAAATGATAGTATGCTTTTGTATGTATTGTATTCCTCATTATTATAAAATTAAATATACTTACTGGTTATTCTTTTCTTGAAACATTTCTTTATTATTCTGCAGTGCCACTGACTTTTAGAACACGTGCAAACTTTACAACGCATTCTTACCTTTTGGCGTTCGGGGCAAGGTGCGATAGGAACAGAATTAGTTCCTAGAAATAAGATATGCACGTCATTATGGGAGAATATTATCTGTCTACTGGAATTACAGTTTATTGCCAGACTGACTTTACAACGGACTATAAGCGGTTATACGATGGGCGCATTTTTTACCGCCCACTGGAGCACGGTGCAAAGTACAAAAGCACACTGTTGGTTACTCAAGTTGGTCAGTTGGTTACCCAGTGCTAAGCCACGTGGCAATGACAATCATGTGCGCGATAGAAAAAGATTCGTTAAAAAAGTACACTGTTTTATTTTTTATGTTTGAGTTAACACGGAGAGTCGTAAAACCAGTATTATTTATTAATTATAATACGCAGTCCCAAAGTCGGACACACAGAGATCGAATTCTGAAAATTCTCCGTGCATTACAAATCAACGTCGCAACTCAAAGCTTTGCGACGTTGCATTATATAGTCCTCTTCACCATATCCGGTGACAGCGACCCTGACTAAACTTCTTTCCTGTCGTGAGCCCTTAGATGGCTAGAATATCCAAACTTGGTTTTGAAGACCCGGTAACACATTATACGTAGTTGACGCTTCCTGTCTAGATCTTCAAGACGATTTGCTTGAAAAGCTTCTGTTACCTTGTGAATTGAGGAGCGACACATTTCTCGGTTTCGAGCAAGGTCCTGATACCTATCAACGGGTATGCCACAGGTCGTAAGGTGAAATTTTAGAACGTCTTTAAAGCGAAGGTATTGTCCGCCTTGTGTACGCTTTCCCTGTGCGAGCTCCGGGTAGAAAACGGTTTTTGGCAGTCGAATGGCATTCATGTACTGCACATAACTACACTATCTCAGTTAGATCTTTAACAAAATCGCCTCCGTGCCCATCATCCCAGTGCGCCTCAGTACCTCCGTGTTGGGAACATGATCCTGCCATTTAATACGAAGGATGGACCGCAGATATCATAGGTGGAATATGTCAAGCCTTTTTTGCGTCGTAGGTGAGAATTGGCAGAACTAAGGCCTTGTAAACGCAATTTTTATTTGCAGTTTCAGGTCGTGCGATGTCCATATGCGGTTGTCAAGTTGCCCAATGGTGGCAGATGTCTTAGCAATCCGTGCTGGAATTTTAGTCGTAATAAGGCTGTTGCCGCTGCAGATGAGTCCTGAGATATTTGAAGTGTGATACCTCTTCCAGTAGTTCGGAATGCGACTCTACAGCTGAACTGTCAGTGTCACATCCTTTTGGTGGCTGTTTAAGGATTTGTGTCTTTTTAGTGCTAATTACCAGTCCAAATCTACAGTAGGCGGCTTGAAGATCATTCATGTACCTAGTCTAAAAGCGTTTCAAAGCGATCTGCCACCAGGCACACGTCATCGGCATGGAACGCGTCAAGCAATGGAACCGTGCCTACTGTTCCATTACTTTAACCGTACACAGTGCGTACTTTAAGTTCAATGACCAACGGTATGCTTTAGTGCATCATTCAACACGAGAAATACAGTGCAAATAAAGTAGGAGCCATGACACAACCTTGTTTCACGCCATGAATCGGGTCTGAGAAATCGTTTTCAAGTTGAACACTCGCTGTGATACCGTCGTGAAACTGACACCCTATGTTGACAAATTTCTCAGAACATCCAGCCTTTTTTAAACACTATCCAGAGATCTGCGCGTGGCGCGCAGTCGGAAGCCTTTTCCAAGTCAACGAACACATGTATAGAGGAGGGTTTTGTTTGAGAATATTTTCTCCTGATTCTGTATCACTATTAAAATGCCGTTAACCGTTCCCATACCAGGTCTAAAACCTTACTTCGACTCCGAAAGAATCTCTTCAGCAAGATTTGGCAGGCGGCGATTGATATATATATACCATACCAGCGAAGATAGGAGGGAGATGCCCCTTGGAGAAACTACAGTCAGATAATTCCCTTTTACCTTTATAAAGTTTATAAATGGTGGCATCTTTCCAGTCTTGAGGCACTACGTCCGTTTCACATACCCTGAGCACTATGTCGAAGAGCCTACTATGTATACTGGCACCACCATATTTGTTGACTTCCGATGGTATACAATCAACACATGGTGTTTTCGCGTTCTTCAGTCTTTTGATGGCTGACATGAACTCATCAAAGGTTAGTGAATCAGCTAGGTCTTCTTTACCGGGACGGCACACAAGTTTTTCAATGTACAGTAAATCAATTATCTGTAAGCAGGGATTCAGGACGAATGGTTCCGCCCACCAATTAAAAAAAAAATGAATAATTAAAATTTATTAATGCATTTTTTTTTAGGATGTGTTTACTGAATTAGTTTTTTAAAAAAGTTGTTTTTTCGCTACATAGAAATCGACATATTAAATAAACCACTAGACTAAATAACCGCATGTTAAAAATTTTAGGAGTAAAATTTGCTATAACGCCGTAATCAGCACGAGCGTTTATCTTTATATGCGAACTATGACATGATAGGAACAATGAACCTATCTATAATGTCTGTCAGTCACGTCACGAACCATTAAAAAATATCGAAATCTTATTTTTCTAACTTTTTTGTCAGCAAATTCTCTGATATGACTGGCAAAATCTAATTTTCTGCAACTTGATTTTGAATAGATAGCGCGGCCAAACGAGTCAATCTTGTTTGAGACATTGTAGACCGCAAGTGTTCAGAAGTGTTGTCCGTTATTTTAAGCTTATTCGCTCTACCTACGGGGACTTCCCCACAACAAAATGTAAAGAGATTTTTAAACGAGACTAAATGGGCGTACTGATGGTTTATATTATAACGCAAAAAATAAATAAATAATTCGTAGGTAAGTTCATGATAACATAAGTCTTCTTTTTTTGTTCCGGGGTGGAAAACCCTCATGGATGTCTTCCGCCCAGGGCGGAAGGGTCTGTCAGACTCTTACTGACTAAAAACCACCCCGGTGTTCCGTCTCACACCTACGTCGGGGGTTGCAGGAACTGGAGATGCTTCCGTAACCCCCGACTGGTGCCGGCCCGCTGCTGCGGGCCACCTCGGGTCAGGGGGGGGAGTGAGGTGTTAGACGTCCGGGGGGCAGCCCCCGGCCGTCTAAGAGGGGCGCGCGTGGAACACTACGCGCCGCCGCCTCGGGTCCTGGATGTATGTAGGGGGTGACAGACGTCCACGAGTCTGCCTCCCCTGGACCCATTTAAAGGGTCTGGAAGAGGTCGTCGTCCGCCCTCCACCGACGCCTGGTGCGTTTCCTGCGGGCCGGGTGGGAGGTAGTGATCTCCTTCTCCCTTTCCGCAGGCTCCTTCTGCGATATGACAGTTTCGCAGAAGGAAATCACCGCGTCCCCACCACGGCCGGGAGCGACAGGACAGACACTGCCTACTTCTGTGATGAGGGCACGGCGCGGTTCCTCCCAAGCGGCACATTCTGCCAGCGTATGCCGCGCCGTGTCCTCCCGGCAGTAGACGCAGTGGTGACACCGGGCGTCCGGCTCCCGCTGTTTATGCGTGATAACCTAAGCCTAACCTAAGTTTTCTAAAAAGGATTTTTGATTTGCTTGTTAGCTTACGAGTATGTAAAAAGCAAAGAAAGAATAGTATGTATATTGCAGGGGGCCAAATACGAGCCGCAATTTCTCGCCTGTTGCCTATTTATTTATAAATTAAATTATTTCCGTTTCCGTTCTAAATTATTTAGTGAGAGATGACAAACACGACCATTTGGTCGTGTTTGTCATAAATCAGGTCAATCAATCAGCAGGTCGTGCTTGTTAGACATATAAATAGAATACATCATACTCACTCCTACGAGATAAGTGAGTCTAGTTTTCCTTTAGATCGATAAAAATAGTAATATATTTAAATTAAGTGGTATTATTTATTATTTTATTATTATTATTTATTATTAAGTAGAGCTGGCGCACGCGGGCGCGGCGCCCTGTAGTACCTGGCGCCCCGGGCGACCGCCCCGGTTTGCCCCCCTAAAGCCGGCACTGCATATGTGAACCACTACATGGTACAGTCGACTACAAAAATATGTATACATTTGAAAGTTATAAAAATATGTATCCATTCATGATGTCGTCATTGTATGTTACAAATACTAGTAGACATGATGTATGCCAGATTTATGTTCTTAACAAATGTGCCAATTTTATGTACACAGCTAAAATTACACTGTAATGTGTACGCTTTGAAACGAATTAATGTGTTCATATTTGGTTACAATAATATGTATACAGGTCTAATATTATTCTATTTTTAATTTCTAGATTAGTGCGGGAATACTGGTTTTCTCTTTCATTTCGTGCATGACGTCATTGGCGTGTCATTTGTTTATCGAAGTTGGCTTACAAAATTACAAATTATATTCGCCACATATTTACATTACTTTTATCTTACTCGACTCATAAAAAGAAGGTGTTTTCTATTCAACCTGTTTTTTTTTCATACAGAAACTAAACTTAAGTAACATTATTTGGACATAAATAAAATTTAAACTATTGAATCATAAAACAAATTTATTGAAATTTAAATCGATGTCTTGCTTTTAATAATATAACTTATCTAAGCATAATATTCTTTTACTTATAACAATAGTAGATCTACTTCACATTTTGGCAAGAAATTGTAAATCTTACGCGGGGCTCCTATTTCTGTCTGCAGGGTTTGACGTCGACCTAAATTAACCTAAGTTTTTTCTGTCCAAAGTGGAATTAGTTCCAGAGGTTACCCCCTACATACAAACAAATTTTACCTCGTTATAATATGAATATAGATTTATAAGTGTAATCATAACAAAAAAATACTATTACACATATTATACCATCCAAAGAGTTTTCAATGGTTTTGACAGAATTTCAGAAATTTAAAATTAGAACGTATCTTGTATACATATTTTTGTAACTAAGTGTGAACACATTAATTTGTTTCAGAGCGTACACTTTACAGTGTCCATCTTGCTGTATACATTAATTAGGCACATTGAGTGAATACATATATGCGTCATGTTTCATGTGTACAATAATTTGTAACAAAGTATGTACACTTATTTAACCTTTAAGTTCTGACGTGGTTTAGCCAGGTCATAGATGGTGACATGACGTATCTCAGACGGCTACATAAATATTGAATAAATAGTATGATTATGTACTTGTAACCACATAATTTTGTTTAAAATATGTCAAATTATATTATTTATTAACTTAGGATGTATGAAAACAACAAAAAAATCTTATGAGCTCTATATTTATTTGGTACGAATTAAGCAACAATTATTTGGCTCTCTGTAAAACACATAATTATAATCGGGCCAAACTAAACTATTATTTTATTTATTTTTGCAAATTTGTGCTCTCAAAATATCAGTTATTATTATAATATTACTTAAATAATTAGGAAATGTCCCATCAATCGTAAATATTTTAGAATAAATCACTTATTTTCTATGCATTCGATGCAGTATGCATCGACTTTTTTGAACATCCGAGACAGATAGGCTTGCAACACTCAACGCATCTGTACTTTGTACGTCTTTTAAGTCTTGATGGGCACATTTTGCAAGTTTTTCTCACTGCTTCTGTATATGCAGGGGCAGCTCTTTCAGGTTCCGGGGGCAAATTCCGACCCAGTACGCGTGCTATTGTCGATCTCAGCTCTCTTGGTAATCGATCGTAATTGTATGCTCGACGTTTCTAGTGGGGTTGACCCCAACCAAACTCCGACCAAGATTCTGGAGAAACTGAGCTCTAGGAATATTAGGGAAAAGACAAGACTTTGAAAAAAATAGCGAGAGGCCAACGTCTGGTTCCACGGCTGCAAGTTGAACATTTTTGTCGATTTCATCAACACCGCCTTTTGTTTTATTATGAGGTCGGGCTGTTTTGCTGCTGACTCTCATTTTCCTTATCTTGGTCATCTTCCGACTGCTATGATTCCCTTTCGGGATCGCTTTGCAAGAAAAGGTTATAACCAAGTTTGTAAGGTATTTTAGAAGTCCTCACTCTTACTATCCACCACCAGTTTTCTTTTGCGACTAGTTTTTAAAGTACTCGGTTGACCTAACTAAAAAAATAGAAGCAATCATGAGGTGACGTCTCGTACACACTTAGAAATGTATACACTAATAATGACCTGACGGTTAACAGATCCCGAACGTTAATACTGACCCTACGTCTCAGAGACACTGCCTAGCTCCACAGCCGTACGTGTTGTTGCAACGTTTCCGAGCGCTCGACTGACCAATCGACGAATAAAATCCCGAAGGTAGCAAAAAGGGCGCAGGGGTATCTTTAAACACGACGTAGTAAAACTCAAATCTATCCGCCCGCCGTCTGTGAGACACCCACGTCATTACTTAAAGGTTAAATGGGTACATGTATTTGTAAGTTTAGGGAGTATACATATCTTTGTAGTCGACTGTACCAAAATAAAAGCTCTAGAAAAGTAAATAAATAATGCGTTGCAAATGCAAGGACACAAAGATATCATCATCATGTAAACAGCATGATTTCGATCCCTTCTCGACAAGTGTGTCACGGCCAGACGATGCCTGAGCTTTAGCTTTTTTACTTAGGTACCTAATTATAAATAATATGTATATATATTATTTATAGGTGTAACCTTGGTAGATGTAAGTTCTAGTGCCTATATTATATTATGGTGTTTTTAGTTTAAGCTTTTGATGTTTTCCTGTTTTTTTCTTTGTGTGCAAGTGCTGTGTTGTTCGCACCATCTTTGGCAGTCTGTTTTTTATAAGCAAAGACTTGTAATTGGCTGTCAGTTTCACTTACTATTTTTTATTCTTTTCTGTTTAGCTGTAAGTCTTCCATATTTCTTAAATAAATTAATTAATGAATACTGGGGTAATTGCAGCTAGTTTGATTAGTGAACACAGTTAACTTACTCATACTATTTGTTAATTGTTCTGTGCAGGGGTTATTCGTGCAAACGTAGACTCCGTTTGGACAAGTACAGTAATTGCAGGCATCTACTTGAAGTCTGCTTCCGATCTTACAAGCCGGCACTAAGTTACGTCCTAAAAAACAAGTAAATCAATAAAACGTAGATCATAATATTATTTTCTAAACTCGTCTCCTAGATCACTGACAGCGTTTAAGAAAAAGAGAAGAATAGGGAAAGGCTTGGCTTGACAGTTAATATAAATCTGAAATCGCCAATCCACCTTAAGCAAGTGTAACAACACTTGCTCGCTCGCATTTTCATAAAACTATCAGTAAGTTAAATGTACCAGGGACTCGTGACTTAAGGGTGGACGCATATCCGGTGAAAGATCCTGTTAGCACGCATTTTGGACATACGGTCGTTAACTGTACGCTCGACGCGCTAACGCATTATCGGTTATATGTGTAAGGTTGAATGTTTTGTTATCTACATATTTGATTTATCGACGATACGCAGCGCATCTACCTTCAGACATGCCTCTACCTGTATCAGCTAAATGATCTTTTTTAGGAATACTCAAAACTGAATTATTGATTGCATTCCACAATGTACTTGCTTCGTTGTGGGCCCACTCGGGCACAGAAAAGAGAATTTGACGGATAAATATTACATAATTGAGGAGGATCATTGGTCTACTCAAATAAATAATGTAAATTATACGTACGTAGAATCTGTTGTTCTAGACAATCTGGTTCGCTAACACATTCGTCTATCCCATTTACGCAAATACAATAGCCACAAGGAATTTTTGATTTCATACCCTCTTTACACTTCGCCACTGGCATATTTTCTGTAAAATTAAAGTTATGCTCACTTGCACCACAAATTACTAAGCACTAAACGTATGTATTTAAAATGTAATTTTGTCTCTGTCAACCTCAGATAATTTGACAGGACACCTCTTAATTTACATTGTGATCCATGGTGCAAATTCATACAATTGCAGAAGACAGCTAAAGACATTTGGGTGTGGAAAAAAGGTGTGAACCTCCTGTAATGAAAAGGGAGAATCCTCCAAACGGACGGGTGTTGCCTGTGGTGGCGTATTGTCTAAAAATACCTTTCCACCGGCTAGGCTAGACGAGGCAAGACAAGGCAAGACGAGTATCAAAAAAATTCGCTATTATGTATGTACTATACTTCAATGCCTAATGCATCGTCGGTTAAAGTTCTGAATTGGGACGAAAATATTTCTTGGTATAAAATTTAAGCATGTGTACACATAGATTATTAATTGACTTTGCAACGGAAACACGATTGACCACAGCAAGTCAAGGGAGTCGATTTTCCAAACGTAACCCAATCTTGCGATTGATATAACAGCCATAGATTAATAAATAACATTTTTAGTAGGCATGGTTTAACGAATTTTGATAGATTTTTAAGTTGTACAGATTACACGTTACACTACGTCACATGAAACTTTAATATTGCAATGCAGAACTTATTGTAACTGGCTAAGTGCTTAGTTAGTGTGTGGCGGTAACTATAGATGTCGCCACATACAGCAAAGTGTGATTAGCTTGTATCTATACACCATCTCCCTACAGACGCTGTACTAGCTACAATTTAAATACACATTTTTTCTGAACTATTTTAGGTAAATATGAATATTGATTGTATACTTATGTGTCTGTTGTATTCCTCATTGTCATGAAAAGGAATAAACTTAATGCACGGATATCGAAATGTCTATAAATTCATCCAAATATATTTTTATGTAAACAAATCCATTTTTATGCACGTTTTTTACAAAAGTATTTAGTTACTTTTTTATTTATGTTTTAACTTAAGTTAAGTTCTAGAATAGTTTTACTATCAAAAATATTATTGTATTTATTTGAGTTATCTAAATTTGTATAATGCTGGTTGGCCTGTAATTGGCGATTGTATAAGTCCGTTACTTTCTATATACCTATTATACCTAAGATCTACTGTATACACAAGCTGTTGGCAAACCCCTAATAATAAATACATACCGGGTTTCTTTTTATCGATACAATTCTTCCTTTTTCTGCAGCGCCAATGAGTTTTAAAACACTTGCAAACTTTACAACGCAATTTTAACTTTCGGCGAATGGGACAACGAGCCAAAGGTACAACATTAATTCCTAGAAATAAAATATGCACGTCTTAAAAATCTCTGTCCACTGTAATTACAGTTTATTGCCAGACTGGCCTTACAACGGACTATAAGCGGTTGTATCGACGCGACGGGCGCATTTTTTACCGTGCACTAAAGCGCGATGCAAAGTAAAAAGCACACTGTTGGTTACACAAGTTGGTCAGTTGGTTACCTAGTGCTAAGGCCACGTGGCAATGACAATCAAGGGCACTGTATAAAACGGTACGTTAAAAAAGTAGACTGTTGGATTTTTTATGTTTGAGTTAACACTGAGAGTCGAAAATCCAAGAAAAGCCACCAAAGTCAGACTCGTTTCTTTACGCGGCAAAGACGTGGACAGTGCGCGAGTTGGAAAAGGGGAAGATAGATGCTCTTGAAATGTGTTGCTGGAGAAGGATGCTCGGGATATCGTGGACGGAGATCCGCACCAACGTGTTCATACTCCAGGAGCTCGGCATCAAGCAGCGTTTGTCGACTGTAGTACAGTCGCACCTACTGCAGGACTTTGAGCATGTCTCTAGACGGGAAACAACTTCATAGAGCGGCTAGTCGTGTAGGGAAAAGTGGAGGGAATCAGATCGCGCGGCAGATTACCAGTGCGATGGACTGACTAAGTGCAAGCCGCAGTAGGAAACGGCGTATCTGACTGCGCCAGGCAGTCTGGTAACAGGGAAAGATGGCGGGAGATCGTGTGGAGAGCTGTATCCTGCCAAGAGCAAAACCATAAAGAAGAAGAAGAATACGCGGTTCCAAAGTGCGTTTTAAAGTTTCTATGTATGTCGGCCCTAAAGTTTTGCGACGTTGCATTATAGGTATAGTTATATCATATCGGAGACGTGTTTCTTGAGCAAATATTCAAAATGTTTGGTGAAGGTTCTTAGAACATTTTCGATTCGGATTGATCTCGGATGTTCAACTGGATTTGAACCAGATTCGCCAACACTATGAAAGTTAACTGGCGTTTGAGACATTTGAATGCGTTCTATTAGCTGGCTAATCTAAGCAGAGATATAGATTACTTTCCGTTGAGATCTTTTTTTAAACATTTTATAGAATTTCTTTTAGATACGTTCTGTGAAGGATATCTTGAACTATAAGTTCTTGTAATATCTAATTATTCCTTAGTATGTGCATAGGGTACTGGAAAGGGGAGAGGGAGTACGGGCTACTTACAACTACTAGTTCGATTAGTGAACACAGTTGACTTACTTAAACTACTTGTTGATCGTTCTGTGCAGGGGTTGTTTGTACAAACATATTCACCGTTTGGACAAATACAGTAATTGCAGGAATCTATTTGGAGTCGGCTACCGACCTGACAAGCCCCCACTAAGGCTCTTTCTAAAAAACAAGTAAATCAATAAACTATACTATTTAAAACGTAGATCATTATATTATTATTATTATTACTACTGATAGAGAATGCCTAAGGCATTAAGTCCGCCTTTGTACCTTTGTGCATGAAGTGTAAATAAATAAATAAATAAATAGACAGGTATTATTTATTATTAACACAAGAAAATAGATTCCATTGCTGGCTTTGCAGTTTTAAGAAACTGTAGTCTCTAAATATCTAAACAATTTGTTACTCACTTATCATACACACATCAAAAAAAGTTTGTGGTCACTGGCATATGCTGATATCATTTTTTTAAATTGAACCTTATCAAGAATAATTCGTTGTGATGTTTTCTTTAAATAGAAATACCCTGTTTGAAATTAAAAAATAAAACCATGTTTTATTTTTTATAAAAAAATTGAGTAATTTATTAGTCATAAAGTAATTGTAACAGACATTTGGTAGAAAGAAAAAGACTGTTTAGCCAAACTTAAATAATAATCCATACTTAATATTATAAATGCGAAAGTAACTCTGTCTGTTACGATTTCACGATGAAACGGCTGAACCGATTTTGATGAAATTTGGTACGAAGATAAGCCCCGGAAGGACATAGGGTACTTTTTAATTCGCGACTTTGCCTGTATCCGCGATAACCGACATTCACGCGGACGAAGTCGCGGTCAGAAGCTAGTTATTAATAAAAGGTTTATATTTAATATTATGTAACTCCTCCCCTGGCTCAAACACATGCGAAGATCCTCCTGGGCCTGCTGAGAATCAAGTTATCCAGCATTTTTTGGGGTAACCTGTCCCATTCTTGAATATCGGCATCCCTGAGCTCTGGCACTGTCTGGGGACGTGGCTGACGGTTCCAAACAGCTCGCTTAAGAGCATCCCACGGGTGCTCTATTGGGTTTAAGTCAGACGGGCCGGCAGGCCAGTCTAATCTTGTGATGTCGTATTCTCGAAGAGCAGCATTGACTCGTTGAGCTCGATGGGCGGGCGCATTATCATCGAGCAGTACAAATTGGTGCCCATGGTTTACTCGGAATCGTCTGACAATTCCATCAATAGCAACTGCTCTATATATGTCTGTTGTCATGATGCCTCCATACGGGATCAAAGGCGTTCTAGCTCCAATCATAATATCACCCCAAAAGGACACCGTTTTCCGCCTTGCTGAACTGTTCCAGTGGCAGTTCTTTGCCTTTCACGGTCTCCTGGTCTTCTCCAGACGCGGACACGTCGGTTATCTGGATGGGTACTGATTCGCAATTCGCCAACGAAGAGACAGTTTTGCCAAATGTTTTCTTCTTCATTTTGCCGAAGTCTAGCCCACTGCAATCTCCGTCGTTGACGTTGCCGGGAATTCAGAGGAGCTCGCCAAAACCTCCGTGCTTGTACTCCAGCCTGGTGCAAGTAATTCCGAATGGTCTGAGTGCTAACTTCAAGCCCAGAGGCGGCCCAAACTTCTGCTTTTATTTTAGTAGCGTTGATTGTTGGGTCACGTGCTGCCAGCAATCTAATATAGCGCTTTTGGGCAGCAGTCAAAACAGTTGGGCGACCACTGCGGGGTCGGTCAGCTAAATTCCCCATAGTTCTGCAACGTGGTCACGACACAGGATTGGGATATAGCAACTCTGTGTGCTATTCTCTCGTAGTGTATCCTTCTTCCCTCAAAGTTACTATTCCTGCTCGTAAAACTTCTGATAATCCGCTTGACATTTTTTCAACCACAACTTTCCGCAAAAAAGTATTTTAATTACGTTAAAATGGAGTAAATCAGATTTCTGAATGAGCCTAAGCTAGGACTGAAAGCCTTTTTATATGGAAAATCAATTTAAGTGTTTTATTGTTTTATATTCTAAATCTATATTTTTAAATAAAGAATCTAAAAATAAGAAGAAATCATAATATAACCTACCGTAACAAAAAAGATTTCGATTTTTCAAAGTGATCGCAAACTTTTTTTGATGTGTGTATTTTGAAAGCAATTAAATATTATTAGCGACATATTAGAGTGTTTGCGCAGTGCGTCCGATTAAGATTCGAGAAAATATCGATACAGTAACCCATTGTGAGTTCTAATACACAAATGGGTTTCTTCGCAGGAAATTAGGATTTTCTTTTGGGTTGAGTTTGAATTTTGAATTCTGTTCCTATTTTTTTTTTTATATGGCATCTCGCAGGTCGGCCTAGGGTGTCGGATGTTTAAACGGACTTTTCTGTGGTGCCTTAGTAAAGTAAGGCCTCCAACCAGGGCATATTACTGATAAACTAAGCGACGACACGTTAAGGGCACCCTCTGTGGGGTACGGACCTCGGCTTAAGGCGCTAACAAGTGACTTTTGCAGATTTTAAACTGACAATCACGTCAAAATGTGTAGTGTAAATGATTTGAAAAATATATGTTAAACTAGAACATTCTCTTAATCATTTAGTATGTGAATATTTTTGATTACGTTCATTTTAAATAGTTTAATTAAATCGTGAAGTTGTGTCTGACGCGGACAAAACATTGATAATCACACATAATCTACCAGGAATATTTAAACGAAACTTTTACTAGCTTACAGACAATTTTATTATCTATCTCTTAGTATATGCCTTTTGGAACGAAGTTCCTTATCGCGCGTTGTGAAAGGGGGCTAGACGGAAAAAATTCTTACGAAAAGTTGTCATGACATTTGACATTTCGTCATTCATTTGATTTAAGAGCCATCTATTAACGTTATTGGCGCAACTGTGCTCTTCGAGATCGAATTACGAACGGCCAATAGATGGCGCAGAAATAATTTATTGGTCTTTCTATCTAAATAACTACGCATTGTACTAACATGTTAGAAAATGTTAATCTTTAAAATTACTTACTTACAATGTAAGCAGCCATAATAACTTTTCATTCCTCGCTTTTTTTTTGCCCTGGCTTAAAGCCACTTAAATTCACTTTAACGCATCACAGTAATTAGTGAAGGAATTGTAATAAAATTGTAATAAAATTCCTTCACTAATTAATCGAAAGGAACTTCGTTCCATCCGGGTGTCCCTTGACACCTCTCAAGTTTTTTTAAGTTAAAGTGTAATTGTAATTTTTCCACTAAACTTTGAGAGTTTTGGACGCAGCGCATACGATTCTCTGGTCGCTCAAGGTCGCCGACGTATATCGTCGCCTTAAGGCATCGTTAGGGGTTCGCTTCGAATGTAATGCACAAATGTTGTAATACCATAGTACCTGAATCGTCGGAGCAAGTTAGACTTGTACAAGTTTGGCTTCCGTTTATACATATGCAGTAATTACAAGAGTCCACTTGGTAGTAACTTCCTTCTAGGCATTGTCCTTCATTATTACTAAAGGTACGATAAAACGCTGTAAATAAAGTTATCAAGTTTAAGAATACGAGAGATACTTGGGAGTAGTAAGTATTAAAGTATAACGTGAGTCAGAGATAATCAACAAATAATCATTTTGTGCCCTTTCTTTAAGGTCTATAATTCAAACAGGTCAGATTCGTTCAGGTTAATGTTGTCCATTATTTTTGCATCTTTGAAGAAACTTTTGACAGTACGTCTGTGTTAAAACTGCACAACTATCCTTCCAGCTACGACGAGCTGTCAGTGTTACTACGGCTGGTGGCTTAAGGGTGGACGCACATGGAAGATCGTGTCAGTACGCGCGTCGGCCGTATCGTCGTTAGTACGCTCGACGCACTGTCGTATCATCTATTGGACTGTTCTGGTGTTACGTCATTGACGATACGCAACGCGTCTCCCTTCAGGCTTACCTAAAGGGAGATGCGTCGCATGCGTTGTTTTAGCTCAGAGGCATACCTCTGCGCTTAAAATAATGTATTAGCTCCTTGTTATTTGTAGGAATAGTCAAAACTCGATCATCGATTGCGGCCAATCTTAGACCGGCCGGGCACAGCAAATTATACGGTGGATAATTGAGGGGGAGGATCAATGATCTACTTAAATAAATCATGATTATACGTACGTAGATTCTCCTCTACAAAACAATTGTCTTCGTCGCTACATTCTTCCCTTCCGTTATGGCAAATACACAAGGTACAAGCATCTATTTTGCGTGTCTCACCTTCTTTACAGTTTCCCCACTCCAAATTTTCTGTAAAATTAAAGTACGACTCAATTGTACCACAAGTTACTTTATTTATTTAGCGCTTAACGTATGTATTTAAAACTTCATTCTCTCTTTGTCAACTTCAAATAATTTGACTGAATTGAAATGTATATGGTGATCCATGATGTAAATTCATATAAATGTAGAAGACAGCCAAAGACATTTGGGAGTAGAGAAAAGGTGTAAAGGCCTTGTATTGAACAAGGGGATTCTTCCAACCAGGCACCTCGCTTGACACGGACCAAGACGAGATACAAAAAAATCTTGTTTTGTGCATCATCACTGTTAAAATAGACCTGGGTTGGCGAGGTTATGCGAGAGGAGAATTAATATATTTCTTAGTATTATTGGAAACGTGTTGCTGTGCACATAGATTGTTAATTGACTCTGCAACGGAAACACCTGTTCCGTAACCATACATTTTTAATCTGTGCGCACTGTGCTTGTGAACGATGAAATCGAGTAGAATCCAAGATGGCAGCAATTCAAGTTGCCTAAGTGCGCGATCCCGGTTTAAAATCCGTGGATTAGGGTTAATCGTCGCTAAACGGCTTCTATCTGGACTGAGTGTGATCTCTGAAAGCTCATATAGTGCAGTACAGACTTTGGTGCACCAATTTGTAAGCAAATAACCGGACCGGCCGGTCACACCACGCCACCACATGCCTCACATCGTCAGCACAAGATTCCCTCAAGAAGCCACAGGAGGCTAGCAGGTGAGTGACGCACTTTATTCTAGGATGGTCTAACGATCTCCCCGCGAGCAAGCACAGTTAATCATTATTCAACTAAAATACGTATCGAAATCTGCGTTTGCACTCCAATGTACCATCATCAGCTTGGTACAACACCATTGACTCGATTGTCAGTGGAGTGTGTGGAGTGTTTCCCATACGTAACCCAATTTTGCTATTAATGTAACTGCCAATTTTTAGTAGGCATGAACTGGCGATATTTCAATTCTCACTTTGTTTGACTTAACTATAATTTCAAAACACAATGTTCTGAAATATTTTATGTATTGGCTTATATGAATAGATTGAGAGGAAGGAGCTCGTGGCTAAGTTAAAGCCGTACAGATCAATCGGTCAAAGGTTAAGCTACACTAGCCGCGGTTGGTCTGTGGATTGGTGACCATCCCTTTCATACCGAGTTCCCTCCGTGCCTCAAAGAAGCATGTAAAGCCGTTGGTCCCGGCTGTCATCTGTAGATCTTTGGCAGTCGTTATGGGTGGTCAGAATCAAAGAATGAAATATAGTCTATAGCACTAAAAGTTTGACAACCAGTCTTACCAAGAGGTATCATGTTACCCAATAACTGGGTTGTGGAGGTCCGATAGGCAGTCGCTCCATGTTAAACACTATTCAGGGGGCCAAGTCTGATATTTTTATAATTTCGTCATTCCAACACGATCCCATTGTCATTTTGCTAAAATTTCATAATTTGCTAAATTCATAATGGTCGATCATTGATCGGTCGAATTAAAAACAATGACTGCACAATGACGTTCTAATGGTAGGTCACTGATCAAAGGAACTGTCAAAATTTTAGCAGAAAGTCGATGATTCAGTTGTCATTTTGTACGAGATTACCATTCTATACCTATAATTTATTTCAATGGAGTGTCAGTGGTTGACCATTGGAAAGTCAGAATTGCGCCATTATATTAGTAGATTACCAAACTTGTCAAAATCAACAATTATGAAATCAATGATAGACCATTCTGACACTATTGTAATAGCAGACTTGAGGCCCTGCTGCATCCGGTTAGACTGGAAGCCGACCCCAATGTAGTTGCGAAAAGACTAGGCTGATGATGATGCTTATATGAATAGATTGTATAGGTACTATGTATGTGTCGTATTCCTCATTGTTATGTAAATAAATTCATCAACATACTTACTGGTCTGTCCTTCACCTTCCTTGAAACAATTCTTATCTGAGCAGCGCCACTGATTTACAACACACTTACAAACTCTACAACGTATTCTTAGCTTCTGGCCATTGGAACAAGGACCCGAAGGCACAGTATCAATTTCTAAAATAAAACATATACTTTATTGTTGGGAAATATCTCTGTCTACTGTGATACAGTATATTGCAGTTCATAATAAAAATAAAAATAATACCAGCTTATAATGTTCTTCTGCAGGACAAAGGCCTCTTCTCATAAAGAAAGAAGAAGTTTTCTTTCATACAACCTTGCCCTGGCAATACATAACACAACAAAAAAACAATTATCAAAACTGGTGCAGTAATCTAGAAGTTATACGCGTACAGACATTTCGGCAACTTTGTTTCATACATCTAAGGATTATTGTTCGTGTTTAGACTTACCTTGTTGTATCATTAACTTAAGCTCTTGTTTGCCTTTTTCATTATTATTTTTACAAATCTTTTTAGTACAATACTCTTTACCGTCGCGGCAGATGCATCGATTACAATTCACTTTTCGGCGAGCGCCTTCTTTGCACTCCCCTCGACTCCTTATTAAGAAATGGTCTGAAAACAATTTAAAACAAGTGAGAACAAATTAAAATACTGAAAAAACGAGTCTTGGCCTTTTTCATTGGATTCTTCCAAATGTTTTGATTAACAACGCGTTTAGGGTACTGTTCGGGCTGCCGCGCTATTGCAGCGCTTGACCAATGTTTGCAGAAAAAAGCGTGAACGGCTTTTATGCCATCATGCGAAAGCTTTGTGCCTACCTGATGGTGCGCATGCGCGTCAGCCCTCATAGTATCTTGAGCGTGTTTGTTGACCGCTGTGACTCGTTGACGCACACTGCAGGTGGTCGCATCCTGGGATTGGCGTAGGCTTATGTTGTTGGATTTCGAGGTCGGGAAAAGTGTTAATGGGTTTTCGCATTAGGAATTTCTCAGTCGCAATTCAGAATGAAAGCGTCGCCGTTAGTCCTATGCCTGATCTCTCCCCGATCATCTCGGATTGTCCTCCCATTGAACTTTGAGAGCGAGGGAAAATATTTACTGGGTGGCCAATTAAAGTGTTAGCATTTCGCAACTTTGAAACCAGTTATCAAATCGGCCTGTTATAGTCCACATTGGAGTCGCCAGTCTTTGAGAATTTTTACTATGGAACAATATATTACGCCACAAAACGTACTGTTATATTGCATAGACATATTTCAAGACAACGACAAACGCTGACAAAAATCTCGTTATCGGGTAAGAAGGGATTTTTTGTTGCCATTTTTAGCTGAACATGGCATGGAAATCTTCTGTTTCCAGCAGTACAGGGCCACAGCCCGCACAGGCCGGTCACAATTGCTTCATTGCGCCGTTCGCCTAAAGTTTATCGATTGCCTAATTTTCAAATACGATGTTTTTGACTGGCCACCGATATCGGCCGATTTGACGGCATCGGACTTTTTCTTCTTGGGGCTTTTTGACGTCTAAAGTCTATGTCGATAAGCCACTGACTGTGGAAGAACTCACGGTCAATATTCGAGACGAAACAACTGCTATAGAATCAGCAACACTTCGCAAAGTGGAATGGAAAATGCTAAAAAATGAGCTCATTCCGCTCTACTGCAAAGGTGACCATTTACGGAATATAGTTTTCAAGAAGTGTTCCAAACCACAAGTCACCAACATTGCGCGTCGAATCAGCACGCTGAAGTGAAAGTGGGCCGGCCACGTCTGCGGACGGAGAGACGGTAGATGGAGCATAGGTACACGCTTTAGAGTGGAGATCGTGTTTGGGCAAGCGTAGTGTGGGACGCCGTGGGGCACGATGGACCGACGATTTGAAGAAGAAGTAGCTGGATGCGACTACTCAAGACCGGAATGGTTGGCGATCTCTGGGGGAGGCCTACATTTAACAGTGGACAGCAATAGGCTGATATGATGCTCCAAACCAATTGTCTAGAAATCTAGATTAAAACAAACGACTAATCACATGACATCATAGAGCAGCAAATAAATGTAGTCTATCTTTTTCGAATTACGAATTATTTTCGAATTATTTCGAGGAGCTCGTGGCTAAGTTAAAGCCGTACCACAGCCATACGCATCCATCAGTCAAAGGTTAAGCTACGCTACCCGCGGTCGGTTTTTGGATGGGTGACCATTCCTTTCATACCAAGTTCCCTCCGTGCCTCAGAAAACATGTAAAGCCGTTGGTCCTGGCTGTCATTTGTATATCTTTGGCAGTCGTTATGGGTAGTCAGAAGCCAAAAAGCCTGACAACCAGTCTTACCAAGGGGCATCGTGTTACCTAGAAACTGGGTTGTAGAGGTCCGATAGCTGTATCCGATTAAACTGGAAGCCGACCCCAATATAGTTGGGAAAAGGCTAGGCAGATCATCTTTCGAAATATTTTCAAAATAAATTGTGATACTTTAATTTGACCTTTATTTATAAAACAAGCAAAAAAATATTTACTTACCATTATAATGATTGAGTCTACAATCTCGGGTCGAGCATATTTCATGTCCATTGTGACAGTAGCAGTAATTACAAGAATCTATTTTACGTTGTTTTCCTTCTCTACAAGTTGATAAGAATTGTGGTCCTAAAATAAGGTAGAAGAAAGTAAATTATAAAAAAAAAATAGATACCAGAGTCGCCCAACCTCATTATTTTGGCATGTATTAGGTAGTATAGATACCTTAAACACTCACGTTCTGGTGACTTTTTTACCAGCAGTGCAATTCTGTAGGAAATCACCCGCTAATCGGAATCCTATCTCGTTTCCGATTTGACTTCATTTCAACTTTTAGACGTCCACTGCTGGACATAGTGCTGCTTGGCTAATGCATGTTGGGGATCGCAGTAGGTGTTATGGTACTCAGAAGGACGCTGCTGCGCATCCTCTAGTCAATACCTATCACTCTGTCGCCTTCTACGACACCCACGGGTAGAAATGGGGTGGTACACCGGCACCATACGGCTTTCGGCTCCGGTTTCACTTACCTGAAGTGAAAGTATTTGGTATTCACTAAAATAAGTACGTGAAATTAGTTCGCTCCACCTATGTTCTCACTTAGTGGCGCTAGTGTAGTTTTCATCGAGTTTCAGAGTACCTAATAGGTGCAGTTTTCACCGCGGAATCAGAAGTGAGCACTAAAGTGAGTTCTTACAGAATAGCATTATTATGATAATTGATAATAGGTCCATCACTGAATTGATCTAGGACGCATACCTTCTCAGTCAAATATTCTTCTAAGTAATTAAAGGTATGGTAAGGTATTATTTGGACCAGACGCAACGTCAACACTTCTCCAGTATTTAGTAGAGTCGGATACCATATACCATTTTTGACGTGATGTAAAACCGTTTACGTCAAAAAATCAAAAATGTGTATGACGGATTGGCTTATTGTTACGAGCTACGGATATGCATTAAATCGCATTTTAATCTTGTTGAAATGCAATTTTTCTTCAGGCACTAGTGAAAGAAAGAAAGAATGAAAAAGAATTTATTCGCCCCCCAGGACAAAAACACACACAAAAATAACATTAAAAAATAAAACAAGAAAACGAAAATTGGTTCTGTATGAGGCCAAAAGGCTCCTATCTCAGCATGGTGCTGTAACATTAAAAAAACGTGACAGCGCTGATATTCTGATAGGGCCCAAAGTGATGCCACGGTCAGAAACGGAGAATACAAAATAAATAAAAATAAAGTGTAAACGATAAAATAAATATAAATAAGTAAAGTATAATAAATTCGAAAAGAAAAATAAATAAGTTAATAATAACAACAAATTACATCTACACCCCACGTAACCAAACTGTTCGTCAATCTGTGTCATGACATTTATTTTAATTTTAAGTTGCAACACTGACGAACAGAGAGTACAGACAATGTACTCTGTGGTTGGTACCGAGACGCGGGCGCAGACAGATATAATTTTAGAACAATATGAATGTTATCGAAGCGAATTCAAAACAAAAAAGGAATTATGTTTTGTGTAATCATAATCCCAGCTAGTGTGCAGTGTAGTGTGCAGCTAGTGTGTAGTAGGTTCTCCATTATTATATTTAGCTTGTACTGTCCCACTGCAGGGCAAAGGCCGTCCATTCCTTCCATCGGTCTCGACTTTTAGCTATGTCTTGCCAATTCTTAAGGAAGCCATTCAAGTCGTCCCGCCATCTCTTTCTTGGTCTACCGCGGCCCTGTCTAGCCATTTCAGGGCAATAATTTTGTGATTTACGGGCCCACAGGTCGTTCGGCATATGGCAGACATGTCCAGCCCAGTCCCATTTATGCTGGGCAACCTTTTGAGCCACGTCAACGATCTGTGTGTTAGAGCGCAGTTATATGGTATTAGCGACCCGAACCGGCTTCGCATGGGCCTATAGCCTTCCTCGATAAATGGACTATCCAACACAAAAATATTTTTTCAATTCGAATCAGTAGATCCTGAAATTAGTCGCGTTTAACCAAACAAACAAACTCTTCAGCTTTATAATTTTAAAGTATAGATTACGAACGCGGTCGGTTAATTTAACACCAAGTTACAAACGTTGAGTTTGGACTTTCAGATGCTAGTTAAAGCTGTCAATTAAAAAAAAAAACAAACATTCAAAAAAACATACAGTCGAATTAAGAACACCCTCCTTTTTTAGAAGTCGGTAAAAAAAGAAGAAAAATAACCCCACAATGTAGTGTTTTTAAAACAGACAAAATAATTACATTGTACATACAGTACGGTTTAAAAAAATAACAAAATAACCTTGCTGTAGACGTGTGAATGGGCGTATTCTTTATTTTGTTCGGGCTATAAAACATTCTGTGTGTGTTGCCAGAAGTAAAACAACTGCACTACGGTATTTTTCATGCAGATAATAAATTGCATACGGAACGTTTTATTTTTAACTTTTTACAATTTTTGACAGGCAGTCGTTCTTTTTTTAAATCAACACTTAATTTTTTTATCTGAAAAGTTTGTTTGTTGGTTTCAACCAAAGACAAAGTCAAAGTCAAATCATTTATTTCAATTAGACCATTAAAAATACACTTTTGAACGTCATAATAAAAAAAAATATAAAGTTGATTCTAGTTGCCCCGCTAATCTTCAGAACTACTGGTTCTAATCTGAAAATTCTTTCGGTAATAATTGGAAGCTACGTTATCAACGAGTGGTGCTATATTTTATTATCAAAAAAATTAGGGAAAAATCACGCGAACGAAGTCGCGGGATAGGTTCTAGTAATGAAAATATGCTGAGCATATTTTCGTACTGCTGATCATGAGAACTAAGTTCTAGTAGCCCGGATTTTTGTGCCGTGTAGACTTGCCCCCTATTATAAGGGACTTAACTAGTAAAATTGCTTAATCTTTCAACAAAATGCTACGAGTTTGGACTTTCAAAATACTTTTTTGTTTTTATCTTAATAAATATATATCTCTAGGTATTATTCTATACTAATACAAGCTGTTGAGCTTGTTTGTTTTATGTTTGAACACACTAATCTTTGGAATTATTAGTCCGATTCTAAAAATCTTTCGCTAATAGGAAACTATAGGCTATTATTATATCAATGAGCACTATAGGCTATTGTTATATCAATGAGCACTATAGGCTATTATTATATCAATAAGCACTATAGGCTATTATTATATCAATGAGCACTATAGGCTATTATTATATCAATGAGCACTATAGGCTATTATTATATCAATAAGCACTATAGGCTATTATTATATCAATGAGCACTATAGGCTATTATTATATCAATGAGCACAATAGGCTATTATTATATCAATAAGCACTATAGGCTATTATTATATCAATGAGCACTATAGGCTATTATTATATCAATGAGCACTATAGGCTATTATTTTCAACCGACTTCAAAAAAGAAGGAGGTTCTCAATTCGACTGTTTGTTGTTCTTTTTCTTGTTATAGCTTTGTTACGCGATTTCCCTGGCAAGTTTAAATCGATTTAGTTTTATTTTATGGATAGGTTTATGCATTGAGGGTTGGTTCTATATAAATTTTATCGAAATTGGCTCAAGGTTTTTTCAAAAATTAACTATACCTCGAAATATTATACATGGATGATGTTTTTGTTTCTCCAATTTTTGGAGTACTTACTTTCAATCTCTGTTTTAACTGTGTTGCCGTTTTTAATGGATTTGGATGATAATGGTTCTTTTTTATAAACAAGACAAAACCGCCTCCACAAACTAAAAAGTACTAAATAACTTTAGCACATAACACACATGACTTTAGTTCCGGTAGTCGGTGGCTTTGTTGTATGGTGGTGCGACGGAAACAAACATTGCAAGTACTCCAAAGATTGGAGAAACTAAAACGCCATCTATGTATTTTTTGTAAAAAATCTTTTTATTATAAAACAAATTAGAGATCTGTAAGTAAATTCATGCCGTCGAAACTTTGAGCAAAAGCTGATTATTATTTTAAATGTCGTCTGCAGAGAATGTCTATATGAAAAACTAAGCTATGGTCTTACTTGAAGGAGGGGCGGGGCATATCATCCCAGTACACATGTACAGTTGTCCAGCGACGCATGTGCAGTAATTACAGTCCACTTTTGTGTGCATTCCCATTGTACAATACATTCCTGTGAAAGAAAAAACACTCTAAGGGTCTGTACAGACTGGCGGCACGGCACGGCAACGGAGCATAATACACCATTATGTTATGAAGTTATAGTTGAAATTTCAATAATAATCGTTGTAGGTACAAATTCGAATTGATACGATGTCGTCTTAGTGCGGGTTTGAAAATAATGTCAACTTTATTATTCCATCGATAGTAGGTATTATTTTCAAAACAAGGCGGGAATATTGTGACCCGGTATTTTATTTAGATGGCCCAGTACCGGGTCGCGACTCGGCAAATGGGAAACACTGACCTAAACTACTACCAAAATAACATGACATCATGTCATCAGTTTCGCGAGCACGTTCGACGCGGGAAGAGGTGAGGAATAGAGTCTAGAAGGGAGGCGGGGCGTGTCGCTACAGTACGGTAGTACTAATATTTAAATTGTGAAATACGTAATTCCATACCCTCCCCGACCCTTGCTCGTGCCAGCCCGTGCCGCTGAGCCTGTAGATTTTAATTCGTCCTTAAATAAAGGAAATCCGATCCAGCCTGTCTCTTTGCTGTCCTCCCCCAGCGACGCCCTAAGCCGAAGCTCGTACCCCACAGGGGGTGCCCTTAACGTGTAGTCGTTTAGTTTGTTATTTTGCCCTGGCTGGAGGCCCTAAAAATAATATATTTTAAGGCACCATAGGAAAGTCCGGTTAAGCAGCCGACAACCTCCTAGGTTGAACTGCGAGATGCCAATCCGAAAAAAAAAAACAAAAAAAACGTAAGTCCATAGAGTATGAAACTTACCCTGGCGCCGTGGGCACGTTTTAGCTTTTTTTTAAAGTGGCGTACAAAAGGTTAAATAAATTTCTCTTTGAAATAGATATTTACCTCCTTCAGTTAACGGAAGTGCTTGTCCTCTGCCTGGTTCTGAAACAATAATACGATTATCTCATTTTGTTAACTTTGTTGGTTCTAAACGTGTTTAAAAAAGAAGTCGGTCTTACCAAAGTCCCTTGAGCTACCAGTGTATTGAAACACCTTCAGCGTTCGTAGTTCTAAAAACATTGAAAACAGCGCATAGATTAGATTTAATTTATAAACCTTTTTGAAATTATTTTTGATTCGACTTTTTAATTTAGTGGGGGGGAGCTCTTTGCCCAGGAGTGGGACAGTAACAGCTAGATATAAAAAAAACAATTAAAAAAAAATACTCTTTGAGCAGCAATATTATCATTGCTTAAAAGAAAAGAAAATACTTGTTTATGCGCTGTTAAAACGCAATTGCTCCATAGATTTCGTACGTCATTTATTTGTCTATTTATTGATTTCAAGACTACAAAAATTGATTTTAGTAATCGTGTTTTCAGGGCTAATAATGAAGTGTCTTTTTAGAGAAGTATTGTTTCGGAATTTTTGGGTAATGGTGTCGACTACTACTCATTTTTATGAATATACGTCTTCAAACTAAGTTCCTAAGAACACAAGAACTAAATGTCATAATAATAAACATCGGAAGGTCGTAGAACGTTGTATTTAAATTGTCTTCGATCTAAGATTACTACGGTAGTAACATTGCTACGCCTCCTGGATATGACTACGGCGTAGCAAAGAAGCTACGAGATTCTTACTAAGAACTGGTAGGTATCTTTTATCAGTTGGATAATATTTACGTATATACGTATTCACAGAATAAGATTAAATAATAAGTATCAAAGTAAGTGCAAATACGGTCGAATTTGATGTAATTATAGTACCATTGATCCAAGATCCCAGGTCGCCAGCCATACGTCATTTTAGCATGTCTGACTTACGCTCAAGTGAAACGGTTGGTTCTTAACTGTAGGCACATGTTTTTAGGATTGCGTACTTCAAAAGGAAAAACGGAACTTTATAGGATCACTCCGTTGTCATCCGTCTGACTGTTTGTCAAGACTCTTTTTCTCAGGGATAGGTGGTGCTATCGAGCTGAAATTTATATCAATTGCTGCAGTCCATTAGAGCCCCTAAAATTTTGTGAAAACAATCTTGTTTTGCAGTTAGTAAACTAACCGATTACTACAAATTTTGTACGGAATCCTCGGTACGCGAGTCCGACTCATATTTGACCGGCTTTTTTAAGATATTATTCTTAATGACATAAAATGAAAGTCAAAATTTGAAACGTCATAGTTCGGCGATTCTGAGATCTCAGTCCATAAGGTGTAAGTATGAAAAACATTTACTTGATTTAGCTTTTGCCAACGTTATTTCCTCATCGCCTTCTGTAAAATAAAATGATGAAATGACAATTTAGATTAAGGTAAAACCGCCAGCCAGGGTAGCCCGCGAAATATAAGGATTCTTAGGTTATTTGCAATTTTCAGCCCACTATCTAGTTATAGGTATATATATAATATACTATATAGGTAATAAAAAAATACATTTACAAAATTATAATAATTAAATTCATCAACATAACTCTCCCAATTAGAAGAGCTCGTAACTATGCCTATTTAATGAGAAAATGAGATAAACGAGCTTTTCTAACTTGGAGAATTTGCAAATTGCAAAAGATATAAGAAAAAAATGTATTTCGTGACCTGGCCCTGGCGTCCAATTCTCTATTGGTTTCAAAATTAGAAAAAAGCCAAATAACGAAAGTAATTATATTGTTGAAAATAACTCCATTTTAGTGATATTTTTTAAACATTTAGGTATAGGTATAAAAATAAAATAGTGTCTGTTTGTAACACATGTCAATATTACCTATAGCTTTTCACTAAATGCATATGAAAGTATATGTTGGCAATTAAATTTATATCTGTCTGTTTGTTCTGGGTAATCCATAAAACGGCTGTATGAATATTGACGGGAGTTCCACTGACAGATAGCTGATGATATTAGGAGAACTTGGGCTACTTTTATTTTAGAAAACAAAACTAAAACTCCGCTAATAACCGATTATCACCCCTACAAAGTCGCGGGCATCAGCTAGTGAGAATACTTATAATAGACTAGCAACCCGACCCGGCTTCGCACGGGCCTATAGCCTTCCTCGGTAAATGGACTATCCAACACAAAAAGAATTTTTCAACTCGAACCAGTAGATCCTGAGATTAGCGCGTTCAACCAAACAAACAAACAAACAAACTCTTCAGCTTTATAATATTAGTATAGATTACATTGCTTTGTTTTTCTCGTGGAATTTCGAAACTTATTACATGGTAACATTGATATATCGACATTGTTAATTTAACGATAAGGTCCAATTTTATAATGAATGAACGGAGAATAGTAAAAATGTATGAATACTTTTAAAATAATATTATTTGTACTCAAAACAATACCTCGTGTAGTACCGTATAATTCTGCAAAACTTCTCAAACTCTCTGTAAAGTTTTTACTAATATTCTTTTTCGATTCAAATGTCTTTGCGTCGCCGACTCCTGTAATTTAAATTAAATATATATTTTTAGGAACTTAAAGCAGTAAGTGAAACGAGTAAGTATCGAGTTTCTTACCCATTCTTCTCCATACGAAACTACTTTTTGGAAGGAACTAAATTCCAATTTTTCTATATGACGTTTAAAAGTGCCTTTTGATGATCTAATTGAGATAAATGATTTAACTTTGACATGATTCTAGACCCTCCAGCGTATACATTCTTCGTCGGTCTATGTAGAGGAGCTCGTGGCTAAGTTAAAGTCGTACAGATCGATCGGTCAAAGTTCGATCGATCGGTCTGCGGTCGGGTGACCATACGTTACATACCGAGTTCCCTCCGTGCCTCCAAAAACACGTAAAGCCGTTGGTCCCGGCTGTCATTTGTAGATCTTTGGCAGTCGTTATGGGTAGTCAAAAGCCAGCAAGTCTGACAACTAGTCTTACCAAGGGATATCGTGTTACCCAGTTACTGGGTTGTGGAGGTCAGATAGGCAGTCGCTCCATGTAAAACACTGTATTCAGCTGCATATGGTTAGGCTGGAAGCCGACCCCAATATTATAGTTGGGAAAAGGCTAGGCAGATGATGATGTCGGTCTAAGTACAGTAAAAGTATATCTATGGTAGGTAAAAATTTGTGTCATGGTTTATAGCCGTGCAAGGAATTTAAAAACTCTCAAAACTGTTCAGCTACACAAGTGTATAGCTGATATTCAGTAGTCACTAACGGTAAAGTTCATTACGCGGTGCAGAAAACCCCGGTTCTGGTTACCACAATAGTTTCCGAATAAATTTCTGAGCTGCTGTGCTATTCTCTAACGTTATCATACGTGGCTGTGGTCAACGGCGAACTTAGCATCGTGTCAGCCTTGAAATCGACGTCGATCTCAGCGACTGTTTTTGCTTAGTTAATATCGTTTTTCATATATGAAGTGTCAAATTATACAACCTTGAGTAGTTCCATCAAAAAAAAAAGTTAATTCACGTGGCGCTAGTGCTGCGAAAGCCAAGGTACGAAATGAAAATGTAACTCGCCGCTGCCGCAGGGTCGAGCTTTAGGTTGTGTTACTTCGAGAATAGCACGACAGGTTTCAATGCACAGCAGCCGTTTGCGATTACACTACTAACAGTAAGGCCTACTGTCGTAAACCGCACGTAAACTGCACGTAAACCGCAGGTCATGCGCACGCTATCGTCAGTTGACGCTTCAATGCATCTGGCGTAGAAACAATTGCGTAGAAACTATGTCCACGAAACGGAAACGTTGCGTCCGTTTGTGGCGTGATTGACAATTGCATGAAGATAGCGTGGACATAAAAAATATTCAAAATGTGCCTATCGTCAACTGTCAGCATGCATTCGCGAAATGACGCGACTGTGGACAGTATGCTTAAGTCTAGAAGTAATATTATCCATCTTACCATCGTCCGACGAGTACCAATTATAGTCATCGTAAAATGCCTCACCAACTGTGGCCTGCAATAAAATAAGAATAAGAATAAAAATAGACTTGAATTAAATTAAAAATGAGAAGAAGCATGTGTTCTACAGTGGGACAATCAACTGCTTATTTTTTCTGATAATCAAAGCACTCGAAAGTAACTTAAACCCCGGCCAGACTGTTGTAAACAAACCCTCCACATTGGTCTTCACCGGCGATTTACAACAGTGTAAACACTTGTTTGCAACAAAAAATCGTTTGACCTTCAACAACCTCTGTGGACGGACGCGCGTTGTAAACCAAGAGTCGACAACACACCGAGGTGGGAGCCTTGTTGTAAACCAGTGTGGACGCAAACACCAACCGTACGCTCCACAAGCATCCCACCAAGGTGAGCCCTGTTGGAAGCTTGTTTATAACAGTCTGGCTCGGCCTTTAGTCAGTCGAGAGTTTGTTACTTTAACACGACCTCTAAATCGATGGAAGTCTTTGACAAAGAGGTAAATATGCCCAATGACAGTAATGACAGTATAATATAATAATATTATATAGGTACTATTACGAGCAATAACAATACAAACTAAATCCAAAAGTTATGTTTAGAATATTAATATTATTTCAGCCTGAATTTTCCCACTGCAGGGCAAAGGCCTCTCCACTCTCCTTCTAACTCTCTCTATTAAGGGCTATTTGAAACCAGTCTTTGTCCAGGAGTCCAGATCATCCCGCCATCTACGCCTAGAGAGATGACGTAGAGAGACCCATTGGGTCGTGCTTAGAATATATTTAAAACTAGCTTTTGCCTGCGTCCGCGTGAATGTTGGTTATCGCGGATGAAGACTAAATCACGGATTAAAAAGTATTCTATGTTCTTCCCCAGGGTTCAAGCTATCTTCATTCCAAATTTGATCAAAATCGGTTAAGCCGTTTCATCGTGAAAGCGTAACAGACAGAGTTACCTACTTTCGCATTTGTCATAGTTATTATAAGTAAGTAAGTCAGTGTCCGCAGGAACGCGACGGGCGGTGTGTCATCCTGTGGAACTCCTTGAGAAAGGTGGCCGTATGCCATCGAAACTAGTCGGACGAACCCGGCAACACAGTGAGTTAATCCGTTGTTCTCAATCTTTAAGTAAGTAAGTATTATTCAGTGTTAAAAGCACGCGTAAGTTACTCTGTTTGTTTTTCAGTGTCTTTCTTCGTCACAGCCAAAACCACGGAATCGATCGGTGTTATTAATTTTTATTAGTTAATTACTTTAGCTTTAAGACTTCATTCCGGACATGATCCATCAAATAAATTCTACTTCTTAATGAAGAAAGTTTTGTCTCCAAATTGTAATGACTGTGGAGTGGTTGATGATGTGATGATGTGTATCCTGATGGAATGTGTTTGGAATGAAAATAAGTGGTTCAATGTTTTTGGGCGCTGTAAATCCAAATTGGGAGACAGCAACGCACTTTTGCGGTAGTACTTCCCTGGACGATCTCTTCCACCAATCGTTATACTACTACTACTATAAGCATAACTTCTTAACGATATATTCCTCTTTTTTTCCTCAAAGTGTCAGCCATACTAAAACTATTTAGGCTTCATCGTCATCATATCATCCTTTTGCTGTCCACTGCTGAACGTAGGCTTTCCCCAGAGATCGCCAACAAACCCGGTCTTGGGCAACCCGCATCTATTCGCTAGGATATAGGCTTGGCTACTTCGAAATCTCAGACTATGACACTGTCACATTCGGACTAATTATTTTTGGACTAATTGTAACTACTATTTTTTTCTCAATTTGGGTGAGATAGGACTGGCCTATCTCACCCAAATATGCCTAGTTTACTTAATTAAGATTAGTATTAATTAATTATTATTTTTCTTACCCAAACTAAGAGCCACAGTATTGCCAACATGGTCACCAAAATATGAACGGTTCCGATAATATACCATGAAGATTATAAACGGAACTAATTAAAAAAAATGAAAAATTAATTGAAACACTCCTTTCGCGTTACAATATAATATTGAATTGAGAAAGTGACTGAGGTTTTATGAAAATACAGTAATTTATAATTAAATTGTAATGCCATAGCTAGGATTATCGTGTTACCCAGTAATTGGGTTGCGCAAGTTAGATAGGCAGTCGCTGTATGTTAAATAGTTGAATACCTGATTCAGCTGTAACTGGTATAGGTACCAGAAGCTGGCCCCAACATAATTGAAAAAAAATTGGCAGATAATGCTATTTCCTTTGGAAATATCAGGCGTTTAGTATGTAGGTTTGTATTGGTTTCAAATGCTAGACAACGGATTAGTTCAAAACGGTCGACACTCACTGAAAAGTAGACTAACAGTCTACTCGCTGGACATTTATTTATTTATTCCTTGGCCAACTACAACTGGCCATGGGTCTTTCAATAAACATCTTTTTGTCATAGGAGTAACAGACAGCCCTCTGTGCAGAGCCTGCATGGGGGCGGACGAGACAGCGGCCCATGTGCTTCTGAACTGCCCTGAGGTCGGTCCGTACAGGGCAAAGTACTTCGGTCAGCCAGGGAACCTGCGGGAGATCAAGGCGCTGCTGGCCTTCCTTGAGGAGCTGGGGTGGATCGAATGATCTACTTCCCACCCGTATGCAAAATACGCGCTGAGACGTGGAGTTGCGGACACCAGCACGTCATACTACTACTACTACTTATTTATTCCTTTATTTTCAACGGTAGACTTCCCATTATTAAAGTAAATAAGCGACGATACTGGCCAGCCTACGAACGAGGATATTTTTCACTAAAGTCACAGCTATGACATTAAATATGCTTTGGTTTGTGATGTTTTCAATTTCTCAAGTCATCATCTGCCTAGCCTTTTACCAACTATATTGGGGTCGGCTTCCAATCGAACCTGATGCAGCTGAATACCAGTGTTTTACTTGGAGCGACTGCCTATCAGACCTCCACAACCCGGTTACTGGGTAACACGATACCCTTTGGTAAGACTGGTTGTTTGTCTTTCTGGCTTCTGACTACCCACAACGACTGCCAAAGATCTACCAATGACAGTCGGGACCAACGGCTTTACGTGCTTTCCGAGGCTCAGAGGAAACTCGGTATGAACGGGATGGTCACCTATCCACAGAACAACCGCGGCTAGCGTAGCTTAACCTTTGACCGGTCGATCTGTACGGCTTTAACTTAGCCACGAGCTCCTCCAATTTCAATTTCATAAGTACTTAAGTTATATGTTTATCTTGGGCATCACTGACAAGGAAAACCTTGTGAACACCGGACACCGGATTTATAATTGATATGTAAGCGTGGTGATCAATGCTCTTACCTTCTCTGTATGAGAAGGGGGCTTTGCCCTGCAGTGGGACATATAATTATTGTCCCACAGCAGGGCAAAGCCCCCTTCTGATATTATGACATTAGTAAGGTCCTCTTATCAATAATGGCTGTGGGTTAGTGCAACTTTCTGCGAAATTTATGAAGTTAAAACTCCTAGTACAATGAGATCTCAAAGAATTTTATATCTTCTATCTAAATACATTAAAGCGAAAGGTCATTCACCCACTCATCACGAAATATCGAAAACCGCTTGACGTATAAAGATGAAATTTGGCAGGGAGGTAGTTTATAGTCAATAGACGTCCGCTAAGAACAGATTTTGCGACAGGGCCGGATTAAGGAGATCTAATGGCTCTCGCAAGTAAACACCGGGAACAAAGTCGCGGGCAGCGAACTAGCAGCTAGTTGTAGATAATTTTAAAACAATGTTTAGCTTTAGTTTAGTGAATAATACAACCATTTAATTAGACCCATATTCGGGTACCTACACTAATAAACCAAAATCCAAAAAAATAAAATAAAAAGGTTAATACGATATTTAATGTCGTTTTAACCAAATCGTAAGTGACACAAATTAATTATTAAAAGCCTCCACCGTCGCGTCGATAACACAAAATTTAATTTCTTTTATGTCATAACTGTTTCATATTAATTGCTGGAAATAATTAAGAATTTTCTTAGATTACCTTTAGTCGTTGTTCAACAAATAAGCCAAAATTCTTTGGAATGGAACTCTACTCAAATCTTCACTGTTACATTGATAATATCATAATACAAATTGATGTAAATTAAACAAAAGGATAGTGTTATTGTATATTTTTATTTTGACATTATGATAATTTAATATTTTGACATTATGATAATTTAATATTTTGACGTTGTGATTAAAAACGATTATTTTAGGCATTATGACTAATATTTTTGATTTTACTATTAATCCATTTGGCATTATAAACAGTCTCAATTAATTGGCCATTAAAATCATAATTTAATTCATTGTATCACCTTAGATTTGCATGTTTTTAATGACTTTTTTTTTTAATAAATATTTTATATGAAATAGTTTCTACACCTGTAATGGTAGTGTATGTGAAACCATATTTAATGTAAGATCTTATTGTACCATATACTGAGAAATAAATACGTTATTATTATTATAAAATCTATATTAGACGTAAAATAAAAGTCTATCACAATAGGTAAAATAAATAAAGTAAAGTAGTTGCTAAAAATACTAAATCTCAGGGTGTAGGGTTCTATAGCGCGTGAGCCAAACCGTCTGATACGGCGAACAATATTACGATACCGTCCTTGTACAGACGCTGGCGTATTGACGAGCAAGGCACTAGCCGGCTTCCCAGTGGTAGCTTCAGCACGGCAGACGAGAGCTAGTAGGTCCGGCAGGCAGGTTGGTAGGTACGTAGGCCGACTGGCAAGTAAGTAGGTGGCAGAGATGCATGCAGCATGTAGACACCGTCTCGCCAAAAAGCCGTAGTTAGCTTAGCGTTAAGCCCGGATCATAATGATTCCTCAAATGAAACTCTATTAAACATTTTAGTAATGGGCTCGTCAATAATAATAGGTACATGAAAGATATTATTGCTTTTACAAGGGACAAGCCCGTCACACCATTCCCCAACCACTATAACTCCTGTAAGCCAGAATCAACAGTGGCGACCACCAGAATAGCGCCGAAGCAATGAAGCTCGACGAGTCCCAGAGAAACGATTCAACTGTCTTGTCTTGAATGTCTTGCATCCTTGGGTATAAGTGTAATGCTACCACTTCACTTGGCGTATTTGTGCCAATATTCGCCTTACTTGGATAATACAAAATAGACTTTATTTCAATACACTTAGGGTACACTTTGTATTATCCAAGTATGGCGAATATTTGTACAAATACGCCATGTGAAGTGCCGGCATTACAATTGTAACACATAAACAGCAATAAATGTTTAGTTTATGTTAAATTATTTAACGTGTCGATCACTTTTTTGCATTTAAATAAAATCCCTGCTTCCTGGTCGATGTATTCAGCAGTCCCAAGACAATATTACCGGGCAGTCGGAAATGAAACATTTTATAAATTCAACAACAACTGCTAATAAACCAAGCAACGACAAGTTTCAGATAATACTTATGCATAAACTGTATGGTGTATGGTTCTAAGATGCTAAAGGTTCTGCACAAGCATTCATATGCTTCTAAATAAACTGGTTGGTTAAAATTAAATTTTAGTCGGAAAATATTTACTGATTTTGAGATAATTTCCAATCTTTTCTAAGGAGTGTAAAATTAATCAATGTTATCAACAACTTTCCCTATTGGAACATTTCTGAATAATGAGAAAAAAATCTGTAGTCCTATACACTTTTAATAGTGTTTTATCTATTGCATTTTCTGTATTGAATAGTTGATTTTTATGCTTAGGTATAAATATCAATCAGATTTTAGTACGATTTTATGCTTCAAGAATAAAATCCACGTAGCTTTTCGCGAAAAAATAGAATTAAAAAGGCTTGGTTTGGTTATGGTTACGCTCACATCATCAGCAATGCAATTCTGTAAGAACTCACTCGCGGCTTCGAATCCTATTTCATTTCCTATTTTACTTACCTGAAGTGAAAAGTAAAGTATTCGCTTAAATAGTAACGAAATAATAGTTCGCTTCACCTGTTCTCACTTAGTGGCGCTAGCGTAGTTTTCATCGAGTTACAGACTACCTAAAACAGTTTTCACAGCGGAATCAGAAGTAAGAACTGCCGTGCTATTCTGTTACAATCTCCCTCGGTGAACACCTAGGCGAAGTGAGCTGTCATCCGATGGTAGTGCTTTGTAAATCCCTAGCATCGGAACAGATGACAGCTCACTTCACCTAGGTGTTCACCGAGGGAGATTGTAACAGAATAGACATACAGGAGTGAGTTCTTACAGAATAACGTAGCTGCATTTGAAAAACAATTTCGTTCGAAAACTCAACTCCACAGTTCGGAATCACGTTTGGTAATTAAAAATTCGGACAGCGAACACTGCACGGATCCCTAAAAGTTAGAAAAATGAACGTAGTAGCATTCCCAGTGCACTTTCTACCTGTTTGAGTAGCTAATAAAAAATGCAATCCTTAACGCAGAGGGAATTTTAAAAACTGCGAAGGTTGGTACAAAAACATAACTGGCTACGCTATTTTTCGCAAAAATGAACTTTTATTGCGAATTCTGTCTTGCTAACGGCAGGTATGAATCGTGGAATTGTCGACTGAAAGCTAGTTTTTCATGTTGAGAGGTTTTTAAATAAAATGTGTACTTCCTTTGCTTTGAACTGTGTGAGCAAAGGTGCGATCAAATGGACTGACATTATGAAAAGTAGAGTGTATTTTTCCGTGCATCTTGTTTTTTTAAGGCTGTGAATAAAATGTTAGATAGGTTTTCTCCTCAAAGTACCAATCGCATTTAGAGGTCTTTGTAATAATTATATGTTCATTTTGCCACAAATTGTTAGTTTATTCCCACTTATTCTACAAACAACAGTAGTCTGTTTACGTTGAGCAGGGAAAAAAGATTTTTTGCACTGATTTGAGAAACAGCTAACATTTTTTTTTAACTTAATGGTAGGTATATCTTCCCTGATTTTTATGAAGGTCAATTTCATTTTTTTCATAAATGAAGAGCAAGTTAAAATTTGTTTGCTGACTCTCCCTTTGAAGCTTAACGAAGATACGGTTAGCAAACATAATCTAATAAATAAAATAAAATTGTAACGAACAAACTTAATTTAATATTGCTTTAAAAAATGTCAAGTAAATCAGAAATACATATTATAGGTATAAATTTATATTTATTTCATAACCCTCGATTATATATTATGTAGTACCTACTTACTCGAAAAGATTTTGATATAAGTACTTTTTAATGTTTTTCGAAAGGTGGCTTTGAATTCAATTATTTTGTTTACAATTTAACAGCCAAAATCTCCAGATTTTTTAATTCTATTTATTAAGTAAACAGAACACAAAAATTGCGAAGTGAAGTGCTCATTTTGAGAAATACTCATTTTGCGAAGGGTCATTTAGTTAGAGAACTGCGTCACAGTATAAATATTAGTACTATCGTACAGTAGCGACACGCCCCACCTCCCTCTGAAACACTGTTCCTCACCTCTGCCCGTGTAGAACCTGCTCTCAAAACTGCTTTTAGTTCTCGCGGCGCGTAGACACGCACGTATTTGTACAGTCTATTATTTTGGTTGTAGTGTATCTAATGAAATTGTTTCGTTTGTATGGAGTGACGTAGGTGCGTGTTGTGAAGTGTACTAATTGCAAAGTGCACATTTTTTGTCCAGTACACATTTCGCTAAGTGTGCATTCTGCGACGTAGCCGATCCAATTAATCTACTAGCTTAAAATACTATACAAAAGTGGCCTTTCTCTCATCAGTAGATATATCTTATTCTTTAATGCTTACTGTTCGCAATATGAGAATACCTTACTCATTCTCTGAGCAAAAATGTCTAAAATGTGAAGCAAATAAAAGTGGAAGCAACGGGATTATTCTTTCATAACTGTCGGGTATTCAACTTGGCAGCTGTTCTATGTGAAGACCGTTTACTTGAGTCACATTACTGTAAGGATGTATTTACACTATTTTCGTTTTTGAGTTAGAAGGAAGAGGGTGGAAAGTTCGTCATTCTCCATTAAAAAAGGAAGGTCCTCTTATCTGGGTGATGTAACTACCCGTCATAAGAGTGTGATTTATCAAAGATTTGGCAAAATATCGTATTCATAACTCTATTCGACACTAATAAAATTTTTGTTTTTTTTTGTTTGCACATCTTTTTACAGTGTAGTCAGATTTCGATTTATTTTTAAATGGATAGTGGTCAAAGTCAATGTTGGTGCCATTTAAATCCATATCCATACTTCCATACTTTACTTTAATATTATAAAAGCGAAAGTAACTCTGTCTGTTACGCTTTCACGATGAAACGGCTGAACCGATTTTGATGAAATTTGGAATGAAGATAGCTTGAACCCCAGAGAAGGACATAGGCTACTTTTTAATCAGTGACTTCGTCTGCATCCTCTATAACCGACATTCACACGGACGAAGTCGCGGGCAAAAGCTAGTAATATTATATCTACACTAATATTATAAAGAGGAAAGATTTGATTGTTTTTTTGTTTGTTTGCATTGAATAGGCTCCGAAACTACTTGACCGATTTGAAAAATTCTTCCACTGTTGGGAAGCTACACTATCTCAGGTGAACATAGGCTATATTAAATTTTCAAAAAAGTTAGGGATCCATACTAAAACTCCAATAATGTAACCCAAGGTGTGAAACAATTACCAAAAAACTTTCATACATCGCGTGCGCTGCGAAAACTATTGATTATAGAACAAAATAATGTACTATGTCTTTGTAGAACATATAATTATCTACAAAAAATATAACGACAGCGTATGTCTAACTATTATAGTTATGTCACAATAAGTGTTATTTCATTTTAAAAAATATGTATAAGTAAATGCCACCGCTATAAAAGCTCTTTTACTTATACTTTGGAATTAATCCTTATAATATAAATGACTTCATATTTAAGTCTGCTTCAATACCATTATATGACTTTTGAATTATTCAATTTGGACATTCCATTCGAAAGATATCACAAGTTTAAAAATGGAAGTTATTTGAAAAATGTCGCATGGTCGCCGCTCACGCCGCTCGGTTAGACAACACCATAATAATAATTATAAGCGATGTAGGCGTCACACTTTCATTGCCTGTGTTCTAGGGCAATAGTGTCACCCAGGAATGATAGTGTCAACGAAATAAACAATCTAATTATTCAAAAAGTTTCCGGACAAATAAAAAAATACAAATCGATAGACATCCTGACTAATATCGAAGACGCAGTCCATTATCCCCAGGAGTGTTTAAATTCATTAAACCTTTCTGGACTGCCACCACATGAACTGACTTTAAAAATTGGAATTCCAATAATGCTTTTGAGGAATTAAGGCCCTCCAAGCATGTGCAACGGGACGAGGCTGCTTATTAAGGAATTGAAGGACAATTTAATTATCATTATCACCGGCCCAGCAGCTGGTCAACTAGCTCATATACCGAGGATTCCGATGATCCCAAGTGATCTGCCAATTCCATTTAAACGGCTTCAATTTCCGGTGAAAACATCTTACGCCCTAACCAAAGACTATAAGCCCTAACTATCAACAAGTCCCAAGGCCAAACTTTCGAATTAGTAGGGATTGACCTACGAAAAGAATGTTTTACTCATGGCCAACTGTATGTTGGACTATCGTGGGTCGGAAGTCCTGAAAATCAATTTATTTTGCTGCCACAAAATAAATTAACATCAAATATTTTTTACAGGGAAGCTCTGACTCAATAAATTTATTTTCAGGAGCAGAGAAAGTAAAGTATACGGTAAAGGCATTTAAAAAAAAAAAAAAAGCACAAATTAAAATATAATTTCATATTCGAATTTTCTCCATTTTACTCTTTTTTAATGACAAAAACGAGAAAGTGTATGGAAGAGTGAGTGTGTGTGTGTAAAAAATTATAACTTTTGAAATGTTTGTTTAATACCCGTGCGAAGCCGGGGCGGGTTGCTATTATTAATATTATAAATGCGAAAGTAACTATGTCTGTTACGCTTTCACGATGAATCGGCTGAACCGATTTTAATGAAATTAGATACGAAAATAGCTTGAATCCTGGAAAACGACATAGGCTACTTTTTAATCCGCGACTTCTGCATCCGCGATAATCAACAATCACGCGGACGAAGTCGCGGGCAAAAGCTAGTATTTCATAAAAATATTAAACTTCTAAGGGTCGATTATTAAGGGATGACACAATTTGTTTGATGTTACTCACGGATCTATGGATTTTACTGTTTTCTTATTAATTTGGATGATACGCGAAACAAAAACTTAAAACGAAAATACAACCGCCTTCAGAAACTAAAAAGTAAAAAAAAATAACAGTTGTGTTTTACTTTTATATTATTTTGTAGTTTTTTTTAGAACAAAGCTACTGGTTCGATTTCAATTTTTTTTTACATCAATTGAAAGCTACATTATCCCTGATTAACATAGACTATTGCATTATTAAGAAATTAGGGGTCCTTAAGAAAATACACGCGGACGAAGTCGCGGGCAAAGTGCTAGTATTAGTATATTATAATTATTATAGGTATAAGCGCCACAACATCATAGTGCAAAACATTGCTATCCAATCAGACTAGCCGTCATTGAGCGTTGAACAACTGACAGCTCTCAAACGTGATGGACAAACGAAATATTCTGCAGCATTTTATAATTGCCTTCCAGCGTAACCCTTGTACAAAATTTCCAGCATCAAAACGTACAGGCCTTTATGAATAGAGTGAATAAGTGAAATTCAGCGGCGCACCTCGCTCAACGCTGAAACATTTACACCAAACAGTTTGTTTTACATTTTCAGAATACTGAACGCCGTCAATGTTGGTTTTGTGTGGATTTTCGGACGTTAAATTAAATATTGGTTGTGTTGGAGTTCGATGTCATCATCATTGTTGGCATTATTGGTTGATTGTAAATGCTGTTTTTAGCATGAGATCATTCCTGCCTTTTTGGGTTCCTTCCACCCTGACCCTCACTCGTGCCAGCCCGTGCCGCTGAGCCTGTGGATTTAAATTCATCCCTAAATAATCAACATCCGATCCAGCCTGTCCCTTTGCTGCCCTCCTCCAGCGACGCTCTAAGCAGAGGCCCGTACCCCACAGGAAATGCCTTTAGCGTGTAGTCGCTTAGTTTAAAAGTTTTTTTGCTATAGCTGGAGGCCTTAAATTCACTTTTAAGGCACTATGTCGATTCTATGAAATTCCAATAACAACTCGCGTCTCACATCGCTATTCATTCTCATTTCGCATAAGGTTCAAAATGACTTTGATATATTTGACACTTTGAATCGGGTTCGAGTGCGAAGTGAGCGTCGAAATGACGGGGAAATTACCTTACAGAATGCCACTTCTTACGTCATCTCATACTTTATCTGTCAAAATCTCCCTGTCAATTTAGTTCAACTCGCTGACACGCTCGCAAGGGTGGCGCTAGTATAAATTCAAATTATCAACCGAGTTTTTAGAATACCAATCAAAAAACTCACAGCGGATTCAGATTCGAAGTTTAGAATGTGGTCTTACAGAATCACACCCCAGGAAAGTCTGGCCCACAACCTCTTAGGTTGACTAGCAAGATGCCATACTGAAAAAATATTTTTTCTGGGTTCGGGGTACCGTATCCGAAGGGTGTCCAACGGGACCCTATCACTAAGCCTCTGCTGTCCATTTGACTGTCTATCAGCAGGCATGTATCTTTTGAACCGTAATAGGAAGACACTTGAAATTTTCACACAGAGTATATCGCCGCGATATAATAATTAAAATAAATGTTAAAATTAAAAATCCCGTCCGTAGATGGGTGACCATCCAATTCATAACACTCTGAGCTTCGGAAAGCCGTTGGTCCCGGCGGTCATTAGTAGATCTTTGACTCATGAAATCATTATGAGTATAGTCGGAAGCCTGAAATTCTGACAACCAGTCTTACCAGGGATATCGTGTTACCCAGTAAATGGGTTGTAGAGCTTGGACAGAGTCGCTCCATGTAAGATACTGGTATCCAGCTGCCCGAACAAGTACATAATAAGACAATTACCACCATTAAGTATTTACTATACGATTAAATAACTTAATTTTTAAAGCGCCATCCACACTATGCCCAATGCAGTACAAGCACGTTGTTCGGCTGGATGGCCAACAAATATTTGATATCGGCCATAGCTCGAAATTCCAGCTTCCACTACACTTCTTATTCCCTGCTTAAGTCATGGTGGCTTATTCAACGTGCCAGCACTTTGTAACCATTTGTTTTGTGCTAAATTGTATTTATGTCTCTTTGTTTAGTTAAATAAAAGAACTGGGTGCAATTCATTGTGGATAAGCGCAGTTTTAGTTAAAATTGTTTTAGTGAAAGAAAGTTTCGTTGTCAAAACATTTTAATAGTTTTTTTTTTCACTCGGTGGGTGCCCGAGACCCCTCCGTTCTCGAAAAGCAGTTAAAGCGGTTGGTCTCGGGGCTGTCATTCGAAGACCTTTGGCAGTCGTTAAAGGTAGTCAGCAGCCAGAAAGTCTGACAACCAGTCTTACCAAAGGGTAACGTGTTACCTAGTAACTGGGTTGTGGAGGTCCGATAGGCAGTCGATTCGTGTAGAACACTGGTATTCAGCTGCATCCGGTTAGACTGGAAGGCGGTCCAGTCATACTTGGAAAAAGCAATTATGAAGATAACGAGGAGTGTATTTATATTTAGACGGAATCAAATAAAAAGAAGAATCTAGTAATGATTTTTTTTTATTGGACGAATACAACTTTGTAAAAGGGTGTGCATGGTTATTAAAACTAATATTATAAAGACAAAAGATATGATTTTTTTGGATGTTTGTTTGTACTGGATAAATTCAATAAACCCTTAATTGATAGAAAAAGCCACATATAATATATTATGTGAAGCTTTCATTTTCCATTTCGTTTTCGAGTTGTTTTTTTTTTCCTCTCAAACGGCAAATGCACCGCATAGGAGCATAAGCTGAGTTTAAGTCTTAACAATGAGTGTCCTTTGTCAACAAAGGCTACTATTTGCTTCTACGTTTAGATTATCTCCCCCTTTAAAGCACTATTTATTAATCTCATCTATCAAAGCGGCTTCAAAATCTTCAGCTAACGTGCTATCTCGACAATTTAGTGAATATTTGGCATAGCCTCGGACATGCTCACGCCAGGCTACACAATTTATATATAGCCACTCTAGTGTGATTTAATATATGAAGAGCGTAAATGTCTCCTTATTGGAAATTATTAACTGCAGCTTAAATGTATGAGGAGAATTTTGGCGAGGTTCCTCCTTCCTCGTTTGTCGGTTGTATACTTTGGGATAATTTGAACATTGTAAAGTACTGAAATATGAATTGGTTCCGCTTGTTTTATGTCTTGCTTTGTAAAATGGTGTGATTTCTAACTATGTATGTCTGTCTTTATCCTTATATAAATATGTCTGTCTGTGGCATTGTAGATTTTTTTAATCGAGAGTAATATTACCTTCCTCATCGGTTATCGGTTCTTCGAGCTATGTGGCCTGCCCATTGCCACTTCAATTTTTAAATTCTGAGAGCATAGTTCTTAGGTGGATTTCCTCGTTCCGGATTTTATCGTGAAAAGAAACTCCGAGCGTAGCTCTCTCCATTGCTCGCAGCGTTAATAGGCCTCCTACCAGATGGATCGACGACATTGTCAAGGTCGCTTGTAACCGGTGGATGTAAGCGGCAGGTTTCCACTCGTTGTGGCGTTTTATGGGGAAAGTCTTTGTTCAACAGTGGACGTCTTCCGATGATGATGATGATGCTTACCTAATGATTCAAGAAAATCTGTTCAGCCGTTTCAAGATTATCATCTCGTTTGTAGATGATGAATAGATGTGAGAATCTTCGCAATTTTTATCGAGGGTTGTCTATATTACTATAGTTTTAAATTTTAACTTTATACACTAAGAAGTCTACAGCTTATTTGATATAACCAGAGGTAACGCAGATGCATTGTCATACTATTGACAAAGCTAATGTGAATGTCCCTAATAATAATAACTCTCTACACGAGGTTGCAGCAACGCTGTTTGATATAGAAATTGGTGCATATTTAGAGTCAAACTTTCGATTCCCTAAAACACAATTTTGCAACGTTTTTGACGATAAGTTCATTGTGTAAACATCACGCAGTTACTGCTCTGTACCTGAATATAAAATCTTGAAATGTAATAAATATTTCAACGTTCTTATTTCATTCCTATTTAAAAAGTACCTTTAGATAAAATCCTTCTTTATAATCTCGTATTTCCATGAACTAAACCATCATACTTGACCGATCTTTATACCCGTAAGAAGATTGCAACATAATCCTCTGAGATGGTTCAGAACGGAATATTAATCCAGGCTTTATTATTGCCTTGCAAGCGAGGCACTGAGGTCTAAGCCAGTACGATGAAGCCTCTACAATTAAGGCTGATGATACACGAGAACTAGTACAAGTATATTTCGAGATTTATTTGTGAATGAACGTGCTAAGTCTAACACGTGCTTAGTGTCACTGTCACACAACTGTCGAAAGACGAATGCAAGATGGAGACGAGAGCAAAGCTTAGCCAAAGTAAGATTAGCAACATTTACTTATGTCGGCCTGAGACTGGATAAAGTTACTGCATTGTTGGTGATCTGTGGTTCAACGATTTTCCGATTGCAATTTCTTTAACCTACACCCCGCACCGTGCAGTTACCTCAGAAACGGTCTCAGTTAAGCGGTCAAGCTACGAGTATAGTACTTATGCACATTTTTATGATTACTGGTATACTTCCTGCTCAAGAAATGAGCAAAATAAAGCGATTTGAATGTATTGTTTTTGTGTTTTATGTATTGTGTATGTGTGTTTTGTGTGTATTTTGAATGTATATGTTTGTGTGTATTGTCAGCTATTGGCTGTTAGGGGCTGAGGAAGGCACACCCCTACTATGTATCTAACACCAAAATCACTTAAAATCCCTCGACAGTCTGTCCTAGCCCTTTGGTCTAAACTGTACATTCCTGAATACAACGGTCAGAGACTACGTCAGAACGGTGGTGTCAAAGTGCAAAGACGATTGTGTATAATCGTCGGGCATTACGCAAATGATCCGCTCGCCCAGCACTTGTACTAAGGCGGTATTTGCATTTATTATTTCGTACTCCAGTATTTAACATCGGCATGTATTGTTGGAATTTAGTAGATTTTAATGGGTAGTATTTAAACGCAAATCAAAAAATATCCTTTTTCTATGCAATAAGATTCTGAATTCCCATCAAAATTACAGATTGCACAGCAAAATATTCAACTCAAAATATCACTAAACACACTACAATTTATTTTCGCAGCGTACAGCCATTTTTCCTAAAGCAAAAGCTTTTTCATCAATGCACAGCTAATAATCTTAATGCACATTATACACGTTAACTCTTTTTCTTTTAAATATAGCTTCTATTTTTATATTATTTACAGCAGTTTTTCTAAATAAAACAGCATTTTATTAGTCACAGTCGTCTTATTATTTATTAATTACCACATAATGAGATCAGCAAAAAAAATATAAAATTAGATACAAAATTGTAATTTATTGAATTATTAAAGCGGGTCTTGCAAAGCAAGACGACGAAACCAACGTGACAGAAACATGCACAAGCATTGTTTCTGTCACGGCTCCGGCGCTGCGGGGTCTGGGCGGCCCCACGCGAGCTTACGTCGCAGATGGTTTTAACGCTCACCACCGCAGCTTCGGCTGGCTGGCCGGCTCCGTCGGTCAGCCTCAGCCGCGGCGGCGAGGCTTCAAACCGCCTGCTCCTCAGCTCGCGGGCCGCCCCACCCCTCCGCGCCCACGAGTTCTTAAATTACACTCTAGGCGTAGGGCAGACAAGACTACGTGAAGTCGGTTTTGCAGCGATTCGTTTCTAATTTTTCAGTTAATTTGTTCTGCTTTGAGAAATAATGCAATGTGACAGGATTTTTTTGTTATAAAAAAACATTAAATTTGCCGAGCATGGCTTCTTGAAAATTAAGACAAATATGATGAACAGGTTTTGTTGTACTTACTGGTTAAAATGCGACTGGGATAGTTATTTTGCTATGAAATATGGAAAATTTGCTGTGCAGTCAGTATTTATGCTATGTATGTAGTATTTTTGTACAAAAATAAATTTAACTGTATTGCATTATGAGGAAAAAAGTAATGTCATATTGATGTATAATTTCAAATTATCTGCAGTTTGAGTTTTGTTAAACATTTAGTTTATTTGTAGTGAAGAAAGTTATTTGATGTAAAAAAGAATATAAATGATGAGTATGTATTGATAGGCGATTATTTATTTGATATGCAATTTATAATATCCCGATTTTAATGTGCAAAAATTAATCGATTCTTACTTTTTAATATTGGCAACACTGTCACTAACGATTAATATAAAACCGACAACAACCCTCAGTTGTCTTGACTCTTCGCTCGACGCTCGCCGCGCACGGACGTGTCGCCGCTTCGCTCCACGCTCTGCCGCTACGCTCGTCACCTGCTCTCGCTGCGCCCGCCGCAACGATTCCTGTAGTCAGCCGACTGCAACCAACTGTTCAAAAGTTGCCTTTTTCAAGGCGACGGCTGAAATTCATATTCCTTTAAACAGAGTCAGTCGTGTAGCTTCACTTGGCCCCTTCAGGGCAAAACCACAGTTTCGTGGTACTCGGTGGATACCTTACGGTGCCAACGAAGCCGAGTGGGTGTTGACCCAATCACACCCGCCAAACCCCTTCAGGGCGAGGCAGTCAATTGGAGTCGGGAGCTAGTGTTTCGGCCTTGGGGGGTCTCCTAGTCGAACCTAGTCTCTGGTTTCCTTCCACAGCTACACACCTAGTGTCGGTTGGGCGTGTCTACACCCTTCGCACTAGACTGGCTAGGGCCCCGTTCGCACAATAAGACTGGCGACGGGTTTACAAGCTTAGGGCTCACCAATAGGTACTCACCTCCCTGTCTACACCCGACAGGGAGGGTTACACATCCCCGGGCCACTCCACCCGGGGAGTTAGAGTTAGGTGTTAGGTATAATTTAGGCTTCCCGGAGAGTTAAATCTCCCAAAATTCCCTCCCCAACTTAACTCTCCCTCCGACCATGTCGGACGCTGATATATTAGCGTACGTCAAGGCACGCTTATGGCAAAGCGCCAAGTTCCATGCCGATCTGGACACATGGCTAGAGAACTCGTCCGCGTCCCGAAAAGCAGCCGAAGCTAGCGTCGCTGACTTCAGTGACATATTAGATAGCCCCTTTTCCCCCGATAACGCCAACGAAGGCACACCTGTGGCGGCATCCTCTATGCCACCGCAAATCCCGTCCCTATTGTCAATTAAGACAACAAGCCCGTACGCGGAAACACCTATTGTTTCCGAACCCATTGTTCCCGCGACCATTGTTCCCGCGACCATTGTTCCCGCGACCATTGTTCCCACGCAGCTGCGCTCTGCGTCGCCATGTTTCTCAGAAACAATGGATACCTCTGTCCCTGTCTCTGAGCCATCTCACTCCGACTCTGAGGAAGCCCACTCTGCCTCCGCGTCCTCGGACGACGACTACCATCTTGTCGGTCCGGGAGGCAAGAGAAAGAAGGGTAAGAGTCCCTCTCAGGCCACCAAGGCCAAGAAAGCCGTAGCCGCGCCCACCCCCTCCTCCACCCCCTCGGTTTCGGCCCCCTCCGTCTCAGCTACCTCTCGTCCAGAGGGCAGCCGTCCCGCTAGTCCCATGTCCACTGCTGCCCCCAATCCTTCGGTTTCAAAAAAGAAACTCCCCGCCCCGCCTCCCTTGTTCATCCAGGACAAGGCGAAGTGGACCGACGTGTCCAAATTGTGTAACGATCGTAAGATCAAATACACAAACGCGCGCTCGACCCAACAGGGTATCAAAGTTCAAGTTCCCACGGTGAACGACCACAGGGAACTTACATCCCTGTTAAAAGTGAGGAACATTTCGTTCCACACTTATTCCCTGCCCGATGATAAACCCACCCGTGTGGTAATCCGACGCGTACCCAAAGAAATCTCAACGGAAGAGATTCTCGCCGACCTTCAGTCGCAAAATGTCCCAGCATCCGCTGTGCATCGTCTGCACAAAGCTAGGGGTGCGATTGCATACGACTCGGTTCTTGTCGTGTGCGATCACACCGACGGCCACCATCCGATCTTTAAAGTAAAGTCGGTATGTCACTTGTCGGGCATCTCTATCGAGAGGCCTTATAAATCCGATACGGTTGGACAGTGTCACCGCTGCCAACTTTACGGTCACGCCCAACGCAACTGCTACGCGACCCCTAGATGCGTCAAGTGTCTGGGTGAGCACGCAACTGCTGACTGTCCCCGTCCAAAAGACCGCAATCTGTGCACAGAACCTCCCAGCTGTGTGCTATGCGGACAATCAGGTCACCCCGCCAATTACCGCGGCTGCCCCAAAGCCCCAAAATCCTCTTCTCCCAAGTTGACCAAGCGTGCGAACGCTCGTCAACAAAGGGAAAGCCCCTCTGTTAAGATTCCCTCTTCAGAGATGCCCGAGCGTCTCAGCCCTCAGAGGCCCTCCCCATGGAACTCGCTGAATCATCAGAGAGCGTTCCCTGCATTGAGGCCCTCCCAATCTCTGCCCATGCCAGCGCTGATGGATTCGCCAGTCCCCGCGCCGAACCTAGCCTCCGCGACCACGCCCCCCCTACCTAAGGTCGCCCCCGCCGCTCCTAAAGCCGCCACCGCCGCTCCTAAGGCCGCCCTCGCCCCATCTAAGGCCGCCCCCGCCGTTTCAACCGCGCCCTCAGCCTCCCGCGTACCTGCATCTCTCCCTACCGAGAGGATAGGCGAAGTCATCAACCTCGCCTACCAAATTTACCGCAACCCCGCTGCTGAAGCTATGGCTAGGGATATACTCGCGTGTAAAGCAAATATTAGCGACATCCTTAAGGTGTTCAAAGCGTATCCGGAGATTACGCAAGCCCTAGATAAACTTTACCCTTGCTAATCCAATGGATAAGGAAAGGCCGTGTACTAATAAACCCCGATCCCTTAAGTTAGGATTCTTTAGCGCCAATGGCATTACTAACCAACGTGATGAGATCGCCAATTTCCTCCGCGACCATCAACTTGATATCCTTCTCATACAGGAGACCTTTCTTAAGCCCCATCATCGTGACCCGAATATTGCCAACTACCGTATAGTTCGCAATGATAGGTCTCGTTGTCACAAGGGCGGTACCCTAATATACTATAGAAAGGCTCTGTACTGCATTCCTATGGACCCTCCTCCCCTCGCTCGCCTCGAGGTCTCTGTCTGCCGGCTCGGCATGACCGGTCATCAGCCGTTAACTATTATATCAGCATACGTCCCTCCATCACCATCGGAGGATGATCCTATCCTCCTCAAGGATGACCTTTCTGCTCTTCTTGGCCTGGGTGACTCCGTCTTACTGGCGGGCGATCTCAATGCCAAACATCCCTCCTGGAATAGTAACAGGACCTCTTCCAGAGGTAGGATCGTGTTTAACCTCTGTTCTCAACTGAACTTCGACGTCATCGCCCCGATGACTCCCACTCATTTCCCCCACGATCCCAACCATCTTCCCGACATCCTCGATATAGCGCTGCTCAAGAATGTGAACCTCCGTTTGCAATCTATAGAGACGCTACACGAGCTTAATTCCGACCATCGTCCAGTGATATTAGAACTAGCTCCCCGTTCAGGTCCCTCTGACCCTAGCCAGCCCCCTCCGACCCAAATTATTACCGACTGGAGGAAAGTAAGCGAAAGCCTACAATCCACCACGTCGCCTCACTTGGACGCTATCCCCGACCACTTGGTGACAGTCGCGGACACGACGGGCGCGATCGACTCGTTCACAAATCATGTACAATCCGTCTTGAACGATCGTTCAAGGGAGGTTCCGGCGATGAGCGATCATCGCTGGAAACTGCCTGACGATGTGCGTGATCTGTTGACCGAGAAGAACGCGGCCGTCCGTGCGTACAGTGCCTTCCCCTGCGATGCGAACAAGGCTCACTTGCGCTCTTTACAGCGTGCTGTAAAGAAACGCATCGAGGAGCTGCGCTCCAGCCGCTGGGACAAGACACTTAGCGAACTCGAGCCCACCCACCTAGCCTTCTGGGAACTCCAGAGGAAGCTCCGTTCTTCTAACGAGGCCTCCATGCCCCCTCTCATTCGTTCCGACAGTAGCGTCGCCTTCGACAACGATGAAAAGGCTGAATGTCTAGCCGACAGCCTAGAGTCTCAATGCACCCCCAGCTCTCAACCAGTAGACGAAGCTCACCTTTCTGAGGTCGACGCCGAAGTCGAACGTAGAGCCTCTCTCCCACCCGTTGAAGACCCTGATTATCCTCTGCCTCCTGTCACTCCCGACGAAGTGCACGATATTATCAAGAGGCTCAAACCCCGGAAAGCCCCCGGCTCTGACGGTATCACCAATAAGGTGTTCAAACTCCTCCCCGCCCATCTCATAATGCTAATGACCGCCATCTTCAATGGCGCTCTAAGCAACAACATTTTTCCTCAGGCATGGAAAGAGGCCACCGTTATCGGCATTCCGAAACCAGGCAAACCCAAGTCTGATCCCACCAGTTACCGTCCCATTAGTCTACTCAATGTTCTAGGCAAAATCTACGAGAGGCTTATTTATAAGCGACTCAAAGACTTTGCCGAAGCAAAGAGTCTCATTCCCGACGAGCAGTTTGGCTTTCGAACCGAACACAGCTGCGTCCAACAAGTCCACCGCATCGTCGAGCACATAAGCGCTGGTTTTCAGCGTGGCTTGATGACGGGTGCACTCTTCTTTGACATAGCGAAAGCATTCGACAAAGTCTGGCACAACGGCTTACTATACAAGCTTTACCAACTCGGAGTGCCAGATCGTCTCGTGCTCATCTTGCGTGACTTTTTGTCGAATCGCACCTTTCGCTATCGCATCGAGGGTGCGCTCTCTTCACCCCACCCGATACGCGCTGGCGTCCCTCAGGGCTCCGTAGTATCCCCCCTCATTTTCACGCTGTTCACCAGCGACATCCCCAAAGATAAAAAGGCTCAGTTGGCTCTATTCGCTGACGACACGGCCATCTATTACTCGGGTCGTAACCCAGACTGCATAGCTCGTACCCTCCAATCCGCGGCAAAAGCCTTAGGCGCTTATTTCCGGAAATGGAGAATCGAGGTAAACCCCATCAAGAGTCAGGCAGTACTCTTTTCCAAACCGCGTTCGTCCCCCTCTCTGCCCAGTCCGATAACCATGTTCGGTAAGCCTATCCCTTGGGAGAAGCAAGCCAAATACCTAGGTGTGATTCTGGACCACCATCTTACTTTCGGAGAGCACATAAAGACGGTGCGTTCGCGCGCCGCTTTCGCTCTCGGTAGGCTCTACTTCATGTTGAATGCACGCAGCAAATTGTCACTCAAGTGCAAATTGCGCATTTACACGGCGTGCATTCGTCCCATCATGACGTACGCCTGTGCTGTATTCGCACACGCGAAACCATACCGTCTCCATAGGATGCAGACCCTCCAAAACCGTTTCTTGCGAAGAATCACAGGAGCCCCTTTTTACCTTCGCAACGAGAACCTCCATCTCGATCTAAAAATACCTACCATCCAGCAGTTCATGAAACGCTCCGCCAAGCGCTTCTTCGACACTGCTGAGAAGCACTCTAACCCGTTAATCGTATCGGCCGCCCGGTACACTCCCTCCCGTATTAGTAAGACTCGACGACCGAGACATACTCTGACCGACCCTGACGATGCTATTACTCTCCTCCAGGAGAGCAATAAGGCCACCAGTACAGTTAAAAAACACAGACACAGACCGCCGTCATTCCGTCCTCGCCGCCGAGGCCCGCCGCGACGACCCCGTACGTCCCCTCCCCGACCCTTGCTCGTGCCAGCCCGCGCCGCTGAGCCTGTAGTTTTAAATTCGTCCCTAAATAATGGAAATCCGATCCAGCCTGTCCCTTTGCTGTCCTCTCCCAGCGACGCCCTAAGCCGAGGCTCGTACCCCACAGGGGGTGCCCTTAGCGTGTAGTCGCTTAGTTTGTAAGCTTTTATGCCCTGGCTGGAGGCCCTAAAAATAATAATTTTTAAGGCACCACAGGAAAGTCCGGTTAAGCAGCCGACCACCTCCTAGGTTGACCTGCGAGATGCCAATCCGAAAAAAAAAAAAAAAAAAAAAAAAAAAAAAAAAAAAAAAAAAATCAGTTGTCTTCGTATTCTTTCGATTGTGCTAGGAGACAGACATAAAACCTTCCCTGTGAAACGTTAAAGTGAAATATAATGAACATTATTTAAATCCACAATTACTGCATTTTAATTCACATCCATAACCTGATTTCCTATATGTATTTAAGAGGGGTTTGTGGCTATGTAAAATCCGTAAGGATTAATAGGTTATGGTTAAGCTACGCTTGCTGCGGTCAGTCCGTGGATGGGTAACCATACATTTTATAACGAGACTCCTCCATGTCTCGAAAAACACGTAATGCCGGCTGTCACCTTGGAACCTTGACCTTAGTTGGCACCTTTGGCACTCGTTATGGGTACTCAAAAGCCAGAAAGTCTGACAACTAGTCTTACCAAGCTGAATCGTGTTATCCAGTTATTGGGTTGTGAAGGTCAGACAGGCAGTCGTTCCATGTAAAATACTGGTCAGCTGCATCCAGTAAGACTGGAAGCCGACCCCAATATATTTGGGAAAAGGTTAGGCAGATGACTCCAATATTTAAGATGGTCTTCGGTTTAGTTACGTTTCTATGAATATAAACACATTAGAGGGATGAGATTTACTATAAGAAAAAATCCTCCATTTTTAAACCCTCTCACGACCATAAGCGTATGGGAGGTAAAGTAACCATTTTGATTGGATTTGGATGATCCATTAAGCGTCTAAAAACATGTTTTTAAATCAAAATACCAAAACCAGTAATAGGTTTTTAGATTTTTTATGGGACATAGATGTCCCTGTGGTCGTAAAAGGAAGCTTTTCGCCTAAACAACTTATCTTTAGTTTTTTAATAATTATACAATAGTTAGGACTTTTACAAAAATAAATCGCATGTTTTATTATACTTATATTTATTTATTAATGAAATATAATGCTTAATATTATATAAAAAATAAAATAGTTATACTTTAGTGGCTATGGTGCTCAGCGAAACAATTTCTTTCATTAGTGTAGCATAGGTGAACTTTACATAGGTATAATACAAGAATTGTTTGTATGATTTTCTTTTTTGACCTTGGCACAATTTACACACCGCTTTCTGATGCTGACCTTTCCCATGGGATGCATAGGTAATTGTCGCTTTACAGATTTTCGTACTGCACTAGTTTTTAAAGTGGGAACGTCTCGTCTCCTGGTGGTAAAACCATTTATCAAACTTCGAGCTACGACTTGTCTGAATTGTAAGCTGGTCAACAAACTTCCTTCCATTTCTTTTTCAATATAAAGCTTCGTGTATATAGTATAAGCATTGTTGACAGATATATCAAACAAATCAAAAAACAGTCGAAGATAATACTTGATTTTTGATCTCCGATCTAGTTCATAGCATACCTTACGTTGATCCATAAGGTCAACTCCACCCATATTTTTATTGTAATGTGAGACAATCCTAGGGCATGTTACTTCAATTTTGTCTGCTGAACCAGCTTGACGGCGTTTTACAGTGTCTGTTTCTAAAGGTGGAAGAAAGTTGGTCAGCAAATGTACTGCTTTGTTGTCCATCCATTTGACGTAACTTATTCCTTGGAAGCTAGTGACGTAAATATCTCCGCGCTTCATTTTTTTGTCAACAGGTGCAGTTTTTGGAAGGTTCTTTCGGTTAGTTCGAACAGTCCCACATGCTTTGGTATTCTGGTCAATCAATTTATATTGTAACAATGGTGAATTAAAGAAATTGTCAATATAAATTTCACATCCCAAACCCTTCAGCTTATGCGTGAGCTAAAGTACTACCGATTCACCAAGTCCATACTCAATACCAGTAGTCCGTTTGCCTGTATATAAATCAAATTCGAATAAGTAACCAGTGGCCGCATCGCATCGGCACCATAATTTGAAGCCCCATTTCACAGGCTTATTTTTTATAAATTGTTTCATTATATTGTGCCCTTTGAATTTTATCATGTGCTCATCGATAGATTGTTCTTTAGTGTTATTGAGAGCACTTTGGAATGATGTATTCAGATGTTGCATTACAGGTCTAATTTTGTATGCTCGGTCAAAATTGGGGCTAGTAGGGTCGCGTAATTCTTCATTGTTGCAAAAATGTAGGTTCCTGCGTATTTCTTCAAATCGAGCCCTAGGCATAACATTCGATATAAAAGGTACCGCCATGTCTGGTTCTGTAGACCAGTAATCTCTCAACGATGGCAAAATATGATAACCCATAACTAAGTTCATACCGAGAAATGCTTTCATTTCATCACTTTGAACAGAGAATACTCGTCCGTTTTGGTAAGCGTACCGTACTGATTCTGATACTATCACTTGAACTAAAATGTCTAATTTCGTTGTTGAAAGAAATATTTCAAAAGGTGTCAACATATCGCCTTCGGTATCTTGACATATTTGCACCTTTCCGAATTCATATTCCACATAAGGAAAAACATTCGGAACGTATATTCTCTGGCTCCACTTGAAAACAGGTTGATTATTGCTAAGTGATGCAGTGGCAGGTTCTTCGGCAGAAGTCGAAGGCCTTCTTGATTCTTGACGTTGAGGTGTCGTGTCTTCAATCTCGACATCAAATACGCTTTGGTCATCATCTTGTGTCCTTTGGTCTTCTTCGTCGAGCAGTAAATCGTCTTCATCATCACTATTATCACCCATCAAAATTTGTCGGATTTCATTTTCCCTAAGTTTGAAAACTCCACGTCCCCTACGAAACATAATCTGCAACAATAAAAATAAATAAACGGGGGTAATGGTAAAAAATCATGACTGCAATATGTAAACAAAAACTGACCTTCACGGTCCACAGGGACACTGGTGTCCCTTTATGTTTTCAATGACTTATCTAAGTACTTAGCAGGAATAACGGTTTTATAACTGTACACAATGAAACTATACTTACCATAAAACAAATATTTCACGATATATATAATGTTGAAAAATACTTTTACACCTCAAAACACTTTTGCAAAATATTAGAATTTCGCGCGAACTAAACTGTCAATTTCCAGTCGTCATAAACAACGAATGACGGACCGGATCTTGTGTTGCCATAGCTAAAAAATGAAAGGATACATTAGGAAATATTAAAAGTACAATGACACCCACCGCACCGGTATCTCAGTTATTCACTTCTTTTATTTTTTTTTGTGTTTGGGACACCGGTGTCCCCGTGGTCGTCAAAGGGAAGAGAGGATGCTCCAACCAGACGGGTATTGAGTCTGCACGCGTAGCATGACCACCCTATGTCTACGGAAGAATATATATATTGACAGCAAGAATAGACAAGTCAGTACAGTTTGTCTATTCTTCCTGTCAATATGTTTATTCTTCCGTAGACATATCGTGGTCATGCTACGCGTGCTGGTGGGCTAGTGCCTAAAAGGACCGCGAAAGGGTGAAGCATCTCAGGTCGGGGGGTGAATGACTCAGTGTCAGGACCGGGTAGCACTGCCCGGCTTAGAGTCTCATTTGAGTGTTTATTGCTCAGTCAGTACAGTTCAAAATAAGCGCTAGATTCCGATAAACAAATGTCATTACCAAAAGCGTTAGATTGTAATGCTATTTTTAAATAAAGACAACAGTGTGATCAATAATAGTTGTTTAAATAAGGTTATAATAATAATAATAGTTTAAGATAGATGCATATTTCAATGGCTAGAGTACTTATATTATGTAGACAGCTGTGTGTATAGGCAGCTGACGTGTACTGAAAATACATTAACTTGAAAGTAATTTCTTTTTACAAAGAAATTACTGTTCTCGTGTTAAAAATCGTGCAAAACAATGAAAAATATATTGTAAGCAGATTTTGACCCATTGTGATAAAATTCATACTCATTTTGAGAAGTGCACATTTTGCGAAATGCATTTTGCGTCAAGTGCACATCTTGCAAAGTGCACATTCTGCGTCAACCCGCTTTAGATACGTAACCATATTGACATACATGGAAGTAGAGTCAAAACTCACAACTCTGGGTCGGTCTCATGCATCACAAAGAACATTCGGCTGTTCCAAACATCACCTCTTCTGCCTTTGATTGGTAGAGGGATGTCAAAGTCAAAGTCAAATCATTTATTTCAATTAGACCATTATAAGGCACTTTTGAACGTCAAATGAGAAAAAAAAATGATTCTTGGTGCCCATTCCAAAAGGTAGTTTTGTATGGAGAAGAATGGCCAAGAAACTCCATTCACTCCAGATGAATAAGATGGAGACAAAATACTTAGTATCAGAAAAAAAACCGGACAAGTGCGAGTCCGACTCGCCCACCGAGGGTTCCGTACATATTTGTAGGTACATATCCATACTTCTATAGTAATCCATATTTTAATCTATTTAATATTATACATTCGTTTTTTGCGACATTAACGGCCGTATCTTTTACGTTAATATAGAGGGTTGATTTTTTTACAGCATCAAGGGACCGTAGACTTGAGTATATGGTTTTAATTTCAACTCGATACCTTCACGCATTCCCGAGATAAAGGGTCTTGACAGACAGACAGACAGACGGACAACAAAGTGATCCTATAAGGGTTCCGTTTTTTCCTTTTGAGTACGGAACCCTAAGAACAAACGAAAATGGTTTATTGTGCACACATTAAATCGACCGGCAGCGTTTTTAGTTTTCATTTTCATACCTCACCTACACTCCCGTTAATTGATTTTCCATCCAAGCGAATTTTAGTTAAATATTCTGAACATTGAATATATAAAAACATTCCCCGTTTCCCAGCAAATTACGAAGGCTGTAACCGGAGGATGTAAAAAAATACAAAATTATTTAAACTAATTTATTTTATAATTATTACAATATTACTTAAAGGCTAAAAATAGTCTACAGTTGACCGATGCTGTGTCAAAAGTGAACGATTCACACGGTCCCGATGTCCGGTGTCGAGCTACATCACGTTGTGCTGCATCGGCGCTTCGTACCTGTGGCTGTTGTATCTATGTGGTAACGCGGTGAATGCTTGTCAGCAGTTTACGTGTTATGCAGCTATGTAACACCTCCCCCCAAGGATTAGCAACTATTTCGAAATCTGGTGTGAGAGAGATGATGAAATATTGCTGTGCTCAACTCTTATCCCGCTGGGGTTGGTTCTGTTGGAATCCTGGATTTCAGCATAATTTCCTGAAGGTGTGACGTCATTCATTTCAGTTGATTGATTTTCATGAAGACGTTTGACTCGTCGTCGGCGGTACATCACGGTGATAACGAGTGCACTTGCACCGGATAGCATTAGGTAGATTGGAATCGTCGTATGATAGAGACTTGTATCAATTGCTTCTTCGAGTTTGATTGGAGTCTGCAACATGATTTTCGTATTTGCAGAGTGCAGGTTTTCTAAGTTAGCAGAGTTTAGAATGATTGGTGTTTCCTTTGATGCTTCTGAATCTTCGAAATACGTAGGCAATTGTATAATTTCCAAAGCGAATCCTTTAATGTGATTGTTAGAGTTCGCTATAGTGAATTCAGGTGTCTTAATGTGGCAGTTGTATGGGATGATAGCCAGATAACTTCCTTTAAGGGTTTTGTATGTTTCTTGTCTGCATGATATCTTCACTTTAGTTGGGTATGGAAAACTTATGGTGTAATGTTTCTCGTCGAGTTGCTCCATGGCTTCTTTCTTCAAGGCGATTGATGATAGCTTGCAAGATTATAGAAGTTCCTGGTGGGAGATCAAGTGCTGGATGCAATCCGAGTCATCTTGAGTCTTGTACTTTGATTTTGCTTCGCAGAGGTACAGGGAATCTACCTTCGGGCATTTAGCCTCCAGAATCTTGATCTTGGAATCTTGTCCAGAAATCGCAATAAAAGGTGAGTTGGTTAAAAGGATTTTGTTATGTTTGTTAGGGACAAGGGACAGTTTATAGAGGTTATAGATTGGAGGGAAGGCAATCGGTGCCTTAAATACTAAAACTATTTGATTATCTAAATATAAATATCCTAGCTTAATTACGTCATAATAGTTTCTTAATTCTATGTTAAGGATTTCACTATTTGAATATAAAATCCTTAGTTTATCTAACATATGTCTTATCTCTACTAAACTAACTACTGTATGCGGTGTGCTTAATGCACGTATAACAGCTAATGTGTACTCTAGTTTCTGGAGTTCTTCAAATAAATTATCTATGTTATCGCTAAGGATATTTAGATATTGAGTCATATGGGCGTAGTGAATAAAATCGAAGTCTGCCGTGCTATTAATTATGCGATTAAGGACATTGCCAATTCTTTCTTGATTTTTAGTTATGTTAGTTAATAAGTTGGCATTACGTAAAACCCAAGTTTGAGATAGACTGAGATGCTGATTGATTTGGGACTCTATTTTATGTTCGTTTTCCTGAAGGATTTTTATAGCGTTATTATACTTGATTGCATCAGTTTGATCTAAGTTACCGGATATGCTCTTAATAACGGAACCGAGTCCATCAATAAGTCCTCTTTTATGTCGAGTATGTTCAAATGATTTTAGCTGTGTGGATATTTTAGTTAACTTAGATGTTAGATAATTTAAATGCGGTTCAAATAGTAGGGATGTCTTATTATTTAGTTTAGGTCTAAAATCAGATAGTTGCTTGCTAACAACATCTATTTGAGATTGTATGCCATCGAGATTAACGTAATTAAGAAACGAATGATAGTGGGAAACGATACACGTCGTTCCGTTCATCGTAAATTAAACGGAAGAATACCAGGGCCGTTTCCTAAGGAATCAATCGTTACTTTTTGTCCTTGAGTCATTCGGAGTAGTAGCAGCAGTAACATCCTGTAACAATGTAGAATCCTTAGGGCTACGTTTTACCCGTGACTTCGCAACTGAACCACGTTTCTTTCTAGTGTAGATGTGAATGGGAAGATCGGCTAAGACTGTATCTTGAGAAAAACGCGGGGCTAATTTTTGTCTGTTAGCAAGAGGATTACGGACAAATACTTGTTGGTCAGGGCTATATTCTTTTTCAGGCTCGCGAAATTCGGTCCTATGGTGAAGAGAAGTTTCGTTTATTATTTCATAGACTTGAGTTAGACGCTTTTTATGATCTTGTAGGTATTGTTGTAATAAATGTTCGGATAAGTTTAAATCTAAGGTGTCGCGAGGATCGAAATGTCCCGTGATTAAGTCTATAGGTCTGCATTTAGTGAAGCTGTGAATAGAGCTATTATAACCTAAGACTGCGTAGGGCATAAGATTTATAGCAGGTTCATTATGTTTTTCTAATTTCAGGATTCTAAGATGTTCGAGAATGGTAGAGTGAAAGCGCTCTACTATACCGTTATCGTTAGGAGTGTGTGCGAGTATCTTATGATGCTGTATTTTATGGAGACGGGTAAATTCTGAGAATAGTGCGTTAGTGAATTCAGGTCCTTGGTCCGTTATTATAGTGTAGGGAACGCCATGATGGGTGCAAAACGTCAGAAGAGCTTGAACGACACTTAACGCTGTACCATCTCTGAGATGATATGCTTGCGCATATTTTGAGAAAGCGTCAACTAGCGTAAGGAATTTCTCATTTTGGGCTGTAAAATGGTCTAGATGTATTGTTTCAAAGGGTTTAGTTGGAGGTGGAACTATGGAAAATCTTTGTTTAATCGGGTTTCGGTCGTATTTTGCTTGACCGCAAATATTACATTCGTTAATATATTTTGATATGCTTTCTTTCATCTTAGGCCAATAGTAACGGTGGGCGGTAGTAACATTCAGTAATACCTCGGTGATTGGTTTTTCCTTCATGGTAATTACGAATTATTTCTTGTTGTCTTAAGTAGTCTTTAACGTTCTCTGCTTCTTTTTTTTGTTAGGACCATATTCAAGGCGGAACTTTTAAATTTGTCTTGGATTATAGGAATTATTTTGTACATGGCTAAAGGAGGGTGGATAAGAATTCCTGTTTTCACTTTTTAGAGGTTTACATATTCTTTTACAGGGCTAATTACATCTTCCTCCAGGTTGGAATCTGATAGTTGTATAGTAGTTTTAGTGTGGGTTTCAAACGGTTTAGATACAGTTGGGCGTTTTTTGATATCTCCTACGACTACAAAAGATATTTGGCGATGGAACTTATTTAAGGGTTCGTCAGATATAGGTGTACCTCTAATATGGGACTTTCAGCACTGGTCTGAGCTGTTACTGTTGTAGAACCTGTCATTGAAGGGGGTTTTTCAGATGTGTTAACTGCTATAGAATTTGCGTCTTCATTGTTTATTTCAATACGAGATAGGGCGTCTGCGTTCGTGTTCATTTTACCTGGTTTATAGATTGTGGTGAAATTATACTCGCTTAACTTTAATCTCCAGCGAGTAAGGCGTGAATTGGGTTCTTTTAAATTCATGACCCATTGTAAGGGCCTGTGATCTGTGATAATTTTGAATTTTCTGCCAAATAGGTAGGGACGGAAATATTTAGTTGCCCACACGATTGCTAACAATTCTTTTTCAATTGTGCTGTAATTAATTTCACTAGTATTTAATGTGCGAGACGCGTAGGCAATAGGTTTATCGCTACCTATCTTTCCCTGTGAGAGAACGGCACCAATGGCGAGATTAGATGCGTCAGTAGTCAATATAAAGTCTTTAGAAAAGTCTGGGAACTGTAAAATCGGGTCGTTAATTAAAAGGGTTTTGCACTTCTCAAAACAGCTGATATATATTGCGTCAGTTATAACAATCTTTGAACCTTTCTTAAGACATTGCGTCATGGATTTCGTTATACGAGCGAAATCAAGAATGAATTTTCTGTGGAAACAAGCCTAGAAATCGTTTAATTTCAGTTGGTGTTTTGGGCAGTGGAAATTTCTGGATGGCAATGATTTTATCCGGGTTAGGTTTAATACCGTCTTTACTTATGATATTGTGTCCTAGATATGCGGTCTCAAATTTTAAAAAATCAGATTTGTTCATTTGAATTTTAAAATTGGATTTGTGAGTCTCTGAAACACCTTTTCTAAATTTATCATATGTTCTTGAAGGGAAACTGAAAACACGATGATATGGTCAAGATATACTAAGCACACAACATTTTGGAGGTCCCGTAAGACATTGTCCATCACCCGTTGAAAGGTTGAAGGGGAATTCTTTAAACCCATCGGCATGCGAAGAAATTCAAAGTGTCCGTGCTCGACAGTAAACGCAGTTTTGTGAATATCATCAGGATTCATTTCTACCTGATGAAAGCCACTTGCAAGGCCAAGGGTGGTGAAATAACGGCAGTTACCTAGCCTGTCAAGGACGTCCGAAATGTTGGGTATGGGGTAACGGTCATCAATAGGTTTTTCATTTAATTTTCTGAAGTCTATAACCAAACGCCATTTGGTTTCTCCGCTAGCGTCGGTTTTTTTGGGAACAACCCAGATGGGGGAGCTCCACGCAGACTGTGAGGGACGTATAATATTTTGTTCTAACATTTTAGAGATTTGATCCTGAACTTCTAAGAAACTGAACTTCCTGAACTTCTTCTTCTTCTTCTTCTTCTTCTTCTTCTTCTTCTTCTTCTTCTTCTTTCTCCTTCTTCTGATATCGATAACTTTTTGTGTATATTGGTAATTCATCTCTAGTACGAATGGAATGTTTTACTTGATTTGTGAAAGACAATGGCTCGTCATCCATATAAAATACATCGGCGTATTGAGAGCATAGTGTTTCTAAATTAGCTTTTTCTTCAGGGTTTAGATGGTTTGTACGTAGACGAGATAAAACCTTTTTTACGCGGTCAGACTGTTGTTCGGTGCGCGTGCACTGAACATTAAACAACTCTGCACTAACGGGGCGATCCATAGAAAAGACTACGTCATGACATGACGTATTCGTTACTTCTATTATACCTCTGCTTTTACTAACCGTTGTTACGTAATCACCTATTAAACAGTTAGAAAGGCATTGTTAAGGAATTAAAACGTCACCGTCCTTACAGTTTAAGGGTACTTTAATTAATTTAGATGAATTAGCCGGTATTATATCTTCATTTATGTTATTATTGCGAGAGTCGTACATTAATAAAGGATCACTAGAATTGCGAGTGACTAACAGTCTATTTTTAAGGTCTATTTTAAATTGCAATTTTTCTAACAAGTCATAGCCAATCAATCCATCGAAAAAGGTATGAAACGCGTAAACGAAAACAGTTATATCACCTGGTTCATTAAATCCTGAAAACACGGTAAAGTAATAGAATAATCAATTCTAGTGGTGGCATGGATGTTCGTCACTTCAAAAGGATCATAATTACATGGTATAAGAGATAAAAACTTTTGAACAACTGCGGGGCTAACAAAATACATGTTTGCACCTGTATCAATTAGTAATTTAAGCGGAGGGTTTGAGATTTGAATATATGGTAGTTGCCTTTGTGATTGCAAATTAATTTATATTTTGACTTGTCTGATATGGGTGCCTTCTGAAAATCCTCCTTTTCAGGTGACTGAACATCTTTTACTTCTTTTATAACATATGAATCCGTAAATTGCGGTTGTTCATATTCACTCGGATAAACATAGTTATTATAGTCAAAGTATTCATGGGGGTAATATTCAACATTATTAAAATAATCATTATAATATTCATACTGCAATTGGTCATTAAAATCATTATAATTAAATTCACGAACTCTAAAATAATTTGAAGGTGGTGGATTGGCGGCCCTGGACCAGTCATGAGGTGCACGTGGCGCGAATGGTCTTGCCACGTAATGACTTACGCCACTCATCGGTTGTGGAGTGCTACTGGTAGTTGGTTTAGGCGTTTTAGATTCTTGAGCCTGGGGTCTATTTTCGGGCACAGGTGAACCAAAGATTTGCTGCGTACGTGTGGGACCGCGATACTGAGGAGGCTGATTCCTCCATATTGGAACAGGCTGCTGAACCTGATGCGTAAACGGTCGCGACGGTCCTGGCATGTTAAAAGGCCTGGGTGGTAAGTTAAACGAGCGCGGCGCGGTTGGTGCAGCGAAAAAAGGTGGCTTAAAACCATAAAAAGGTTTAGAACTAACCTGATGCTGAGGCTGCGGCTTCTTTTCAGGACCATGATCGTTGCGTTGCTGCAAATATAACGTATTGATTTCCTCATGCACGAACTCTAGCGCTTTTTCAATTGTATCAGGCCGCATGCACCGAATGCGAGAACCCAGCGGGTCACGTAAGCCACGTAAGTATGATTGTTATGTGAGTTTTTTATATAACGTGCGTTTCGATTCGATGGTACTCGCTATCGTTTCATGCAAACTGATATAGGTCATAATGGTGCTAAAAAGATTTTGACACTGTTCATAAAATTCCTGTGGGGTTGCAGATCCTTGTTTTAGAAGCGCCAAGTCATTATACAATGACGTCTCGTCACGTTGATCGGCGAAATTATTTACTAAAGCGCTCCTAATTCCCTCCCAAGTTTCTGGGATACCGTTCGAATTAATAGTACGCGATGCGGGTCCTACAATCCTATTTAAATCCCATTAAGTAATGCCAAATTAGTTAACTGATATTCCGGCCCATTTCTTATAAACTGTTGTACTAGTTGATCACATAATTTTATGAATCGAGTTAATACGTTCGAGTTTCCGTCAAACTCTGGAACCAATCGTAGGGCCTTGTAAACTTGATCCACTGAGCCAGCCTTATTCGATATAAATGAACTACTACTATCCTCCTGAACTGCTTCTAAATTTCTATTAGCGTAGTACTAATTCTACTATTAATACTATCTAACCTAGGTGACCGAGATTGCCGTGGATGGAAAATCTTGGATAATTAAAGGAAATACTAAAAGTAAAAAGGAAGCGACTCTAGAGCGATTCTAAAGTACTTACTTGAATTAATCCTGTACCTCTACCGTATCGATGTCTGGATACTCATCTGGACTGCAGCTCTTGTAGGTTCTGGATACTCTTCTGGTGCCCGACAGCCACCCGGGTGACTCGCGATTTTTAGCAATTTTACTCTCGCGAACCGGCTCGCGAGTATTCTACCGACTGCGCAAAAATACAAAATTATTTAAACTAATTTATTTTATAATTATTACAATATTACTTAAAGGCTAAAAATAGTCTACAGTTGACCGATGCTGTGTCAAAAGTGAACGATTCACACGGTCCCGATGTCCGGTGTCGAGCTACATCACGTTGTGCTGCATCGGCGCTTCGTGTGGCTGTTGTATCTATGTGGTAACGCGGTGAATGCTTGTCAGCAGTTTACGTGTTATGCAGCTATGTAACAAGCATGCAAAACTCACTCGAAAGTAAACTAAAACATACATTGATAGCGCCAGAAAGTTCGATAAATCATCGAAAATATACCAGCTGTTTGAGCACTGTAATTTAGCCACTTAATAACTGGATGTAACCAGTTTCAACCGCTTCGTTCCAGTATAAAATGATTCAGTACGATAGTCTCGGCTTCTGCCAAATCCACTTACTGAAAGCACTTAGTTGGGACTTTTTCTACTCTGTGGCAAAAGGAGTTATAAGTTAGGCTTTTGGGTTTAATAGATATGGGTTTTTGATTTAAAAGTTGTCAGTAACTTAAATATTTGACGTTTTTGTTTAAGAAATAGTAAATCATATTTGTAACTAGCTTTTGCCCGCGACTTCGTCCGCGTGAATGTCGGTTATCTATTGCGGATGCAGATGAAGCAAAGTCGCGGATTAAAAAGTAGCCTATGTCCTTCCCCAGGGTTCAAACTATTTTCATATCAAATTTCATCAAAATCGGTTCAGCCGTTTCATCGTGAAAGCGTAACTGTCAGAGTTACTTTCCCATTTATAATATTAACTATGGGTTATTATCATTGCACCGAATTTAATTTTAAGTGCGTTCATGTTTTTTAAATTTTTAGTCTCTATTACTTTTTAAGTTTTGTAACTATTTGTTAGTAGCTTTGATCAATAAAAAAATGTATTTCGTATTATTTTATGCTTGAGCATCGCCGCCCCTATAGGCATTTTGGGGATTAAACTACACTAAGGGTTACACATCTAGGTGTGTGTGGGGTTTTTCAGTCTAACCGAATGCAGATGAATACCAGTGTTTAACATGGATCGACTGCCTAACTGACCTCCACAACTGGGCAACACGATACCCAATTGGGATGGATCAGCAAAATACCAACTGGAGGCGTTGGAAGTCATTGATAGACGTGCCAAGAGGCTCATTAACAACGACTCCCTGGTTAGGGCTAAGCTCCAGAGCCTTGAACGTCGCCGCACCGTTGCTAGCCTATCGGTCTTTTATCGGGTACATTTCGGAGAGTGTGCTTTGGAATTGCACAATTTAATTCCCCCATCCCCATTCCATCATCGGACGAGCAGAGATTCGGCGAAGTGTCACCGCTTCATGGTTGAAGTTCCACGGTCTCGAACCTAGCGCTTTGACTCCACATTTATTGTGCGAACTGCCAGACTGTGGAATTCGCTGCCCGCCTCTCTGTTCCCTGATAAGTATAATCTGGGTGTCTTCAAGGCACCAGTGAACCGGTTCATCCTAAGCAAGCGTGTTTCAACTTAGGCCGCATTATCACTTAAGATTAGGTGAATTGCGGTCAAACGCAAGCCTATTTGATAATAATACAAAAAAATACCCCTTGGCTAAACTAGTTGTCAGACTTTCTGGCTTCTGACTACCCATAACTACTGTTAAGGATCTACGTATCCACGAACCGACCGGTAAGTAAGTATAGATTAGCCATGGCCGATCGATCGGTGCAGTTTTGACGCGATAACGTGTTATAAATCGATGAACACCAGCTGCACGCACGAAAAAGTGTCACGTTCCGCCTAAGCCTGAGCGTGCAAGCGAGAGCGCTTATATGCTGGCCCGTAGGTTTGCACGCTGCACTGCACAGGTAAAAATAACCTTATTTAAAGCATACTGTCAGTCCTTTTATACATGCAGCCTATGGGTGAAGCATATGCAGAAGACTTTTAATGCCCTGCGTGTCCAACACAATAACGCTATACATCGCTTTACATCGTAAGCGAATAGCGTCCCTGATGCGGCGCTTGAGGGGCAGCCCCAACAGCTTCTTGCAAGTCATAGCGGAAAGAATGGCCACTTACGGTCCCCTCATGAAGTACTGGACGAAACAACATGTCAGGCGTTCCTAATTTAGTGTGTATGTGTGCGTGTATTATCATTATTATTATTGTATGTTTTATGAATGTTTTATAAATGTTATTCATTCAATTATGGATAGGTCATTTATATTTGACTTATGTGATGTATATTTTATCTGAAATAAATAATTTGAATTTAATTGAATTGGAACAAGCGATAGAGAGGCACGATGGGCCCAAGCAATAAGCTCCGCCCACCTCGACGGAAGCCATTATTTGCTTATGTTAAAGAAACATAATGGCTAACATTAGCCATTATGTTTCTTTATGACGTTATCACGTAAAACTATCGTCCGTAAACCGACTTTACATGCAACCAATTTTTTTTACTTAACGAGGAGTTCCTCCTTTTTCGTATGGTATAAGTCCATCAAAACATCCTAAAACGGCGGAGGGTCAGTCCACCAAATCAATAGAAACTTATATCACTAAAGAACGGACTTTTTTCAAACAGTGTGGCGAAAAGACTAATCGCATGACTTAACGCGAGTACAGATTAATGTAGCCGCGTAAGTTTCCTTTTATTTAAATTCGAAAGCTTCTGAAAATAAGTGTTTTTATTACCATTCGCAAATAGGCCAGTATTAAGTTCTCTTCTTTTATCTAAACTGCTTGCGTTATAACTTTTGTACTTAAATTATTAAAATGCAAAGATGAGGTGCCTTTTGGTTTTAAGTTTTTGTAGCTGTAAGTCTTCCATGCATAGATAAATAAATAAATAAATAAATAAATAAATGGCTAGTGTCTTGTTAGTTGATGATTCTGTTTCCATTTGTATTAAGTTCCATGAAGTGAAGTTATGGGAAACAGTGATGAAATGAGAGAATTTATTAAACAAATCTACATCCTTAAGGCGCTAACAAACGACTTTTACAGATTTTAAACTGACAATCACGTCAAAATGTGTAGTGTAAATCATTTGAAAAAAATATATGTTAAACTAGAACATTCTCTTAATCATTTAGTATATGAATATTTTTGATTAAGTTGTTAAATAGTTTAATGAAATCGTGAAGTTGTGTCTGACGCGGACAACACATTGATAATCAAACAAACTCTACTAGGAATATTTAAACGAAACTTTTACTATCTTACAGACAATTTTATTATAGCTATCATTCAGTATACGCCTTTTTTTAAATTTTAAAATACTATCTTTTAACATAAGGAATAACTCTTTTTCTTTGAAAACTAAGACGACCCACTGACCAAATTCCCTGTCGTGATCCACACCACACTTATGAGATTACGGTACATAATTATTATACATGAACTTATCATTTACATAATACACATTTTTAGTTTTATTTGTTGTCAATTTGAGGCGGCGCGGGCGGCGGCGCGTCCGTGTCCCTTTGTTTGTCACAAACTCACAACCACAGAGTAATATAATATACCTCTCACAACGCCAGCGGCATAGACAAACAATGTGGAAACACATTGGCCGATAGTTGCAACATTAAAAAAATAAAAAAAAATACTTTATATTATTCACTTTTATTTATTTATTGTATTTAATAACTTATAATTAATAGTTATGTCGGGTTTACATATTACATATTTTTTACATAATGTTAGCTTGCATATTTTTGTTAGATCAGATATTTATTATTACAACTTTTTATTTATTTATTTACCTTAAGTCATGACTGTGGCCGCCCGTGGCATCTCTGCAAGGCCCTGTCAGAATACCAGCGCTGCGACATTTCATGTCGTAGCATTGTGCTGAGACAGGAGCCTTTTTGGTCTCGTACAGGTTTCATAAGGCTTTTTTTATGTTTTATTGTTTTATATAACCCTTTTTTATGTTGTGTTTACCTGTACGAGGTTACAAACAAACAATTTTTCTTTCTTTTCTTTCTTTTCTTATCTTTTAATTAATTTTTTCGACTAAACTTTGAGTTTTGGACGCAGCGCATACGATTCTCTGGTCGCTCAAGGACGCCGGCGTATATCGTCGCCTTAAATTGCGTCAGTCAGCGTCAAAATGTCATCTGCTGTAACACCGATGCTACCGTCTGCTGCCTGTGACAAAACGGACGGAAAACGATATTGTTTGTTTTATAACTAGCTGATGTCGGTTATGTGTTGGGTTTTAATTATCTGCGCGGAACCCTAACTTTTCTAAAATAAAAGTAAAGTTAAGTTACTCTCTGTGACATCAGCTATCTGCCAGTCAAAGTGCTGTCAAAATCAGTACAGCCGTTGTAGATATCAGCCGGAACAAACGGTTACACAGACAGACAGGCAAAAATATTGAAAATGGTTTATTTTTATATAACTACCGTACATACTTTCATATGCATTTAGTAAAAAGCTGTTATTTTAACTTTACAAACAGACACTTCAATTTTATTTATTTGTGTAGGAGATATACATAGATGTGGAAGAAGATATGGAATATAATGAATAATTGTTTTTATTAGGGTTCAATACCCAAAGAGTCTAAACGTAGTCCTATTGTTCTCACTTATCCGTCCGTCCGTCTGTTTGTCTCACTGTCATAGGACTGTATCGCATTTAAACCTTATAATAGTACTAATTTTAACCGTAAAAAAACTTTTTAACCGTATAATAGTAATAATTATGGAATACTCACGCACAAGACACTTGAAATTTACCATGTAATGGCTGTAATACAAAGCTTAAAACAAGAAAAAAATAAAAAAAATACAAGGACTTTAAAAACACCGAAATATCACGTTTCTTGCATGCTTCTTCCTTTTAAGAAAAGAGATTTTTCCGGTGTCGTTCGATCTTAATATTGTACCTATAATAGTATTGGTGATACAGAAATCACCATACAATGTGCACCAATGTACCCCTTTACTTGGGAGGTCGACTAGAACTTGGTCGGATTTTTTAACAATATCCTGAAGATAATTTGGTATTATAGCTGATACCTGTAAAAGCACGTAATCCCGGGTTAAGCCCTGTTACCCGTGGGGTGTCCGAGTTAGAATAGCACCCACCCACTTCATCTCGATGGTGTCGTAGAAGGCGATTAAGGGAAAATTCGGAAGTCGGGCAGCAGCGGCTTCCGTGTAATTAACAGCTTCGGTGCTATCCCCGAGACGCCTGTCAAGCGTGGGGAATATGGCAGACCCCCCTCTTTAGGGGAGGCCTTTGTTCAACAGTGGACGTCGTTCCAACTGATGATGATGACTAAAGCCCTACCACTTATCTGAGATCGTTCCTGAGGCAGCTGCCAGATAGGGGAGGGGTGATAGTTGACACAAGTAGACGTATCAGTGAGCTCTCGCATCACCACATCCCGCCCGCACCACATAGCTACTTCAGAACCAGTTTCAGTTAAGCGGTCCGAGCATAGTAATAATCTTATTGCTGCTGGTGTGTCGCTCCACAAAATCATTAACTGGATAAACTCTCCTGTTGATGACGGATCTGTCCACACTGTACAATGTCATTCAGTTTCCTTTGTGATTACAATACGGAAAGGAAGATTAACTTAGTGACACTATTAAAACTTTTCGCGACAAAAATTGATTATCTTTGGACTTATTCACTAAGTAGGATGGAGGCAGAAGATTAAATCTGAACCAATGAAAGCAGTTAAAATTGGTACACTGTCGTGAGTGTGACGTGACCGATGTATGGTTTTAAATTATTAATTTGCCGCGTTACTGACTGTGCCGGGCAGTTTGCTAACAGCACGCGTAGCATGACCACCCTATATCTACGGAAGAATAGACATACTGACAGCAAGAATATACAAGTCAGTACAGTTTGTCTATTCTTCCTGTCAGTATGTCTATTCTTCCGTCGACATAGCGTGGTCATGCTACGCGTGCAGGAGAGGATGGCGAGATATCGCGCGGTGAGCTGTGTCCGCCTCTACCACCGACTCGACGTGGACCCTTTGACGTGACCGCGACTGCTCTGCCAAAATCGAAACGACAGAATTTCATGATTTTTTAGGGTTCCCTACCTCAAAAGGAAAAAACGGAACCCTTATAGGATCACTTTGTTGTCCATCTGTCTGTCTGTCAAGATCCTTTATCTCAGGAATGCGTGAAGGTATCGAGTTGAAATTAAAACCATGTACTTAAGTCTACAATCCCTTGAAGCTGTGAAAAAAACAAACTTCTAAGTTAATGTTAAAATAATACCGCCGTTTATGTCGCAAAAAACGTATATTTCGACACTATTATGGGAATCAAAATGTATAGGGTACTTTTCGTTGACCTAGAACTTTGAAATTTGACAAGTAATATCGTCTTATACTACAAGTGCAGGGAAAAGTCTGAAAACTAAACATTTGTGTCTCAAAATATAGTCTTTATTTAAAATACGTAATCAATCATCCAGGTATGCGCGGTCATAATTGTATGGGTGACCACATCACGGAATTTGAACGGAACATGTAAATGCTTTATTTCGGATACTCAAATGATTTTGAGTTTAACAAAGTTTAAATATTTCATGACCTATCTTAACCTAGTACTTCTAAGCTCTCCTGCCATGCGTCTTGTTTGTTCCTGAAGCGAACTGAAACTCCATCCCCATAATATGGAACTTACGGTTTCGGACGGGAAACATTCAAACTTTTTGGTAGGAAATGATAAAAATAAGTTTCCTTCAGAGGGTCCCGAGTCATTACGGTAAAGCGAAGTTGTAATGAGAAATTGAGAATTGGGTGGAATCGGCAAACATTTTCAGAAATTGTTTCCAGGGAGGCTTACAGCTTTGTTTGAGATGAAAGTAATACCTTTAGCTGTGGTTTAAGATATTGGATTGGACCTGTTGTATGGTGGAAGAATATTAGTTAAGTATTGTATTGTAGATAAGCACACATCAGAGATAAAAGAAATGTGCTGCCAAATAGATAAAGAGTCGCAGTCAAATTACTTATATAAATTAGTCGTCATTTACGAGAAAAAATAATTACATCTACTTAGTTATCAATATACCGTAATATACAATACAAAACTTTGGTTACTAAAAAACATTAAGAGGAAACACAAGGGCCGTTTTTCCATACAAACTTCGTCCCCTGTTTCCTCCCTGGATAATGCCAGTAGATCAATTGTTTTTTTTTTAAATATCCATGGCTACTATTGGCATGTCCCTATGTTTTCCTTTTTCTCATAAATTTATTATTAAAAGAGATATGAATATTCAAAAACCTAAAAAATTGGCATGATTTTCCGCTGTGTTCAAACATTTTATATAAAAAATAGAAAACATAGGAACACGGCAAAAGCCTTTCTTTATTTTTTAATGAAAAAAGCAGTTAAATCGGTTAAGTTTTGGAGAAGAAATCAGTGGACTACGAATAATTGATTTTGTGTACTTTCAATAGGTATTTTCGGTCAAAGCTGCAGTTGTCTCTATCGCGCTCTGCGGTTCGTGTTCGGGCATCGCGCGACAGCAATAGATTTTACAAATACCTAATGTTCAATTCTCTAGCCCGTGGTATTTCCTCTTAAGTACAGTTTCTGAAAGAGTGAAGTAATGCCCAAAAGGCAGCATTGTTACGTTCAATCGCAATGATGCTTATTTGGATCAAGAATAGGCCAAATGCTGAAATAAGAAAAAAGGTTGAACAAAAAAAAAATGAAAATGAAAAATATTTTTAACAACTTATAACACATCATCAGTGCTTTTAGAAAGCACTTAAAACCTTATTGGCCAACAAACCGAAATCAATGAAGCAACTATAAAATTAAAATATTTTTTTTTAAGTCAGGATACCTTTGCAGTCGTACAAAGATATCACCACAGCAACGCAGTATTTACCGGAACATCCAACGCATCATGGTCTAGAAGTAGAAAATCATTAATTCCAATTAGTCAAGCTCAAATAAGGCATGGAGTCCAATGACTGTTCTTTGTCGAACACCTAAATTGGACAAGTCCTTAAACTGTGGTAGAATAGAATTTCTGTCTAAAATCCAACTAACAGGTTATCTGTCACACCGTACTGTAACAATCAGCACGAACAGGGGGGCTATTCTTGTAACTTTAAGGGGCGTTCGCATTCTTATCTCAGTATCCATCTGACAAAAATGCCTCTAATTTTTCTACATTCAGACAAGATACAAAAGAAATAAATAGAGTTGGTAATAGCGTGATTGCATCATCATCTGCCTAGCCTTTTCCCAACTATGGTGGGGACGGCTTCCAGTCTAACCGGATGCAGCTGAATACCAGTGTTTTACATGGAGCGACTGCCTATCAGACCTCCACAACCCAGTTACTGAGTAACACGATACTTCTTGGTAAGACTGGTTGTCGGATTTTCTAACTTCTGACTACCTAAAACGACTGTGAAAGATCTACAAGGGAACCGACCACTTTTCCGAATTTTTTTTGTTCGAATTTTATTTTATCGAAAACTATTGACCGACGTCTTTTTGGCTATATGCATTATTTGACATATTTTTAGAACATCGAACACCGAGATACAAAAAACTTTTTGCTATTGGCCGAAGCCTCCTTTGAACTTTTTTCATTTGCCAAACGATTTATTTGCCATATTTTCACCACTCTGAAATAACATTTATGTTGTGCTACAAAATTTTGTGACAGAAACGAATCGCTGTAAAACCAACTTCACGCAGTCTTGTCTGCCCTACCCCTAGTGTGTAATTTAAGCCCACGTAGGCGCGGAGGGGTGGGGCGGCCCGCGAGCTGAGGAGCAGGTGGATTGAAGGCCCGCCGCCGCGGCTGAGGCCGAAGCTGCGGTGGTGACGTTAAAACCATCTGTGACGATAAGCTCACGTGGGGCCGCCCAAACCCTGCAGCGCCGGAGCCATGACAGAAACAATGCTTGCTGCATGTTACATGCCTGCTTGCATGTAGCATGCTTGTTTGCACGCTGCTTGCTTACTTGCATGCTGCATGGTTGTTTGCATGCTGTATGCCTGCTTGCATGCTGCATGCCTGCTTGCATGCAGCATGCAAGAAGCAAGCAAGTATCCTTGTTTGTATGCTTCTCACTGGGACCACTTAAAACCACTATTGTTCATAATCAACGTGTTATGTTATATTAAGTGCCATTACATAATTTATTAAACAAAATAGTAAGTTTAACTAATCTGAAGTTAGTTCCTGTTGCCTTAATCTATAACCCTTCGTCTGTTTATCCAGTGTAATAATTACATTCGTTTTGAAAGCTCTTTCAAATATTTAATAGTGGTATAATGAATGTTCGGAAACATAATACTTCGAACAAATGTTATTTCGGCTAAGTGTAACTTCGGTGAAAAGATTTTCAACCAAATGAAACGTCGTCGGTGTAACGAAAAAAATCAAATTGATAAAAGGTCAACTGATACAGTGACAGACGTTATTTGATGAAGTAAAAAAAAAACGACACGATAATAGTTAAAAAGTTTTAGGTGAAATTAAAATCAGTCAAATATTTTTCGAACTTATGATATGTAACCGATCTACGAATGACCGCCGGGACCAACGCCTCTCGGTATGAAATGGATGGGCCATCCACGGACCGGTCGCGGCAAGCGTAGCTTAACCATCATGACCGGTCAACCCGTACGAAATCAAAGTCAAAGTCAAATCATTTATTTCAATTTGACCATTGTATGGCACTTTACGGCTTTTATTTACCTGGTTACTTATCCGTACTAATCCATCCTTAATGCGAAAGTAACTCTGTCTGTTACGCTTTCACGACAAAACGGCTTAACCGATTTTGATGAAATTTGGTATGAAGATAGCTTGAATCCTGGGGAAGGACATAGGCTACTTTTTATTCCGCGACTTCGTCTGCATCCGCGATAACCGACATTCACGCGGACGAAGTCGCTGGCAAAAGCTAGTAATATAAGTCTGAAATCGCCCACCCGCCTTGAGCAAGCATGGTAATCAATGCTCATGCCTTCTCTGTATGAGAAGGAGTCTTTACCCTGCAGTGGGACAATAATAGGCTCGTATTTTTTTTTACTATAACATTTACGTAACAGCTATTTCCATCTGTACCGGTACCTACTCACAATTTACTACCAAAGACGTCCAAATACACCGCTTAAACCTACCCCAGAGAAACAACGAGAAATGGTTATTACACAACGGTGTGACAAACTTAACGGTAATTGTTCGAATTAATGGCAATCGGTTGCAATCAATTTGTGGTTTAGTTGAACGACAAAGCGAGTACCGAGTCGTGTAGTGATTAATTTCACATCGTTTGTAGCTTGCACTGGAAAATGTACTGGGAATTCGCAATTTTGTTTGCTGTGGGTTGAAGAGGATCTATACGTGTCTACGTGGCGTGTTGACGTGCGTTGAACTACCAAAATAGAACGCTCAGGAATACCAATTTTATTGTTAAATGGTACCCATAAGGTCGTCTTGATATAAAACTGCGCACCCAGGTAGGCCGCAGCTAACACAACTTAGCAAAAAAGGGATTATAGATCCCACCGACACCCAGTGTAAGTGCGGTGATCCTGACCAGACAATGGCACTTTCTACACCTGCCCAAAGTGCATGACCTGCACCTTAGAGGATATTAAAAACGTCACTAATGCTGCGATAAATGTGTCTACCTACTAGGCATAAGTAGCCTAACAAAAAGAAAAACCATCGATTCGAAAAATGCAGAAGCGCTAAAAGTTAGGAATTTTCATAGCAATTGTCTTCGTCTTCTTCGTCGCAAGAGTTGAGTGTGAGTAGTCATTGTTTGCATTGAGCTATACCAATCACGGAGGCCTATGGTCAGCAATGGACGGCAATAGGCTGATATGATAATGATGATGATGAATCACAGCACGGCATTACTGCCTGACCTGCTTCTAATTTGCTGCAAAATTGGTGTAAGTTTCTCTGTGTGATGTTCTTTGATTTGGCATTATATAATAATTATTACCTGCAGTTTCAGAAAAAGTTTGGCTATGTAGAGCGTCTTCTCTGTATCTAATCTGTGTCTCTTTCTAATGCTCGAAATGTAATTTCCGTCGGCATTATAATTATGATTAAAAACGTTTTTTAGACGATGCCACACACTGCTACACACATTAATTTCTCGGGTGTATTTACATAAATATAAACTCATACATACAACCATATTCGAAACAATTACATATTATGTGCCATACGAATATTTGATTCGTGCGGGAATCGAACCCGTGACAGGCAGCACAGGAGCTAATTGCTCAGTCCTCAAAATGGTGCAAACAATACAAAGTACTCTTTTACACTTTAAAAGATTTCCTTAGCACCATTCTTTCTTAGAGAAAATTAAAAATCCAAAATTAAAACCTGTAATGGAATTAGAGTTCAGCCAGCGTACCTACTCGTACTACGAAATCCTTTTAATCGCATTACATTAAGAGGGTAGATGCATTTTCTAGTCTAGAGTGTAGGTTACAAATTGCACTAGGACGTGCTGATGGCTTAGCCAACGATCCCTCTATTATGGGTTGGAGGTTGTTAGTGATTTTAGAAAATTAGTGGTTCCAACTCCAGCGCCTGGTAAAATCTCCCTCGGAGGGTTTAGGTGAGTAGCTTGAGGTGAGTTGCAAGAGCTGCTGAGCAATCAGCAGCAAAGCAATTCTGTAAAAAAAAATCCCTAAGTATTAACCATGGAATTTTTTAAGCATTGCATTAAGTTAAAGCCGTACAGATCGATCGTTCAAAGGTTAAGCTACGCTAGCCGCGGTTGGTCTGTGGATGGGTGATTATACCTTCCAACCGAGTTCCCTCCGTGCCTCGGAAAGCACGTAAAGCTGTTGGTCCCGGCTGTCATTTGTAGATCTTTTGTCACATTGAACTCATATTATTCATGACCACTTTTACCCCTGAAAGATCGATTTCGAAAGCTAAAAGCTTAACCTGTATAATATCCATAGGTCTTTCTACATTATCTTCCATCTCTTGTCATAATATTCATAACTATTATAGTTACTAACGTAGGTACTTTTCACACCTTTACTACTATTATAATAATAAAAGCCTTTTATTCGGACAATAGATTTACAATTTTGCTTCTTACACTACTGCACTGTTATTTAAGTAGGTATATATATTTTTTTACAGGTAAACAGTTTTCGCGTATTTGGTGCTTCTTTACTTTCTGTAAGTCCGTTTGCCAGTTGGCAAAGGCCTCCTCCAACATACTTCATTCTGATCTTTCTCTGGCTACTCTACTCCATGTTATTCCTGCAACCTGCCTGTTTTAACTGTAAGGTTTTCATCGTTTTAAGTACATTGATGGCTGCAACATGGAAGTTTGATTCTCTGTGACTGTTTTCGCAATTTTTCCGCAAATTGTTGCAGGGTTGTGGTCTCCATCACCCAAGAGGACCAGTCGGCTTGGGGGAGATTGTGTTATTTCTTCTGTTTCTCTTTTACTACTACTAAGTACTTTACCAATACTACTCGCAACACGTCATGAAAATCAACTTCATTTACCCAAAAATATTAACTAAAAGAATAGGTACATAAAATAATAAAAATAAAAAAGCTTCTATTAATTCCTTACAACGACTTTAAAAACACGTTACGACTTTATCATAGTAAGAAAATAAAAAATAGTGAACAAAATGTTAGTATGTTAATAAAAAATAACTTATAATTACATATATGTTAGTGCTATGTATTAGTATCTTCACTGTCATTCTCAATGGACCGTCTAAGGCGGTAAAAGCCTCCTCCAAATGCTTCCATTCATCCCTTAATTTGGCTGTTCTGGCCCAGAGGTTGCCAGCTAAGTACTCTAACTATATCATCTTTCCACCTTCTAAATGGTCTGCCCCTTTTTCTTTTGTCATTTCTAAGCATCCAGTTTGTTATAATCTGGACCCATCTTTGTGGATCTAGCCTCTGAATATACCCTGCCCATTGCCATTTAAGCTTGAGTGCCTGCCTAGTCACATCCTTAGATTTTGTTGATTTTTTGTCAACGTAGTTTTCACTGTACATAATTAATTTAATTCAATTGTTATTTTTCAACTGAAAAACATACATTGTGTGGTTGAAAATACCACAAATTAAACTATTGTATCTAGTATCACGTTATGGCTAAGTAAATGTAAATATTGCTATATTAAAATCACGAGGAGTTTCTATTTTAGTACCAATTGTACATAAGTACTAATTCAATTGCAGTGTAGAACATCCATTCTATTCATAGAACACCTTCAACGCGGAAAGAAACTTTGTGAGAAAAAGATGGATGTATGTGTTTAAAAGAGAAAGTGACATTGTCATGCGTACTACGTTCCACGTGGCAAGTGATCGCTTGTTTCGACATCGTGCATAGTGGTCCCATGGTGTAATGGTTAGCACTTTGGACTCTGAATCCAACGATCCGAGTTCAAATCTCGGTGGGACCTTTTATTAATGAAATTTTTAATAATTTTTATAACTTTTTGAAATAATGTTACAATTTTATTATGATGGCCTGATGCCAATTAATAAAAACACTCTTTTATTGTAATTTTTACATATCCTTGAGGAGCTTGTGGCTTGGTAAAAACCGTACATATTCATCGGTCAAAAGGTTAAACTACGCTTACCGCGGTCGGTCTGTGGTTTTCTATGGGTCTCACTGTCCGAAATGCAATAAGTTCCTAGTTTCTAATTTGGTTAGGACATCAATTCAAATACTGATTAAATATATATTATGATTGTCAATTAATTGTTTATTTTAAATCATTATAGGATTTCCATATTTTGTTACAAGATATTTGTAGTTGGTAGTAACTAAAATTATAGTAAAAATATTATCAAAACTTTAGTTTTTTTATATTTCTATACTTATTTTTGGGTACTTAATATGCATCTCATTACCAAGACAATTAATACATGTTATAAGGAGTTACAAGAATTTAATTAGGTACTAACGCTTTGACCCAAACCAACCAATTTAAATCCAGTACAGACAACACGATTTACATTTAAAATACTAAGAGCTAGATGCAAAAGAAAACCAATTCCTATACATAATCAGATCGTCGTCAATAGTAAATGAAGGTGTGAAAGATATTTAGTATAACGAACTCCTGTAAGTAGTGTCGCAACGCAATTACCGCGCCACTTGAATCGCCAATAGAACTCGAGAAGCGAAAGAACTGATGCGTATAGGACGAGGTTGTACTGACAGCGATTTTTAGTCATAAGTCATTTATTTTATTCATTTGTTAACAACAAGTTGTTATAAGGAATAAAGTGCGCTATTATATGCCAGAAGAAGTATAAAAGTGTTAGTTGTAAATGGTAGAGATATTTAAAAAATATTAAACTAGCTTTTGCCCACAATTTCATCTAGGACTTCAGAATTAAGCCTAAGTCCTAAATAATTCAGTGAGGACACAAAAATGAGATGAAATGATTCTGTGTTAACTCTAGTATAGCTATAAAGTTCTTAATACAAAACCGCCATTTAACCCGAGTCTAAGTTGCTACTGTGGTATGTATTTATTTAAGTTTCTTACTTTCAGCAGTTGGTATGTATTGGAGCCCTAAAAAACCCTAAACTGACGACTTTCATTAATTCACAATGGATAAAGCCAGAGCAAGGAGCAGAAAAAAAAACTGGCCAAGTGTGAGTCGGACTCGCGCACGAAGGGTTCCGTACCATTATCTATACAACATAAGGCATAGAGCAAAAAAACGGTAAAAAATCACGTTTGTTGTGTGGGAGCCCCCTTTAGATAATTATTATATTCTGTATTTGTTGTTATCGCGACAACCGAAATGCACCAAATGTGAAAATTTTACTGTCTAGCTATCACGGTTCATGAGATACAGCCTGGTGACAGACAGACGGACGGACAGACAGCGAAGTCTTAGTAATAGGGTCCCGTTTTTACTCTTTGGGTACGAAACCCTAAAAAGAAAAAAGTCTGTGGAGACGAGCTATCCTCAGCAATGTAACAACCGGAGCAACTTCATTCAACCCTACGCAACCTGCAAGTGAAGTAATCATTCCTATCGGGTGAATAATTTTTAATATTTTCATTTTCTGATTATCTGAAAATTAATTTTTTAAATAAAAAGCACATTAAAAAGCTATGTACTTTGCAAGAAATGTGACGAATCGAAACGAATGTTCTCATCACATTTATGTCTTTTTATTTATCGTACAAATCGCTGTCAGTATGACCACGTCCCTTCCACAGCTATTTAGTTAGTAAAGAAGAAAGAATAGGTGCCGTTCTCTTTGCATTTTTATTGGACATTTTCTTTCGTTCCGACGTTGGATTTGAATAATACTCTTTAACAGAGACAGGGACACAATTCGCGCTTCTTTGTGATAATATTTTTGGAATACATAATAATATACAGTGTGTTTATTTTTTCTTTCTTTATTGTAACATTTAAGTAGAGCGTTTACGTCGCACGTGGGGTATTTCATAGAAACTTATTTTCCAAAAAAGTTCTAAACTTACTCCTTTGGCTTATGTATCTTTCGTATACGTATACCAAGTTTAATTAAAACGGTTCAAGATTTTGAACTTGAAATTTGTATGAGAAATCATGCGGCCTAACTAAATACGGTCTTTTATTAACTGAATATTTACACCAAAAAATCTTGAAACTTAAAAAAAATAAAGTTAATTACACCAATTTATTAAAAAAAAGGTTTCAATAAGATTTAGACAATTTTTTTGTCGAGTTACTGCTGGATTTGGAATACAAAACTCCTAGGATAATTTCTTCAGAAGTATTTTTATTTGTCATTGTAAGGCAAATAAGCCGTGTGATGCCTACCGCGAATACTACCACTCCATTTCTACCCGTAGGTGTTGTAGAAGGCGGCAGAGGGATATTGACCAGAAGATGGGCAGCAGCTTCCTTCTGAGTAAAATAATCTGCGATCGCCGACATGCATTGACCAAGCATGGCAATCTTAGTGTTTAGCTTCAAGATCATTTTTACAGGTACTAGATTATTGTCGAGGTCGCCAGCTTCGTTGAAATTATGGACGAAGTTTAATAATTCAACTCAGAATAAAATCAAAGCGTTTATCACTTTTATTATAATTATCCTATTACTTAGATTGTCATTAAGCTGAGTATGGCCCTTCTTCAGGTTTAATCATGGCAGAAAGTGATGGAATTCACTTTTCTTTTTTGAGTGGATTTTCTTGGATACCTACCCTAATTTATGGACCCTCTGTGCGTTATTGAAAAAGCTCTCTGTCTTTTGGAAGTCCTTCTGAATGTAGGGTGTCCAAATATTGGAACCAATTATTTTGTTTGTAATATTGTGAGTATGGATTATTATGATTGCTGAGATAGTTTACACGTATCAAGTAGGTGAATCAAAATAACAAAGAATGAATTTATAAATAACCTAAGTAACCTGTCTATGCTTTTAAATTGTAATTTGATTGAAAAGAGTATCCGTGGAGGATTTTGCTCGTTCTTCTCCATACAGACTTACCTACGATTTGGAATGAGCAACTAGCTTCAACTTACTAACTAAATGACTGTGATGTTGTATAAATCTATTATAGTAGTTTGGTATTACCATTTGTGTACAAAGTATTTGTTTTGAGTTACATCCGAATACTTACCGGGATACAAAGTGTAACCAAAACTAAGTTCTAAACCAATAGCATCTTCTGTCTGCTTGTCAATAATCATTCACGAGCGAAATCAATCGAGATTGAAGAGTTCTTGATCAGTGTGTACATTGTATGCAAGGTACTTCGTATTAGTCAGGATTTAGTCCGTTAGATTCAGTCATCATGTAGGCAGAATATGGGTTTCGTGCAATGCAAACACACTGGGTATAGGGTACAATACACGGCGTTTATTAAAACCACAATTTAGCACAAAGTCAATTTAAATTGAACACAGACTTAAATAAAATAAAATAGACATAGTTAACTTCACTTCAACAACGAATCGAAAGTACAGTTTCGGGACGTATTAGCTCCGATGCGATCAGACACTGGGTTCTGAATGTCTTCCTCGCTGTGGGCTGAAAACATCACGACTCTGTAGAAGCGCGCAAAAATGGTGGTGGTTGATCACCTGTTCTCGATAATGGCGGATTGAGATCCGTTTCACGTTCATACTATTGACCGGAGACGATATATATGATTCCTGTACTTCAACGAAATATTGACTACTATATATACTATAATTTTTGCTATTTTTTTTCCACTATATATTTACATTATATTTATATATATTTACTACTATATATACTATAATTTTTGCTATTTTTTTCCACACGAAACTACCTTTTGGATGCGGCAACTAGATTTGACTTTTCACGTAAATGACGTTCAAAAGTGCTTTTTAATTAGTGGTCTAATTGAAATAAATAATTTGACGTTGACGTTGTCCCGATTTAAAACAGACTGAATCCTAAACAAAATATTATCATTGTCACCCTGTATAAAGGTGAAACTGGTTTTAAATTAACACAGCAATCTCGACTGATTGGAATTTCGGAGTGATATTAGCAAGATAATGAATATAATACAACACTTTTCAACTTTGCCACTTTGGTATTGTTTTAAGTTCAATTTGAGACTTTTATTAAACCTGGCTTTGGAGTGAAGTAGCGGTAATAAGAGGTAGATACTTGCTTTATTATATTTATACTTATTTTTTTCAAATGGTTGTTTGGTCACTTCATCGTCTCTAGGCAGGTTGGTACTCATAGACTCACAATGTCATCAGTAAGAAATTCACCGTTAAGTTAAGAAATTTACCGAAAATCCTCATGGATGTACTCCGCCCTGGGGCGGGCGGGGGGTCTGTCAGACTCTTACTGACTAAAAACCGCCCTGGTGTTCCATCTCACACCTACGTCGAGGGTCGCGGGAACTGGGGATACTTCCGCAAAGCTAACCCAAATAAATTCACCAACAATAGCGGGGATCTCGCTTTTATGGTCACAGTCTCGGATTATGAAACAAAAGTCAGATAGACCGCGCGGAACACGGAGAGTGAAGCCAAAAAAGCAAATACAAATTAATTCAAAATCGGATAAGTACCTACAATATCGTGATTGTATTCGCTTTGGAATTTGTATTTGTGACTCGTGTCAGTACAGCACGAAGCGCATTGTAGGTATGCGTTTTTGAATTTGTATTTGCTTTTTTGGCTTCACTCTCAGTTTTCCGCGCGGTCTATCTGCCTTTTGTTTCATAATCTGAGGTCACAGTTCTAATCTAACCTAACCCAAACGATTTTCTCAGTGGTATAGTACTCGTATTAGACCCACCATACCACCCACAAACAGGGGTAAGTATGGCCAGTGATATGGTGCACTGCATAACCAGCGATAATGAGGTATTTAAAAAAGTAAATAGGCCGGTCTATTCATCGTCGACAAAGGCCTCTCTTCATCCAGAAAAGACATGAGCATTGATCACCATCATCATCATCATTTCAGCCGAAAGACGTCCACTGCTGGACATAGGCCTCCCCAGAGGGGGGGGGGGGGGGTTGCCATAATCGCCACACTTGGCAGGCGGGTTGGCGATCGCAGTATGGTTGTTACAAAAGCACAGAGAACGCTGCTGCCCATTCTGGTAAGTCCCTTAGTCGCCTCTTACGACACCCACGGGAAGATATGGGATGGTGCTATTCTTTACGTCCAACACCACACGGACAACACCGTTGAGCACCATGCTTGTTGGCAATTTTAGACCTATGATAAACTACAGATTAGGGTAAATCAGGTAATGTTACACTACCTACCAATTTTTTTATGTATTGTTTGGCTTTATTTTTACCCTTTTTAAGTAGTTTGTCTATTGTTTTGTCTTGTGTACATATTTATTTATTTATTTGTTAGTAGGTGATGTTAGATTTGTACTACTGTGTATAATATCGTTAGGTGTACAAAAAAAGAAGGAAGGGTACACCCTTTAAAAAATGGTCGAGCACCATGACAAAAGATCGAGCCATCTGGAATGAAAGAGAATGAAAGCCACCGCAACTTATTTACTGTTTATGAAATAGCTTTAACCTACTTATTTAGGTACTGTTTATTAAATAGCCTACCGTGGTAGTTACACGAATCCCAAAATAATGTACATTTCCTACAATACTACGTTAAATCTCATAGTCAATCAACACCAACACCATTAAGAGCGCCCATCCCGTCATATTTCCCATACAAACACTCGTACGCGATTACGGCGTTGTAACAAATTATTTTCTAAATATTTTAACACACAGGTATCTTGTGGTTTAAATCTAGGTTTGTATGAAGCCAAAAATAAAGTTTTTTGAGAAACAAATTCAGTAAACACATCCGAAAATCAGTTTTTTTGCACAATTTTATCTAAACTTTGGCTGTTGATAATGCACTTATACATTGAAAAAGTAAAAAAACAGCTTCATAGAAACCTTGCACATGTAATGGAGATTCTAAATTACAAACATATTTACCAAAAACTTCTAAGGCTTTTTTAACAACACGCATGTCCTAGAACAAGTTTTGTGAAATTTCCGCGCGCCAATTTTCCTGTCATGTTATCGCGTTCTCACTCACTCGTTTGTTTTCGAGCTTTGCGTTGGTTGAAACAAAAAAAAATTCAATCACGCTCGCGTTGTAGTTCGTTGGATGGGGAAGGGCGCTCTTAAAAACAAACCTTAAAAATAAAAGATAAAAATCCATTAGGCTCTTTCATTACGTTACGGCAATATTTTCCCAGCAATCACACAGCACGAAAAGCAAAGTACACAGCAAACAACGTCGTCGCGACAGTTTGCTTATTTTCATTTTATCGGTACTTTACCGCTATTTTACTGATATTTTACCGGTATTTTTTACCTGTATTGAAACTATTCAGATCGTGACGAGAAACATGGACGGGAAAATTAAATATTAAACTTTAGTGAGAGGAAAGAAAATAATGATGTTACTTGTGAATTTTATATTTGTTTGAGGGTTTATTTTACTTTTCGGGACTTGTCTGTTAGGCAGAAGAAATTCAGTTAGATTTGAAGACTATTGTCATGTTAGTTTATATGATTGATTTTTATTATTTTGGCTAACCTATAAAAAAAAAAATTGTTTCGCTTTTTAGTGCCTACTTCTTATCCGCAGTTTTACTCTTCATTGTTTAACTTTTGTGTCTCCTAATTTGATATTGAGCTCTTATAATCCAAATTAATTCAGAAACGGTAATACCAAGCAAATTAAGTCGCCCCTTTTTCCCACCCTTAGAGGTGGAATATTTTTATGAAAGGACATGTTTCATTCTGGGTCCAGTCTATGTACACCACTTCAAAAAAAAGAGAAAAATCCGTAGAATCCGGGAAAAATACAGAAAATGTATACTGTTGTGGTAGTAAATAGATAATTTAATAATATTTTTTACGGATTTTCAACATGGCGTCAGTCATTTTAAGCTACTCTATAAACCATAGATCAACCATTGATAATAGAAAGAGAACTGTCAGCTGACAGTGTCACTTCAGTCACTTTCGTCTCGGTTTGTTTCTAGTTTCTAGAGTACTTTATAACAACCTCCCTTTCGTTTTTTGAATTTAACACCGTTTCTTTCCCATCTGTTTACCTGGGTAGCCACAAATCGACGCAGAAAATCAGAATTATAAATGTCAAACGTCATTAATCAATCAAAATGACAGCTTACCGCCATGACTGTGTTTGTTGTGTGTTGCAATTTCAAGTGCAATTTCTTGTATTTTACCTGCTCACAAAGCTATTTTAAAGTAATTGGACAACTGAGAACTATTTAAAATGTGTTTCCTTATTTTTAAAATTGGTGTACAGTCAACAGCAAAAGTAGATGATCAAAATCAGAAATTCAATACTAATGAACAGAGTTCGCGTCAGAACTGTGTGGCGTCGAAGTGATTCAAAAGTATGTGTGTGACAATCACGTACTTTTAGTAAATAAACTAGTAATAAATTATATAAATTTCTGTTAGTAAATTAGTATTGAATTTCTGAGTTTGATCATCTACTTTTGCTGTTGACTGTACAAGGACTGGGCCCGGGCTCCATACATTTTGAAACAACTCCTTTATATATGGGATTTTGAGGTGCGCACTATTCATTAAAAAATAATCGTCGAAATAGGACTTCATTGTAAAAAGTTACGCGTGGTCAAACATAAAAAAAAACAGTTATACCTACGTCGTATTGAGAACCTCCTCCTTTTTAAAGTCGGTTAAAAATTCAATGTAACTGCTAGCTTAGTGAGTAGAGTGCTATTCTGTAATAGTACATTATGGTACAAGTGTGTAATGTTGGTGATTACCGCTGAGGCGTCATTGAGACCGGAACCGTTAGGTGAGGGTCTTAAGAGAGCCGAGGACGGTAATCATCAATACACACGTGTATCATACGACGTTTTTCAACACACTTGTGAAGAAAATAATACTAAAAAAAAATGTTCAACAGTGAAAACGAGTTGTGAAAAGTTTTTCGCAATGGCGGGAAAAAACAATCAGTTTTCCTATGCGCGCGCATCAAATAATGGCGATCGGCCATAGACTAAAAGAATGAGGTTTCTTTTTTTTTGTCTTTTCGCGGATAGCGTTCTAGCCACGTACAAAATGGGGAATTCAAAGTTTTCTTTATTATAGAGAAAACAAAAGTTAGATTTGAGTGTAAGTTTTATTTATTAAAAACATACAAGTTGAAATTATCTATTTAAATACGAAGTTGCATGAAATGAGCAAGCAATAGGTACATTAATTTATTTGTACTATTGAACACGATCTTTTTTTTATCGAAACTTTTTTAAGAACAAAGCAACTCAACCAATAAAATAAAAAAAAAACCTATATCTCACATGTGAATAATAGCAATGAAAAAGTCACAGTTTGATTACAGGTGTCATTATGTGCCTAATTGCGGTGAAATTAGAGCCATTTTATGAGCAAGTGTGTTGAAAAAAATAAAATAACATCTTTTTACTATATGCATAATATGAATGTTTACACGTGGTGCATATTTCTTAACAAAAACCAATCATACCTATATCTGTCTGTTTATCCGGCTTATCTCCAAAAGGGTAAGTCCAATTTTGATAGGACTTTAACTGGCAGATAGCTGATGTTATAAGTATACTTAGGCTACTTTTATTTCAGCAAAATAATTATGGTTCCGCGCAATAAAATTAATATGCCGCAGATAACTGACATTCACGCGGCCGACAACGCGGGCAGAAAGCTAGTTTATTAAATAAATAGACTTCCATTCCATGTTTCAAGCTGCGAGGAAAGCTCGTTAATCTACGTTAGTGTTTTCTTTTAGTTACTGGAATTCTCACTTTTGTTAAGAAGAAGGGAAAATTCTATAAATTTTTAAGTTGTAACCTACACTTATTTTACTAAGAGCGTTATCTATATGTCGTATCCGGTCAATAGCATAATAATAATTATAATAATAATATGTGGGGACATTTTCACACACGGCCATCTGACCCCAAACTAGGGAGACCCTGTACTATGGGTGTCAGACAGCTGATATACATACACAAATACATTTTTTTTTTGTAAACACATACACATATAGATAAACAACACCCAGACACAAGGCAAACACAAGTGCTCATCACAAATGTTTACCCTGGGCGGGAATCGAACCCGCAACACGCAGCGCAGCAGTCGATCGCTCAGCCACTGCGCCAACCGTGTCGTAGTATGAACGTGAAACGCAAAGACAATAAATAGTCTATGGTGAAACAAATCGCAAGCGCGCCATTATCAAGAACACGTGATCAACCACCACCATTTTGGCGCGCTTCTACAGAGTCGTGATGTTTTCAGGCGACAGCGAGGAAGACATTCAGAATCCAGTGTCTGATCGCAACGTAACTAATATGTCCCGAAACTGTACTTTCGATTCGTTGTTGAAGTGATGTGAACTGTGTCTGAGTTTATTTTAAAATTGATTTAGTTCTAAATTGTGGTTTTAATAAACGCCGTGTATTTTACCCTATACCCAGTGTGTTTGCATTGCACGAAACCCATATTCTAGCCACATGATGACTGAATCTAACGGACTAAATCCTGACTGATCCGACATATAGATATTAATCATAATATTTTAGATAATTATCCAAGATTATTTCTAAAATCTATCTATACTAAATACTAGCGACTCGCCCTGTTTTCATACGGGTGCAATGTAGATCAAATTAAACGTATAAACCATCTTCTGGAATCACTCTATCTATTGCTGAAAACTGCATAAAATCCTTTACGTAGTTAAAAAAAATTAAGCGAACAGCCGGCGGGAGCGACTTTGTTTTATATACTACTAGCTGATGCCCGCGGCTTCGCCCGCTTGACAAGTTATATACTAAAACCTTCCTCTTGAATCACTCTATCTATTAAAAAAAAAACCGGACAAGTGCGAGTCGGACTCGCCCACCGAGGGTTCCGTACATATTTGTAGGTACATATCCATACTTCTATACTAATCCATACCTACTATCCATACTTTAATCATCTAAATGTTATAAATGCGTTTTTTTGCGACATAAACGGCCGTATTATTTTTTCACGTTAGATAGAGGGTTGATTTTTTTACAGCATCAAGGGACCGTAGACTTGAGTACATGGTTTTAATTTCAACTCGATACCTCCACGCGTTCCCGAGATAGAGGGTCTTGACAGACAGATGGACAACAAAGTGATCCTATACGGGTTCTGTTTTTTCCTTTTGAGGTACGGAACCCTAAAAAACCCACATCAAAATCCGTTGCGTAGTTTTAAAGATCTAAGCATACATATGGACAGACAGACGCGACGGGGGACTTTGTTTTATAATATGTAGTGACTAGCGATCCACCCCGGCTTCGCACGGGTACAATGTAGATCAAACTGTACTATCGCGGACTTTCCCGCATGCTCAGTTAAAAAAAACATCCCTTGGCGCCTGCGAAGTCAACGGGGCGGGGTAGAGAGCGCTTCCACCTTTTGAGTGCAAGCAAAAATGAACTTAGTGGTGGTCAGGCGGGTGTGACCACGATAGTACCTATATACCTTCCTTTTGAATCACTCTATCTATTGATGAAAGCCGCATCCGCATTTAAAAGACATAAAAAGAAAAAAAATGAAAATAAGAAATATAAGAAAAAGAAGAAATAAGAGAATAATAAGTATAGTAGAGTAGTAGTGTGTAGTAGTATAGTAAGTGTAGTATGTTTAAGTTTAAGCTTTGATGTTATCCTGCTTATTTTTTTTTTGTGTGGGCAGTACTGTGTTGTTCCATCTTTGCCAGTCTGTTTTTTATAAGTGAAGACTTGTAATTGGCTGTCTGTTACACTTATCATTTTTATTCTGTTTTGTTTAGCTGTAAGTCTTCCATACTTCATAAATTAATAAATAATAAAAGTACAGATAGCGGGAGCGACTTTGTTTAACACTTTGTAAAAATTTAATGTAATGTAAATATTCTAAAAAGGTGTTTGTATGTATATAATAGGGGGTCTTCGAATCTGCTTATCCAATTTAAAAAATTCTTTCACCAAAACAGGTTTTTTACAAAAAAGACAACCGCCTTCAAAAAGCAGAAAGTGAAAAATAACTTTAAAACAAAACACGCATGACTTTAGTTTCGGAAGTCGGTGGCAATACAAAACAACAAATAGAACAGTCACACCTTGCTTTCTGTTTTTGCTTTCTGTCGATTTTTTCAAAAAGTGCGTAACGAGTCCGTTACAAGTGTAATGTAGTCGTTACAGTACCTACGTATTTCATTTGGTTGCTGATTTATTAAGTAATTTATTAATTTAACGTTAAAGTAATTAAACGATTTGTTTACGTACCTCAAACATTTTAAAACTAATGTTACTATTAACACTATTCATTATTCATCTTTATAATAATTCACCAAAAACACAAAACATTTTACAAAAAAAATTGAAAGCGGTAAAAATGCTCTACCAGACTCATAAATGCCGTAACAAACACAAAACAATCTAAATAATCTGTAGCGAAAAGGTCTATTTACACGTCACAGCACGTGACCTACCCTTCAAACGGTCCGTAACGCAACCTCTTAATAAAACGACCTATCCTGCGTGTACCTGCGACGGACGACGTCCAAATGTGTAACAAAATGTCCCCACCCTCTATATATAGAGACTAGTCTGAACACTCCTTTTCTGCTCCCACTAAAAATGCCGTGAGAATTTCTGTTAAAACTTTACAAGTTCCATTTTGCGAGTAACCGATATTTTTTTTACCCCTACGACGTTGAGGTAAGGTCGAATTTACCGTGATTAACGGTTTTTGCTACGTTTTTTTCGCTTTCATACGACGTGACCGTGGGATTTTGAATGCGTGGGAAATAAGTACACGGGGTGAATTTTTTTCGCTGTGCGTAAATTTAAATGTGTAAGATATCTAGTGGAAAAAGGAAGCGGTAACGAAAAAAACTGTTTGGTTGTGCGTGAGAATGTGCTCATTTTATTTTTCCAATTAATGAAAGTTAGAAACGAAGATTGAATGCAATCCTACATAAAAAGAGATTATTTTTGGTTAGTTTAAATTCTAAAAAGATCTTATTAACTAAAGTAATAAAAAAAAAATCGTAAAAGTGCTGTCATTTAAATAATAACGAAACATTAAAAACAATAAACATATTGTAGGTACTAAATATTACGAAAGAAAAAACTGTCATATATGATTATTTAGTAAAAATATTTTATTTATAAAATCTAACCCGTTCACTGCGGAGTCTGCGATCAAAAGGTCAAGGTCACCGAGTAGACGAGACACCGGGGCGTGCGAACTCGCTCCAGCACTACCCGCCGATCATTTATCTGTATTTCGGTTATTTAGCTAGATAAGTGCGACTTTTTGCCTGAGAACCCATCTATTGTGTACGTTTGTTGAATGTGTCTGGTCTCCTATATTAGAAAAGGTCTATATATCATGTCTAGCTTTAAGATAAGCTGACCCCTAGTTACTGAGCGTCTATTCAATTATATCTATTGTCAAATCTCAAGACCATTTACATGATTAGTTTTTGCTATTTTGATCAAACCACACTAACAAGATATCAGAAAAGATTTAAATTTTGATAAATCAACGCTATGTTCTGAACATAGCTATAGCAAAATTTTGAATAAGGTAACTGAACTTAATTTTGTTATATTTTTTTTATTAAACTTTATGCACTGCAAAAATACTGTACAAAGGCGGACTTCGTACTAATGCCTTGGGCATTTTCTACCAGTCTACCTTAGGGAAATACAGAGACAAAACATGGTAGTTAGGTGCAAAAATACAGAAATTTTAAAATAATTAAATAATAAATACATAATTATATACATACATACAAATAAAATATACAGAGTAGAGAGAGCTAAAAATACATAGATGGAGAAATACAACAAATGAATTGTGGGACGAGTCTGCCAACTGCTTATGTAATTGTTCGCGAGCTTTTACTTTGAATGTGAACCGACTGGTGGCCGTCCTGATATTCTGAGGAAGCGCATTCTAAAGGAAAACCATCTGGACAATAAAATAAACTTTAACAAAACCAGAGCGGTGAGAAGGACATCGTAGAAGACGATTATTGGAGGAACGAAGATTCTTGCTGTGCGCAGAGCATAAAGAAATGTTGAAAACGAAAGTTTGGTATATCTATTTAACCCTACGGATGGCCGCGGCGTGGTCGTTTATTCTATCCACTGTTAAGGTCACTGTCTAGGTGACTTTGTGCGAGGGTTAGTTTGTGAGAGTACGTACGATTAATCTGCTACTTTCACCTTGCAAGTCATAATTTTGCGTTTTTGTACAAATCACAAGTTAATTTTCTAAGAAAGTCTTTTTGGTTTGGTTTGAAAGCTTATTAAATATTTATAAGTCTTTTGGTCACAATTAAGTTTCTTCACATGCCCAAACAAAGACAAACGATTCCCTTAACCAACACTTTGACTTAACCTGCGAGATGCCATACTGAAAAAAAGATTATACTGAATACTGTTTTTCATGTTTTTATTTTACGAAAAACATGAGTGTCTTAGAAATAAATACATTCTTATCAAAATTCAAAGTTAAGATGACTCCTTTTATTGTGCTATTGTTTTCAAGGTCAAGGTTGTGATAAGACAGTTCAGGTGTGGGAACTTACAGTCAACCCGTAGGAACCGAGCGAGCATTTGTGTTATTGGTTGATGCAGTTACAAGAGAAAACTTGTATGTTTGTTTGTAACCGACTTCTTTGGGCGCGATTTTGACCCACTTTAAACGGCCAGATTTCGTTCAAACTTTGTAGATTTATCGAGGACCGATGACAATACACTAATTTGATAAAATTATTCCATTTTTCAAAGTAAAAAGTAAAAAATAAACAATAGTTAAAAAAAACTAAAAACACGCTTTTTATAGAAAACCAAGCTAAAAAATAGAAAAAAAAATTTTATAAATTTAAATTGAGAAAAGTGTTAAAAATTTCCATAAATATAAATTAATAATAGTGTGAATAAAAAAAAAATATTTTATTTAAAAAAAAGCGTGGGGTGCTTTTTAAGATATTATCAAAATTATAATCACTCTACTCATATCTGTCAATAAAATATTTATAACTATTGACACCATGCACGCCACCCTTTTTTTTTAATAAAATATTTTTTTTTATCCACACTATTATTAATTTATATTTATTGAAATTTTTAACACTTTTCTCAATTTAAATTTATTAAAATTTATTTTCTATTTTTTAGTTTGGTTTTCTATAAAAAGCGTGTTTTTAGTTTTTTTTAACTATTATTTATTATGCATTTGGGAGCTGTACAAAATCTCTGAAGTAATGACCGTTCATCTGAAAAAAATCTGTCATGCCTTTGCAATTAGTTAAAAGTTTTTATTTAATAAACGGAACATATAAATGTTCGTAGATAGTAAGTATGTAGTTTTACTATAATTAACTGTTATAGTAACTACAGTATAATTCACAGGAAAATTAAAAGTTCAAAGGTTCATTGTACTTCCACAGTTCATTCAAGTCAAGGCCGAGAAGGGCGAGTTACTGGGGCGTGTGAACTTGCCTGCTCATGAGAACCGACCGATCATTCAGCACAATTAACTATGGAGGACAGTGGGGTGATTAAGATACTCAGCTTCCATTTTTAATTACCTACTTGTTCAGAATTTAGAAAGGAAAGTTAAAGGTCGGGAATTCGGGATATTTTTACAGATAACGCCTGGCATGAATTTTATGGTACATTAAATAAAGTGTGATAATTACCTTGGCACGGGTGCATTGTAGGATCAAACCACACGTATATAGGGTGGGGATGGCAATAGCACAAAAAAGGATCATGGCAGAATTTGGTAATTTGGTGTAATTGTGACGGGCCTGTTGGTCTAGTGGTCACTGACCCTGACTGCCAAGCCGGAGGTCGTGGGTTCGATTCCCACCCAGGACAAACTTTGTGTGATGAGCATGAGTGTTTGTTCTGTGTCTGGGTGTTTATCTATAATATGTATGTATTTATAAATTATATAAGTATGTATATCAGTTGTCTGGTTACCATAACACAAGCTCTGCTTAGCTTGGGACCAGATGACCGTGTGTGAGTTGTCCCAAGATATTTTTTTTTTTTTTTTTTTTTTAATTGTTTTTATTGAGCATTAGTAATATTAAATTATGACGCCACAAGTTGACGCTCTTCTCACAAGAACCAATATTTCAAATGGTGTTCTATTTTGGTCACATTTATATGCCCTTTAGTATGTTTGAACTTTTTTTTTATTTCGGTGTATTAATTTATTTAATAGTTTCAAAATATTCTTATGAACGACTATTGCCAGTATTTTCATTTCTTGTCGTATCGTCGTCCTCACCTTGTATATGTACTGCTGAAAACTGCATTAAAATCCGTTGCGATGTTTAAAAGATACAAACGTATAAACAGCGGGAGTGACTTTGTTTTATACTAAGCAAATATCTCAAACAAAAGGCAGAAAGACCGTGCCGAACACTGCGAGTGAAGCCACAAAACCAAATACAAATTCAATTATGAATACCTACAATCTCGTGATTATATTCGCTTTTGAATTTTTATTTGTAATAGTATTGGTTTTTTTTTAACAATGCTTCGCTTCGTGCTGTACTGACTCGTGTTAGTATCGAAGCGAATTGTAGGTATTCGTTTTTTAATTTGTATTTGCTTTTGTGGCTTCACTCGCAGTGTTTCGCACGGTCTATCTGCCTTTTGTTTGATAATCTGAGGTAAGGATAAAGATATTGTTTTAAAATTTCATCAAAACACCTAATAGAATTCCGTCCACGATTGACTGTTATAAAAATCTCAAAGAATTAATTAATAACGAAATTAATCTTGTGATACGAAACAAAAACATAATAAAAATAATGATGTACCTGCCTACCCATCTGTTATGCCAGTGCAAGTAAGTTCAAGGTCGTGATGGGCCAGTTACTGGGGCGTGTAAACTTGCCAAGCACCCGTGAGAATCGAACGTTCACACATTGTAAATTCGAAGGGAATGTTTTATAGTTAAACAGTCTATATCTGTACTTCTTTATCAATAATAATACCAGCCTATTATTGTCCCACTGCAGGGCAAAGGCCTCTTCTGATACAGAGAAGGCATGAGCATTGATCACCACGTGCGCTCAAGGGGGATTGGCGATTTCAGACTTATATCAATTATAAGTCCAGGTTTCCTTACGATTTTTTCCTTCACCAATGTCAATGATGTCCAAGATAAACTTAGAAAGTACATATGTATTGAAAAACTCACATTGGTACTTGCCCGGTTTCGAACCCACAACCTCATGCATGAGAGGCGGGCGCCTTAACCATTAAATATTAAATAGTATATATATATATGGGGGGTCATTTTCACCATCTGACCTAGGACCCAAACTAGGGAGACCCTGTACTATGGGTGTCAGACAGCTGATATACATACACAAATACATTTTTTTTTTGTAAATACATACACATATAGATAAACAACACCCAGACACAAGGCAAACACAAGTGCTCATCACACAAATGTTTACCCTGGGCGGGAATCGAACCCGCAACACGCAGCGCAGTAGTCGATCGCTCAGCCACTGCGCCAACCGTGTCGTCAAAAATAATAATAATAAAAAGAGTTAAAATTTGTTTGTATGTAGGGGGTAATCTCCGGAACTACTAATCAGATTTCAAAAATGTATTCACTAATAGGAAGCTACGTTATCCTTAACTATTATTAGGCTATAATTATTAACAAAAAAAATTGGGATCCATAAAAAAAAATCACGCGAGCGATGTCGCGGGCAAATTGCTAATTATTTATAAAACTATTATTCATAATAATTGAAAGTGTTATGATTTATCTAGACTTCTTTACTAACAATTTAAAGATGGTTTAGATATAATGTTGTTTTGCTTGCACGCTCTAATTTCCGGATCTAAAGGTCTGGTTCTGATAATTCTTTCTCTACTATAACAACGTTATCCGTAAGAGATATAGAACACCAATACTTTATTAAAAAAAAAAAGTTGGGTCCGCAGGAAAAAGCGAGAGGTCAAAGTCGCGCGCGAAACTAGTGTAAAAAAATATAACCACATTAAAATCTTCTACATTTGCGTAAGATAAATAAAATGTTATGCTTTTTTAAAATCCTAGCAACTAAATTCCCATATTATTTTATTAGGTGTTGTCAACATTTCAATTAAAAAAAAAAATCTGATAACAGATGACATCTGTATGACATCCTGTCAATAACGTACAGACAAATAGCCTTGCAGCATGCAAAAAAACTGCAAATACTGCGTTATCTTTCCAACAAAAAAAAAATACCATATATTCATGTCTCTAAAGTTTAAATTCTTATAACACGATGACTGATACGGTGGCTCAGTGGTTATTAGAATTCCCACAGAGAATTTTTCACGTGAGAATGGAAATTTTGTGGGAACATTTGTGGTATTTGAGGGAGCCGACACGTGCCGAAGTGTTATCAGAGCGTATTAGAGGGTGAAATGTTTAATTTTAATCAATTAAGCGTGTGTGAATTATATCTTCACAATTTTTGGGGTGACTGTTGTTGACACTCTGTCGTGTCCATGCGTTGATTCCCTTGTAAAAAAATAAGATCATTTCTCAACAATTTTGTCACTGCCATTTTAATACAAAAAATCGTGGATATTTAATTGTGCAAACATCATAATATTAAGAGTAACAAATTCACTCTAGATTTTAAGTTTAATTGTTACAGTACCCCAAAAAATACATAAGTGAATAAGTCGTTGGAGTGCCATAATTAAATAAATAATAATCATAAAATCTTTTTACAATAAAGTATTTTAAATAAATCTATGCAATTCATTAATTTCAGGTATTAATTTATACCCATGTTCCCAGTGACAAATTACATTTAATGCTTTAGTTGCTTTACAGAGTTTACAGTAGGTACCTAATAAAATTTCTTCATAAAAAGAAATGGTCTAAAAACTAACGATTATTATTTATTTCTTAAGAATCAAAATATCAAAATATTTTTTTTAGTAGGTATTACAATAACATAATTCCAACCTCACATTTCAACCATAGTACCATAAAATATTCACACAAAAATTCCTCTTTGTGTAAATGTTAACTCAAAAGCCCCATTATTATTTTTTTTTGCCCTAAACGATGGTGTTATCACGTCATTGTGAGGTCAACTGACAAGGACTCGGGATTCCCATGGGAGCCAACAGTTTCCTATGTGAACTAAATCGTCATGGGAATGTAATTTTTTATGACCTTTTCTGACCCGAACAAGGGTAAATGTATTTTAGTGATTGCGGAAGTGAAGATATGGTTTGCTTTGGTGCAAATAGCGACATGCTTTTTTTGGTTAGGGAAACGTAGTAAAATGCTTTCAGATGAGGGGGTAAGACCGTTTATTTGCAGGTAGCTATACACTCGATGGGTACACAGATTTGAATTTGATTTGATGAATCGGGTATGTATTTTGAGCACTGGAAGTAAGATAAGGATTTTTCTAAATTTAAAAATAAACACTTTATGGAGACTATTCTTTGCAACACAAAGGACACACGCGAATAAATTCAGCAGTGCTCGACTCGCTAATTCGAATCCTACCTTTTTTCTGATTTGACTTAGGTACCTGAAGTGAATAGTAGGTATTTGGTAGGTATTTGCCAAAATAGTTACGTTAAAATAGTACACTTCACCTACGTTCTTACTTAGTGGTACTAGAGTAGTTTTCATCGAGTTACAGAATATCTAACACAGTTTTCACCGCGGAATCAGAAATGAGCACTAAAGTAAATTCTTACAGAATAGCATTGCTTTTGTTGCTCATCGCGCCGCAAAAAGTATACATAAAAATAACCCTTTCCTTGCAGTCGGGCACAAAGTAACTCCAATTCTAACCTTCGACCGCTCACGTAATAGACATGTTAACCCACCGCCCGCGACGACGGGGTCTGTTAATAAAAATTCCCGCGCGCCAGACGCGGTTCACACGCGAAAGCACGCGCAATACATTTCAGGAATATTCGATACGGTGAAAAATAAAAGACAAACATATTTTTTCTCTTTAAGAAAAATATTTTGCGGCTGATTTTTTTTTTGGAAATATAGTGTTCTATCTATTCTGTGGCGAGGTATAAGAATAAGAAATCTGCAGTGCTATTCTGTTACAATATCCCTCGGTTAACACCTAGTTAAAGTGAGCTGTAATCCGTCGCGAAGCTAGGGATTGACAAAGCAGACTGACGAATGACAGCTCACTTCACCTTGGTGTTCACCGAGGGAGATTGTAATAGAATAGACATACTGATCTGTAGTGTTATTCTGTTACAATCTCACTCGGTGAACACCTAGGTGAAGTGAGCTATCATCCGTCCCGATGCTGGGGATTTACAAAGCAGACGGACGGGTGACAGATCACTTCACCTAGGTGTTCACCGAGGGAGACTGTAACAGAATAGACATCCTGATTATTTCTATTATAATATATATATATATTTTTTTTTTAATATTATATTATTATGTATGTTGATTAGACCGCTAAAAATAATTTAAATAAATTTATTTTAAAAATAATAGTCACCTCTCAACCGTGATCCCCGTTACAGTTCCACGGAACAGGCCCCGCACTGTCCTAACTAATACATTTTGTCTGCCATTCAGTCGTACTAACATTGGTGCCCATGGTCCGCTCTTTAGAACACTAAATAATTACATATGCTCAACAAAAAAATAAGTTCTAACTTGGGTATATTTCATGACACTTTGGGTGCAATGGTATACGGAAAAAAATACTTGACAGTTACAATCTCTCAGTTACCTAATTTCTGTTGTAATAATTTTTAAGTTGTATACTCGGTTTTTTTTATTACTCCCGACATGTTTACGATGCCCTTCACTAATTTGTATTTTATTTTAAGTATTTAATTTTGATGTTACCTTTTATTGTCAGTCGCTTTGTATATATTTGTGAATGTTATGTATACCTATAATTGGTGCATACATTTAGATGTAATGCACTACTTTAAGTTACTGTAAACCAATGTTGGATGTACTACACTCGGCGTCACAAAAATCGCACCTTTTCGAAAATAAGTTTAAAACATGTCCCGCCAGTAACGAATACATTAAACCCAATTAATATTGGTATCAATTAAAAGTATGTTTAACGACCTTTAAATTAACAACAGTTAGAATTCCTAAACACAACAGATCTCATTAGCACGTAACGTTAAAAAAAATGTTGTCAAAATACGCATTACAACGGCCACTAATTGCACCTCCCTACAAGGGTATAAAACGGGCGACCCGGGTTAAATGTGGGTCATTCGCTATTCAACCTTTGAAGTGAACACACGTGAACAACTACAGCAAGAAAAATACCCCAGAAGATGGATACCACTGCAGATGAAGCCGCTCAAGTCATTGCACTACTGCAATCAGGGATGCGGCAATGTGATGTTGCTCGGCAACTGAACTTGAGTCGTTTTGCCGTTCGACGAGTGTTCCAACGTTTCCAAGAGACTGGTGGCTATATCCGAAGACGTGGATCTGGAAGACAACGGTGCACATCCGAAAGAGACGATCGCTTCATTGTTTCGACGTCTTTACGTAATCGGTTCTCCAATGCTGTTGAGCTGCAACAACAACTGCGATCAGCTCGCAGAACTTCTGTAAGCGTCTCCACGATTAGAAGAAGAATGCGGGAGAAGAAAATTGCAGCTCATAGGGCTGCTACAGGGCCCAAATTGACTGCACAGCATAGGAGAGACCGGTTGCAATTTGCCCGTGACCATGTGGATTAGACAATAGACCAATGGAGGGCTGTGCTCTTCTCGGATGAGACGAGGGTGTGTCTTTTCTGCAACGACAGGCGTCGAAGAGTGTATAGGAGGCAAGGGGAACGATTCGCACAAGCCTGTATTCAAGAGACAGTGGAATACGGGGGTGGCTCGTGCATGTTCTGGGGCGGCATGTCAATCGACGGTAAAACGAACCTTGTGTGTGTTTCTCGGACTGGAAGTGCTCGCGAGCAAGGGTCGCTGACTGCTGCTCGGTACATAACAGAGATCTTAGAGGAGCAGGTTGTCCCTTATGCGGGTTTTGTTGGCAGTGGGTTCACGTTAATGCACGATAACGCCCGTTGTCACACCGCTTTAATTGTAAGAGACCTGCAAGAAGTTGGCATCCCTGTTATGCGCTGGCCGGCGCGAAGTCCAGACCTGAACCCTATTGAGCACCTTTGGGATGAACTGAAACGGCGAGTACGGGCACGAAATCCTGCCCCTACCACTCTCCAAGACCTTCAAGATGCCGTCGTTGCAGAATGGGACAACATTCCACAAGAGACTGTTGTCACATTAATAAGGTCCATGAGAGAACGCATGGAAGCAGTCATCAGGGCTAGGGGGGGTAACACTAGGTTTTAAGTTAGTTTTAAGGACTTTGTTGTAATTTTTGCTGATAAAATAAAATTTAACTTTTTAATCATTTGCATTAGCTTGCTTTTTTTTTATTCCCTGGTAAACAAAAAACCAAATCCATTGATTTATTCTGAAATTTAAATAAATTGCCTTTCCAATTATACCTTATAGTCATATGTATACCATTGATTAATAGGGTTAAAATGAATTTGAAGGGAATTCTTAAAGAGGTGCGATTTTTGTGACGCCGAGTGTATATGCTGCAGGTGTACTTTATTGAACAATTGAATAAATAAATGAAAATAAGATAAAAACAAGATGACTAATTTATTTACATTTAATATTTAAGATATCACATCATCCGCCTAGGTTTTTCCTAACTATGTTGGGGTCAGCTTCCAGTCTGACCAGATGCAGTTGAATACCAATGTTTTACATGGAGCGACAGCCTATCTGACCCCCAAACCCAGTTACCAAGGAGTATCGTGTTACCCATCACGATACTCTTTGGTATGACTGATTGTGAGAGTTTCTGACTTCGGAATACCCATAACGACTGTCAAAGATCTACAAATGACAGCCGGGACCAACGGCTTTACGTGCTTTCCGAGGCACAAAGGAGTCTCGGTATGAATGAACCCATCTACAGACCGACCTCGGCAAGCGTAGTTTAACCTTGACCGATGGATTCGTACGCCTATTAGTTCATACTGGCCCCTCTACTATCTCAAATAAAAATCTCTAATGTCTAATGTCTATCTTAAATATCAATTTCCTAAAAAAAATGTTTTAAATTTTAAAACATACTAACAACTAACAGGTGTGGTACAAAGTAACGTTTTATAACAATGTCCAGTAACAAAACACTGTGAAAGAGTCCGAGTCACGCACGTTGGTTCAGTACACTGAATTTATCGCTTTGTAATGGATTTCCGGCTCGAAGCACACAACCCCAGAATGAAAACGTACAATGATACCCTTTGACCACTGACAGGTTAACACTGTAACGCATTTTAAAAAGGGTGTTGTTTTTTTCCACAAAACTATGTAATATGCTTTTTCTACAACTACGAGAAACAAATATGGATGACAAAACAACCTGTAAATAGAAAACTATTTTTTATGAATATAAATTGTGATAGGTACTTTCTTAGTTTATTTAAATTGTAGCAAAATGATACCCTTCTTTTGAGTAGAAAACCTTCAAAATTATCTATTTAGAATAAAGTAAACAAAATTGTATCACGATAAACACGAGAATATACTTACTATACCCTGTCCATTGGGTTATTAGTTTTTTGACAGCTGCCTTAGAACCTAATTATTCCCGAATAACTTAAAGTTATAAAATGCGTTATAAAATAAATATATAAACTGCCTGATCTTGTTGGATTATCTTGTTTATGACCTCTTACAGACATTATAATACAGAATGCGTATCAGTTTTTACAAAAACATAAATATTGTTTACTAGTTCCAGCTGTCAAAAAGCGGTTAAACCAGTGGACAGAATGTAGAGGATAGACCCTTCTAGTTCATCATTCCCAAAGAGGGTGCAATCACTTACAGAAACTATTACCATACTAATCTTATTATTATACCACGTATGGCTATTTTATTAACGCAAGGTTCCCATAAAATATTGGTTCCCCTAATGCTGGTTAAATCCCGTGTGAACTTACCAAAAAAACTTAACCTTTTTTTCATTGGTTTGTGATTTTTGACTTTTTTTTTCGTTGAACATCAAACCGATAACTTCGCAAAACTTATAAAAAAAGTAAAAGGTCCTTTACGATTTTTTTTAAATAAATTGAAAAAAATCCAAAATTTTTTGTCTCGCAATAATCACATTTTTTTTAAATATGTTTACGTTAACTATTACTCATTATGCAAGTAAACTATAAAAAAAAATATCAACCCTAAAAAGGAAGAAAGAAAGACTTCTAACAACAACCCCTTTTCACAGCCAAGTCGATTTCATGGGTTATAAAAATTAGGGTGACGTCGCGTGCCGTGTTCCGACAATGTTGTTACCTCGGTATGTAAATACACACGACATGAGGCTATAATATTAATTATAGTAATTTGAGATCCGAAAGGTAATTATCTTGACATAATAATGTAATTCATCTTTTGAAATTTGGTATTTGCACGTGGTAATTTACTTCAGTAGTTGAGGGGATTTTAAAGTAATGAGAAGCTAAAGGTACGAAATGCTTTATTATGAAGAAATTAAACTTAAAGGGGGATAAGTAAAGCGTACAGTTAATTCAACCTGAATTCGTGGTACTGGTACTTACCTAATAACCTGCCTCATTAAAATAATAACAACACAGCTCAAAAAAAGTTCTGTCAAAATTTATTCCTAGAACTCAACCTGTTTTTGCTACGTACTAAAAATTTCTTCCCAGGACCCTATTAAGTTTTTTAGTCAAAACACCATAACTTTCCGTTCCCATGGTTTGTGGTTCTCTTGCGAACTGCACTTTAGGAAGGATAGCGTGGGACAGTTTTTAGGGATCGTTATTTGGGTCACAGAAAGAGCGTTTAGTGGACATCTCGTAGATACTTGTGTATTTGTGTAAATGGCATGGTAGAATATAGTTAATTTACATTATTCTTTATAAAAGACCTTTTCTTTTGTACCCATATGAATAAATGATTATGATTATGACATCGCTGCTAGCGATTTAAACAGCTGCATTTTTTGCTTAAATATCCGAATTAATAACCTCCTCCTTTTTGAAGTCGATTAAAAAGTTTGTTACACTTTTCGGATAAACCAGTGAACGACGATTTGAATGACATTTAGTATAGGCAACGCTTGAACAAGGACATAGGCTACTTTTAATCCTCAATAATCGACATTTATGTGGATCAAAGTCGCGGGCGAGAGCTAGTTGTTCAAATTCTACCTGTAGAATTTTATCCTCGCTTATTTTACAGCCCCTCATTACAAGGGTAACATTGTCGCGTGCCGAAGCTTTCGTGACAATTATCACAAAAGGCCGAGGGCTATGGGAAACCACCACCAACCACGGGGTAACTACCGTTGCTATGAGAATACTGTGGTATTTGTTTTACTGGTATTTATACAGTACCATTGCTTTTTACAGCAACTTTGCCACTTGAATAATAAAATTATTTTGTGAAGTTTTATTATTGCACGCTTTGTAACTTACTTTGTAGTTTATTAGGTCATATTTTGAGAAAAGTTATTTATTTGTTTCTTTTGTTTTTGAAAGAAAACATTTTTATTCAAAGATTTCGGTTACCATTACATTTGATTAGGGACAAAGTCATAAAAAACATGAAACGCTTTGTTAATTAACTCGCAAGTTAACTAAGCGTGTTAAAGAAGTCATAAAAGCAGGTAGCAATTCAATTCCTTCGTCCCTTCTTTATTCTCACGGTATTTTTTATTGACTTTTAATAAATAAAATCCGTTTTAGTTCACACGAGATTTTGTCGGTTCCCAGTGGAAAGACTTTTGGTGGGAACTTCCTCAATCGGTTGGCACGTGGCGTTAAGAGGGTTAAGGATGTATATCATGTATTTAAAGATCATTAGTAAGAGATTAGATGGTTAAGGCACGTTTATATGAATTATGAAGACGTGTTTTTGAATAATAATGTAATAATTTGATAATAATGTATTTAAAACTTTTACCGGCTGTAGCTGGTAGGTTATATTTATGTATGTATATTCTAAATATATTTGTAATTTTATAAGTTTACATCTTTTTCATTTTTTTTTATATCAATGCACCTGCCTTGTTATTTCTTCACCATATTTGGTTTTTTATATTCTAATAGGCTTGTGTTGGACCACAACTCACCTGTTCTTAAGTGATGATGCGGCCTAAGTTCACTCGTGCCTTTAAAATACCTAAAATAATGTTTATATATATAAATAAATTAATAATAATAATATGTGGGGACATTTTCAGACACGGCCCCAAACTAGGGAGACCCTGTACAATGGGTGTCAGACAGCGGATATACATACACAAATAATTTTTTTTTTGTAAATACATACATATATAGATAAACATCACCCAGACACAAGGCAAACACAAGTGCTCATCACGCAAATGTTTACCCTGGGCGGGAATCGAACCCGCAACACGCTGCGCAGCAGCCGATCGCTCAGCCACTGCGCCAACCGTGAAAATTAACCGATCAATAAGTAATTATTTCTACTATACTGACTAACACACATAATAATTATAATATGTATTTATAATAATTATACTACGTAAATAAAATGGCACAACCTTCTTAATGCATAAAATTTTTTTCGTCATCTCCATTTTTTTTCTCACGGTAAACTTTAACGAACTTTCGCTCACAAAATCCGTTTTCAGTTCACACGAAACCATGTCGGTTCTCACTGGAAATTTAATGTCTCAGGGGTGGGAATATGGGGTTACACCGCACGTGGCCATAATTGTGGGTTTATTAAGATAATAAGTACATACGTTAGCATTTTTTTTGGTACTATAATTATTTCATCTTCTGCCTAGCCTTTTTCCAACTACCTATATTGGGGTCAGCTTTCAGTCTAACCGGATGCAGCTTAATACCAGTGTTTTACATGGAGCGACTACCTATCGGACCTCCACAACCCACTTATTGGGTAACACGATACCCCTTGTTAAGACTGGTTATCAGACTTTCTGGCTTCTGACTACCCATAACGACTGCCAAAGATCTACAAATGACAGCCGGGACCAACGGCTTTACGTGCTTTCCGAGGCACGGAGGGAACTCGGTATGATGGTCACCCATCCACAGACCGCCCGCGGCTAGCGTAACTTAACCATTGACCGATCGATCAGGGGGCCAAGTCTGCTATTTTTATAATTTCGTCATTCCAACACGATCCCATTGTCATTTTGCTAAAAGTTCGTAATCTGCTAAATTCATAATGGTCGATCATTGACTGCACAATGACGTTCTAATGGTAGGTCACTGATCAAAAGGAACTGTCAAAATTTTAGCAGATTACCGTCTAGTCAGTCATTCAGTTGTCATTTTGTACGAGATTACCATTCTATATCATTTGTTTCAATGGCGTGTCAGTGGTTGACCATTGGAAAGTCATAATGACGCAGTTACCGGATATTAATTCGCGTTACGCGCGGCTGTAGCCGCTGCCGTTTTTCGTCGCTATGGGTTCCCAACCACTCATAGTCAACGAGCTGTTGGCATTCGTAAAACATGCCATCGATTATATGGATGAGCTGAGCATTCTGCAAATATGCAAGTCCCAGTACAAGGAAGAGGAAGTAAGCAGTGCCAAGCTGCTGTTGTTCCAGACCCTTGGGAAAGTTGACCAGATGCCGTCCCGCCGGAGGGATGGAACCGCAAAAAGCGTCCAGGATATCATCAGCCTGCTGAAGGAGGTCGACCCTGATGATATACCCGACTTCGTGGCGAAGGACCTGCACAAGCTGCCCCCCGTCACGTTCGACCATGTCGACGTCACCAGGATGTTAAAAGACATAACGTCCCTGAATACGAGCCTCGCCAAGCTACAGTCGCGGTTGGAGACGTCAGAGTCGCGGTTAGAGACGTCAGAGAAGACCATAGAGGAGCTACGTGCCGAAGTGATGTTGCTGCGCAGCGCTGCTTCTGTAAGTAGGTCACCGGACGTCGAAATCGTGGACGCACATAATGCCAGCGCCGGCAGTTTTAAATCGGCGAGTCCAACGTCAGCCGATGCGTCACCGAACGCTAGTTGTGCGAACGAAGCAACTCGCACCGTTGCCGTTCCTGCCTTGAAGGAGGTAGCGCCACGCGTAGGTACGTCGACCCCCAAACGTGCCTACTCAGCAATTGTCGCAACCAGCGAACCCGCTGCGTCACAGATAAAGCGACGAAGTGAAATAGGGGCTAAGCAGAGCCATAACGAAAGTGCACGTATGGGTCTGCAAGAACATGGACCTGAAAAGGTCACGAACGATGAAGAAGGTTTCATCAAGGTCGAGAAGAAGAAGAGGATGAAGAAACCAACTTGTCCGAACAAGTGTGGGACCGCACCGACCGGACCGAACCACCTGCTGCGTCCTGCTGTTCCAGTGACGCTGCTGTATGTGTCTCGACTGCACTACTCTACAAAGGTTGAGGAGGTTGTAGAGTACATCCGTATTAAGTCGAATTTTGCTCTGAGGGTCGAGCGGTTGGCCTCGAGCCACAATGTGAACTTCAACTCCTTTGTGGTGAGAGTACCAACTGAACATCTGTCGACCTTCACGAAGGAGGAATTTTGGCCGAAAGGTGTTATGTTCCGGCGCTTCCGAGGCCGGTTACCTGCTGACACCGCGCGACACACGACGCCAACATTACGTGTGAAATAGGATATATTTAATTAAGGTTTTAATATGTATTAGTTTGTTATTGTTTAAGATTATTTTGTGTATTTTATCTATGGGCCACAGTTGCCTGATAATAAAGTTATTATTATTATTATTATTATTATTATACTAGTTGATTACCAAACTTGTCAAAATCAACAATTTATTATGAAATCAATGATAGACCATTCTGACACTATTGTAATAGCAGACTTGAGGCCCTGTACGGCTTTAACTTAGCCACGAGCTCCTCTCGTACCAAATTATTTACCAAAATAAATTCGCTCGTGACTAAGTAAAAGCCGTGCGAATTGATCAATCATTAAGCTAAGCTTACCACGGTTAGTCCTTGGATGGGTGACCATCCATTACATATCGAGTGTCTGTCGGTCCCGGCTGTCACTTGTAAATCTTGACAGTGATTATGGGTAGTCAGAAGCTAAAAAAGTGTGACAACCAGCCTTAACTAGCCAATGGGTACCCATTAACTGGGTTGTGGAGGTCAAAAAGGTAGTCGCTACATGCAAATCACTGGTATAGAGTTGCATTCAGTTAGACTAGAAGCCGACCCCAATATAGTTGAGAAAAGACTAGGCAGGTGATGGTACTATCATTATTTAGTTTAGGTATGTAGTCCAGGACTCTATAAGACCTCATTCTAAATTTCGAATCTGAATCCGCTGTGAGTTTCTTGATTGGCATTCTGAAAACTCGGTTGATAATTCGAATTTACTCTAGCGCCACCCTTGCGAGCGTGTCAGCGAGTTGAATTAAATTGACAGGGAGATTTTGACAGATAAAGTATGAGATGACGTAAGAAGTGGCATTCTGTAAAGTAATTTCGCCGTCACTTCGACGCTCACTTCGTAGTTCGTACTCGAACCCGATTCATAGTGTCAAATATATCAAGCTCATTTTAAACCTTAAACCTTATGCGAAGTGAGAGTGAATAGAGATGTGAGATATACGGTTAAACAACAGCAATAGTGCAATAAGTATTATTACTAAAACTTATTTCAATATTTAATTAAATATTGCAGGAGAATTACATACACCTACGCGTTATTATCAATAAGTATCTGATAATACCTACCTACATAAAAAAGACCTTAGTCAACATGACAATTATTTCATGAATTCAGTCACACGGTAATTTTTTATCATAATTGCTATCTCGACTTATTACGATTCTCACATTCTCAGTGTTTTATTTATATAATCATTTATGTGTAATTTTTCACACGAATATTAAAATTTGTTGGTTTAAGTACAGAAATTAAATTGGGGTGGAAATTGTTGGGGTAATAATGTGGCGCGTGCTGATACTTGACGAATCGATAAGGTTAATTTGGTGTGAAGAAATAAGAATGAAATAAAAATTGGTGTCACACTCCTCCGTTTATCATTTCTTCATTTTTTTAAACTTAATTTAGTAAACTTTTGCCTGATTGCGAATCTGTTTAGTCGACATCTCTTACCAATAAACGGCCTACCAACAAATTCCAGCTTTATAGGGTCAAGCAGCTTGCTCGTGTCAACCCGTGCCGCTGAGCTTGTAGCTTTAAATTCGTCCTTAAATTGTCGAGATCCGATTCATCCTATTGCTGCCGTCCCCCAGCGATGCCCTAAGACGAGGTCCGTACCCCATAAGGGCATCCCCTGTGGGGATGCCCTTATGGGGTACGGATGCTTAGATTAGATGCTTAGTTTATAAGTTTTTGCCCAGGCTGGAGGCCTTAATTTTTTTTAAAGCGCCACAGATAAGTCAGTTTATGCAGCCGACGATCTCATTGGTTGACCTGTGAGATGCTATACCGAAAAAAAACCCATCAATGTCAAGTTTCACACCATTCTTAGTCTTTAATCTTTCCATTGTTTACAATAAACAACATTCATACTTAAAGTTTCCCCACGAAAAAGTTCCTTCATTCCTTCGTACCACGTTTATTTCTTAACAGATTTTTGTTTTTGAGTTGCAACATTGCAAACAAAAAAAAACATTCATTATAATTTAAGTAATGCTTATCTCTGATATTTTTCATCTTGATATTCAAATATATCAAAGAGTATTTTTTTTTCGAAAAATTCGTTGGTCATTCCCATGAAACCCTGCAGGTTCTCACAAGAATAAATCGGGTGGGAACTAGGGTAGACACGCACCGTGACGCGTGGCGATACCTGTCGCATCCGTAGGGTTAAGAAGACTTGACGTTATTTTAAAACAGGTGAATTTTTATTTATCGTTTGTTGTGTAGCTTTCAATTTCAATTGTACTAAGTTACCTATATTACTATCTGGTGACCTCACTTACGGGTTTTGAAAAAAACTTAGAACTTTCAAAAAAGTTTAGGCACCAGCCTTCCTCAAATTAAGTACAAAATTGTATCACTAGACTAAGTAAACATAAAGCTGTGATTTGGGTTAAGAAAATAAATCTATTCTATTCTTCTATACAAACATTGTAATGTGATTTTATTTAAATCTTGGTCAAGCAAAAACGGTTATTTTCTCTCATAAAACTATCCTAGTCTCTTTTCTATATTGTCATGATTGGGGATTTATTAAATAATCATTTATAATTATACCCTCTCCCTCCCCTATGATTTCGAAATCCTTTTCAATAAATTTTCCCACGTGAACTTACGTGCAAACATTGGTAAAACCGCAAAAGTACATAAATTACCAAAAACCTTTAAAACTTATTGATACCCACATTTCGTTTTAATTCCCACACAAATTTCAACGGACCTTTAACCCGCAAAATTCGTTGATGTTTCACACGGGACATTCCGGTTCCCACTGGAAAGTTCTGTGGTGGGAAAAATGTGGTGCGTGCCAAAATGGGTCGCGGTTGACGGGTTAAGTAGCTGTGAAATTGTTCTATAGTATTGGTAGAACAAGAGGTATTTTACCGTCTTTTATATTGTGTAAACCGTAGACAGAGAAGGCACTATAGACTGCTGATCATCTTCTAACTCGCTTACACAAGAAAAAGAAAAATATATGGTATATATATGAAAATATATGAAAGATACTTGTAATGAAAAGAGACAGAGCTTAATATTTTTTGTCTCTCATCGCGTGCCGCGTTTTTGGCTCTTGTGCCTAAACAAAGTCGTTACATATTCCTGCAAAATGGTGAAAATACGCTGTACCGTAAGTGTTCTTAGTTGTGCTTTTCTGTCCCTTTCAGCGACACGCTGAAAGTCTAGTGTTCTTTGTCTATGGTGTAAACGATCACTGTACATTCAGAGCTAAGTAAAAGGAAAAGTAATGTTTTCTTTTCAGACAGTAATCTATAATATTTTACAAGAATGTATGCTATATAAATAATAAAAAATAGCCTACGATATATTCTCAAACTTACCAAATACATATACACAAAAAAATCATAAACAAAACGGTAGGATTTGATAATTTGGTGTAATTGTTTTTATTGAGCATTAATAATATTAAAATAAGACGCCACAAGTTGCCGCTCTTCTCACAAGTTAGAAAACCAATATTTCGGTGTTTTATTTTGGTTACATTTATATGCTCTTTAGTATATCTGAACTTTTTTTTTTATTTTAGTTTTTACGATGTATTTGTTAGTTTCAAAATATTCTTATGAACTAGAATTACCAGTATTTTAAATTTTTGTCGTATCGTCGTCCCCACCCTGTCTATAAGATAAGGAAATTTGTTGTTTTTTTCTAATACCTACTGTAAACAGATACATTGTATGTAAAATTACAAAACAAACCCACAAGGGTCCCAACCCCCCCAATGAAAACCTACATTTTGAATTCCGTCTTTCAGTTGACGGTCACACGATAATTGTAACGAACGTGTGAACGATCAACGGACTTTCCGTTGATCGTTCACACGTGAATATGTTACTTCTTGCTCTAGCAAGGACCACCACTCTGGTGGGAACTTGGGACGGCACGTGCCTGTACCAATTTGTCGTGTGGCAGTAGCAGGGTTAAGAGACTGCAAATAACTATCTTTTAGAACCCCTTTTAACAGGGTTTTTTTCCTTTCTCAGTTACATTCTGTGATTTAAATTAATGATAGGTTTATCTATTACTAACTTTTGCCCATGACTTTTTTTACGTATCTATTCCAAATTTTTTGATAATAAAAACCTTTTTTGTAAAAAAGGTTTTTTTCGGAAGTCGGTGGAAATATAAAACAACAAACAGAACAAAGCCGAAACTAAAGTCATGTGTGTTCTGTGCTTAAGTTATTTAACACTTTTTAGTTTTTGAAGGCGGTTCTCTTTTTTGTAAATGTTTTTATTTTCCGCTTTTTAGTCTATGTAAAGTAGATACAGAAGTAAAGTGATAGTGCTAGTGCTTCAGTCTTTTCTTAATTAAGCCAGATACAAAGAACCCTTTTTACATTCATAATAAGTTATTCTAATAACTTAGAATATTATACAATTTATCGTTTTTATTTACAATCTGGTCAAATGAAACTTGATTGTTGTTATGAAGATATCAGATAAGAACGTTAATAGTAATGAATAATAGATAGGTAATTAGGTAGTACACTATTTAATTACACAGATTAAAATATCTAATAAGTACAATTTTTCCTTATTGTAATCAATATTATTATTATATCTACGACTGCAACAACTTTACTATCGGAAGATAAAAATGTGGTAAGCAGTTATAAATATCCTGAAATACGAATAATGCTTATCAGAAACAATTATAGGTACGCATAACAACGTCTTATTATTCATTTGAATTGCAAATCATTATGATTTTTAAAATAATAAGAATATCTTATCAACAAAAATATCACAATTGTTATTCACTCTACATAACTTGAGCTATTAGTTTAATCTTTATACATAATATATTCTTCTGTACGTGTGGATGTCACTGAACTCCTTAACAGCTGGGCCGATTTTGATATATATTTAGGGTTCCGTAGCCGAATGGCATAAAACGGATGCCTTATGGATTCGTCATGTCTGTCTGTCCGTCCGTATGTCACAGCCACTTTTTTCTGAAACTATAAGAACTATACTGTTGAAACTTGGTAAGTACATGTATTCAGTGAACCGCATTAAGATTTTCACACAAAAATAGAAAATAAACAATAAATTTTGGGGGTTCCCCATACTTAGAACTGAAACTCAATTTTTTTTTTCATCAAACCCATACTTGTGAGGTATCTATGGATAGGTCTTAAAAAATGATATTGAGGTTTCTAATATCATTTTTTTCTAAACTGAATGGTTTGCTAGAGAGACACTTCCAAAGTAGTAAAATGTGTCCCCCCCCCCCCTGTAACTTCTAAAATAAGAAAATGATATAACCAAAAAAAAATATACGATGTAAATTACCATGTAAACTTCCACCGAAAATTGGTTTGAACGAGATCTAGTAAGTAGTTTTTTTTTTAATACGTCATAAATCGTAAACCGCAATTTACCTTACTTGCTACTACGGAACCCTTCATGGGCGAGTCCGACTTATACTTGGCCGCTTTTTTTAATGCGTTGGACTTGGGTAGGGTTGCAGTCGGGTTAGTCCCGCTATGGTATGGTCCCGGTATGGCACCCTCTTAAAATACCTATCAAAAAGTCCCGCTATGGTACCCATCTTTTAGATCTACGTTAGACAATAGAAGGTACAACTGAAAAGAAAAGTGTATCTATAAATAAATACTTTTAGGAGTGTATCAATAAAACGTCTGTTTGCGATATTAAATCAGTCTTTTATTAATTCAAAATATTTATAAAAAAATATCAAACAGTAAAACGAAATATTAATTGCAATGTAATTTTTAAAATAATCAACAATATTAATTACCAATAATCAACAATAAAAAAAATATAAAAAATCCACATCTCAGAAAAGTATTACTGTAAATATTATAAACTACAAATAAAAACAACATCCAGACATAAATATTAGTTACAAATAATCAACATTGAGAAAAGGCAGTAATTGTAAATTTATATAAACTACAAAAATAATCAACAACCAACTAGACAAATATATTAATTACAAATAATCAACATGGAGAAAAAGGCGCAAATTGTAAACATAAACTACAAAAAATAATCAACATCGAGAAAAAGTATTAAACATTTTAATAGGCTAAAAACAAAATTAAAATAAACTATTTTTTTAAATGTTCTGATCGAAATATTGACTTTGATATGTTAATCAGAAAATCACCAATGGAGATAGCTTTATTTTCGTAACTTTTTGTTAGCTTTTGAATCTGGCGGTCGATTTCTATACTTGTTCTTTTTCTTGAATTTATAGGTGATCTTTTTAGACGAAAGCTATAACAAAAATCATCAGTTATTTAAGTTAAGCTATATTTTTTTCAGTAACCGTCTGTAATAGAAGGCGACAACCAATAATATCTACCAAAATAAATAAAATCAAATCCATTTTCAAATTCTTCTATGTACTCGTATTATGTAAAAAAATATATATCTGCTTTTAAAAATATTATATCTGCTTAAAAATATTGTCTAAAAAATACAACTTACTTGGCTTGTTTTATATCAAAGTGACATGTGTCGTTGCCAATTGTTTGCAGAAACAATAAAAAACTGGGATTTTTTCCAATAATTTTGTTGAATCTGCCATTCCATGATTCCGCCAAGTTAGTTGTTCTATGGCGTTCATTATGGCAACACCAAATGAGGTCTGGATATTCAAGCCACTGAGTGACAAAATAGTCATTGAATTTGGTCATAGCTTCATCGTCGAAACTGAAAAAAATACTTATTAAACGTTCGTACTTGTAAAGCAATGAAATTAACAGGTCCTTACTGATATTGTTGTTCTTTACTTTTTTGCCATATAATTAGAGTTAAGTACTCAAACATCATTTTGGAAAGTAACCAAGATATTATACCTATTTTCCATTATATGCAGCCAGCCGTCTTCAATATCTTGTTTTGGCAAAAACGCCAAGCCTATGCATTGCTTAACATGGTTCGAGGACTCTTCGTGTTCCATGAGATTTAAAGATTTCGCTTTTTTGATAACGTTCTTTTGAAAATGTACGTTACATCCATTTATTTTGATATCAGGAAAAATCTTCGCTGCTGCATTTATTACTCCTATTTCATAATCGAAGGTAAATTTCGATGGACGCCATTCAGGCAAAGTTTGTTTAATCAATTCGAAAACTTTTTCATAAGTTTTCCCTTCTTTGTTTTTTAACAGAATATAAAATAATGGTGCTACATTCGTGGATAACTCAGTGCTTCCCATGTCTCCATGAATGACATAAACTTGTTCGAATGGGTTTGGGCAGCCGTCGAAAGTGCCATCACCAAAGTAATGCGTTACACATTTTATATGTTCCTTTACTTCTGTCGAGGAAAATATAATTATTCGATTACAGTCTTCATTACAATAATCAGCCAATACATACTTATTAAATTCTTCTGGTATTATAATTTCTTCCACATTCTTAAATTGTGTTTTTGGTACGTTCAACGACTTATTTCGGTGTCTGTATAATACTGTTTTTAATTTTTTATAGTCAGGAACATTTCCTGTAAGGTGTAACCCTTTGTCTTTTAAGTTACCCATGTGTTTTTCGAAAATTTTCTGTACTGATCCGTAATTTGAATTTACTTCTTTTTTGCACTCACTTATAGCCATTTGAACTTCATTGTCTTCAAAATGTGGCACGCACTGATCACTGTGTTTATAATCTTTAATTATTGTATTATTGGTATTCTCAATAGTTATATATCCACTACATTTAATACTATTTCTCCTATTTACACAATGCCAAGTACTTGAATTTTTATTTTCTCTGCGTTTAATATATTTATGTCCGGCACGTAATAAAGTTTTTCCACCGCGTCGACTGTCAATAATTATTAAATTTACACCACGTGAACTACTTGACCCAGACATTGCAATAGATAAACTAACAAGCTATCCTAATTACTCATATCGCAAAAGTACAGCTGCAAATAGCAAACTAAACCCGGAATAATACTGTCTCTCTCTATTTTCATAAAAACAAAAGGGAAGAGCTAGATACGAATTCGAGGAAGGGCTCGTCTCTATTGTTTTACGAAAAAACCGGTTGGTCAGGTAACTACCTGAAGTGAAACGACAATTACCGAGCGTGATTTGTTTAAAAAATAGTATTAATAAATATTATCTTGCTTAACTATAATAGTTAAGAAAAGATATTTTTTATTAATACTATTTTTTTCTTAACGCATTGTATAACTTTTCTTTACAACAGTACCAAAAACTGAAGGGTACCATAGCGGGACTTTTTGATAGGTATTTTAAGAGGGTGCCATACCGGGACCATACCATAGCGGGACTAACCGTTGCAGTCATGTTCTAAGATTTCTTTTTATTTTCAGGGCAGGAGAACGTTTGCCGGACCCGCTAGTTACCTGTACATAGTTTTAGCTTTGACTAGCTAAGTGAATTCTAAGAGCGCACGTGAATTTTCCATGATTATTCGAAATAATTTAAAAACTCGATGCCACAGATTATCAAACAAAAGGCAGATATACCGTGCGGAATACTGCGAGTGAAGCCACAAAAGCAAATACAAATTCAATAACAAATACCTACAATCTAGTGATTGTATTCGCTTTTGAATGTTTATTTGTATTAGTATTTGTTTTTTTTTAACAATGCTTCGCTTTGTGCTGTACTGACTCGTGTTAGTACAGCGCGAAGCGAATTGTAGGTATTCGTTTTTGAATTTGTATTTGCTTTTGTAGCTTCACTCGCAGTGTTCCGCACAGTCTATCTGCCTATTATTTGATAATCTGAGCTCCATGTATTTTTCAAAGTTTCACATAAAATGGTTGTATTACTTTTTTATTTAAAATGCACGAAACAGACGGGGAAACACATTGACTGGTGTCAATTTTAATGAAAGCATTTCTTGCTTTTTTATTACAGGTTAATGGTTATGGTTAATGGTTAAGGTTCTCAAAGGGTCGTTTTCGTATCTTTTTTGTTTTTTTTTCTTTGTTTTTTGCTTCTGCGTTGCCTGCTCTTGCTCATGTTACTTGGGGTTGACACAAAATATGTTTTGTCTGCTTTCTTACCCTATTAAAAGTCTCAGGGTAAATCCAACAGACCTTGTTCATTAAAGTCGGGTTAGCATTTCACACAGGAGGGTTTTTAGTTCCCGCTGATATTTACCATTGGGGTGGGTAACGTTTGAAATAATTACAAAATCTCTAAAGATCATATGATCTAATTTCATTTTACCTAATTTAATATGGTATAATGCACATTTGAACTAATATTCATATAGTATAATAATCAGTTACTATAATATTTGAAATCTATAAGTAACGTTTAGCATAATTTAGTTATTGAATAATTTGGGTTAGGTTTGAACAGTGACCATTAACCAGATTCCCTCTATTGTTGGTGAATCGTATGGGTTAGATGAGGTTATAACGGTGTCCCCTTGTTTCGCAGACAGAAATTTCATAGAATTTCGTTTCCCAGGAAATTTTTAATAATTATAATATTTGGTTCTTTTATTTTTATTTTGGCTATTATTGTTTCAAAGACTATTTAGGTGCTTGAATAAAACATATTTCACAGAAACACTATCCAATGAATTTTTAATCACATTTTTTTTTGTTAACAAACTTATCAAACAGTAGAATAATTTTTTAACGAATATTGTTTAATCAGTGTATATTTCCAAGGAATTTATTTCAACGAAAATGTATATAAATAGAAAAATATTGTCTAAAAGTCAATATGTTGTGCTACAAAAGTTAATGACAGAAACGAATCGCTGCGAAACCGGTTCGACGTAGTCTTGTCTGCTCTACTCCTAGAGTGTAATTTAAATCCGCGTAGGCGCGGAGGGGCGAGGCGGCCCGCGAGCTGAGGAGCAGGTGGTGAGCGTGAATACCATCTGCGACGATAAGTTCGCGTGGGACCGCCGGAGCCCCGCAACGCCGGAGCCGTGACAGAAACCATGCCTGCTGCATGTTGCATGCTCGCTTGCATGATGCATGCTTGCTTGCATGATGCATGCTTGCTTGCTTGTATGATGCATGCTGGCCTGCTTGCATGTTTGCATGCTTGCATGCTGCATGCTTGCTTTAACTATTAGCTATAAAACAACGTACATTTTTATATACGGTTATAACAGTATGTTTTCTGATATTTACTTATTCATTACAGAATTTAGACTGAAATTTAGTTAATTTTTTAAAAATTAGGCCAAAGGCAAACTAGGTCAACTTAACGTCATATATAAAGAGAGCATTATACAAAATGAAAATTATATGAAATGATATTAAATGTTATTAGAGCAAAAGAAGATTATATGAAATATAACATTCGATCACATGAAATTAGGTTATTTGTTTTTACAGCATCTGAAAATTATGTGAACATTATTTCAAGTGATATTATACTATCTGTTATTATGCCATATATTACACACCCTTACCATTGATACAAAGACACGTGCCTATTTTTACACTATTCGATTAGGGTCACATGGGCCATGGTAATTTATTCGAAATTCAAACAGTAAAAATTAAAATCCGTTGAAATTTCACACGAGACGATTTTAGCTCACACTAGAATGAAATGTCGTGTCATCATGCTGGTGGGACATTAGAATGGCATGTATCAATATATTAGTCATTGTTTTAAAATGAAACTCATAATGATTTCTTAAATGAAATAGTAGATATATTATTAGTCAAGTATCGTAATGTAGATAAAAATAAATAATACCAACCTATTGTCACACTACTGGGCAAAGACCTCTTCTCATACAGAGAAGGCACGAGCATAGATCACCACGTGCGCTCAAGGCGGATTGGTGATTTCAGGCTTATATTAATTATAAGTCCAGGTTTCCTTACGATGTTTTTCCTTCACCATTGTGAGTGATGTCCGAGATATACTTAGAAAGCACTTACATATAAAATATGTTTTTTATCGTTTGTAAGTATGTACAATATTTACTTCTATTTATAATAGAAAAGAAAACCTAGAAAAAAATCCTAGAAAATAAAATTCGTCCACATCGCCGTCATCTGGAAATGTACCCAAGAGACTGGCGGTATCGCCACGTTGGATGGCAATGTTTAATCTCTGACCAAGGTAAAAACCAGCTCTTGACAAGACACAATGGTACTTGCTCCTGCCCGGTTACGAACCCACAACCTCGTTCATGAGATGCGGGCCCTTAAATCACTGGACCATCACGACATTTCATCATTAAAATAAAGATATTATTTATCAATACCACCGATTACCTCATCATCAGCCGGAAGACGTCCACTGTTGAACAAAGGCCTCCCCCATAGAGCGCCACAACGAGCGGAAACCTGCCACTTGTATCCACCGGTTATCCGCGGCCTTAACGATGTCGTCGGTCCATCTGGTGGGAGGGATACAAACGCTGCGTCTTCCTCGTGGTGGTAAGCTACCTAAGTCAGTGATATTAATTATTTTGCACATTCACGAAGGGTTTAGGGCTACAGCAGACTAGGTACTTTTAGCATCGGCGATCGACGATTTACCCGCTTTTTAGAAGCTAAATGCAGCGACTAAGTCGCTAAAAAGCGCGATTCCGATACCGCGCCCGGGCGCGGTTTCGGACGCAGAGTCGCCGAAACGCGATGCAGCATCGATAAAGATATTGCTGATCGTCAATGCTAAAAGTAGCGTGTGTGGTTTAGCCCTTATAAAAACGCCAACAATTTTACACTGCTACGAAAAAAATATTACCATACCTTTTTTTCTACTTTCTTACCCTACTCAAATTTTTATAATTATCAATGTCTCTTATTTATTTTGTACTTAATCCGCTTATCGACTGGGAAGGGAGCATTATTCAAATAAGGTACTGCACTGAATTTAGTACTTATTATTTATACAGTATACTAACAATCCATTTGGTATTTTTTATGTTTAATGTAATGGAAGTTTCTTTCTTCAAAAAAAGAAATAAGTTTCTGCTGATGTCTAATCAAATATCATTAAGAGATAAAATTATTTATGTTTAAATATAATAAAAAAAATATTATACATATACAAATGAGGGGGGGCGGGAGCACCACTCTACGAACGTTGAGGACATCGTACAGTACGTACGGGTGAAGACAAGCAGGATCTTGAGGGTGGAGAAGTTGGAGCCGCACCGAAACTCCAATTTCAAATCGTTCGTGGTGCGCGTCCGACTCAACATGTGACCTTCCTCAAGTAAAAGTTTTGGCCGAAAGGTGTACGGGCGTTTACGCGGCGATTCCTCGGAACGTAAGTGTTCTTACACACGACCGACATGTGAAATGTGTAAAATAAGTTTTTTTTTTGTTATGTCCTTATTTCTCCTGACTAAAGTCCTGATTAAAGTGTATTAAATCCATTTTATGTTTCTAACGGTTATAACCGAAATTCACACGTTAAAATCCGTTAACCTTCTCACGAGACGATTTTAGTTCACACTGGAACGATAAATGTTGGTTTGTCACGTCTATGATGGGGTGGCGCGTGCCAATACCGGTCGAATTTACAGGGTTAAGTGGCTGCCATACTTGTTAACAAATAAACAGGGTTACTTTGTGTATTTAATTGAGGTTTACAAAAACATTTAAATGAAACTGTATTACAAAAATACCTAGTTAATCTAGCTTATACAAAAATATCCTGATGTTGTTCGAAAGTCTTTTGTTGCTAAGGAAATAAAGAACCTTATACATACAAAATCCGTTGGCGAGAACAATTCAGTTCTCATCGGAAGAAATCTCGGTACGAATTGGAGAAATGTGAAATTTAAATCATATTTTAGACAAAAACTCGATGTTGATTTTTTGCATCTATATTATTAACTAGAAAGTGAGGAAATAACCATTGGTATATCTAACATAAAAAAAACATTAAGAGCCTTACTTCCTGGGCTGCCGAAAACACTCTTATGTGTGAAAATTTAAAAGCTGAACATGTTATTAGTTTTGTAAAAATTCTACCTGACTTCAGATCATTCTCTAAAATAACACTTTTATAATATTTTCGTAAAAATTGAATAAGTTTTAATGAGTAAAATCGTCTATTTTTTTTTCTTCTGCGTTGCCTGCTCTTGCTCATATTACTTGGGGTCGCTGTAAAATATCTTTTGTCTGCTTTCTTACCCTATTAAAAGTCTCAGGGTAATTCCAGGCCTTGTTCGTTTAAGTCGGTTAGCATTTCACACGGGAGGGCTTTTCGTTCCCGTTGATACCATTTATACAAAGGCACGTGCCTATTTTTACACTTCTCAACTTTAGGGTTTCATGGGTCACGGTAATTTATTCGAAATTCAAACATTAAAAAATAAAATTCGTTGATATTTCACACGAGACTATTTTAGCTCACACTAGAATGAAATGTCATGTCATCATGTTGGTGGGAAATTAGAATGGCACGTATTATTAGATAGATAGAAAGATATTATTCACACGCAAAGATATTATTCATAGTTTTAAAATGAATTATGAAACTCATTATGATGTTTTATATCAAATAGTAGATAGGTATCTTATCAGTCAGGAATAGTAATGAATATAAAAGTAAATAATACCAACCTATTGTCCCACTACTGGGCAAAGGTCTCTTCTCATACAGAGAAGGAATGAGCATTGATCACCATTCTTGCTCAAGGGGGCTTGGCGATTTCAGATCTATTAATTACCAACACTTTGCCCGCGACTGCGTCCGCGTGAATATTCTCAAGGATCCCTCATTTGTTCATAATGCAATATAGCCTAAAGCACTCAGGGATAACGTAGCTTCCTATTGGTGAAAGAATTTTTGAAATCGGATGAGTAGTTTCGGAGATTATACATACAAACTTACAAACAAATACGAGCGACGGAGCGAATTATAAAATTGAAACAGTCACATTAGAGACGGAGAGACGGACACACAGTTCATCATCATCATCATTTCAGCCGAAAGACGTCCACTGCTGGACATAGGTCTCCCCAAGGGGGGGTTTTGCCATAATCGTCACGCTTGGCAGGTGGATTGGCGATCGCAGTATGGTTGTTACAAAGGCACAGAGAACGCTGCTGCCCATTCTCTGGTAAGTCCCTTAGTCGCCTCCACCGACACCTACGGGAAGATGTGGGATGGTGCTATTCTTTACGTCCGACACCACACGGACTGACACACAGTTATGAAGATATTAATTTCAATATCAAGCGTTATTTATGTTAATATTAACTAGCTAAGTCAGTGACATTAAGATAATTTTGCACATTTATTGATGTAGGATTTATAAAAACGCAGTTTACCGTTCCTTTTTTTTCTACTTTCGCACCCTATTCAAAAGTCTCAGGGTAATTCCAATACGCCCTGTTCGTCAATGTCCGTTGCATTTCACACGGGACGAGTTTAGTTCCCATAGGAACCAGTATATAGCTTGGCACGTGCCTATACAACTTAGTGCGTCTTATTTATATCAGGACACGAACAAGCCATTTCGTATTTTTTAATATGTTTAAAGTAATGAAAAAGTTTCTTTCTCCAAAATTAAAAACAGATTCCCTAAAATTATTTATTTTATTTAATATTTACATCAAATAAAAAAATTAAAAAAAACTGGCCAAGTGCGAGTCGGACTCGCGCACGAAGGGTTCCGTACCATTATACAACATTAGACATCGAGCAAACAAAACGACAAGAAATTACGTTTGTTGTATGGGAGCCCCCTTAAATATTTATTTTATTCTATTTTTAGTATTTGTTAGTATTTGCTATAGCGGCAACAGAAATACATCATCTGTGAAAATTTCAACTGTCTAGCTATCACGGTTCATGAGATACAGCCTGGTGACAGACAGACAGACGGACAGACAGCGAAGTCTTAGTAATAGGGTCCCGTTTTTACCCTTTGGATACAGAACACTAAAAAGACTATGCACAAATTGCTTATAGGCCATCAAAAAACTCGTCCGTATCACTCACAATAGGATAAGTGCCCAAAAGGCTAGCAGCATTGCCACGTTGCAATGCTAAACTCTTTGACCCATTAAACAGGACATTTTTTATTTATCCTTAAATCTCCCGACTAAAGTGTATTGCATCCATTTTATTTTTCTCACGGTTATAACCGAAATTCACACGTTAAATTCCGTTAACATTCTCACGGGACGATTTTAGTTCGCATTGGAACGATATGGTCGGTTTGTCACGTTAAAATTAGGGTGACGCGTGCCAATACCGGTTGCACTTACAAGGTTAAGTGGCTGCCATGCTTGTTAACAAATAAACAGGGTTACTCTGTGTGGTTAATTAGCGTTTACAAATACATTTAAATGAAACTGCATTACAAAAATATCTGGTTAATCTTGCTTATACAAAAATATCCTGTGGTTGTTCGAAACTCGGCGGTTCAAATGAGATCAATTCAGTTCTCATCGGAGGAAATCTCGGCAGGAATCCGGGGGAACCGTGTAAAAGTTTTGTCATTTTTAAGGCAAAAGATATTATGTAAATTTTTTAACACATCTATTTTATTAACATAAGGAGGAGGATAACTATTGGATAACATAAAGTAATTTCAAAAGTAAGATTAACTTTTTAAATAATTATTATAGGTATTTCCCTCCATGTACTCCCCGAAACTTGTAAATTCAGAGATTATTTAAAGTTTAGGGGCTAACCGTGTTGTGATTCGTTTTTTTAAACATTCTTACCTGACTTACTTAAACTTCTTATTGAGTTACGCTATCAATCTTTATTTGTTTTTAATAAATTAAATAAGCATATTCTACTATCAATAAATACCATCGCAATAAAGACCATAGATTTGTTATTGAATGTTACGTTACATCGGCCACGCTGTATAAGTACCAAATAGTAAAAATGCACCATTTCAGGTTTTCTCACGAATTTCTAACGATCCTTTTATGATATAAAAGTCGTTTGCCGTTCACACGGTACGGTTTCCTGTGGGAAGAACTCCGGGTGAGAAAATAGGGTGGCTCGTGCCAAATGCCGATACGTCGCGTTCACAGGGTTAATGTTTTATTGAATGGAAGACTGTTTCAATTGATTGGTTATTCTTAAGTATTCATAGTTTTTAATTTACAGTGCGGCCGCCTTTAGGTCCCACAGCTGGTGAAGTGAGCAATGGTGAGCCCATTGTGACGAGGCAGAATGTAAAGATACATGCGAAGAGCGTGACTAAAATTATTAGGAACATGCAGCGTGGAAAATCTCCCGGCCACGATGGGCTCAGTATCGAGCACTTTAAATAGGCAGGGCTTTATTTGCCGCGAGTACTGTTGATGTTTTTAGTCTGTGCATAGGGCACTCATATTTGCCGGAGCCGCTGACAATAGTCGTTCTGATAGTCAAAACTAAAACGGGTGATACATCTGACATGAGCAGCTATCTGCCCATCTCACTAGCTACCACAACAACCAAGGTGCTTGACAGTCTGCTGAGTAGTCGCCTCACTGCGCAGGTTGAGTTGCACGATGCCCAGTTTAGGTTCAAAGCAGGATTGTCAACAGAGAGTGCTATTCTGAGTCTGAAGCGAACTGTCATGTACTACACAGTGAGGAGGACGTGTATACGCGTGTTTCCTCGACTTGTCAAAAGCTTTTGATCTGGTTGCATATGATATACTGTGGAACAAGTTGAAGGACACGAGTGTGTCGGGAGAGTATACCTTCCTCCTCAAATACTGGTACTCTAACCAAAAGATCCGAGTGAGATGGGTGGGTACTCTGTCGGACGAGTACAGGCTGGAATGCGGAGTTAGACAGGGGGGGTTAAGTTCGCCACTGCTATTTAACCTTTATATCGACCGGCTTATCGAGCGACTGAGCCGGGCCTCAAGTCTGCTATTACAATAGTGTCAGAATGGTAGTGGTAGTGATTGATTTCATAATTGTAGATTTTGACAAGTTTGGTAATCTATTAATATAATGGCGTCATTATGACTTTCCAATGGTTAACCACTGACACGCCATTGAAAGAAATGATATAGATTGGTAATCTCGTGCAAAATGACAACTGAATGACTGACTTAGGCGGTAATCTGCTAAAATTTTGACAGTTCTTTTAATCAGTGACGTACCATTAGAACGCCATTGTGCAGTCATTGCTTTTAATTCGACCGACCAATGATCGACTATTATGAATTTAGCAGTTTACGAACTTTTAGCAAAATGACAATGGGATCGTGTTGGAATGACGAAATTATAAAAATAGCGGACTTGGCCCCCTGTACACATGACGGCTGCCACATTAAAATACAAATAAAAATGAATTATGTAATTACGAAAACTAACAATACTAACATAATTATGATAAATATGTTAGTATTGTAAGTAATATTGTTACAACACCAAAATACTAATACAACTATGGACTGTAGTCTGTATTAAAGGTTATTATTATATTGTTATAGTTGTTATTTATATTGTTTTTTTTTATTTATTTGTCTTTGACCGCCACTTTGTCCACGTGGATTTTTTCAAGGATCTCTAACTTTTTGATAATGCAATATGACCTATACCACTCAGGAATAACGTAGCTTCCTATTGGGGAAAGAATTTTTGAAATCGGATGAGTAGTTATGAAGATTATACCCTACATACAAAGTTTTACAAACTAACAAACTAATACCTCTTTATGATTACATGGAAGACTTACAAGCCAGGGTTACAGGCCAGCTGGTCTGAAGACCAGCTGGCCTGTAACCCTGGTTGTTGGCTGTGTGTGTGTGTGTGTGTGGCTGTTTAGACTTAGAATAAATTTAGTAAAGTTGGAACAAACAGTAAAATGTACATTATTGTCACCATTTAGTATGCAATGAAAGAAGGAAAAAAAATGAAATGAAAAACATATTAAGAGCCATTTAAAGTTATTTCAGATATTGTTGGGCAAGAATAATTAATTCTGTATTTAACAACTTTGTGCGCTCGGGAACGAGATTTATTTCCACAAATCACTCCACTCCATTTAAATCTATTAAAATGTAGGTATTTGTTGCGTGCCAAGCAATTTTGTTATAAAAAATATTCCATGTATGTATAGATAGCTCGATGTCAAATAATCATAGTAATAAAAATTAGTAATTGTTTATGTTGAGCGCTTTTGATTAAAATGGGCGTGTGTAATGTGATATCATAGATAAAAAATATTAACGACCGTCTACAAAAAAATACTTTAGATTGCTATAATCACTAAATTAAATTACCATCAAGTCCTTCTCACGGAATTTATAATAAACTTTTCACACGGGATGGGTTTATTCTAACTGGTTTGGGGAAGTGGGTTCATTGGTAAACTACATGGGGTGACGCAAAGTCAAAGTCAAAGTCAAAGTCAAATCATTTATTTCAATTAGACCATTAAAAAGGCACTTTTGAACGTCATAATAAAAAAATATAAAGTTGATTCTAGTTGCCCATTCCAAAAGGTAGTTTCGTATGGAGAAGAATGGGCAAGAAACTCCATACTTACTCTTTTAAAAAAAAATGTGTACAATATTTTGCATTTACAGTTTACAGTTATATAACTATACGTGAATACGATGGACCTTGCATAAAAACACTATATTGAAGATGTACAAAGTATTACAAGATAAAGAATGACAGCAAAGTTGTATACATATACATAGTGTTCACATATTATTATTTACAATTATTGTAAAAGTAGACAACCACTCCATACATTTCAACAAACTATGAACCTATGAACCAGTGTGTGACCCAAAGCAAGAATTAAATATAATGTATATACTAAGTATAAATTAAGTAGTTTTAATTAGCAATCCGTTTGATTTTGTCTAGACTGTAGATTGTCCTATGGAGCTCCAGCATGTTTCCAAGCATTCTTATCATGGATATAATCCTCTAAACTGTAATATGCTTGTTTACAGAGTGTACTTTTAATATATGTTTTAAATTTTCTTTCATTTAGTTGCAATATATCACTAGGAATTTTGTTATAACACTTAACACAGAACCCCATAAAAGATTTATGAACTTTAGACAATCTAAAATATGGTTGAGCTATTTTGTCTTTGTTTCTAGTATTAATATTATGTCTATCACTAACCTTATTAAATAAATGTAGGTTTTTTCTTACGTACCTAACATTTTCATAGATAAATTGGCAAGGCACTGTCATTATATTAATATTTTTAAATAGTTCCCTAAGAGAATCGCGGCGACGTAGATTATAAATGGCTCTAACAGCTCTTTTTTGTAAGATAAAAATGGATTCAATGTCGGCAGCCCGACCCCACAGTAAAATACCATACGAAATAATGATGTGAAAGTAGCTAAAGTAGACCATACGCGCAGTTTCTACATCTGTCAACTGTCTTATCTTCCTAACAGCATAAGCCGCGGAGCTTAGTCGCCCCGCAATAGATGTTATGTGAGGTCCCCATTGTAATTTCTCGTCTAGCGTGATTCCTAGGAAAACCGTTTGACTATTAAATTCCAGTTTCTCTCCATTTAGAATGATGTCACAATTGCTATTCCTAACATTTGGTAAAATGAATCGAATACATTTGGTTTTTTTTTCATTAAGTACCAAATTGTTTACCGTAAACCAATTCTGAACCTGAAGAATAGCGTCATTTACGTCGTCAAGATGTTGTGACCGTCTGTCTACTTTAAAAATCAATGAAGTGTCATCGGCAAATAACACCATCTTCGGTTGGTTTTGAAGTAATTGGGGTAAATCATTTATATAGACTAAGAATAGAAATGGACCTAATATTGAGCCTTGAGGAACGCCCATAGTCATTTTAGACCCCAATTAGTTCACACCGTTAACCTGAACTTTTGCCTGTCTATCCCTCAGGTATGACCTTAGTAAATCAAGAGATACTCCACTAATCCCGTAGTGCTCCAGTTTCAGCAATAGTGTCTCGTGGTCAACGCAATCGAACGCCTTTGAGAGGTCGCAAAAGATTCCAATGGCATCTTGTGATTCCTCCCAAGCGCTAAAAATGTTCTTTATTAGGGTGACACCGGCGTCAGTTGTACAACGCCCTTTGGTGAAACCGTATTGTTGTTCATGAAAGATGGAATTTGTATTAAAGTGATGTAACATTTGATTGAGCATTAACTTTTCAAACACCTTACTGAGAACTGGTAGAATCGACACAGGCCTATAATTGCTGGGGTCTTTACTATCACCGGATTTGAACAATGGTACTACTTTACTGTGTTTCATCAGATCCGGAAAGACTCCTTGGTTTACACTGGTGTTAAATATGAGAGCTAAATAGGGCGCAATCGTTTCGATAATAGATTTACAGACTTTTACAGACATTCCCCAAAGATCTTCTGTTGATTTAATTTTAAGATCTTTAAAGGCTTTTATACGCGTGCCAATACCTCGCATTTAGAGGGTTAAACATGTGTGAAGTAATATGAAAATAAAACGATCGTTTACCAAACCATTTGTACTTTATTATCTTCATTCGTCATTGAATTTGAATTGCTTCGATTTTTCACTCCATCAATTTTGTGATTATTTTGCTTTTCTATTTTTGAGGTGATATTGTTAAATTGAATGGTTTTATTTTGCCATTATTTATTTGTTGCGAACTTTAAACAAAGTTCTAATCTTAAAATATATTTTTTTTAATTTCCTATTATGCCGTTAGATCGAATAACATTTGCTCGAAAATGTTAACTCGATAAATTATGAGCGCGACAGTTCACTACCTCGATGCATCAAAATCTCGAATAACTATATATAATCTCGAATCATCGGCAGCGCGAAGGGCCATTATCTTGAAACATCATTTTCTCGAACGACTACCTAATCGATTTACAGAATAGTTTTAAGGATTTTTATTTGATTACAATGTATGCGTAGAAAAATAAATAAACTGTAATCATAAATATAAGTAAATATAATAATAGCTAATCAATACAAATACTACGTGCTTAAACTGTTTATATTATGGTTAAATTTACCCTTATTTCATATTTTTTTCTGGCTAAATTAAAATATACGAAAGTAGTACAAAACACTTTATCATTATTTTTCATGATTATAGTTGATTCATATTTCTACTCATTCAGATTATTTCATGACATTGTACTCAAATAAAAATCCGTAAAACTATTCTGTAAATCGATTAGATGGTCGTTCGAAAAATTATGTTTTAGATAATGGCCCTTCGCGCTGCCGATAATTCGAGATTATAGTTATTCGTGATTTTGATGCATCGACGTAGTGAACTGCGCGACAGGCATTCGATTTCAAGTAGGTAACCCTTATAATTAAGTCTGAAATTACCAATCCACCATGAGCAAGCGCGGTGATCAATGCTAGTGCCTTTTCTGTATGAAAAGAGGCCTTTGCCTGCAGTAACAATAACAGGCTGGTTTTATTTTATTATTTCTAAGCAAAGTTAAAAAGTAGTGTCAAAGAGATACTTATCAAAGTACCAATGGAGACAAATAATAAACAAAACCAGATCTTTATAGTCAACACTAAGAATAACTTCATCCCAAGAGAAATCATCTTGCAAAAAGAATAACGAAGGGGACAATAATATTTTTTACTATCCTCAGTAGACTCTCTTGAAAAACCATTTTTGCATATTGGAGCAGATTTATAATTCAACAATAGGACATTTTTAAATGGTGATTTGGGTGACAATAAGTAACTTGAAACGATTCTCGTGACCTTATATTAACAATAAAATCTGTTTAACTGGTTTAATTATTTCAGCTCTATGTGCCCGTGAGAATTAGTGCATGGACACGACTGGTAAGTGACGTGAGTCGAGAGACCAAAATGATATGGTGTGTGGCCCCAAAACTGACGGTGATATGCTAGGAAATATCAGACATGAATGTTATAATTGTCTTACTCCTCCGCTGTTTTTTTTTCTAATTAATTTTGTTGCGGGATCCAAGACAGTTGAATTTTTCCTCCGAGTCTCATCAAGCTTCATTGTTTCGGCGCTTATCTGGTGGTCGCGTTGATTTTGGTTTTCAGAAGTCCCAGAATTTAGGTAGGTATATAAGTATAGTAGAGTGTGCTTATGTGAACTTAAAAGTTAGTAAGAAATCTAATTAATCAACCCAGGTAATGACAGTTAGTGTGACACTTACGGGGTATTGTACTTACTTACTTATGTACTTACTAAGGGGTTACGTTGGGTAAGAGCTCTTTCTATTTAAGCGTTTCGTGCCGACCAGCAGAGCTAGTCAGCTCTGCTGGTCGGCTCAACGCGCAAGGGTCGGGGTGGGTCCACCCCGACCCTTGCGCGTTGAGCTTCAAATTCATCCCTAAATTATCGAAATCCGATCCAGCTTGTCCATTTGATGCCCTCCCCCAGAGACGTCCAAAGCCGAGGTTCGTACCCACAGGGGTGCCCTTAGCTTATAGTCGCTTAGATTATTAGTTTTTTGCCCTGGCTTGAGGCCTTCAATTCACTTTTAGGACACCACAGGAAAGTCCGGTTAAGAAGCCGACAATCTCCTAGGTTGACCGGCGAGATGCCATTCCGAAAAAAAAGCAGCAGTGCTGAGAGCAGTGAGGGTGTGTGGACACGACATGGTTGTCGTAGTGGCTCAACAATTGGCTGCTGAACTGCGTTAGTTGTTTGGGTCTAGCTGTTTGTGAATAATACTAATCACACATGGCCATCTGACCCCAAACTAGGGGTAAGTAATGTAAGTTTTTATGCTTGTAAACGCATTCACGATACAGGAGTAAATACTATCGTGAGGTAAGGTTTTAACAAAAAATGCCTTCTGCTTCTCCTTGCTAAACTGGAAAATGTTGTTTTTTTTTTACTTATCTCTATGGAATAAATACACACAATCGCATTGTTGATCATAGTCCAAGGATACATGTTTTCATTTATAACAAGCAAGCATGACGAATTGTTCGTTATCGCCGTATGATTATTATTGTAGTGCAAAATTACCTATAGATTGTCCGAATCAGGATTTTAAATTCTAGAAATAAAGATTCTAATGACAAGTTGTCATTTCATTACTTCATTTCATTATTATATTTCATCAGTTGATTATTTTCATTAATTGAGTAGCTGAACCGACAGACGTTGTCGTGTCCTATAATTCCAATTTTTCTTTCCTAATTTGGCCGATTACGAACATTTTAAAATAAAGAATTACCAAATCTGTCAAGCCATTTTCAAGTGATGCGCTTACCAACGACATTTTATTTTTAGGGTTCCGTAGCCAAATGGCAAAAAACGGAACCTAAGATAAGAGAATGATAAAACTAAAAAAAAATATTTTCGGTGGAAGTTTTTACCATGTAAACTTCCACTGAAAATTGACTTGAACGAGATCTAGTAAGTAGTTTTTTTTTATACGTCATAAATCGTAACCGTTTATTTATAGATTTGTCACACATTACTTGGTATCTGTGATAACAGTTATGTCTGTTGTAAACCAAAGTTTTGCCTTGTACTTGCTAGAACAATAACTGCTTGAGATAGTTAGTGCGTTACCATCACAGTTTTTTTAGCACAAAGACTGTCTCGAATCAGTTCGAGCACAGCACAATACGTTATTTGGCACAAATCACCTTGTTAGTACCAATATCTAAGTAATCGTTCCTTACATTTAGCGGTAATATAGACAGTACTGTAGTTTTCATTTGATTTTTATTAATATTCACTTTAATTAGTTTTTCTTCAACAAAAATCAAGCGGAGTGGGCCATATTTATCAAACCTCTGTCCGCTCCGCTACCCGCCAACTTAGTGAGCCGACATTTAAGCGCATACGACATTAGGGATTCGGGTGGGTGACTTTGCTATATAATTGTTAAGATAGGTCAGTACGCTTTACGTCACCGCTGGTTAGGGATTGGCTAGACTGCAAGATTGTCAGACATGAAATCAATATCGTTGTGTAAACTTCAATGATAGTACTTAGCACAATACATACACGAAACATTACATTACAAGGTCCCAGGGCCGTCAAACCTTCCTTTTTTCTGATGGACAAAACATATATATAACTAGCTGACCCGACAGACGTTGTCCTGTCCCGATCTATGGGGGATGAAAAGGGGGTGAAAAATGGGGATGAAAAATAGATGTTGGCCGATTCTCAGACCTACCCAATATGCACAAAAAATTTCATCAGAATCGGTCAAGCCGTTTCGGAGGAGTACGGGAACGAAAACTGTGACACGAGAATTTTATATATTAGATAGAGTAGTATAAGTGTGTACAGTGAACGCATACATACCTGGGGTGTAATTCTGTAAGACCTCATTCTAAACTTCGAATCTGAATGTGTTTCTTGATTGGCATTCTAAAAACTCGGTTGATAATTCGAATTTACACTAGCCACCCTTGCGAGCGTGTCAGCGAGTTGAACGAAATTGACAGGGAGATTTTAATAGATAAAGTATGAGATGACGACGGAATTGTGTGGCATTCTGTAAGGTAATTTCCCCGTCACTTCGACGCTCACTTCACACTCGAACCCGATTCAAAGTGTCAAATATCAAAGTATCAAGGTCATTTTGAACCGTATGCGAAGTACGAGTGAATAGCGATGTGAGATGCGAGTTGTTGTCTGAATTTTACAGAATCGACCTACTGCTACCTTAGGCCGACGGCCAATTCTCGGGTACCAGGTACTACAGGTGCGTAAAAATTGTACTTACTTTACTTACATCTGAGGTCCGATTTTTACGTATGTTGTAGGGAATATTGCAAACAATCCATACTTCCATACTAATATTATGACTTTCACGATGAAATGTCTGAACTAATTTTGATGAAATTTGGCATGAAGATAGCTTGAACCCTGGGGAAGGACATAGGCTACTTTTTAATCCGCGTCTTTGTCGGCATCCGCGATAACCGAGAACCACGCGGGCAAAGTCGCGGGCAGAAGCTAGTTTGAAATAAATACTGCCAAACACCTTCTGTCGGCAGTATTTATTGCCAGACACTTAAAATATCGGCAGCAAAAACAGAACCTAACTTTTTTTTATTATCAAACAGGCTTGCGTTTGACCGCAATTCACCTGATCTTAAGTGATAATGCGGCCTAAGTTGGAACACGCTTGCCTAGGATGAACCGGTTCACTCGTGCCTTAAAGATACCCAGATTATACTTATCAGGGAACAGAGAGGCAGGCAGCGAATTCCACAGTCTGGCAGTTCGCACAAAATGTGGAGTCAAAGCGCTTACTTACAGTCTGAGACTTGATTTTTATCTACGATATTAGCCTATACCCTCTTCTCACCTTTTTGTCATCCAATGCTGAGTGGTAGGCATCCAGGATTGCACATTGGCCCCTAATCTGGGCCTTCCCCTTCCAACCTAGCCCGGCAAACTCAACCAGGTCATCGGTAGATACCGGCAGAAGCGTGGGCAGATACCCAATGAGGTGGCTCATTGCCACCTCATTGGGTATCTACCCACGCTTCTACGACCAGAGATTTCCTGTTTGCCTGTTTGCCATAAGTACGATAAATTACATAAAATTTAAATACACTTAAAATTGAAATAAACAAAAACATTGAAAATGAATAAAAATTTAATTAAAATAAAATTACATTATTGTTAAAAATATTAAGTAATTAAAAATGCATATATAAAAAATTTAAAAATAAATATTGTTAGCAGGAATACTGACAGCCATATATAAAGAAATAATTAGCGTCACATATGGCTCTCAATATTCCGTTGTCAGAATCATGTACGCTTTTCGTAATACCACAGATTAACTAATAGTTCTAATACAGCATGGAAATCATCTAATCTGTTCTCCGCAAACATGCCGGACGCACTACACCTCCACCCAAATATACACCTGAATGCGTTGTTATATTGCACACGTAGGGTGTTGTAAGCGCGTTGTGTGTGCTTGTACCAAAGGTGGCCAGTGTAAAGCGACATTTAAATATATGCTTTAACTTAGACTTTTCTGTAGTACACCGACCTTTCGCTAGATATGGTTGTCTCATGTAATAGTGGGCGTCTAGGCCTATGGCGCAGTGACCGAGCACAAATCTAGGCATCAGGCTGCTACTGACATTAAAAATGTCTAACCTGGAAATTGTACTTGTTTTCAATAAAATTGTCATAAGAACTATTTCGCTTAATGTTGCTGCAAAATATCTAAAATATTTCCTCTATATTTAATATTACAAATATCTATTCCTAGTTTAGTCACTTGTACCCGAAGCGACTTCTTTTACACTATATTTGGGCCACAATTTGCTTTCTCGTATACATCGTGCGCGTGGAAGTTTCAGGCAAAATCCCTCGCCACAGCACTTTATAAATTGCTGCTCTATTTGTTGAGACATAGAGTTGGTATTGTATTGGTGCTTTGTAAAAATTTTCAAGTATGTTATATGCCTCGAAGTAAGAAATTTCATTTGAGACGATTTTGCGATTTCCTTCACTTGTTTCCCTGAGGACAGACCGTTGATTTATCAGGGAGAATTCTCGCTCTTTTTTATTCGGGAAAAAATTGTTTTTTGCCTCGCATTGTGAGAGTGTTCTGATGTGTTGTAAAATTAAAACTCGTTACGTTTATGAATTTTAAATGCTTTTGTTCCTCTTCGTCTTATTGTTTTCTGGAGTTGTCTTTGTCAGCATTTGAGATGTATGAGCAGTTATTATTTTATTTATCTTTTCGGTTTTATTCTCCGTTTATTTTACCCTAGGTTAGGATTCCCGGGTCGGCCAAAATGTTATCTATTCTGTTGAGTTTTTTTTATTAGGAATTTCTCGGTAGCAGCCGGAGGTTGAAAGTTGGTGATATGACACCACCGTGCTTTGGAAAGCAGGTGAAGCCGTTGGTTCTGCTCCTGATCTCTCCCCAGTCGTGCCGGATTCGCCGTCCATAGTCCATCGGAGTATAGTTAGTTAGTTAGTTCGTTTGTGCGGGGCTTTTCCTCATTTAGCCACTTGATTGAGCCATTGTACGTGAAAACTGTCTCTTCTTTTATTCCAGCCATCCCAGTTCATCCCAGAAGGCGAGCAGCCTTTTCTGGTTGCTGCAGACTTTCGATAGTGATGCTGGAGACCGGAGAATCTGTGCCCGTTGATCCACCACGCTCCTGTACTCCATGAGCACGTGCTGTGGCGTTTCTTCCGCCTCCATGCAGCCTCTGCATAGAGGGCTGTCTGTCACACCTATGGTACATAGGTGTTTGTTTAGGGGACAGTGTCCGGTTATCGTACTTAGTACTTTACGGATTTGGTCCCTGTTTAGTCTTGTGAGGTTGCGGGCAAGCTTCTTCGAAGCTACCGGAACAGCATTCTTTGTTTGCCTACATCCTGCGCTGTTTCGCCATTCTATTTGGTGGTTACCTTTTGTTGTAAAGCGCAGCCATGCGCTGATTTGTGCCAGGGGTATAGGCAGTCCATCGGAGTATAAGAGTGAGGGACGAGAGAGTGCACCTGTGTTTGCGGTCACATTTTTGCACTATACGAGTAACAAATACTACGTACTTGGCACTTAATTGAATTATGAACACTTTATAGGAGGTGTAACCTCCGTCTGGCATTTTTTATATATTTTTTATTTCTCTGACTTATTAGAACTTTTTAATTATACTTAAACAGTCAGATTAAAAATACGTGTAAAGTATAGTGTACGAGTATTATGGACATGACATGAAAAAATAATTAGAAAGAAAGAAAAATGTTTAACCAGTTTTAATATGAAACTTAAGTAGATAAATAAATAAAAAAAAAACGTGAATTACGAAGGCGACAGCCGGAGGAATGATTTTAATGAAGGTTTTTAATTAGGTAAACATTACAATTATACGAGTATTTCTAAGTCTAGATTCGGACGATGCTAGTACCGAAGTGTCTTAAAATTAATTCTCTTTAATATTACAATTATTATATCGATTGCTAAAGCGTGGAAGCGGCGTAAGCAGATTTGGAAGTGGGTGAACGCCCGGCGTCACGAGGCGTCGATTCAGCGAATCAGCAGGTGGTGTGTTGCAGTTTTATGTTGAAACATCTGATTGACGTAAATAGCTATCATGTCGTTATTCGGCTGATTTGGTGTAGGCAGAGCACGTAACACGTGTAGCATAGAGTGTATTAAAATTTTAGTGAAACACCTTAACGCTATGTACCTATAGCATTAAAGACTTTAACGCTATGTAGGTACCTATAGTTTTAAACACTTTGAAGCTATGTACTTATAGCATTAAACTAAAAGTTATGTCAGTCGGGAATCTATAAACGCTGTAAGTCTGGACATATTTTGTAGGTCAACACCGCTCCCCGAACAGCTGTACATGTGAACATAATGCCTGAAAAGACGTAACTCAAATAGTCTAACGTAGAGTGACCATGTATTTGTACATTGGGATCTTCTTCTTTTCGAAGCGATAATGGTTGATCTTTTTTTTCAATTGGGGTGCAAGTATAATATTTACTGTAAGTACCTATTTGTTGTGACCGGAAGCTGAAGGTGAAGAGACATTACGGTCCAAGTTGACTCCAGCAGTCGAATATATTATACTTTTAGTGCGTTAACTATGTAATGCTGGCACTTCACATGGCGTATTTGTATAAATATTCGCCTTATTTGGATAATACAAAATTTACCCTACAGTTTTTGAAAAAAGTCGATTTTCTATTATCTAAATAAGGCGAATATTTTCATAAATACGCCATGTTGGTTAGTGTCGGAGTTTCAATATTACTTGTGACTCTTTTTAGACAGCGTTACTTATGTTAAATGTATATTTTCAGTTAAGCTTTAAACTAATAATCATTTTTTAATATTTTCCACAATTAAAGAAATATTTTTCTCTTCTATTGTATTCTAATTTATTTCGTTGTGGGGTCCAATCCAAAGAGTTCAATTGTTTATTCGGGTATCGTAGAGCTTTATTAACTGGGCGATTTTCTGATGATCACTACTATTGATTCTGGCTTAACTATAGGAGTTGCAATGGGAACAGTGGCCTGTTCTCAAACCTTACCTGCCTGGCTTGCCTCATAAAAAAAACGTTCCTTAAATTGGTTTGTAAAAATGTTTGGTTTTGTCTACAAAACTTTAAAATGAATGGTCACTCTACTTTTACGATACCTTTTATATGTGCGATGCACCTTCATCACACAAGACATAAGATACATCTTCTGTTGAGACTCAATAAACTACACCTTATCAGAACGTCATAAGGTCTTAATTACATTAGCAATCAATTTTTGGAAGGTAAAGTTAACTTTGTCGATCGGACAACGCATTGGACTCTAGGGTGTAGTATCCGATTATAGTCCAGCCATCTCATAGTTTTTGTTTTATATTAGAGCTGTTATATTAATGTATAAGATTGGTAAATAATACTATGGATTCTTAGGAGGTAAGTTAGCTGACTTGCTGTATGTTTGTTTTGGGTTTAAAGACCATAAGCTTCAAGTCTATTAGGAACGCAGATACTTTTGGCAAGCCCTAACGGATTATCTTGGGGTTACCTATATTATTGGGCGGTGAATATGAAGTGTAAAATAATGACACATCACATAAATAATAATATTAATATATCGACATCACACACGCGGTTATCTGACACCAAACTAGGCAGTACCTATATTAAGGGTGTCAGACAGCTGATATACTTACAATACATAAATAGAAACATATATAGATAAACAACAACCAGACACAAGGCAAACACAAGTGTTCACCACACAAATATTTACCCTGGGCGGGATCCGAACTCGTAACACGTTGCGCAGCAGACTATCGCTCAGCCACTGCGCCAACTTTGTCATAACATATCCGTTTAGTACGCATACTGCCCGTCAAAACAACACAACACACAGATACACACACAAACATATACAAGATGATTTTTTATGCACGCTCCAAATATAATCAATAGTCAGCTGATCGATTTTGTATGGGAAGTCCGATTTTTTTTTAATATTTCGACCCATGTTTTTTGGAGAAAGTTATTCAATTTCATCGGTACTATCACCCTGAGAAATTTGGAGCGTGCATAAAAAATCATCTTGTATACGTGGTACACACACATATACATACACAGACACACAAATTACACACACACACACACACACATTATATATCATCATCATTCATCACCATTCATTCATTTAATTTTTTCATTCACTTTAAAGCGTCATGTTCGTGAACGGTCCTCTCTTAGCCGCCTCGGTTATTTTAAATTTATTGTGAATTGTTTAATTTAATTTTCACTAGATCTCTTTTATCGTGCACGACTTGTTACATTGTTCGCACATTGTATCCCTAGATTCAACATGAACGATGTAACCTAAATTTGTAATATTCTATTGATTTTAAAAGAGTGTTCATGAAGTTATTTGCTCGTTCTTCTCCATAGCAACCTACTGTTTGGAACGAGCAAGTAGCTGCAACTTTTTGACTGACTGACCCCTTGACAATTCAAAAGTACCTGTAAATAGTTTATTTGAAATAAATGACTTGAGTTTTTTTTTCCATTTTTACTTTGAACTAAAATTATTGCGACATTTTTTGACGTCAGAAAATCACTGATATGGTTGCGCGCTATATTTAATGTACACACTCAAAACATTATGCTTATTGCGTACATGAAGTACATGAGTTGTGGGAGTAATAAAAGTATAAGAGTCATACATAAGTTCATTTTTTTTTGTATTCAATTACTTTTGGTGATAAAAACGAACGCTAAATACTGAGCTAATGGATGCACGCGTCTTGGGGTTATTTTAAAGTTTAGTAAATACATTAAAAACTAGTTTTCGTAAAGACGTAAAAAAGTTGGAATTTTGATTTCCAATATTTCCGTAAGAAGAAGATTCCCAGGTATAGCAAAGAACTAAATAATGATTGTAATGATGAGACGAATATGTAGTTTTCGACTTGGTTAATAAAAAACGTGTTTGGTTATAGCATCAGCATTGCCACACAACGTAGCAAAAGCTGATATTTTGTATTTTTTTTTTATCGTTTCTTTATTCTGATTAAGTGGTAAACAATAAATGCTAATATGCCTTGTAAAATGTAGCAGTATAGAATAGTAGATTGTATGACAAGGGAGCAAAATAATATTTTTACGGCGAGGGCGGTATTTTGAATCCAGAGCGAAGCGAAGGATTCTAGAATAGAATCCCGAGCATAGCGAGGGATTCTAAAATAGAATCCTGAACGTAGCGAGGGATTCAAAGTACATAGCCTGAGGGAAAAATATTATTGCTCTCGAGTCATATACTCTACTTTTCATCTCGTTCTATGAGAAAATATTTCTCCCGGGATTTCGTAGGTATTAAGTTTTGTATGACGTTATTAGCTTCTATTTTTAATGTTTCAGAAGTTAATGCACTATCACTTTCAGAACTCGACGTTAAATTCATTTTTTTGCAAAATACAATAAAGTCCCTACCCATTACAGCAACAGTGAAGTAAATCGCGCGCTTTTGTTTTTTTTTAAGTTACCGCGCCTCCCCGCACCGTGCAGCCAACACTTACAGCGAGTAATTTATACAATTTGCGTTCGATTTCAATGAACAAATCATGTTCCAAATTCAAATCTCATTACTGCCCACTTAAAAGTCTAGTGCAGAAAAGATCTACTTTGCTCCCGCTTATAGAGGAACAAAACGACACTTTTCGAATAGAAGGGATGAAATGTCTATTTTGTACCTCGTAGAGATGCTGCAGTTTAAACTACATTTACGTTACATACACAATGTAGGTAATTTCAATTATTTATAGACTCATAAAACTTTATGTTCATGTTAAGGTAGGGAATGGCAGCATCGACGCATAAATATGATTAGGTAGATGAATATGTGTAGTACCTGTATTTGATACTATTGCTGTATCAGAAACAAAAAGGTATATAAAGACAACAGGCTAAGGGAAATCATATGTCCCACCCGATACGCGCCGGCGTCCCTCAGGGCTCCGCGCTTATTTCCGGAAATGGAGAATCGAGGTAAACCCCATCAAGAGTCAGGCAGTACTCTTTTCCAAACCGCGTTCGTCCCCCTCTGCCCAGTTCGATAACCATGTTCGGTAAGCCTATCCCTTGGGAGAAGCAAACCAAATACCTAGGTGTGATTCTAGACCACCATCTTACTTTCGGAGAGCACATAAAGACGGTGCTTTCGCGCGCCGCTTTCGCTCTCGGTTTCGCTGTCGGTCGGCTCTTCCCCCTCCCCGTCCTTTGCTCGTGCCAGCCCGCGCCGCTGAGCCTGTAGCTTTAAATTCATCCCTAAATAATGGAAATCCGATCCAGCCTGTCCCTTTGCTGTCCTCTCCCAACGACGCCCTAAGCCGAGGCTCGTACCCCACAGGGGGTGCCCTTAGCGTGTATTCGCTTAGTTTGTAAGTTATTTTGCCCTGGCTGGAGGCCCTAAAAATAATAATTTTTAAGGCACCACAGGAAAGTCCGGTTAAACAGCCGACAACCTCCTAAGTTGACTTGCGAGATGCCAATCCGAAAAAAAAAGGGAAATCATAATAGGTTCATCTGTCATAAAAGACGGACCCAAAGAGTACAATATAGACAGACCTAGCGACAAATTATAATTGAATAAAAACAAACAACCAATATCTTATCAGTCTTAAATACAACTGATCAGCCGAGCCACCTACATACAGATAACAATGCTCTTTATAAATTAAAAACAATCACATTTTAAGTTAGTACCTACAATCATGGCTCACTACAACTTTGAAGGAGATATCGATAATATAAATGAACGTCAACTAGAATTCATTGACAAAGTGATTCAAGAACAAGGTTTACGAGTTAAAAAAGTGGTTTTCCAACCTGTGGGAAAGGCTGGTGATGGTTTTGTGGCAAACGTCAAGAGAATCAACATAGAAGGCGACAATGGAAGCTTGAACATGATTGCCAAAGTGGCATCTGAATTCGAGCCAGTCCGTAAAATGACGCACACTGAACAACAGTTTACCAATGAGCATACGATGTATACAGAAGTATTACCTAAGTTAGTTCAGCTACAGAAAGACGCAGGAGTGCCAGAAGAAGAACACCTAAGGTATGCCAAATGCTATGGATCTCTAAGTGAAGTACCTAACGAAGTAATACTTTTGGAAGACCTGAAAGAATTAGGTTTCACAATGTTGGATAAATTCGAGTCTCTGTCAGATAATTGTGTTAAAAGCATCTTAAAGAACTTTGCTATACTCCATTCTCTTTCTTTTGTTCTAAAGAACAAAGAACCACAAACTTATAATTTGATCAAAAATAAATTAACAGATATGTGGGTAATGATGGCTGGGGATACAGAAATGATGTCCCACATAGGAATCTTTGCAGCTGAACTTCCAGCACTCTTTGAAAACGAGACTCACAAAACTTTGATTAGAAATGCAGTACCGGAGGCGTTTAAGTTAGCAGTGGAGCTTTCAAATAACACGGACAATAAATATTCGATTATTCTACAAGGCGATGCATGGACGAACAATATCATGTTCAAAAATGTAAGTTTTTATTTTCCAGTCAATAATGAGTGTGCCTTATTTAATAAGAACGTGTGAAGCAGTGGCGTGCGGTTCATACAGACATATAGACATTGCCTACCCTACAACTCAGATAAATATTTATTATCATGTTTTAATTTATTTTCATATCTAATATTATATCCACGAGTAATTACTATCAATAAATAAAAACATCTTAAATCAGCTCCATCTGTCGCGTAACGGTGGCAACACGAAGTCTCATCGATACGTTCGCGCCTTAGTTCGCGCTGTACTAGCGCCGCTAGGACCCTACGGGAAAGACACAAATATTTGGTGCCTAGATTTTTATTTTGTTTGGATGTGTGCCTCGTGACAGGCTCGTGTACAGTGGTGTGCTTTTTCTATTCGTACATGACACACAATGTCACAAATCACGCACACAACGCAAACTGAAGACATTGCCTTTTCAACCGACTTCAAAAAGGAGGAGGTTATCAATTCGAATGTTTATATATATATATTTTTATTTTTTTTTATTTATGTTCGGGCATAACTCTGTCATATATAGACGGATTTACAAAATAATTTTTTTGTTCGAAAGGGGTTTACTCCGAAATGGTCCCATATAAATTTTATCAAAATTGATCCAGCCCTTTTTGGAAAAAATCAACAAATTCCCGAAAAGAAATACTTGGACGACGTTTTAGTTTCTTCAATCTTTGGAAGACTTACAATCTCTTTTAAGTGTGTCGCCGTTTTTAATGGATTTGGATGTTAAGGCAACACTAAAAAGCGAAAAATAAAAAGTTTTTTCAAAAAAAAAGGAAACCGCCTTCATAAATTAAAAAATAATAAATAACTTTAGCACAGAACACACACTACTTTACTTTCGGAAGTCGGTGGCGGTGGCTTTGTGTTTGTTGTTTTGTATTGCCACCGACTTCCGAAAGTAAAGTAGTGTGTGTTCTGTGCTAAAGTTATTTATTACTTTTTAGTTTTTGAAGGTGGTTTTCTTTTTTTTGAAAAAACTTTTTACATTTTAGATTTTACTACACGACGAAATACGACAATTGTAGGGACAAAAATATACGTGAATTTGTTTTGGTTTGTGTATAATGTTTTGTGATTGCATCTTCTTATATATAAAAATGAATCGCTAAATGTGTTGGTAAGCGCATAACTTGCGAACCGCTTAACCAAATTGGATAATTCTTTTTTTATAACATTCCTTGAAGTACGAAGATGGTTCTTACGGAGAGAAAAAAAAAAATACTTTTGTAGGGTAGGTGTAGGGAGGGTAGGTGTAGGGTAGGTGTAGGGTAGGTGGAGGGTAGGTGTAGGGTAGGTGTAGGGTAGGTGTGGGGTAGGTGTGGGGTAGGTGTGGGGTAGGTGTAGGGTAGGTGTAGGGTAGGTGTAGGGTAGGTGTAGGGTAGGTGTAGGGTAGGTGTAGGGTAGGTGTAGGGTAGGTGTAGGGTAGGTGTAGGGAAGGTGTAGGGTAGGTAAATAGGCAGGTAAGTAGGTAGATAAGGACAGGACAACGTCTGTCGGGTCAGCTAGTTTTATATGATTTTAACGTTGTTACTAGTGTTTAAACTGGAATAACTTCACTGTGAAAGTTTGGTGGTGGTTGTGTACGTACAGACAATACTTAAAAAAATATTCCTTTTCAAAACTTTCTTTCGGCTTTGGTGGAAAAGACTGATCGAGGATGGCCGCTAGATTTGCAATAAATACAAACTAACCATGCGATTATGTCGTAAGAACCTCTTACGACAGGTGGGTACAGTTTTGTTTAATGTTATCAAAATAAAGTAGAAGATTCGTGCTTTACGATGATTAAGATGTGACGAGATTTAGTTGTAGGACCGAACCCGAATAAAATGCCTACATTTTGTTTAGGTTTCGGTACTGAGTAAATGATAGATAATCATCTCATCATCACATGAAAGGGAAAAAGGTAGGTACTTGTAATACTTACCTAATTCTAGTAAGTTGTGAACTTGAAATTATTTTATTGGTAAAAACACATAATTATTATTGTTCTTTGTTTAGTAGATTGCAAAACGTTTTTCTTCTACAAATATTATTTTTAACCCTGTTTTGAGTTCCTATTAAAAAAAATAGAAAACATCTGTTCGTATGGTGGTTTGATCTATACCTATTTTTCTGCTATTTTTTTCTTAGTTTTTCTTTACCTACTCTTGCTAGGGGGCGGGAAACGCCAAAACGTTAGAGAGCTTATTATAATGTAGGTAGGTACAGTACCTACTCTGTGACGCGAGCCTGACGCTTGAGTTTACAACAAACGGTTTTTTTTTTTTTTTACTATTAAATATTTTTTGACCGCAATTCACCTGATCGTAAGTGATAATGCGGCCAAAGTTGGAACACGCTTAGATGAACCGGTTCACTCGTGCCTTGAAGATACCCAGATTGTACTTATCAGGGAACAGAGAGGCGGGCAAGGATTAAATCAAACAACAATAAATGTGGAGTCAAAGCGCTTGGTTCGAGACCGTGGAACTTCAACCATATAGCGGTGACGCTTCGCCGTATCTCTGCTCGTCCGATGATGGAACGGGGATGGGGGAATTAAATTGTGCAATTCCAAAGCACACTCTTCGAAATGTACCCGATAAAAGACCGAAAGGCTAGCAACGGTGCGGCGATGTTCAAAGCTCTGGAGCTTAGCCCTAACCAGGGAGTCGTTGTTAATGAGCCTCTTGGCACGTCTATCGATGACTTCCAATGACTCAGTTGGTATTTTGCTGATCCATCCCAAAGGTGCGAACAGTACTCCATGCACGATCGAACTTGTGCTTGGTATAAGTTGAGCAGCTGTTCCGACGTGAAGTACTTTCGCACCTTTGCGAGGACTCCCAGCTTTTTGGCAGCTAGTTTGGCCTTGGATTCAATAAATGACCCAAAGTTAAGATTTGACGTCAAAGTAACGCCAAGAAGCTCAAGCTGGTCAGTGATTCGAACGGATACATGTCGGAAAGTAGGGGCCAGATGGAAAGGCCTCTTCTTAGCAGAGAAAAGACACGCCTGGGTCTTAGCTGCATTGAACCTGACCAAACTGGCATCGCCCCAATCGGAGATTGCCTTGAGGGACAAGTTCAAGCGCTCGACCGCACTGGCACGTGCGCTGTATGTGTAACTCTCTACAACCGTGCTGGCATCTGCGTACCCAAAGGTACCGGGTTTCAGAAGATCGTTGATATGCAGCAAAAAAAGGGTTGCAGAGAGTACTGAGCCCTGAGGAACCCCGGCATTTATTGCCATTTGATCTGACGAGCAGCCATCAATGACTACGTGAATTGACCGAACACTCAGGAAATCCGATATCCATGCACAGAAACCAGCGGGCAAGCCTGCTGGAAGCTTGATAATAAGGCCATCATGCCATACCCTATCAAAGGCCTTCGAGATGTCCAGGGAGACGGCAAAAGCTTCCCCATATTTCTCGATGGCCTCACTCCAGATATGAGAGGCGTACGCGAGAAGATCCCCATTGGACCGATTTTGGCGAAAGCCATATTGACGATCACTGAGGAGGTCGGTAGTTTCAAGGTACGCCAGGAGCCTGTTATTGAGGACACGTTCCATTGTCTTGCAGATAATGGACGTGACCGAGATGGGCCTATAGTTGGTAGGCATGACTACCTTTTTGGACACGGGCTGCACGTTGGTAAGCTTCCATGACTTCGGCACTAATCCAGTCTCGAGAGGTTGTTCTGTTTATCTTGAATACTATTTTCAAACAATTTAATCAACTGAAACGAGGCATTACATCGATACAGACCTATTCATAATTTTTCTACAGCAGCAAAAAATCAAATTGATGTCTATAAATTCAGTCAATCTAGGTTTGGTCATTTGAAGTGGCAAATCTTCGACAATACGATGAACCAAATCCAAATTGCAGTAGGTATTTTAGAAAGTTAAGCATTCAATTTTTTCTGCCTACCCTGCCTAAAATAAAAACTCTGTGAACGCCCCTGGTGTGAAGTCTAGGTACTTGAGGAGAAATGTGAAGCCAGACAGGTTAGCGAAAATGGCGGCAAATTTGGGATTACGAAATAAATTAAAGTTAATAAAAAAATTACGGAAATACTACAAAAGAACAATCTAAACTAAAAGGGATATGGTACAAAATTATACAAAACGAGCATCCACGTACCTACCTATCCCATAGTAATTAAATAAAATTATCCGTGACCTGTTACTCATCGGGTTTCTTCGGGGACATGCAGCTGAAAGGTTTTACTTACCATATGAAAAAAAAGGTGAACTCTGGGCGAGTTCACCTCATTCCTCCCTCCCTCTCATTGCGAGTTTTGCTGAAAAACAGAAGATGTGCAACATTTGTTATTGAAGTGCACTCCGTGAGGCTAAAATAGTTTATAATTTAATCAGCATTACAAGCACTGTGTTTGTTTATTTTTAGTTATGTTTTTTCTTTGAGTTTATGATGGGACTGGCATGAATTGTGTTCAAAAGTCCCTTAAAATAATTTCAAAATCCGAAGTTCTTCCCGAATTCTATTAATAGGCACACACAGACACACTCATAGAAGCCCGCTCATAGAAACATACACTGAAAGAAAGAGAAAGGCGTATGGAAGGGGTATAATGCAAATATATTACGTGTCGTCTATTTTTTTGTCGCATCATTCCTGCTGCAAGCCAAGCTAAGGAACTTTGTTCCAAATGACTATTAAGCCCTGTGGATTTAAAAATAACTGTTATCTTAGGCTGCGGCTTCATCGTCACTGAAGAATAATTAAAACCGTAGCATAATAAAATTGGTCCCAATTTCCATGCCTTTGTCCATCTACACTAGATAATATCCCTATCTCTATCTAAAAAGTTTTATTTTTGGTTTCAGGAAGGTGACTTAGCACACTCAATCATGATTGACTACCAAGCGTCGAGGAACAATAGTCCTGTCATTGATCTCCTCTTCATGATCTTTAACTGCACCGACCATGAGACCAGGTCTAAGCACTACTACAATTGGTTAGACTATTACCACTCTCAATTAGACAATTGCTTGTCAAACTTCAACCTTAAAGCGTCCTTTGTGTACCCAAGAGATCAGTTGGATGCAGATTTAAAAAAATACAGCAAATTACTTTTTGGTCTGTCTATAATGTTGTCTAATCTTTTGATGAGAGATGCTAATGAGACTAGCAAATTTATGGAAGCAAGAAAGAATACTGATGTTAGCGACGTAGTTGAGACAATGAAAATGGAAGCTATGCCACAGGAAACGTTTTATCGTTTCAAAAAGAGAGTTTTAGGACTTATTGATAGTTTTACTGAATTCGATTTATTGTAGAACTGTTGCTAGCTTTTGCCTGCTACTTCGTCCGCGTGAATGTCGGTTATCGTGAATGCAGACAAGGTCACGGATTAAAAAGTATCCTATATATATCCTTTCTTGGGATTCAAACTTAGTTTGTAACAAACTTTACCAAAATGGGTAACGTTAAGGGCAAGGTTTCTTGAAATAGATGAAATATATTACATTGCTAACCGGACTTGCTTGGTTTTTGTCAATTAAAGGCCTTATTTTTTGTCTAGACCTTTTTTTTTCTAGTCACTCAAGAATAGCCTCGTATGTTTGTTTAGAATTAAAATTATTGAAAAATGTATACTAGAAATATGTGGTTATTAATTTAAGGATCATCAGGAGAGTCTCCTAAATATGCAATACGTAAGGTCACAAATAAAGTTTTATTTTTTAACGGAAATATTGGTTTTTCTTTTCTATACCATATCTGCACATCATATCCAATGGGAATGTATTATTTGGCAGAAGGAACACAATATTATGTTAGATAGTGCAGGTGCAGGTTACACCCGGAGCTGTTTATTATGCGGACCTTGTAGAAGTTAAAACTAATTTCGGTGTCCTCAAGTGATTTTGTCATACCTATTATTAGAATCAAATGTATCAGCTCCCTTTTCAGGACCTATGTTAGGAATTATGTCAATTATAATCTGTGGTGCTTGGCAACTGGACTTCTTCCAGTTGTAAACGACCCTTTGTGCCTATTGGCCTAGTTCTGTTCTGTCTCCTGCTTGATAATAAGTGAAGTGGAAAATACATATTTTTCTTACTCTTCCGCTGCTTCTTTTCTGATTAATTTCGTTTCGGGACCCAAGACAGTTGAATTTTTTCTCCGGGATTCGTCGTACTTCATTGCTTCGGCGCTTTTCTGGTGGTTGCCACTTTTGATTCTGGTTTACAGGAATTGCAGTGGTTTCAGAAACAGTTGATCAGGGCCTGTAGACAAAATCCCTATTCTGTTAGCGTTAACGCCAACGGAAAAATCAAATTGTATGCAGTTGATATATTTGCATCACGTGACATTGCGTAAGCAAACGTCAACTCCATACAATTTCATTTTCCGTTGGCGTTAACGCTAACAGAAAAGGGATTTTGTCTACAGGCTCAGGACGTTAAACTTTTAACACTCATTCCTTCCCACTTATTTGGTCTATCACTAATTTACAACGCAACCCGTTGTAAATTAGTGATATTGACAAAGAAAATTTACAAAAAATACAAGTATAATCGATGGTTCTAGGATATTAGATTTTTGACTAACTCAGAGGTCCTCAAACTTTTTTTATCTTGTAGACCTCTTGCCATGTTTTTCGGTTTGGGGTAGACCCTCTGCTTACCTTATGTAGTTTATATTGCAAATTCATCAATTTCAAATGTGTTTCTGCTGCTGGTATAATGTTACTACTAACTTTGAAAGATTGAAATTTCTAACTGTAGTGAATTATTCGATACATTTAGGCCAAAATTAATTTCACGATCTGCTTAAAAGATATATTATTAAAGATATATATACTATTGTTGATCCCATTTACATCTCATGGATGTCAATGGGATCAACAAATAGTCCACTTGGCCAACCTTGATCATATAGACCACTTTGGATATTAATGCAATAGAATAAGACCACAGCCAAAAAATAACTATTTAACCGCCTTCAAAAACATAAAGATAAAAAAATAATACAGGCTTTGGTTCTGTTTGTATTTTGTATTGCTACCGTCATCCAAAATTAAAGTTATTTTTTACATTAAAGTTTTTGAAAGCGATTGTCTTTTATGCAAAAAAAAAAATTTTTCGTTTTATAGTGTCCATTTTTTATAATTCAAATTAATTAAAGGTAAAACACCAAATAATTATGTCATCCCTTAATTTTCTATCCTTAAAATATTAATACGAAATTTATATAATTATTTATGATAAAAAAAATGTTTTACCGGTCATAACATTTTACAATGCATTTCGATGATTTTTAAAATGAATAATGTATCAAAGTTAGTCCCATAAACATTTCAGTTATTTTTACATTTTGAAAAAAATAAAAAATATCTTATATTTCGGAAGTCGGTGGCAATACAAAACTACAAACAGAACTAAAGCCAGTGACTTGCGAAATTAAGTTATTTTTACTTATTAGTTTCAGACGGTTGTCTTTTTAAAAAAAATGTTGTGGGAAGTCTTGTTGTTAGCATAGCATTCCACACAAGTTTCATTACCAATTCATAACGTGAATAACAGTAGGAATCCGCTTTTATCACGTATAAAATCAGTATCTAATTTTTAGCAGAAACAATCTACATGCCTAGATAAACGTATTCTCTATAAATTAAAACACAATTAAGTCATTTAAGTTATTATCTAGCAGATATAGTCATGGCACAATACAACTTTGAAGGAGATTTAGAAAATATAAATGAACGCCAACTGGAGTTCATTAATAAAGTGATTCAAGAACAAGACTTACAAGTTACTAAAGTGGTATTCAGTCCAGTGGGACAAGCTGGTGATAATTTCGTGGCAAACGTAAAGAGAATCAAAATAGAAGGTGAAAATGGAAGCTTGAACACGGTTGTCAAAATTGCAAATACACAAGAAATGGTTCGTAAGATGACAAACACAGAACTCATGTTTAACAACGAGCACATAATGTATACTGAAGTGTTGCCTAAGTTGGTACAACTGCAGAAAGACGTGGGATTGCCAGAAGAAGAACAACTAAGATACGCCAAATGCTATGGTTCATTGAATGAAGCACCCAACGAGGTTATAATGTTAGAAGACCTGAGTGAATTAGATTTTGCTATGCTGAACAAGTTTGAGCCTCTGTCCGATGACTGCGTTAAAAGTATTTTAAAAAACTTTGCTGTACTTCATTCTCTTTCGTACGTGTTAAAGAAAAAGGAACCAGAAACTTACGATCTCTTCCAAAGTAAATTGCAAGATATGTGGGGTGTCATGGCTGATGATCCACAATCTACTTTGGCCATGCAACATTTTGAAGAAGAAACTTTGTCAGCCTTTGAAGATGAGGCTCATAAGAGAATTATAAAAAATAAAATAACAGCTATATTCAAAGTGGCAGCCAAGTTTTCAAAAGAAGGGATTAAGAACAATCATTCGGTTATTCAACAAGGCGATGCTTGGACGAACAATGTTATGTTTAAATTTGTGGCAAGTATTATTATAATTATTACATATTTTTTAATTTCATGAGAGTTTTAGCAAAAAAGATAATTATCCTTTTTGTGATTGTGTGTGAGTGATTAATTAAAAAGTAGTTTTCACTATATTTTAAAGAAACTTCTCTCCGAGATAATTCATCTCTTGTGATTAAGTAATTCAGTTAGTGTGATTGTTAATGAAGCTATGCTAAAGCTGAATATTTGGAGAATTACTTTATCATTCTAAATATAAAGATGTCCAAATGTTTTAGTCGATCTGTACTTTCTAAAAAGACGTCACCTATATGTTTAATTTTTGTTCTCAGGGAGATGACTTAGTACAATCAATCATGATTGACTACCAAATGTCGAGGAACACTAGTCCTGCTGTAGATCTTCTTTACATGATCTTTAACTGCACTGACTATGAGTCTAGATCTAAGAACTATTATAACTGGATAGACTATTATCACTCCGAATTGGACAATGCCTTGTCAAACTTTGGTCTGAAAGTAAACTTTGTGTACTCTAGAGATCATTTGGACGCTGACTTGAAAAGATACGGCAAATTACTTTTTGGCATGTCCCTAATGTTAGCTAATATTTTGTCAAGGGATTCAGCGGAGGCTGGCAAGTTTATGGAAGCAAGAAATAATGCTAGTGGTGATTTTAGTGACATGATGGAGACGATGAAAACGGATACCATGAAAGATGATACTTTAATTCGTTTCAAAAAACGAGTTGTAGGACTTATTGATAGTTTCACTGAATTAGGTTTATTGTAAAATCTGTATTAATAAATATCAATTGCTGCATGTATGAAATATCACTTGTGAACGGCTGGACCGATTTGGCTGATTTTATTTTTGTTATGTATGTAAATGTCAGGTTTGTATAAAATAAAAAAAAAAAACAAAATTTACTGTGAAATATTTAAATTGTTAACTGTAGTGAATTATTTGATTCATGATATGCTAAAATTAATGTCACGATATGCTTAGAAAAAATCCACTATTGTTGACCATATTTGCACCTCATTTGACCTCCAATTCTTTTTCTCCAACATGGATCTTATTACCCGACTACGGCAAAGCCAAAGGTGGGTTATGATTTTGACAGGCTATGTATGTATGTATGTATGTATGTATGTATGTTCATCTGTTCGCTCATAGCTCCTAAACCACTTATCAGAACTGAACAAATTAGGTATCGTTAGAAGCGTCTTGATTGTCCGCTGGTTAATAGAATCCAATGTGGCGCCCTCCAGCGGACAAAAACCAAGATTTAAAAAAAAATGAAGACAAGCATACCGTGTTTGGTATCATTGGAAAGGGGTTCACTAGTACTATTCAAATATATAATATTTAGTTGTGACTTGTCACAAATTATTTAAAAAAAGGAAAGATTACCAAATAAATTAAGATACGCATACCGTGTTTAGTATCATTAGAAAGGGGTTCACTAGTACCTTTTAAATATATAATACTTAGCTGTGACTCCAAAATGGTTTAAATAAAAAAAAATAAGTTTAAAAACTAAAACCCGACTACGACAAAAAGTGAACTAAAAAGTACGAAACAAGAAAATATTTCACACAGAAATCAAGACATAGGTACAAAATGGTCAAGGTAAGCCGTGGTTGCATGCCATTATAATTCATGTCCATCGCACTCTTATGGGATACAGGCATGCAACCACGGCGTACCTTGACCATTTTGTACCTATGTCTTGATTTCTGTGTGAAATATTTTCTTGTTTCGTACTTTTTAGTTCACTTTTTGTCGTAGTCGGGTTTTAGTTTTTAAACTTATTTTTTTTTATATAGTAAAGTTATTGACCCGTGGCTGACCATATAGACCATATTGGGTATCAATGGACTAGGCGAAGACCACAGACAGAAACACATTTAAGTATATGGCATTATACCGGTATCATGACCAAGTGTGACACTAAGTAGATAGTGATCAGGTTCTAAAGAGAAAATGGAACGAGATGAAGATAAATTAGTGAAGTTACTATAAACGACGCTACCTGTCTTTCTTTATTGCGCAATTCTGGTTTTCGACTAGTTTGTTATCAAAAATTGGTATCTTTCAGGAGTGTTCTCAAGTTGTGTTAATTTAAGAGTTTTGGCTTCAATGTAGGCTTTTTTACTTTTTCGCACCAGTCCTATTTTAATAACGCGAATTGATCAATGCCTTGAAAACATGTCACGAAAATATATCAAGTAGCTAATCCACTTTATGCGTATACAGACATAAACTCACATACACAAACAGCCAGACTCGGAACAACTATTGTAGGCCATACAAATATTTGTTCCGTGCGGGAATCGAACCTGCGACACGCAGCGCAGCAACCAAACGCTCACCCACTGCGCCAACCGTGCCGACAATGACACCATTTTATCTAGCTGAAGCCCGCGATCTCTTTGTTGATTCAGTGATTTTTCTATTTTTAGGGTTCCGTACAAAAAAACGGAACCTTTATAGGATCACTCGTGCGTCTGTCTGTCCGTCCGTCTGTCACAGTCAATTTGCTCCGTATCTACTGGACCAAATCAGGTGAAATTTGGTAGGATGGTGTAATCCTATGACCCAAACACAAATGTGAATAGTAAATAAATATTTTTTTTACTAAGGGTAATTTCGGGGGCCAAATTATGAAATATATAAAAAACGTTTTGCAAACCTTACTGTGTCATAATATATCAAATGAGGATCTCAAATGTATTGTTGGTTTTATTTTAAAATAAATAGTTTTGATTTTTTATTTATAAAAGAAGACCACCGACCATATCGAGGCCACCGAACCTAAAATAAAAAAAAATACAAAATATCATTGCTTGCTTGTAGATTATAGCAAAACCAATAAGAATTCTACAATTGAAAATGAAGTGGTAAACTCAATATATTGTGCACACATACCACAATTGAATAAAACATTTGACTTTGGCGTTGTACGGAAACCTCTCTACACGAATTCACCTCGCGCTTGGCCGTTTCTTTTAACTGTTTTCAAAACAGGCAGGAGATCTCAACTCTCTCTCAGTTCGACACAAATATATACTTATTTTTTAATGTTTTACCACTCATAACTTTTTATAATGTAGTCTGATTTTGATGTTTTTTTAATGAACTAGCGACCCGGCCCGGCTTCGCATGGGCCTATAGCCTTCCTCGATAAAGGGACTATCCAACACAAAAAGAATTTTCAATTCGAGCCAGTACATCCTGAGATTAGCGCGTTTAACCGAACAAACAAACTCTTCAGCTTTATGATATTAGTATAGATAGTACAGAGTATAGATAGTGTATAATGTTAGTCCTATAAACATTTCATGAAATTATTCCATCTCTTAGGGTGGTAGATCAAGGGATGGTGATGATTGGGGGGGGGGGGGGTTGTGTAAGGGGGTGGGTTTGTTTTTGAATTAATTCGGATAATAAAAAGTAGGCACTAAAAAGACCTTTCGAAAACTAAAAAAGTAACTTTTTCGGGAGTCGGTGGCAATATAACACTACAAACAGAACCAAAGCCAGCGACTTGCGACATTAAGTTATTTTTACTTTTCTGTTTTTGAAGGCGGTTGTCTTTTTTGTAAAAAAGTTTTTTTTGAGTTAGGAACTTTTGCCGCGTAAGTATTTTGTATAGCAGTCCACCCGTTTCAAATATTAATTTTTATTCATATAGAAGAAAATATCGTAATAAATTCTCATTTTAATCAATGCAAAACGAAACAACATTAGGTAATTATTCATGGTATTAAGTGGAGGAAGTTTGTATCGATTCCATCTAAAATTCTAAACTATAATAATATTATAAAGAGGAAAAATTTGTTTCTTTTCTATCCGTGGGTGTCGTAGAAGGCGACAGAGGGATATTGACCAGAGGATGGGCAGCAGCGTCCTTCTGAGTAGGTACCTTAACACCTACTGTACTGTACGGACTTAACCTGAACCTGACCAAGAAAGGTCATGGCTACTTTTTAAAGAGGAAGTTGGGGCATAAACTAGTAATAAATAAATACTGATGATGTTATAAGGAGTAGCCTAAGTTATCCGTATTTTATTAAATATTTTGTTCAGTTTTGTCAACAAATATAATTTAACATAATTTCTCTACCCACTATTATTGGCACGTTGTACACAGTAACTATTACTATCTGTAATTATGGTAAATAAACATATTATAAGTACCTGGGCGACCGAGCTTGGCCAGGTACTTTTATTTTTTGGCTGTTTTTTAAAAATTATACCTAGCTAGATGGATTTATCGCCCCCGAAACTCCCTGCATACTAAATTTCATGAAAATCGTTGGAGCCGTTTCCGAAATTCAAATTATATATAATAATAATAATAATAATAATAATACGTTTATTTGTTTGACTACTTAGGTCCAATTGTTAGTAACATTAGAAACTTAATCTACGGGTTAGTAACATGAACAGAAACACACACAACAGACATATAAATTATGACCGACAAGGTTGTCCTTGTCGCACCAAAACATTTACAAAATGCCTTAAAATTGGGGCATCCAGCTGATCTGCTAGGGCCTTCAGAATGCTATTGGAACTGCCACGCACCCTGGTAAGTAATGAATATATAGTATATATAATGAATATATAGTATTATTAGTGCCGGTAACATATAATATAGTATATATGTTACCGGCAATCTGTATAATTCAGGTATTCTATACAATACCTAGGCAATGTATAGAATACCTAGGGCGTCCAGGCAATGTTTGAAATATTATGAATATTATTGTGCATTACATTATTTTACCTAGGTAATGTATACAGTGTATTCCTAAGGATTGTATTGAATACCTGCTGGCCCACCGGCAATGTGTTAAATAAAATAGATTTTGGCCAACAAAAATTGGATGGAATATCGGTATTGAATATTGGTTGGTATATTGGATTAGCTGGTTGGTTGTGGATTAGATTGGTTGGAATTAGACTTGGATTTTGGTTTTTTGTACAATGTTAACTGACCTACCTATAAAATGACGGCAATGACTGTTTGAGTTATTTTTAAGCATTACAGAAAGCTCGCGTAGACGCGGAGGGGCGAGGCGGCCTGCGAGCTGAGGAGCAGGTCATAAGCTGCGGCGGTAAACGTAAACCACATCTGCGACGATAAGCTCATCTGAGACTGCCGGAGCCGTGTCAAAGTCAAAGCATTTATTTCAATTAAACCATCTATAGGTACTTTTGAATTGTCAAAGAGTCAGTTAGTTAGTCAGAAAGTTGAAGCTAGTTGCTCGTTCCAAAACATAGGGTAGGTCTCTATAGAGAAGAACGAGCAACAAACTCCACGGACACTCTTTTAAACATTTTTTTTACAAAATACTGGTTACATGATTCATGTTGCTTCTGTGTGTGTGTGTGTGTGTGAAAACAATGCAGGTAAAGAGCAATACAAAACTATTAAAAAAATAATCAAGTTAAAAGCCATGGCAGTTTAGAGTTGACCAATCTCTATTGACAGCGCCCGTTCACGAACATGACGCGTGGATGAACCATTCAGCTCAACCATTTTGAAGAGAGCCGAATGATGCAACGCACGCGCCACCATCAGCGAGATATTTAAGTGACCATGACAATGCTCTCAACCGCCATGTTAATTTATGTCAAACACATACATAATTTACTTACTATATGGCTCTATGGTATTCACATTCACAAAATTGAAATAATGCTGCTGAATTATACAATGACAGAAGTCAATCAAATCTACTCGACAGTCTCCTTCTCTGCTGTCGTCTTTTACACACATTACCGGCTGCGCATTTGGTATTATATAGAATACCTAGGCAAAGTATAAAATAAATAATATTTCATACATTACCTACAAGTTTCAGACATTCTATACATTGCCTAGGTATTGTATACAATACCGGATTATACACATTGCCGGTAACATAATATATATATTATATAAAAGAATTGCTCGTTTAAAGGTATTAGAATATATATTTTATTATTATTCTTATTTATTCATTCTCTATTTATGTACAGACAGCGTCATCAACTGGTTGCCCCCACGCAATTTCTTCAGATAGGGGGACCCCAGTTGGTGGGCCGCTCCTATGGATCCACCACCACCACATCAAGCTTATTGACTACAATAGTCCTGTCAGTGATGATGGATCTATCCCAGTACAATCTAATATTACCATTTTAAAAAATTGGATCGGGCACTGACCTTTACTGCAAGGTTCTATTTAAGAGCAAATTGCTAATAAATAATCCTGGCCGCAATGTTGTGCCCATGCAAGTACTCTTGCTTAGCTAGACGAGAACACCCAAAGATGATTTACCTTCTGGGAAGTACCTATTCATGATATGAATAACAGTTGACAGGCGCTTAAGGGCGCGTATTCGATTAAGCGCAACTCAAAATCTAAACCATTGCTAGAACGGCGTAGCAGCATTGACATACACTAGTATATATTATCTAATAGTAATATTTTCGTAATTTTGGCTCTGTAATATACCTTGAGACTGTAAGGATATACAGTCTCAAGGTATATTACAGAGCTTGAAAAACGAATAAAACATAATACTTTGGCATGCTGTAATGGTTGTATTCGTCCAGATAGCTAACTCTGACGTCTATTTTCGTAAAACGCTATGAAAGGATTGCCTTCGCTTTTAAAAACCATAATTAAAAATTATACTTTTAGTCTGTAGTCCCTCAATCCACACTTAATCTTTCTAAAACTGTAATTTTCTTTAAATAATCTGTTCACATCATTACTGATATTGCTCTGGGCAAAACGTGAAAACATGAAGGTTTCGTCACGAATCAAATACACGCTCTTAAATTGCAAATAAAATCAGTATCTAATCTTTAAGTCAAATAATCTACATACCTAGATAAAATTATTCCATATAAATTAAAACACAATTAAATCATTTCAGTTGTTATCTGTCACATACAGACATGGCGCAATACAACTTTGAAGGAGATTTAGAAAATATAAATGAACGCCAACTGGAGTTCATTAATAAAGTGATTCAAGAACAAGACTTACAAGTTACTAAAGTGGTTTTCAGTCCAGTGGGGCAAGCTGGTGATAATTTCGTGGCAAACGTAAAGAGAATCAAAATAGAAGGTGAAAATGGAAGCTTGAACACGGTTGTCAAACTTGCAAATACACAAGAAATGGTTCGTAAGATGACAAACACAGAACTCATGTTTAACAACGAGCACATAATGTATACTGAAGTGTTGCCTAAGTTGGTACAACTGCAGAAAGACGCGGGATTGCCAGAAGAAGAACAACTAAGATACGCCAAATGCTATGGTTCATTGAATGAAGCTCCCAACGAGGTTATAATGTTAGAAGACCTGAGTGAATTAGATTTTGCTATGCTGAACAAGTTTGAGCCTCTGTCCGATGACTGCGTTAAAAGTATTTTAAAAAACTTTGCTGTACTTCATTCTCTTTCGTACGTGTTAAAGAAAAAGGAACCAGAAACTTACGATCTCTTCCAAAGTAAATTGCTAGATATGTGGGGTGTCATGGCTGACGATCCACAAGTGACCCTAGGCATGCAACAATTTGAAAATGAAATTTTGTCAGCCTTTGAAGATGAGGCTCATAAGAGAATTATGAGAAATAAAGTAACAGGTATATTTAAACTGTCAGCCAAGTTTTCAAAAGAAGGGGTTAAGGATAAACATTCGGTTATTCAACAAGGCGATGCTTGGACAAACAATGTTATGTTTAAATTTGTGGCAAGTATTAATTTTTAATTATTATATTTTAAATATAACTATTTTAAAAGAGTATTTGCAAAAAAAGATAAATATCCTTTTTTGCAAACACTCGCATATATTGTGATTGCTTAATTTACATTTTAAAGATCATCCGTCATCCCCATTAGCCCTAGCGTAAAAGATCTCGGTTTGCATCTTGACTCGACACTTGGTTGGCAGGGCCAGGTTTCTAATGTCAGTCGAAGAGCAAACGGAACTTTGCGAACCTTGTATATTGTCTGAGGAACTTTTTGCCTGCGAAGACGAAGACTATGCTTGTGCAGACTTTAATTTTCCCTATAATCGACTATGGTGACGTGTGCTACTTTGACTTGAACGCGGTTTTGCTGGATAAGCTGGATAGGGTTCTCAATAACTGCATCAGGTTTATCTTTAACTTGAGGAAATACGACCATGTCTCAAGCTACAGGTCTAAGTTAAAATGGTTGCCCATTCGACAGACAAGAAGTATGCGTGCATTGACAACATTGTTCTCCCTTCTCAACTCTCTCTCCCCTCCTTCTTATCTAGTCTCACACTTTCAATATCTATGTTCCTCACATGCTAAGAACCTGCGGTCTTCTAATAACCTTCTGTTACTTTGCCCTTTTCATACTTCTGATTTTGTTCATTCTTCTTTTCATATCCAGGTCATTCTTCTCTGGAATGCGCTTCCTCTCGATATCAGGACGGCCACCAGTCTGTATGCATTTAAGCGGAAATTGCGAATTTATTTTCAGCACAAATGAGCAGAGTCGTCTCATAAACCTCTTTTCTTTTATTAATATAATATATATATATATTATGAGTATGTATATATGTATTTCGGGGTATATATATTCCATAATATTATTATGTATGTGTAGTTTTTATATATATATAAATTTATCTTTTTTCACTTTTTAAATATTACTTTTTGTAATGCACCTGCCTTGTTATCTCTTCACCACCCTTGGTTGACTGGTAGAGAATGCCTAAGGCATTAAGTCCGCCTTTGTACGTTTGTGCATGAAGTATTAATAAAATAAATAAATAAAGATACTTCTCATCAAGATAATTAACCTCTTGTGATTAGGTTAATGTGATTGTTAATGAAGCTGTGCTAAAACTGAATAATTAGAGAATTACTTTATCATTTTAAATCTCTAACGGATCATAGGCTAAATAAACCACAAAGTGGATCCCGGAAAACGTCCACCGACATTGTGGTAGTCCCAGGCGAAGATGGCGGGATGAGCTTACAGGAGGGATTGGTCCACACTAGCTCTAGACAGAGAGGGTTGGAAAGGAGAAAGGGAGGCTTTTGCACTGCAGTGGGACAATACAGACTAAAATAATAATAGTAATCAATCTAAATCTAGAATCAAGATATCCACACATTTTAGTCCATGTGTGCGTGCTAAAAAGATGTCAACCTTATTTGTTTTTATTTTTGTTTTCAGGGAGATGACTTAGTGCAATCCATCATGATTGACTACCAAGCGTCGAAGAACAGTAGTCCTGCTGTAGACCTTCTCTACATGATATTTAACTGCACCGACCATGAATCCAGATCTAAGAACTATTATAACTGGATAGACTATTATCACTCCGAATTGGACAATGCACTGTCAAACTTTGGTCTGAAAGTAAACCTTGTGTACTCTAGAGATCATTTGGACGCTGACTTGAAAAGATACGGCAAATTACTTTTTGGTATGTCTTTACTGTTAGCTAATATGTTGTCAAGGGATTCAGCGGAAGCTGGCAAGTTTATGGAAGCAAGAAATAATACCAATGGTGATCTAAGTGACATAATGGAGACAATGAAAACGGATGCCATGAAAGAGGATACTTTGGTTCGTTTCAGAAAACGAGTTTTAGGACTTATTGATAGCTTCACTGAATTAGGTTTACTCTAAAATCTGTAAGAATAAACATGAATTGCCTGTAATTGAATATCATCACTAGTGAATGGCTTGACCGATTTGGCTGATTTCATTTTTATTATGTTTGTAAATCAGGTTTGTGAAAACATTTTTTTTTTTTGGATGACGCACCGGAGAAGTTGCGCTTGTGCGTAGCCGGGGTGGGTCGGTAGTTAAATACTATTTAATAATAAATTAACATCCAAATTATAGTTTTTATCACTCAACGTAGTTTTCTTATGCAATAGAGAAACGATATCATTGGTCACAAATTGATATGGTTTGGATTTAGATTAATATATGCACGTACTACCACTTTTTGATAAGTCATTTAATGATTTGCAGCAATAGACCACGTCAAATTTAAATCAATTGAATTATTTCAAATAATCTGTTTACTAGTAACAATCTTGGCATTTTTAAAAATAATCAGTAGCACAGTATTAAGTAGTTACGTGAGGAACTCACTATTGACAGATAACACACCAATGATTGAACCACCGAAGACGAATAAAAATAAAACCGATGAAATAATCTTATTTCTAAAAGGAAAAGAAGTGTTTTTTTTCTAACCTTGAATTTATCAAATAGTTGATACGTCAATATGAAAAAATTATCAACTAATAACATTCGTCACATCTTATCGATGAATTAAATACGTTTATAATCGTTTTATCAGATAGGCACAATGGGTTCATTATGAATATAGCGTAATATAATATTACAAATTATTATGAGAAAAAAGAGTATATTTAGCTCATATATTGTAAAATAATGTTGGATAATGTCTTAATCATTTCCTAAGAAGGCCGAGGCTGTAATGTGGACTTCCAAGCGCGTGATAAAGTATATGTTTTTAAAATAAATAATATGTGACTTTCCACCAAGCAGTTCACTGAATAGTAGCCACTGACAAAAATGTTTCACATTTTTCAATATCAGAGACATTACAACTGTAATTGCCTTAATTAGTGATAAAGCTGAAGTTTCTCGGGTATTTATATATTTTTTAGTTCACGACACATACACTTTTATTGACGTATTAAAACTAGATTAATTCTTACATGTATAATAATGTGTCATGTGTCTTTAATGCGTAATATATAACAATACTGTCTCTAAATCAAAAGAGAGTCAAACAATTTTAGTTGGTATATACACAGTCATGACACAGTACAACTTTGAAGGAGATTTAGAAAATATAAACGATCGACAACTGGAGTTTATTAACAAAGTGATTCAAGAACAAAACTTACAAGTTACTAAAGTGGTTTTCAGTCCAGTAGGACAGGCTGGGGATAATTACGTGGCAAATGTAAAGAGGATCAAGATAGACGGTGACAATAGGCGCTTAAGATTGATTGTCAAAATTGCACTTGCGCACGAAATGGTTCGCAAGACTACAAACACTGAAGCCTTGTTCAACAACGAACACACAATGTATACTGAAGTGTTACCTAAGCTAGTGCAGCTGCAGAAAGATGCGGGAGTGCCGGATCAACAACAACAACTTAGATACCCCAAATGCTATGGAACTCTGCCTGAAGCACCCAACGAGGTTGTAATTTTAGAAGACTTGAACGAATTAAATTTCGTTATGCTAAACAAGTTTGATCCTCTGTCCAATGAATGTGTTGAAAGCATTTTAAAAAACTTGGCTATCCTACATTCTCTTTCTTATGCGTTAAAGAAAAAAGAACCAGAAACTTATGATCTCTTCAAAAGTAAATTAGTGAACCCATGGATTCTCATAGCTAATAATCAAGAAATGATGTCTCGCTTGCAACCCTACGAATCTGAAATTCTATCAGCATTTGAAAACGAAGCTCACAAGCGCATTCTTGGAAATAAACTATCGGAATCAGTTAAATTGGCAGCCAAGTTTGCAAAGACCGGTACCAATAAATATTCGATTATTCAACAAGGCGATGCTTGGACGAACAATTTTATGTTCAAATTTGTGGCAAGTATTAATTTAAAAAATAAATGTATTTCTAAATAGATCACTTATTTAGTACATCACATTTTTCGCTTCTGGATAATTCTTCGCATGTGATTAAGATCAGTCATTGTAGGAAAATATCTGATTATACATTAAATGTTGATACTGTACTTTAGATATACTTTATGAAACAATGATCAAAACTTGAATGTCATAATCAGGGAGCGATTAAACATAAAGTAGATAGTTCAACGACAGCCAGCAGTCTTGACAGTTGACGGATGACTTTTGTAACTTACGTATGATTGCGTTTTCAGCCGACTTCAAAAAAGAAGGAGGTTCTCAATTCGACTGTTTTTTTTTTTTTGTATATTTGTTACGCGATTTCTCCGGCAAATGTGAATTGATTTTGAAAATTCTACTTCTAATAGATAAAGTATGCTTCAGGGGTAGCCCCATATAAATTTTATCAAAATTGATTCAGCACTTTTTGAAAAATCAACAAAATCCCAAAAACATCTACATAGACGACGTTTTACTTTCTTCAATCTCTGGAGTACCTCTGTTTTATGTAACTATGTTGCAGGTTCTTAATGGATTTTGATAATTAAAAGTGATAAATAAAATGCTTTTTTACAAGCTCTTTTCTGTTTGTTGTCTTTTATTGCCACCGACTTTCAAATTCAAAGTTATGTGTGTTCTGTGTTTAAGTTATTCACCACTTTTTAGATTTTGAAGGCAGTTGTCTTTTTTGTAACAAAGATTTTTATTTATCACTTTTTAGTAACTTTTTATTATCTAAATCCATAAAGAACCGGCCGAAAAAAAATATTATTCATACCTTAGATGATTGATAGGTCTCCGCGCATTCCGGCTAGATACCACACTACCTGAAAACAATAGCTCCGTGAATGGGACTACTCAATATTGTAGTGTGTATAAACCAATTGTAAGGACGCTAGTGTGCGTAAAAAAATGTGTTTCCAATTGACAATTTCCACCTGACACATTGGTTGCTAAGCCAAAATTTACATTTTGAATTAGTACTTGTTATCCCATTTGACAAGTACGTCGGCGGTATCTAATCGTAGCGCGCGGAGACCTATCAATAATCTAAGATTCATACCTTAGAGGATTTTTCATATTATTTTAACTATATGGCACATAATTCAATTCTCCATGTCTGTTATTGTAAGAATGATGTGACTTTACGATTGCTTTTTATTTTATTTACAGGAAGATAAATTAGTACAATCAATCATGATTGACTATCAAGCATCGACAAATAATAGTCCTGCTGTAGATCTCCTTTACATGATCTTTAACTGCACCGATCGTGAGACCAGGTCTAAGAATTACTACAACTGGTTAGACTATTATCACAAAGAATTAAACAGATCTTTATCGAGCTTTAACATAAAGGCAAACTTTGCATATCCTAGACATCAGTTGGACGCAGACTTGAAAAGATTCGGCAAAATACTTTTTGGTCACTCCGTATTCTTTGCTAATCTATTGATGAGGGATTCAGGGGAGACCAGCAAAATAATGGAAGCTAGAAAGAGTTTTGATCTTAATGACGTGATGGAGGTAATGAAAATGGAACACACGCCCAAAGAAACAATGGTTCGTTTTAGAACGAGAGTTTTAGAACTTATCGATAGTTTTACTGAATTTGGTTTATTGTAAACTTATGAATAAGTAATAAATTAATCTATGTATTAACTTACAATAATTTAATAAATTATTAAATTATTGTAGCTAGCCAATATAAAATAACAATTATAATTATATAACTTGTCTCGAATATTGTGTTGTATAAACTATCGGTGTATGCCTGCAAATAAATAAATAAATAAAATATAATAAAAATTTATAAAAACCGATTGACGCATGTAAGTAAGATCATCGTAACGATTCGAACGATTTGGCTGTTTTTTTTTATGTCAGATCATTGTTAGGTGATATCTTACTTAACAAAGGAGCATTGATCACCAGGGTTTCTCACAGGTGCTAGCAAATTCGGACATTAAGTTTTGTGTAGTTCTTTAATGGTGAATTGCTGTCACAAAGTCGTTTATCATTTAAATCAGTTCACTAACACCTTTATTTACTACTATTTACTTTTAGAGCTGCGATGGAGTATTGTGGGATTATCGGAAGTCCGAAGAGAGGGGGAGGACACGATAACCCTGAAATCCGGCAACCTGCTCTATTTCCGAGAGGGTGACCGGCAGTCCCAGGGTGGTGTTGGGTTTATCGTCCACAGGTTCTTCGTGAACATCGTGGTGAAGATCGAGAGTGTGTCGACCAGGGTGGCGTACCTTATACTCAGAATATCCTCAAGATATTCGCTGAAGGTCATACAGGTCTACGCCCCGACCTTTGCACACCCCGACGACGAAGTGGAGACCATGTATGAGGATATCTCTAAAGCCATGCATGGTTTCAAAACTCGCTTCACCGTTGTCATGGGGGACTTTAACGCGAAACTGGGCAAACAAGACGGTGATGAGCTGCATGTGGGGCAATTTGGGTTTGGACGTCGGAATCGCCGTGGTCACCAACTGGCTAGTTTTATGGAGAAGGAGGGCCTCTATATGATGAACTCCTTCTTCAGAAAGCGTGAGCACAGAAAGTGGACCTGGCAGAGCCCCGATGGTGCAACTAAAAATGAGATTGACTTTATCATGTCAACCAAGAAGCAAATGTTCAATGATGTCTCTGTGATCAATTCGCTGAAAACCGGGAGCGATCATCGCATGGTAAGAGGCACATTGAACATCAATATAAAGCTTGAACGGTCTCGACTGATGAAGTCTACGCTCCGTCCAGCACAGGTCCGGATTCAAAACCCCGAGAGCTTTCAGCTCGAACTCCAGAATCGTTTCGAGTGCCTAGGAAGCTCAGTGGACGAATACAACGACGAGTTCGTGGAAACTGTCCATACGACTGGGTCTAAGTTCTTCAAGACAAGTCGTGCAGATAAGAACAAAAAACTCTCTGATCGTACTCTCAAGCTCATGAAGGATCGGCGTGAGATGATCTTGCAGTCTTCAGATGAGGCGTGGAAATACCGGCAGCTCAATAGACGGATCTCTAAATCCTTGAAGAGCGACCTCCGCCGCTTTAATACCGAACGTATTAAAGACGCAATTGAGAGGAATAAAGGCTCCAAGGTATTTGCAAGGGATCTGGCTATTGGGCAGAGCCATCTCACTAAACTGAAGACCGACGATGGTAGGACCAAACGGTGTTGTGTCCGCCAAACCGGAGCTTCTGAGGGAGATCGAGAGATTTTATGGGCAGTTGTACACGTCAACCAGTAAACCCGTTGTAGATCTAGCGAACGACCCAAGAGCTAGGCTAACCCGACACTATACTGAAGACATCCCGGACGTCAGCCTGTACAAGACTAGGATGGCTCTGAACAGCTTAAAAACAACAAGGCACCGGGTGATGATGGAATTACGGCCGAACTCCTGAAGGCGGGTGGAAAACTGGTACTTAAGGCCCTTCAGAAGCTGTTTGATTCCGTCATACTCGAGGGAAAAACACCACAGGCATGGTGCAGAGGTGTGGTGGTACTCTTCTTCAAAAAGGGCGACAATGCTCGGTTGAAGAACTATAGGCCCATCTCACTTCTGAGCCATGTCTACAAGTTGTTTTCAAGAGTCATCACGAATCGTCTCGCGCGCAGGTTTGATGACTTCCAGCCTACCGAACAAGCCGGTTTCCGAAAAGGCTTTAGCACCGTGGACCACATACATACGCTGCGGCAGGTTATACAGAAGACCGAAGAACCTGCCTCTCTGTTTAGCGTTTGTGGACTACGAGAAAGCATTCATCGAGACTTGGGCTGTACTACAGTCTCTCCAACGATGCCAAATCGACTATCGGTATATCGAGGTGTTGAAGTGTCTATACAGAAACACTACCATGTCAGTCCGACTTCAGGACCAGACCTCGGAACCTATCCTTCTGCAGCGAGGTGTGAGACAGGGAGATGTCATATCTCCGAAATTGTTCACCGCTGCATTGGAGGATGTCTTCAAGTTTCTGGACTGGAGCAGGTTAGGCATCAACGTCAATGGCGAGTACATCTCTCACCTTCGGTTTGCCGACGATACTGAGGTCATGACCACTAGTCATGACTGAGACCATGGAGGGCCTCAGTACAATGCTCGATGACCTCAGTACAGCTTCCGAAAGAGTGGGTCTTGAAATGAACATGGACAAAACCAAGGTAATGTTGAATGCCCATGTAACACCCACTCCTATCAAGATCGGAGACTCGACATTCGAAGTTGTAGACGATTATGTCTACCTGGGACAATCGGTCCAGTTAGGTAAGTCTAACTTCGAGAAAGAGGTCAATCTTCAAATCCGACCCGGCTGGGCAGCGTTCGGGAAGTTGCGTGGTATCTTCTCGTCCAACTTACCGCAGTGTCTCAAGACGAAAGTCTATGACCAGTGTGTGTTGCCAGTGATTACATACGGGACCGAAACATGGTCGCTCACAATGGACCTCATCAGAAGGCTTAAAGTCACCCAAAGGGCAATGGAGAGGGCTATGCTCGGAGTTTCCTTGCGTGATAAAATCAGAAATGAGGATATGCGCATGAAAACCAAGGTTACCGATGTAGCCCGAAGAATTGCCAAACTTAAGTGGCAGTGGGCAGGGCACATTGCTCGCAGAACAGATGACCGATGGGGCCGAAAAGTTCTGGAGTGGCGACCGCGAACCGGAAGACGTTGCGTTGGAAGGCCTCTCACTAGGTGGACCGATGACCTGGTAAAGGTTGCGGGGATCCGCTGGATGCGAGTCGCACGGGACCGGTCAATGTGGCGCCACTTGGGGGAGGCTTATATCCAGCAGTGGACGTCTTTCGGCTGAAATGATGATGATGATGATGACTTTTAGAGAAATTTTTAGGAAGTGAGATTGGAAACTCAGTTACTTGATACGTTGCAGGCTCGGATTAATTTATAAATCGCATAATAGAAGCGGTTGTACTTATATAATATGACGAGGCCCAGGTTGGGTCAGGCAATCTCAGTACTGAGGAGGCCTGCAGAAGCGGTACGGTTTAGTCGGGAATTGTAGAAGGCACCTGCGTTCTAGCAATCGACGGTGTAGGTGTAAGACGGAGCACAGGGGTTTACTTTACTCAAGAGTCTGACTAACTCCTCCGTACCATCCCCTCTTGCCTGCTTCCCCGCGTCCTACCTTCGGAACAAAAATAAAACTTAGTTCCTAATCTTAGAACAGGCAAGGAAAGACAAACACCAGGGAGATCTACAATACAATATAAAGAAATAAATACAATACAATATGAAATTATCTATGACATTGATAAATTAGTTCTATGACGTAGTGTATATTTGTGGTATGGAGGTGCCAACAGTTCATTACAGCAAAGCAGGAAACCAGATATTTCTAGGTATTTATTTATTTATTTGAAACATGGCACGTCAACAATATAAACACAAATAATTATATTAACATTTGAGTGGACTTAAGGCTAGTGTTTATACCTATTACAGACATGCACAACATTGACTAAATGTCAGTTACAAAATTGCATGCAAAAATATATATATATTGAAATTGTATAAATAGAAAAAATATATATGAGGATTAAAATAGGAAATGCAAAATAATAATAATTAATCAATAATGTCGAGTATAACCAGTTTAAAAAATATTGTAAACAGTTCGAAATACTTTCAAAAAGGTCATAAAAATATTTTAATACAAAACAATGAAATAAATAATAATTAAATCTTAAAAATAAAAGGTTGGCAATTAATAAATAAATTAAAATAAAATTATACAAAATTAATATCATAAGTAGTAAAAAGAAAATCAGAATTAAAATTAAAATAAAAATGAAAATCAGAATTTAAATTAAATAGACAATTATACAAACAAAAGAAAAACAAAAACAAAATCAATCGGCAAAACAAGTACAAATTACAGGTCACAGCTATGCTTTTTGTTAGTTTCTAATAACTTTCGTCTAAACTGTGTGGGGTGGTCGTGAAAAATGTCTAGGTTCATTAGATTGCACCAGTCGTTATATGTTGAAGGCAGCCTTGCGATTGGAGAGTTTAACCCGAGATTGGTTTTATATCGGGGGATACTAAAAACGTTACGGCTTTTCCTACGGGCACTTAGCTTTGGAACACATATCCCAATGCGCCCCAATACCACGTCACACGACGTAGAACCACGCATAACTTTCTGCAGAAACAGCAAGTCCAACACGCGTCTGCGATGCCGTAGGGTGCACAGTCCGAAGAGAGATAGTCTTTCCTCGTACGAACAGCCTAAGGCATTAAGTCCGCCTTTGTACGTTTGTGCATGAAGTATAAATAAATAAATAAATAAACAGCCTGTGCCGATGCCAGGGGTAACAAATGCTAGGTGTCTCGTGAATGATCTCTGAAGGGACTCAATACGATCAGAGTGCACAGCATAATTTGGATTCCAGACAACACTACCGAACTCAAGCACACTCCGCACTAAGGCATTAAATAATGTTATCTTGGTGGCAATATGCCTGAACTCCCTAGTGTTGCGTTTGATAAATCCCAACATTTTAGCACCCTTCTTTACCATGCTGCTGTAGTGTGGGATGAAACTTAGTTTGGAATCGAGAATCACACCCAAGTCCCTAACCTCTGTCACAACAACGATTTCCTCGTTGTTTACTTGGAAACCTGTCTCAAGCACCTTTCTCTTTCGTGTAAAACGAATATGCTGGCATTTTGAGGCGTTAAGCTTCATTTTATTGGCGTAACACCATGCATGAACTCGGTCCAGATCAGCTTGTATCAAGTCTGCATCTGCTGTTGAGTCAATTTGTCGCGAAATTTTCATATCATCGGCAAAAAGAGAGCATTGGCAGTGGTGGATCTGATGGACTATATCGTTAATAAAGAGCAGAAATAGTATTGGGCCTAAATGGGATCCTTGAGGTACTCCGGATGTAGCAATATATCTTTCTGATTTATGACCACCAAGAACTACCACTTGTTCACGATTTTCAAGATATGATTCAAACCAGCTCAGCATTGGATCGCAAATACCGAATTGACTTTGCAGCTTACTAATAAGTAGTTTGTGGTCTACGCAGTCAAAAGCGCTGGCAAAATCAGTGTAGACTGAATCGATTTGCTGGTTTTTGTCGATTGCGTCCATAATAGGCGTTATGTGCGAGACGAGATTAGTTAGGACTGATTTATTTTCCTGAAAACCGTGCTGTCTTTCTGATATCTGTGACCAAGTGTGTCTTGTTAATACCGGGCAGACCATGGATTCAAATATTTCGGAAAACCATGACAATATTGAAATAGGTATATAGTTTGTCACATTATCGTTGTCTCCCTTCTTTAGAATCGGAACTATACGCGCCCGTTTCCACTCACTAGGAAAGGTCCCGCTTGTAAGAGATTTGTTAAAAATCTCTTTCAATGGATACGACAGAAGGGAAGCACATCTTTTGATGAAGAGTGGAGGTATCCCATCGGGCCCAGCTCCTTTATTAGGATCCAACCTCTTCAATTTTATGAGAATGTCGTTCTCAGTTAAACTTAACAAGGATAATTTGTTGTTGCATTGGCAATTGGACGCGCTAGGGCAATAGGAAGAAGGTGTGGAGGTTGGGTTGGAGTAAACGGAACCGAAATGAGATGCAAACAAATTAGCTATGTCTGGACCGCTCGACGAATGGTGTTCATTGTTATTGTACATTACTGGAGGAATGGTGTTACCTTTTATTTTTTATAAAATTCCAGAACGCTTTAGGATTCTTTTTCAGACTGTGCTCCACAGTACCAATGTAGTTAGTGTAGCAATTACACAGGACTTTGTCACATTGTTGTCTAACTGTTTCATATTCGAGCTTATCCCTCGGATTGTTGTACTTGCGATATTTGTGCCGCAATTTATCCTTTTCTTTAAGAAGACGAATTAGATTACGTGTGAACCAAATCGGATGTTGTTTGCTGCGAGCTTTGCGTTTGGGTACGTGTTCGCTGATGACAGAATTTAATATGCCGTAGAAGTTTGACACCATTTGATTTACGTCCGTGGAACCATCGAAACATTCAGACCACTTCACAAGTTTCAGTTCCGAAAAAATAGCGTTGTAGTTGGCTTTGAAAAAGTTGTAGTCCGTGCGTGGCACGCATTTAAGTGACGACTGAGGTGTGACATCTAATGTGACTTCAAGCGGAGGATGATAGAGATCAACCCTGCTAATGGAGTCTGCTTTAGAAACTGTACAGTATTCATTTGTTAAAATCAGGTCTAATATTCTATCCACGTGGTTAGTTATCGAGTTTCTTTGTTGTAACCCCGAAAGAGCTATGAAATCTGTTAGTGCAAAACCTAAACGACTATTGCTGTTATCTGTACCCGAGCTTGTATTGATGTGAGGAATCATGTATGGCAAGTTACAATCTTTGGTCCAATTAATGAACCCTAAGTTGAAATCGCCAACAATCACAATATCGTCTACGCAATCGGCCACTTTGTTTACACTGTCTAAAAATTTATTCAGAACTTCGAGTTTAGCTGGAGGAGGCAAGTAAACTACGCATATGGCAATTTTCTTATGTTTATTGTTTGTTGCAACGTCTAACGTAACCCAGATGTCTTCACAATCGCTTTCCCATGTATACATTCGTCGTGAAGGGATTAATTTGGATACGCCTATTAAGACACCTCCTCCATCAGTTTTTGAAGTTCGTGAAAGATCGCGATCCCTACGGTAGATTATGTATCGGTTATCTGCAATCTCGCTGTCAGAGATATTTGAGTTAAGCCAAGTCTCAGTCAGTGCTAAAACAGAGTGGTTGCATTGTAGGACATTAGTGTACATTTCGAGAGTCTAAGTGCGTATACCTCGTAAATTTTGATAATAAATATTGAGAGAATTGAATTTTGAGTCATAACTAATATAATCGTTGCTAGGGTTTGACAATACTATTAAATAAAATACTACTTAAGTATAGCTAGACTATCAAAGCTGCGGATATGTATTCCTTGGGTTGATTCGTTCTTCTTGGCATATATCCGACCATCCCGTACCCAGACAAACTTGTATTGAGCTACCTTAGCCTTCTGCCTTGCGGCAGCGTGTAGATGTTTGTTATGAGGGCTCAGGTGTTCGGACACAAAAACAGGTTCACGCTTACCTCCTAGCCCGAGGTGTTGAGTAGAAAGTTTGTCGTCCTTATGGTTCTTATTAAATTTGGTAACTGCAGCCAGAAGGTTGTCGCGGGTTGCTCGTTTGCATAGTTTCACAACAACTGTTCTAGGGCGATCGTTGTCTTTGTTCAGCTTGGCGACTCAGGTAGCGCCATGTCATCGCTAGTAATCGGGCATTTTACTATGTTTCCGAGTTGAAGGATAACATTCGAAAGGTTCTCGGCGCGGTGTTCAGGTATCCCATTGATCTCGACGTTAGTCTCCCGCATATTCTGTTCAACTGAGTTCAATCTTTCCGTTAAATTGTTGACCGTTGAGTGTAAGACTGTATTTTCCTTTTCTAACTTTTCAATGATTGATGTCTTTTCCTCAAGTTTGCTTTTCATTTCTTCTAATAGAGTGTTGTTAAATGATAATGAATGATCGGATTCGGCGATCTTCTCGTTTATATTTTTAAGGTGATCTGTGACTAGTTCCGTGATCGCAGCATTAAATGCGGATTTAATTTAATCCCTTATTGTATCCCGTAAAACTTCTAAGGACAGGCCATTCTCGTCTGTCGTGTCACCAGAAAGCCTACGCTTAGACCTCTTGCAGCTGCAAAATGTGATGCTGCCGATATCTTTTTGATCCGTGATTGGGGAGGGATTTAGCGAGCTATTATCGGCAGTGTTAGGCTCAGGACATGCGTGCGAAGGGCTAACACATTGGTCATCTTGAGAACACGACATAATTATTAATTAACACTGTTATTCATAAAATAAGAAAGTACAGTTATTAATGTTCTAAAACTCGTTGTTGTATGCAACTGGAACGCTTACGTGTGAATTGTAAGCTGTATGTTGGTAGCACCGATGGGGGCACTGCCGGGAAGTCACGCACGCCGTTATAGCGCTTATCTCGCGCTCTTAACCGTGACAATCCGTTGCACTCTCGGTAAAGTCACTATGAATTAGCACTTTTTGAAATTATAACTTGATCGTTTTTGTTTATTCAAGCTTCAAAGCAATAAACAGTTATTATTGGATTATAGCACTGGGTATACTCGAACATCGATATAATTTTTAAGACTAATTGTGCCGTGAAACAGGTAAAAAAATTAATAAATACGGACAAGAAAACTGTGATGACTGTATTCGGAACGCGTTCCTGTGGCTGGCTGAAAGTTCAGATTAAAACAATAGAATTTTTACGAGATTATTCACCTTATCCACATGATCCCATATCGGTTTAAATATAACGAATATCGATGGCTTCTTCAAGTAGATACCTTGTAGTGCACTAAACGGTGCCTCAAGTCAAAATGCTTTGTTTTAGAGTGATAACCATCAGTACCTAAAAGTTTAATAGAACTTTGACACTGCGGGGGTGTAAAATCAGTGAATCGTAGAGATAATCACGAATTAGAATAATAATATGCTTGAGATAAAACTGCTTTCGCTAGGTACTGATTTACAGGAGAAAATGCTTTCTGTACTCTACAGATTGTTAGATATTTTCATGGTCGGCAGGGAAGACTCTAAGGTTGTTACAGGCGAATACTATCTCACGGTAAAGTAATAGCTGTAAGTAACTAAAATTATTTTCCTGTTTCAAAAGAAAAAGTATGAGTCATCCGAATAATCTAATAAAAATATAGTTGCTCCACGCTAGGGTGTTTGATAAGCATTTTCAGTAATAATGTATGTACTTAAAATTTGGTTATCTCTTACGTGATTAGCAATACCAATTGGTATCTACTTTATAACATACAAAAATTATCTAATCTTAATATACCCGACCAACAATGTTCACCGATACAGATAAAAATGTTTTCTATAAATTAAAATACCACAATTATGTGTATTTAGTTGGCATCACAACCAATAATGGCACAATACAATTTTGAAGGAGATCTTGGCGATATAAATGAAATCCAACTGGATTTCATTAACAAGGTAATTCAAGAACAAGACTTACAAGTTACTAAAGTGGTTTTTAGTCCAGTGGGAAAGGTTGGTGATAATTACGTGGCAAACGTAAAGAGGATTAGTATAGAAGGTGAAAATGGAAACTTGAAATTGATTGTCAAAGTCGCATCTGGGCTTGAAATAATTCGCAAGACTACAAATACTGATGCCTTGTTCAGCAATGAGCACACAATGTATACTGAAGTGTTGCCTAAGTTTGTGCAGCTGCAGATAGACGCGGGAGTGCCAGTGGAAGAACATCTAAGATACGCCAAATGCTATGGGACCCTGCTTGAAGCACCTAACGAGGTTATAGTTTTAGAAGACCTGAGTGAATTAGGTTTCATTATGCTGAACAGGTTTGAGTCCCTGTCCGATGATTGTGTTAAAAGCATGTTAAAGAACTTTGCTACAATCCATTCTCTTTCTTACGCGCTGAAGAAAAAGGAACCAGAAACGTATGATTCTTTTAAAGATAAATTAGCAGATGCATGGAAACTTATGGTAAAGATGCCAGGATTTTCTAGTCATTTAGAACGTCTCGAAAATGAAGTTATATCAGTCCTTGACAACGAAGATCATAAGAAAGTTGTTAAAAATAAAGCAACGGACATAATAAGATTGGCAACAAAGTTATCAAAAGACGATAGCAAACATTCAGTTATTCAACAAGGTGACGCTTGGACTAACAATATCATGTTCAAATTTGAGGCAAGTATTTCTTTTAATCTTTTAATATCAATAACCACTAGGTGTTAAAAAAAACAAAATTATATCGATACTTCTGACGTAAGAAAATTTGCTTACTCTCATTGATAAGAAGGTAATTATATCATAATAATATTTATTGATTTCAATGAGTCTCAGTATCTTAAATTATACTTATGTCTAAGTTAGCGGTGAGCCTATTTTGAATTACCATTAGATTTTCTACGAAAAAAAGCGCATCTGCATAGGATAGTCGGCTAAAACGATGGCGCTTGTATTTATTTTCTATTTTCCTTCTCAGGGTGATACTTTAGTTCAATCAATCATGATTGACTACCAAGCATCGAAACACACCGCTCCTGCAGTAGATCTCCTCTACATGATCTTTAACTGCACTGACCATGAAATTAGGACTAAGTACTACTACAACTGGTTAGATTACTATCACACTGAATTAGACAATTCTTTGTCCAACTTTGGCCTTAAAGCGAATTTTGTGTACCCAAGAGACCAATTAGACGCAGATATGAAGAGATATAGCAAATTACAGTTTGGTATGTCCCTTTTACTGTCTAATATACTGATGAGGGATTCTAAAGAAGTTGGGGAGCTTATGGACACCTTCAAGGATATTAATCCAGATGAAATCATGGAAGCAATGGAAATGCCAGAAATGCAGGGTGATTCTTTAATCCGTCTTCGAAAAAGAATTGTAGGACTTATTGACAGTTTTACTGAATTCGGTTTGTTGTAAAAAATGATAAATTAAGGACTATGATTTCAGAATCATAATAAATCGTAATTTCTTGATGGCAACCTAGTGGTGTCTTCAGTTACTAACAAAAAATTCAGTGTGTACTTATGTACGCGCGTGAGAAGTTATACTTCTTCGAGTCACAAAATAGCAACGAAGGCAGTAAGTAGTTCAGCATGTACGTCAGAGATGGCGTTGTTTACAATTACTCCCGTGAGAATTTTGTGTGACGCTGTGCGCGCGCATCGTAAAATTTCACTCTCATCATTTTTTCATAACGCGCCTAAAGAAGTATAACTTCAAAAATAGAGGTATTTATATAATGATATGTGTGTAATTATGTTTCTGCAATACGATAGCGTTATGAAATAAGAACGTTAGTACAAGAAAGAGGAAGTTGAGTAGCTTTCTTTGAGTATGTTTCATGTTTATATTGGCTATGTTTATGTTAGTTGTGAAAAACAGGACTGCAAACCCACTGTACACTCTGCTCCTTCTTATTTATTACTTTTGTAACTTATAGTGAATAAAATCGTTTTTGCTGTTCCCTTTACCTTTCTTTATTCTGATTTCAGCTCGTAAACTTACACTACTCCATGTTATCTCTTTCTTTTTTTCTATCATGTGGGTCGACAGTGATATATTTTATTAGCCCAGCCACTACATAGATGGTGCTTTCAGCATTTATCAGTTCCACAGTGGGTGCAGATGTTCTGGCAGTCTCCTAAATGACATGATGTGAGAAGCAAGTTGGTTTCTTCTGTCTTCACTACATATTAAAAATTAAATTTGAGTTGGCGTTCGTTCAGGCCATGGAACTACATGTCCAAAGCTATACATTCTTTCGCTTAAAAGAAGCTACGTAGTTTAGTAACGTTTTTTTTTGTGTATATTTTAGTATTAAAATATTAGGGATACGAAACAAACTTCTTGCGGACGACATCGCGGGCAAAAGCTAGTTATAACCTTTATTTTAGGATGGAACCGTAAAGACATGTTTCTTACCAGTTTCAGCTAAAGGAAAATGGTCTTAGAAGCCCGCCTTAAAGTTTTTATGTAATTACTTCATACACTGGTTTTGGAAAAATGCAGTCAGCTAGATAAACGACATAGGCAATCTATTCAGTTTCGAACAAGGTATCTAAAAGGAACTAGAAGAATTTTAAATCGCAAAATAAAAATGAGACTAGGTAATTACAATACTGAGTGCAGCGAGGAATTCAAGCTTGCTTTAGACGGAGCCACCTACAACCCCGAAGAGAATATTCTATGTACTTTCACGCTTTCTATGAAACAGTAAATACAATGTATTTTATTAATAGTCATAATAGTCCTTAGTTAAAGCTATTTAAGAAATATAACAGCTATACTATTGAACTGATTTTGATAAAATTTGTTACTAACTAAGCTTGAGCCTCATGAAAGGACATAGCCGACTTTGTCTTCGTCTTTGGCGTCTAAAATCGACATTCACGCGGGCAAAGTCGCGATCAAAAGCTAGTTACCTATATACTATATAAACTTTGGCAGGTCTCATTCACGAAGGTCATAGTAATATAGGGCTGAGATCTAAGAGTCACCAGTTCTACGTCCTTTTAGGATGACCGTTTTTAAGATAAATAGAGGAGTATGTCGCTAGGATAGTTTTACACTACGGTCCGGTTCTAATGTTAGAATCTTTTTCAAGTATCAGCTAAAAGGAACCATACTGATATACGTTCAAATCTGACGGCTCGTAGGCCTCCCATCAGATGAACCTATGACATCGTCAAAGTCGAGGGTAACCGGTGGATGCAAGCGTCAGGTTGCCACGAGTTATGGAGTTCTATGGGGGAGGCCTTTGTTCAACAGTAGACGTCTTCTAGCTTTTTATATAATAATATGATGTACAAAATATTGGTTTATAGTTGCTGCCAGACCCTTTCTGTGGGCTATAGGTAACTTCAACCAGTCGCTTTAAAGGTCAGAATTTCAAAGCGTCTAACATATTCCTCAAAATATCAGCCATGCTATAAAATGAGTCTGGTTCTGGATGTTACGCAATAAGTATTTTCAAAAAGAAAAAAGAGAACTGCCTTCAAAGGCGGTTATCACCCAAAAAAAGTAAGGCACGGCAACACAGTTAAAACAGAGATTGAAAGTCCTCAAAAGATGGAAAGATGGAAGAATCGAAAACGTCTTCTCGGTTTTTGTTGTTTTTTTCAAAAAGCGCGAGAACCTCCTTAACAACACACATTACGAATTAAAACAATTTTGTTCCATAATTTTAACAATATATGTAATGATTACAGAGATACAAAATAACATGTAAAAAACATACACTCATGAACTCTTCCTGCTGCCAGAAAAAGTGCCTTTTAATAGTCTAATAAAATTTATATTAATGATTTGACTTTGACTATTATATGACAACACTACCTACTATAAGCAGTCAAGTCACCTCACAGGAAGAGATTGCTTCTTCATTTTTCATTCATAAGACATCTATTGTATAGTAACACACCTTACTTAATTTAAATTTAGATCCTCGTTTACTTAGTTGGTGATAATAGCTTTTTTGATCGCCTATCTCCTGTGTCGTATCGCATATTTTCCTGTCTCTCTCTATGTTCAGAAAAATCAGATTGTAAATCCAGTTTCTCAGTAAGTGAATAATTGTCAATTCTAAATGAGAAAATAAAATTCTTAAACCAGAAGACTGTTTACTTCGGAGTTCTGCTTCAGTAATTTCAGAAGCAGAGTTTGTCAGTGTAATTAGAATGAAACTAGAAGCAGTAACTGTTCATGATCAAGCAAACGTAATTACTTAAGCTTTAAGAACGTTCAAGTATGCATTTGAATTAAAAATATCTTATTATTTAAAAAAATTAACACCAGTCAGAGGAAAAAGGAGTGTCTTAAAAATTCTGATGTGTGCAATTTAGGAAAGAATAAATTATGTACTTAGTGCACATTTTTGACTCAAAATACAATTATACAGGATACAAAATACGTACGAATAGGTTCAATAGTCACAAAGTACATGAGTGTTTATATATGGGTTCTAACTGCAGGTTGCAGAAATTTAAAATTAGATTTTGTAAAGATACACAGACCAATATTAGAGCAATATTTACCACTTCACACCAGACCAAAGGTGGTATAACTTTCAATTAATCCAAGTAGTCTTTTCTTATAGAGAGCCATAGTGTCAGCGTGTAAATTACCAAATGTACCCATTAACTCTTCAATGTTCCCGCTTCCTAACGCTTCCTTTAATTTTAAAGCCTCTTCTGGCTTTATCGTTAGCGCACCACACATGAGAATAGAGCAACCAAATGCTAGCTTGCCATATCTTTTCAAATCAGCATCCAATTGGTCTCTTGGGAAAACGTAGTTGGCTTTCAGGCCATGGTTTGACAAAGATTTGTCTAATTCGGAGTGGTAATAGTCTATCCAGTCGTAGTAGTTCTTAATCCTTGTTTCATGGTCGGTGCAGTTGAAGATCAAGTAGAGGAGATCGTAGACTGGGCTGAAGTTCTTCGATTGTTGGTAATCTATTAACATAGATTGTTTCAATGTCTCCTCCTGGAAATGTAGTAAGGAAATAGTTAATAAAAGTGATGAGGAGAGGCCATGTCCAATGGCAATAAGTACCTATATCCCTCCGTCTATGAACATGACTGCAGCAGTCATGTTATCATTGTTTAACTATTGTGTCTACTAAACAGTCGAGTTCATTTATGCATCTACGTTATTATTTGCTCTGATGCAAATTAATAAATAAATCAATAATGACAGCCTATAATTGTCCCACAGCTGGGTAAATTCCTCTTCTCATAAAGAGATGGCCCTAATATTGATCACCACGCTTGATCAAGGCGGATTGGCGACTGCAGACATATTAATTATAAGTACGGGTTTCCTCAGGATGTTTTTCTTCACCGATAATAATAATAATAATAAAATAAGAAACTTTCAGTAGTGCCATCAGGATGGAATTTGGTGTGGACAAATGTGCAGTCATGCATGTGAAGCGAGGGGAGATTATGGAATCCGTGGGAACCCAACTCTCGGATTCCATACGCCTTAGATCCCTCTCCTCAACCGAAACCTACAAGTACTTGGGTATGTCGGAAGCGTTAGGCATCAATGCTGCCGACATGAAACAATCGTTGAAGGAGCGCTTCTTTGGCCGCCTGAATAAAGTGTTAAATAGTCTTTTATCAGGCGGAAACAAGGTCTTCAACGGATGGGTCATGCCGGTTTTGATGTACTCTTTCGGCATACTCAAGTGGACTCAGACGGAACTTGACGCCCTGGATAGGAGGGTCCGTACATTGCTGACCGCAAATCGGATGCATCACCCACGGTCATCGGTAATGAGACTGTATATCCCACGGAAGTGCGGAGGCCGAGGCTTTCTTAATGCTAAGTCCCTGCACAACCGTGAGGTATGCAGTCTCAGGGAGTACTTCCTTAAAACCGACGTGTGTATGCACCGAGATGTGGTCTCAGTGGACAAGAGCCTCACCCCGCTTTCCTTAGCGAACGAGAACTGGCGCAAACCTGTAGTACTCGATACTAATGACCGCAAGAAGGTATGGCAGAGCAAGGAGCTTCACGGCCGCTTCTACCGGGCCCTACATGGGCCTGATGTAGATTTCTTGGCGTCCGTATCCTGGCTGCGTTTTGGTGACCTGTTTGGGGAAACCGAAGGTTTTGTCTGTGCGATTATGGATGAAGTTATGATGACGAACAACTACCGGAGGTATATTGTGAAGGACGGCACGGTTGACATTTGTCGGGCATGCCACCGGCCGGGTGAATCAATCCGACACATTATCTCTGGGTGCTCTCGTATAGCTAACGGAGACTACTTGCATAGACACAACCTTGTAGCTAGGATTATCCACCAGCAACTTGCTCTAAAGTACAGGCTTGTGGAGTCGGAAGTACCGTACTACAGGTATGTGCCCGACCCAGTTCTCGAAAATGGCAATATCACGTTGTATTGGGATCGATCTATCATCACTGACAGGACTATTGTTGCCAATAAGCCTGATATAGTGGTGATAGATCGATTAGAGCGTCGCGCAATGATTGTTGATATAGCGGTTCCGCATGACGAGAACCTCGTGAAAACCGAGAAAGATAAACAAATTAAGTATCTTGACTTGGCTCGCGAGGTTGTCGACATGTGGGATGTGAATACAGCAGTCATTGTGCCGATAGTCGTTACGGCCAATGGACTCATTTCCAAGAGCCTCGACCAACACCTAAGGAGGCTCTCGTTAGGCAGCTGGATCAAGGGGTTGATACAGAAAGCGGTACTCCTGGACACGGCGCGTATAGTCATTAGATTCCTCTCTCAGGAGCCCTGACCACCGGTAGCTTGGACCCTGTTCCCGATACCGGTGGGCTACTATTTTTTATATTTTTAAATGTTTTTATTTATTTTTTTACTAATATTTAAAAATGTAATTTAATATGTTAAGAAAATGAATAAACGACAATAAAATAAAATTCTTTATTATGTATTAGGTGAACAATAACACTAGTAAGTTCTAAGAGATAATATAAAAGAAAATATTAAACTAGCGTATTTTGAACTCTGGTACTCAAAGTAAGATTTAACTTGTGTTATGAGTACCAGTGTTCCAACAAAAGTAGACGCACAAAGGTATACTGATTCCCGCGAGAGATAGCAGGGGCGGTAGTGCAGTTTAACTGTCGCAAATAAGAACTTTATACAATAAAATACGATGTCAGTGATGTCCAAGATAAAATTAGACAGTTCACATAAAGGTGTGGTATATATTTTGTTTGTATGAAATGCAAAGGTAGCCGTTAGAAGGCAGTGGTAAGGAAAACCCCTCGTGTCGAAAAACTTTTCGTAGTGCATCTCTACACCCTCATCATCATCTGTCAAGCTTTTTTTTAACTATGTTGTCTGCTTTCAGTCTAACCGGATGCAGACTGCCTGTCTGACCGCCGTAACCCAGTTACTGAGTAACAAGATACCCCTTGGTATGTAAGACTAATGGTCAGATTTTCAGGCTTTTGATCTCTACTCTCTAAGGATTATAATTACCAGAAATATGTTTACCCATGATACTAATCTACAGATATATCTGTGGATCGATGCCTGCAACCATTCAAGGCGTATTAAAAATCGTAGGTAGTTTGTTTATGTGACTGTCAGTCATTTAATTTTTAAACTGTATAAAATGCTATATTTGAAATGATTACTTGCAAACGTTATAGCGCTGTTTTTGCTGTTACTGTGCTCTTTTTATCATTATAATGATCAATGATAGTGCGTACATTGATAATTTCAGTCATTAACAGGAAAATATTTTTGCTATAATTTGCAATGATGCAGACACTATCAGGTAGATTATATTTTCGTTTTATACAGTTAGAATCCGTATGTTATCTGCCTCGTGGCCGGAGCTAACTGATTAGGTAACTCATTGTTGTGTATATACTTATTTACCTACAAAAGTGGCCTTGACCACGTAATCACGCTATTAAAGTCACACATTTAAGAGGTTCTAAATTATTGCCAATCAAAACTGGTTTAAAAGTATAAACAGATAAAGTATTTGCGAATAGAAACTACTAAATCTTGTCCCGTTTGCGATTGGAACAGTAGTTACATTTTTATTTGAATCAAAAGCGGCTCATTTTGTTGATACTAGCTGACCCGGCAAACGGTGCTTTGCCACATAAAATAAAAAAAAATGGCCTACGACCTATTCTAGGATTTACCAAATATACACAAAAAAAAATCATATAAGTCGGTCAAGCCGTTTCAAAGGAATTCGATAACAAACACGAGATTTTTATATATTAGAAGAAGAAGAAAGACTAGTATGTAAGTTAAAGATGCCTTTTAGCATCATAGGTCATATTGAAAATTTCATCAGTGAGTGATTGAATGATCATTCGCTTTTATATACCTAGACTCAATGATTTCAAAAGGAAGGATACGCCCATTAGAACATTTTAAACAAACGTTCATGGAACAAGCAAAAGTAGCGCCATCTGTCAAAACTCATACAATGTCGACTGAGTCGCGTTGCCCGTTGGCCCTAAACAGTCATTTTTAGGGCCACCGCGTTGGTGCCATTTGGTCGTGCGGTTGGCCTGGTCTTTACGCAGTAATTTATATGTCAAAGCTCAGACTATAATTATTATCAACGCTCAATACCTGAGAAGTTGAATTAGGTAGGAAATATCAGAGATGCTATGCGAGTAACGATACAAAATAAATATACATTACGTATTCACGGGGTGTAGAATGAAACATCACAGAGACGTTAACTACGCACTCTGCCCATCAAACTAAGTAGCTTGAGTAAAAATTATTCTTGGAAAGGCCTTTAATTTTCGGGTGTGAGAAATCAAATCTGTTCTTGGCAGAGCGCAATGTAACAGGCAATAAAAAAAGATACAAACTAGTGTTGCAGAAAACAATAAAATATGTAAAATACTTGCCTCAAATTTGAACATAATATTGTTGGTCCAACAATCTCCATGTAGAATAACTGAATATCGGCTCCCATTTTCAAATTTCATCATTTTACCGGCCCGGTCTATAACTTCAGTGACTTTGTTCTTGACTATCTTCTGATGCTCAGGGTTGTCGAGCATAAGAAGAGCAACAGTCTCCATTTGTTGGAAAAAACCCAATTTTTCTAAACTTCCTTCAGTCATTGCTCCCAACATATCTTGAAAATTGTCGTTGAAATATTTATATGTATCGGGTTCCTTGGTCTTCAACACGTAAGAAAGTGAATGGTATATAGCTAAATTTCTCAATACACTGGTCATACACTCATCAGTAAGGGAAATATATCTATCCATCATAACAAAACCTAAGCCCTTTAGGTCTTCTAACAGGATAACTTCATTTGGTGCTTCAATATGTGTTCCGTAACATTTCGGGAATTTAATTTGGTCTTCTTCTGGTACATCGGCTTGCTTCTGTAGTTGCAAAAACTTAGGCAGGAGCTCCTTATAGATTAGATGCTCATTAATGAACATGGAATCAACGCCTGCGGCCTTCCGAATCATTTCAAACGTTGGTGCTATTTTGGCAATCATAGAGAAGTTTCTATTTTCTCCTTCTACGACGATTCTTTTCACGTTCGCTGCATAATTATCAGCTGCTCCTCCAACAGCTTCTATTGTAACTTTGCTGTCTTTGAAACCTTCTTGTTCGACTACATTTTTGATGAATTCCAACTGACCTGCATTTATATTTTCAAGTTCTCCTTCAAACTTGTGTTGTGCCATGATGATCTGATGAAGTAGACGTGAAGCTGTTGGTATTACTTCGTTGTATTATATACGTTCGTCTTTATCTGTAAGATAAGCAGGGGCTTAAAATAAATAGCCATACACCAGGATGTGAGATTGTTTATTTGTTGTATGATCAGAAGATAGGTAGGTATAGTGATGTAATGAAACGTATTGATGATTGAGATACGTGTTTCAGCGCTGTTGTTATGTTTATTTTGCAAGCTTTATTTTTTTTCGTTAGCATCTGTTACCACGGCTACTTAGTAATATATTTACTTATACTCCAATCATTATAACATAATACAAATTTTAATAAGTTTCGTTATCTATACTTCCATACTTTATATACTATACAATATTATAAATGCGAAAGTAACTCTGTCTGTTCCGTTTTCACGCCGAAACGGCTGAACCGATTGGTATGAAGATAGCTTGAACCTTGAGGAAGGTCATAGGCTATTAATAGGATAGACTATTAAATTCGCGATGAATTTCGACTATGAATTTAGACTATGAATTTCGTTTGCATCCGCAATAACCGACATTCATGCGAGCGAAGTCGCTAGCAAAAGCTAGTTTAACTATAAATACAGAACAATGTAAACTATTTACTTTATAAAAAATACCACTAAATACAGTTATTTCAACAATATAACCGTACAAGCTTGTTTTTGTCTAATGCTTGATCACATGGTGTGTAGATTCGTGGATGAAAATAAAACTAATCACGGTCCATACGGAGATGGGCATGACACTTACATTTGCTAAAAGTGACGTACGGATTTTAACTTTTTGACGTTACAAACAAAAATTATAACATACAGGGTTTTTTTGCAAGGGTGCAGGAAAACGGTCTTAGAGACTAGGGACGTATTTTTTGAGAAACTTAGAAAAACTGGTTGGGATAATGCTTATTGCAAATTCTGTCATTTCTAATAGGTACTCTAACCTCAGTTGGTCTGACATATTTTTAGTTGGTACCACGGTAGGTACCTATGTAAAAAAGCATTTGACGTAACTGGCCAATATTTAATTTTATTTATTTATTTATTTTTGTCTGTATTATCCCACTCCTTTCCAACCCTCTCTGTCTAGAGCTAGTATGGACCAATCCCTACTGTACGCGTCAAGCTTACTTTAAAAATAATGATAATTAAGTATAATTTATTTATATTAGGCTACATAGACCCTTAGACAAATACCTTAACCTAAACATACATAAATAACAAAAAGAACGCAAAGAAAATAGCAGCAACGGTAATCTATGTACAGCAATGGTAGGTATATCTGTCATTACTGCCCCGTCTAAAAAACCCTGTACACCCTGTATAGTTCTTCATTACATAATACGATAACGAACCAAATTATTTCTATTCGTTGATTTCTTAATCTTATAAACATACGATTCTATACGACATGCACCAGGATATTCCGGTTCATATCTCTAATCTATAAATAGTACCTATACAAACAAAACCGCTTTTCGTGTGTTGGTCTGTTTGGTCTTAGTTCTTTAAAACTACACATTCGATTCTTATGCGGATAACACCATTATTTTATGTATTTATTCCGGAAATTTTGTGTGTGATATTTACAATATTTAACTTGAATATCGCATAGATACATCGATGTTTTGATATGAAATCGCAACTGTGCGAAGTATGAGCGCCATGGGAGGGGCGCTCGCCGCTAGAATCATTATACAAACAAAAACGGTTTGTCTGTAATAAGGAAATGAATATAGCAAAGGTGAAGAAGAAGAAAATGAAAGAATGCGTTGAAGACATCCTTTTATTCATTTTGTCCTTTTTTTCATACGTTAAAGCATTTTAAATTTCATTTGGAAAAAAAATAGAGAGATTCATGTAACTGGTAGTAACGGATATAATATGTTATATACGTATAATATATACGTCATTACCAGAATAATATATCATGTATTGACCTGTAAATGATATCCTACAAATTTTCTAGGTTCCCAACTTTAGAACTGCTTTTAAAACACCACTCTTAGCACTGAACTCACAAATACTGATAACTAGTTTAGTACATAGGATATTGATCCACCCACACAACCTTGAAACGTCGAGTACTTAATTTTAGGCAAAATGACGTCAAATCACTCTATACTCTATGACCTGCACACAACGACAAATTAGGAGCGCGAGAGCTATGGCGAGGAAACGCAATGAAATGTTGCCATACACATTAAATTTAGTAAATTGTTGTACGTAAATATAATTTAGAATTTTAGATGTTTATTTAAACACATATTATTTTATATACAGGTCGAAATTAGCATGGCTACACTAGCACTAGACCCATGGCCATGGTTCTGTTTCGTATAAGAGTCAACGATGACTGTTTAAACAAGACGCCTAGTGAAATAGATTAGTAAAACTTGTTTTGCAGCTCAGTTGCTTTGCTATAACAAATTTCTTAGGCGTTTTAGATTTTTCGGTTAGCTTAATGGTAGTTTAAATAGGCAAAATGACGCTAAACCATTCTATTTTGTATGACTTGCAGTGGAAAACAACGCATTAGGTGCGCGAGAGCATTTATGGTGAGTAAACGCAAAATGGAAAGTTGCCATACACTAAGTTTAGTAAATTGTTGTACGAAAATATATTTTAAATTGTAAGTCACATAATATATATTATTTTATTTACTAGTCGAAATTAAAATAGGTTTAAGCTAGCCCCATGGCCATGGCTCAGTTTCGTGTATGAGTCTACAATGCAAATTCAAACCAGACGCCAAGTGAAATAGGTTTGTAAAACTTGTTTTGCAGCTCAGTTGCTTTGCTAGTACAAATATTATAGGCGTTTCAAATTTTTCGGTTAGCTTAATGGTAGTTTAAATAGGCAAAAAGACGTCAAATTATTCTATTCTCTTTGACTTGAGGTGGAGAACGACAAATTAGGTGCGCGAGAGCGTCTATAGTGATGAAATGCAATGGAATATAGCCATAAACATTAAGCTTTTTAAATTGTTGTACGATAATATATTTTCAAATTTCAATTGTGATGTATACTGATTGAAATAATATGACTACACTAAAACTAACCCCACGGCCATGGCTCTGTTTCGTGTACGATGATAATACAAACGAGACGCCTAGTAAAATAGGTTCGTTAACATTTTTTTGCAGCTCAGTGCTTTGCTGTGACAAATGTCATTGGCGTTTAAGATTTGATTTGAGAAGATTAGCTTAGTTTAGTTAAGATAACCTTGTAACCTTGCGCTATCTACTGTATTTTACACGTAAAATAGAGTTCACTGGTCGTTTTCGTAAGAGTATTTTTTTTCTTTTTTGTTAAAAACTTTTTTTTAGTGCCTATTTCTTATCATACAAATTAATTACGAAACGGTGGCACCAAAAAAAATCAGTCATCCCTTAATATTCTACCCTTAGGGGTGGAATATTATAATGAAATTTATATGGGGCCAAATTTGAGATATACACTATCAATTAAAAAACCGGACAAGTGCGTGTCGGACTCGCCCACCGAGGGTTCCGGACAATTTTTTAGGTACATATCGATACTTCTATACTAATCCATACCTACTATCCCTACTTTAATTTACTTTAATATCTACTTTTACTTTTATAATATTTGTTATTTTATTTAATATTTTAATATGTGAAAGTAACTCTGTTAGTTACGTTTTCACGACAAAACGGCTGAACCGATTTTGATAAAATTTGGTACTTGGCTACTTTTTGATCCGCGACTTTGTCTGCATCCGCGATAACCGACATTCAAACGGACGTTATCGCGGGCAAAAGCTAGTTATAAATAAAGACTATATTTTTTTATGATTTAATTACAAATATAAAGCTTTCAGACTTTTTCCTGTACTTGTAGTATAAGACAATATTACTAGCCAAATTTCATAATTCTAGGTCAACGGGTAGTACCCTATAAATTTTTATTCCCTCGATAGTATCGAAATATACAATTTTTCGAACGAACAACGAATCACGTTAACATAGAAGTTTGATTTTTTTACAGCTTCAAGGAACCGTAGTCTTGATTATATGGTTTTAATTTCAACGCGTTCCCGAGATAAGGGTCTTGACAGACAAACTGACAGACAGACAGATAGATAGACAGACAGACGGACAACAAAGTGATCCTATAAGAGTTTCGTTTTTTCCTTTTGAGGTACGGAACCCTAAAAAAAATCGGACTTCATTCAAAAAAAAAATAAAAAAACGTTCATAAAATGAAAACTACTGGGCAAATCTATATGGGACCAAATGGCAAACGTAAATTGGATCATAGATCTCAGCGTAATCGGTGTAATCGAATTGAGAACCTCCTCCTTTTTGAAGTCGGTTAAAAACCCAATAACACTTTGCCCGGCGTTGGGAATCGGACCCAGGACCCCACGCTCAGCAGTCGCGCTTGTGACCACGAGATCATCGAGGCAGTTAGTTATGATATACAAATACAACAGACGTAGAAACACACAAATGAAGCCGAGACTTAAAAATTTATCCGTCATTGCAATATTTTGAATACGGACTTACCCTATTCTGGTGTAAAAAAAAATGTATTTGTGTATGTATATCAGCTGTCTGACACCCATAGTACAGGGTCTCCCTAGTTTGGGGTCAGATGGCCGTGTGTGAAAAATGTCCCCACATATCCACATTTATTCATTTTTTTACATATTATACTTAATATATTTTTAAATATCAGTAAAAAAAAAAAAAAAAACATTTAAAAATATAAAAAATAGTAGCCCACCGGTATCGGGAACAGGGTCCAAGCTACCGGTGGTCAGGGCTCCTGAGAGAGGAATCTCCTGACTATACGCGCCGTGTCCAGGAGTACCGCTTTCTGTATCAAGCCCTTGATCCAGCTGCCCAACGAGAGCCTCCTTAGGTGTTGGTCGAGGCTCTTGGAAATGAGTCCATTGGCCGTAACGACTATCGGCACAATGACTGCTGTATTCACATCCCACATGTCGACAACCTCGCGAGCCAAGTCAAGATACTTGATTTGTTTATCATAAAATTTTCAATCATTAAAGCACACACCAGCGCCCTATTTTTCTTGTGCATGGGCAAACGAGGTAGTCGCGGCTTTAATTCAGGCGGTGTGGAGCGATACTCCCGGAACGCATCCTCCAAAGCACTCCTCAATTGAACATTGCACTGGGTACTCACGGATATAGCCTCGCCATCATCCTCTTCACCACCGTCGTCAGGTCGCGGTGAAGCACTGGGTAAATCTTGCGATTGTACCGCGACCGCAACCAGTGGCAAAGCAGACGTGTCATGGCTACTCCGTGATTCTAGGCGTAGTCGTATTTATTATTATTATTATTATAGAAATATTGAAGGTCTAAGTTGCAACTTATTTTTCACGTAAACCAATTTAAAATACCGTTACTAAACTATAAATATCCCCACGAACCCTGTACCTTTGCATGCACCTGTAATCACAATGTATTGCGTGTTATTTTGCATAAACACTGTTGTTACTTTTTATGTAGGTACAAAATGCGTAGGTAGACGTCTTCTTGATATCCTTTATTGCGTGTGTTGGATCATTCAGCTCCGTTCAAAATGGTTGAGCTGAATGGTGCTGATCCACGCGTCATGTTCGTGAACGGGCGCTGTCAGTAGAGACTGGACAACTCTTAACTACCATGGCTTTTATCTTGATTCTTTTCTATGTGCTTGTATTGCTAGAAAACTTTCATTGTTTTCACATACCTATAGAAGCAACAAGAATAGATAATGTAACCTAGATATTGTAAAAGCTTGTTTTCAAAGATTGTCAGTGGGGTTTCTTACTAGTTCTCCTCCATAGAGACCTACCTACGTTTTAGAACGAGCAACTAGCTTCAACTTTCTGACTAACTGACGTACTCCTTCTTGACAATCAAAAAGTGCCTGAAAATGGTTTAATTGAAATAAATGCTTTGACTTCGAAAAATTTTATACCCTTTTTATTCATTTTACACACTAGTCACTCACTCTTTTCAAGCAATTCGCAACAGTCGCCCGCGACATAGAATAAAACACATGAAAGTTTCATGTATGTACAGTACGCAAAGGAGATAAGTATCCATGTCGCCGGAAACAGTTGAAGTTTACTTAGGAACCGATAGGTTTTTATGAATAAAATAAAATACAATTTATAGAGAATAAACAGTTCAATGATTTAATAAAATTTCATTTGAAAGCCCGCATTGGTTTCTAAGAAATCTTCAACTATTCCCGACGACATGGATACTTATCTCCTTTGCGTACTGTACCTACCGCAGTGTTTGTGAACCTTTCAGCAGAGCAAATAAGAACAGACTTGTTCCACGATTACAGTTCAAGATTACCTATTGATTTTCAATGAGATTTATAGTGGGAAATGGTGTGATTTAAAATGGCGTCTGCTTTGAACTGAACTAGACGTATTGCTACTTGGATATTTTACTCCAATCCTATGGTTTTTCCAACGAAAATTAAAAGACAAATTGAGAAACACGCCTTTGTCTATATAATGAAAATGAATTGCTGTTCGTTAGTCTCGCTTAAACTTGAGAACGGCTAGACCGATTTGGCTAATTTTGTCGTCGTAATTTACAAAATTAAAGAAAAAAAAGTCCGAAAGAAAGAAAAAAAGTCGAAAAAAAGAAGAAAAGTCGTAAAGTCCAGGGAATGTTTAAATGGTACGTAAGGGACAGGACAACGTCTGTCGGGTCAGATAGTTTTGAATTAAATAGAATACAATCATTTGTTTCTTAATACATAGATCTTAATACTAAACTGCTTCACAATTACAGTAGAACCCGCTTAATACGATCACGCTTAATACGATTTCTCGCATAATACGCCATTTTACGCCAGTCCCTGCCACTTGAGACATGTTTTCATATATTTCTTAATGCTTAATACGATTCGTCATCCCGTTTAATACGCCTAATACGCATACGCGCACGCACCCGTGTGGCAGCGGGTAGCGGTCAAAACGCAAGCCCCCGCCCGCACGATCGCCCGCACCATGTTGTGAGTTAAATTATGTTGAAAATCTTGTAATTGCTAATGCATCAAAATCTTTCTGTCAAACCAAAATAAGTGATTACTTTAAATAACGTAATTATAATTACACTACGTATTTAACGTAATTTATAATTTAATACCTACATATATTTATATATATATATATATATATACGAAATACGTTTTATTTTCCCTATCCCGCATAATACGCTTTCTCGGTTAAGACGCGTTTTTGGTTGGGTCCCTGTGAAATCATCATAAACGGGTTTTATTGTATACATATGAACTGCCATTGTAGAAATATTAAGAATCTATATGATAAAAATGAATCGTTGCTCGTAAGTCTCGCTAAAACTCGAGAACGGGTGAACCAATTTCGTTAATTTTGGTCTTGAAATATTTGTGGAAGTCCAGGGAAGGTTTAAACGGTAAGAAAATTGATAGATCGATTGACAGGATAACGTATGTCGGGTCTGCTAGTAATATAATAATTTATAATCAATTACCTAAAGTGATCAAGGAATAAAAATCTTTTCCAAAAACACTATTAAAGCACCATCCATGTCTTGCAAATGTTACCAAAAGTTTTATTATTGTGTTTTTCTTTTCCTCATAGAAGTGAATATGTTTTATTATTTTTGAGTGAAATAAAGTATCTTAAACCGTAAACCGTAATATCATTAGCAAATATATCTTATCGCCAAAACGTTCGTGATGACCTATGACCCAGTGGTTAAGATGTTGATGTGGTTAAGAAGCACGAGCAGGGGTGTGATTCTGTAAGACTTCATTCTAAACTTCGTTTCTTGGCATGGAAATGGCATTCTAAAAACTCGGTTGATAAATCGAATTTACACTAGCGCCACCCTTGCGAGCGTGTCAGCGAGTTGAACTAATTTGACAGGGAGATTTTGACAGATAAAGTATGAGATGACGTAAGAAGTGGCATTCTGTAAGGTAATTTCCCCATCACTTCGACGCTCACTTCGCACTCGAACCCGATTCAAAGTGTCAAATAGGTATATCAAGGTCATTTTGAACCTTATGCGAAGTGAGAGTGAATAGCGATGTGAGATGCGAGTTGTTGTTTGAATTTTACAGAATTGACCTACAGTACTACCAATGTGACTTTTTAACCGACTTCAAAAAGGAGGAGGTTATAAATTCGAATGTTTATATTTTTTTTTATGTATGTTCGGGCATAACTCTGTCATATACAGACGGATTTGCAAAATTCTTTTGTTCGAAAGGGGTTTATTCCGAAATGATCCCATATAAATTTTACCAAAATTGATACAACCCTTTTTGAGAAAATCAACAAATTCTCAAAAAAATTACTTAGACGACGTTTTAGTTTCTTCAATCTTTGGAGGACTTACAATCTCTTTTAAGTGTGTCGCCGTTTCTTAATGGATTTGGATGTTAAGGCAACACTAAAAAGCGAAAAATAAAAAGATTTTTCAAAAAAAGAAAACCGTCTTCTAAAACTAAAAAGTGATAAATAACTTTAGGACAGAACACACATTACTTTACTTTCGGAAGTCGGTGACAATATAAAAACAACAAACACAAAGCCACCGCCACCGACTTCCGAAAGTAAAGTGTGTGTTGTGTCCTAAAGTTATTTATCATTTTTTAGTTCCTGAAGGTAGTTTTCTTTTTTTTGAAAAAACTTTTTTCAATTCCATAAGTACTTTCTATGATTATCTTGATATCACTGATACCGGTTGTTAGGTTCATTTATTCGTGTTCTTAAAATCGACTAAACCGACATCGATTATTGTGAACGATTATTTTTGTGGCAACACCAAGAGGTAACGGTTATCAATTGAGATAAAAGCGCGATACGGCAATCGGTTCGTCCACTTGGTTTTTGAAAGAGCTATGGATCAGACAAACTGTAAGTGTGTTGATAATTCTTATTACTTATTGTGCCTACCAGTATTTTATGATTATTGTTGCTGTTATTTCCTATGTTATAATTATTGTAAGTTATTCTTGTCAGTTAATTATTCAGTAAATTGTTGTACTAAAACATTAAACAGTATTATTATCCATCGAAGAAGTTTTATTATACGGTGGGCGAAAACATCGTATAGATACCTGGATTTATGTATAATTAATAAGTCTGAAATCACCAATCCACCCTGAGCTAGCTTGGTGATCAATGCTCGTGCCTCAGATTATGAAACAAAAGGAGATAGACCGCGCGGAACACTGAGAGTGAAGCCAAAAAAGCAAATATAAATTCAAATGCGAATACCTAAAACGCGCCTCGTGCTGACACGAGTCAGTATACAGCGAAACGTCGCATCGTTAAAAAAAAAAAACAAAAATACAAATACAAATTCAAAAGCGAATTCAATCACGAGATTGTAGGTATTCTCATCGCTTTTTGTTTCATAATCTGAGGCTCGTGCCTTCTCTGATGAGCACAAGCCTTTGCCCTGTATTAAGACAATAATAGACTAGTATTATTTATCAGCAAATTAAGTTTACAATTCAACATGATTAGGCAGATTGGCGATTTCAGACAATAAATATTAGTTACTAGCTGATCCGACAGACTTTGTCCTGTCCCTAACGTACCATATAAACCTTCCCTGGACTTCCACAAATATTTCAAGACCAAAATTAACCAAATCGGTCCAGCCGTTTTTGAATTATAGCGAGGCTAACGAACAACGATTAATTTTTACTATACAGAATGAAATTGAATTCATTAGCAATTTTTTAAGGAGTGACTCAGACCACGAACCAGAGCAACTTTCATTATGGAGCTAACTCAAACAGCGCGAAAAAAAAAAACAGCTGTTCCATACAGAAGTACAATAGGAACTCGGCCAAAATGTATGGAACAGCTGACCCGACCGTATAAACCTTCCCTGGACTTCCACAAAAATTTCAAGACCAAAATTAGCGAAATCGGTCCAGTCGTTCTCGAGTTTTAGCGCGACTAACGAACAACGATTCATTTATATTATATAGATTTCTAAGTACGTTTTCTCACGATTTTTTTATCCACCGATGTCAGAATAATAGAATAGAATAATGAGAATACGAAAATGATTTGAAATTGTTTTCCGTGCACAATCGATTTATGGATCGTTACTACACAGTCGTCGTAATGAAAATTCAATACAATTGATTATTTCCAACGTAATATTTAGTCGATAATCGAAATGAACGTGGGTTTAACGTATCTTGCAATTTCTGTGAGTATTTTTACTTTTATTGGATTTTTATCAGCACAGTGAATAAAGTTAATTGTCTTTTTCGTTCTTCTTTGTTTCTAAGTTCGTCTTTAGATTTACCTTTTTTTATTACCTAAGCTACTTCTTAGGGGTTTAACTTGCTGAAAGCGATAACAAAGCGTAAAATTATTTTCTTTTCCATTCTTTTGTCAATTGTCACTAACACTCTCGTTAGAAGACTGATGATGACATGCAGTGCTATTCTGATAAAATCTTCCTCTGTGGATGTGTAACTTACTCAACTTCTGTATTTCAATCGTTGCAGTTGGTTTTCCATGTGAAAAAATAAATAAATAAGTGAAGTGAACTTGAGGTGATGAGTTGCTAACATTAAGTGGGATGACAAAAGTCATCTTGAGCCCACTTTATCTCATTTCCCTTGAGATTTTTACTAAATAGACTGCTTAGAAAAAGTGATGTTCTGTAAAAAAAAATCTTAATAAGTGTGTCAATACCCTACTATTCCCTAACATCAGCTGAGATGACAGCTCATCTCAAGCTCTTTTCACCTAAATCCACTGAAGGTAGTAAACATAATAGACCAGCATTGAGGCAGTTATCGTACTTTTATTCACTTTTAAACCGAATTACTAAATGCATAAGGGTCAAAGTGGTCAATCGCAATCGTTCGTACTTGTACCAATTGCATCAATGAGTTGTTTCAATTATTTTTTTAATTAGAAAAGAGAATTGATCATTGTTCTTGGTCAACGCGTGTACGTACGTATTAGAAAATAACCTTGGGATATTGTTTGAATTTTAAAAACAACGTTTTAACTTAGATTTGAATCTGTCATGGTTTTTAGAGTTCAAACAAAGATTTCGCTGTCTGTCTGTCCGTCAAACACAAGGCTCTGTCTTTTAAACCGTAATAGGTAGACAATTGAAATTTTCAGAGAATATGTATACTCCATTTATAATAGCATTAGAAAAAAGATTCTCATAGAAGCAGGAATGCAAAACATTTTATTTCAAAGATAAGTTAAAACAAAACTTATTTTAACATAATTTAGATAAATAGATCTAAGATAGTACTAAATATGGACGTATAATAATATAAAAAGTAAAAAATCGTTTATTTTCCACACTAATTGAAACAGTACAGACATTATTAAAATAAATGGAGTGGACTGGAGCCTAAACTAGGGCAGCCCTGTATTTCAGGACTCCAGGTCTTCTACCCGCGGCGAGTGAGTAGAAATTATTAATGAATGACAAGTACGGAATGTTAATTATTATAATTATATTGTGTCTGTTTGTGGAAGTGCGTGTGTGTGTGTTGTATGTTTGTGTGTTTATGTGTGTGTGTGTGTTGTGTGTGATAAGTGGGAGTACGGTTGCGCGCATCTGTTTTTGTGGGATTATGTACATAATATGTATGCGTGGTTATGCATGACTGTACTTTGACTGCTCTTGATTTACAACTGACAGAACTGAAAAGTTATTTAGAAATTATAAGTAAGGTTTCCGTATCATTATAATTTAAATTCAGAAGATATTTTTGGAGAATAGATTTACATTCATGCGAGGTTTTTGGGAATATGTTTAAATGAGAGTTGAGTTTATTATATAAATAAGGGGCAAGGAAACCCGAGTGTCTCCTGAAGAAAGCAGTGTTGTGTTTAGTTGCCTTGCATATTCTGTTATTTCTTCGTGCAGGATAAGTTAACTTAGCATCGTAGGTTAGTTCTCTATGTTTACGGAGTGTAGAGTGAAGAATGAATAGTTGAAGAATGAATAGTAGTGTGAAGAATATAAACATTATAAAACTATTTTAAAGATTAGGTAACATTTTAAATTTGGTAGAATGACAGTGAAACAAATAACGTTCCAGGTATTGTTCATCCCTGCTTCTGTTAGGTTTTTAGCATTGACACTGTAATTTTAAATTGGAATTAAATATACAACTAAATGAAAGTCACATAATTTTAGAAGATAAATTATTAGAATAGTTACAAATACGTGCGACAGCTACTGTAAAAATAGATTATAACAAATTCGGTGTCTATCGTAACTTTAGCATGTTTATTGTACTTTTGTTACAAAGTGTGCATTAAAAAGAGCCTTGTTTAACTTGGTTAAACAAGGTGGTGGGGCTCCCACGCTGCTGTAGTGCGTCTGCGATGTTTGCGCACGCGCACACAGACGGCTACCACACTGTCCTGCGGCGCCGCATCGCTTCGCTAATGTTCCGCACGCGTGGGAGTGCCAACACCATCCTGAGCGTGCTCAGCCACAAGCTGGACAGCCCCCTCCTGGTGCACTGGGTTCAAGCACAAGTGCGTGTGCCCGGGGCACCAGTGGGCGGCAAATACTTAAATTAGTTTTTTAAATGTAACTAACATAGTTTTAAGTCATTGTACTAACAATACTATGGACAGAAATCATGTCTGAAATAAAAAGATTTTATTTTTTATTTTTATTTATTTTTTTTATTTAGCTTCTGTCTAATATATGCTATTGTAAATGGAGTATAGGTATTACTGTAACCGCTATAAATACACATAATATAAAGTAAAAAATTGAAGGCACATAAGAAAGTTTTCTTTCTAAATGTCTTTTACCATTTTTAAAATAAGTCACACACTAGGAATTTCTCCTGAATTGTGGGTGTGTTTACAAACATATAAACTCACATACACAAACGGCCAGACCTGGAACAACACCAATAGGCCATACAAATATTAATTGTTCTGGGCGGGACCTGAACCCGCGACTAAGCCATTGATTGCACTAACCGTGTTTGCCGTCCGTTTGTGCAGTCTCATTATATTATGTTAAATATTATTCTCAGGCACGGAACCCTTCGTGTCCAACTCGCACTTGACCGATTTCCTTAGTAATAAATAAGACAGTTTCTCCTTCTAAATACGTACAACATAATTTATGTGCTATTTGACACCACGGGTCATCTTGTTCAAGGTTAATAAAACGACGTAAAACCGCAAAGATGTTTAAACAGTTGTTTTCTTTCATCCTTTTGACATACGAGTAGACACATTATGCATTCGTTTGTATTTGTAAAATAATATGAGTTTTTAACTGATTTTGTTTTTTTTTTTTTAAACTTTGTCTTACTAGGAATTTTACTTGTGTCGTGGGTGCGTTTACAAACATGTAAACTAACATACACAAATAGCCAGACCCGGGACAGCTATCTGTAGGCCATACAAATATTTTTTTCCGTGCGGGAATCGAACCTGCGACACGCAGAGCACCAGTCAATCGCCCAACCACTGCGCTAACCGTGTTGTCAAAATTCGTTATTTAAATAAACATCATTAAAATAATATAAAATCGTGGTCGTGTCTCGTGGCTAAATAAAAGCCGTATGGATTGATCGGTTAACGCTATGCTTGCTGCGGTCAGGATGTGGATGGGTGACCATTTATTTAATACCAATACCAATTCCGTGCCTCGGAAAGCACGTAAAGTCGTTGATCCGTTGGGATTATTTGACGACACGGTTGGCGCAGTGGCTGAGCGATCGACTGCTGCGCAGCGTGTTGCGGGTTCGATTCCCGCGCAGGGTAAACCTTTGTGTGATGAGCACTTGTGTTTGCCTTGTGTCTGGGTGTTGTTTATCTATATATGTATATATTTGTGTATGTATATCAGCTGTCTGACACCCATAGTACAGGGTCTCCCTAGTTTGGGGTCAGATGGCCGTGTGTGAAAATGTCCCCACATATTATTATTATTATTCTGGTGACGGGGAAAAAAACTCTTGCACGGACTCTGGGACGCCTTTGCCCAGCAGTGGGTCAACTTACGTAGGTCAGGCAGATTTCATCTTTAGTAATTATTTTTTTTGACGTGATAACGTCTTATAAATCGATGAACACCGGCTGCACGCACGAAAACGTGTCACGTTCCGCCTGAGCCTGAGCGTGCAAGCGAGAGCGGGGAACAAGCGATAGAGAGGCTCCGCCCACCTCGACGGAAGCCATTATTGGCTTATGTTATATATGTTAGCCATTATGTTTTTATGACGTTATCACGTAAAACTATAGTCTGTAAACCGACTTTACAGACAACCAATTTTTTGTTTCAGGTATTCACTCTCGTAAGCACAACAGATCTAGACGAAGATATGTTACTCTATTGGAGGAGATGTATGTATATGCTAATGTTATTAGGCAATAGTAGATGCACTATATTGTTATATAAAGTTAGGCGACAATTAAGAGCCGGTCAGGCAATAAAAATCCACCTGCCTATTAATTTTGATGTAACCCGTCCATCTTTAAACTTTGGGTTAGCGTCGATTTCAAAACTGTGCGACTTGTTGTTTTTTTAGTGGGTGTCCATCCTATAAGTAAAAAAAAATGTTGCCTCATACTTACTACGCATTTCTCATTAAACTGACACACACAAAAAGCCAGAAACTGAACAATTGTCTGCAGGCTTTACAAATATTTTTTCTGTGCGTGATCACATCCATGACACGCATGCACTAGCCATGATGAGACAATCGTTTCTAGCGGCAGAAACAGAATTTCTGGTCTGTTTCTGCCGATAGAATCGTTTCTACTACGAGTAATAATTTTATTGTGGAGATTCATTTCAATTTAATTTTAATATTTCTACACCGGCAACGGTAGAATTATGTGAAACTGATAATTAATAGTAAGATCTTGATGTACCATTTACTTAGAAATAAATGATATTAATATTCTAGCGGCATAAATAGAATTTCTGGTCTGGTTGACACTACCTGTGTAAGTGTGTAGGCTGCAGTAGATTATAATAAAATTTATAATCTATGTTTTGTTTTCGGAAGAAAACTTTTATAAGGCGCCCGATCCTTGGGGGTAAGGCCGGGGAGTGTGGGATTATTGCCTCGCTAGATCTACCCTCCGGTGGTCACCATCAGTACATCGAGAGGGTTCCGGTTCCTCCTAAAAGACCGCATCGGAACTCACCCTGTATGACGCCTGTTAGGTCACATCCATGGGGAGACTATAAAGTGGTCTTCCACAGTCCGCCTTAGTTCTAAATGAATGTTTATGTTGGTGCTGCTTGTGAATACAAGTGTCAAAAACCTGCCAAGTCCAGTATATTTCATGTTAGTTATCTATTTCGTCACCTTTATTTATATCGATGTCCGACTGTGCCAAAAGCTTACTCCATTTTTCGTTATCTACCAGATTATACTTAACTAGCGATCCGCCCCGGCTTAGCATGGGCCTATAGCCTTCCTCGATAAATGGACTATCCAACACAAAAAGAATATTTCAATTCGAACCAGTAGATCCTGAGATTAGCGCGTTCAACCAAACAAACAAACAAACTCTGCAGTTTTATAATTTTAGTATATATATATGTAGGATCGTCAGGTGCGATCGAGGAGGAGTGCCGAGCGGTATAGTACATCGTCAGGACTATAGGCGTTTCCATTATCCTATTAGGGATAAACAAGACCTGTAAAAACAATTACACACTATTAGTACAGAAACACACAATACAAATGGTAATCAGTAACAGGAATAAAGTAAGTTAAAGGTACAGCAACAATACAGTTAATCGAACAGACCATTAAGGTCCCACAGTTCGTACAGTGGCCAAGCCACCCAATGATAAACGAACAAACCCTTAAGGTTTACAGTTCGTACAGCAGCCTAAGCCACCCAATGATAAACGAACAAACCCTTAAGGTTCATAGTTCGTACAGCAGCCTAAGCCACCCAATGATAAACGAACAAACCCTTAAGGTTCATAGTTCGTACAGTAGCATAAGCCACCCAATGATAAACGAACAAACCCTTAAGGTTCATAGTTCGTACAGTAGCATAAGCCACCCAAATACAAAGTGTATCGCTCGCTAGCAGCAAGCCTATACAGCTATGTGAATATACAGCAGCGCTGTACCAGGTAAACCGACAGTATTGTCGGGAGCAGGAACTCTTTACTGAGTCGAATCCGAGGATCGACTGCCATACTTACGGAGTGCACGCTCTTTTATAAGGCGATGCCCCCCACCTTGCAACCTCTCCATACAAGTCTGCCCATGCGCACGGAAGTGCGTCACGCGTTTACTTGATACAAAACAATAAAATGTGCTGAATCTAATAAGATCTGTAATCAAATAACACAATAATAATTGTCATGAATAAACAATAGTGATTTCATAAAGTAATTCGTTTTACATTCAAAGTAACGTGTCAACAATTGTTTTGAATAAAACCATCGATAACAATTATCGAAATAAAGTAACCACAAATCAGTGTGCACACACAATTAATCATGTTTCGAATTAATAGACAATAATTGATAGTAAAATCACATAAATTAACAATAAGAAACACAAATCATAACAAATTTTGTTAACACCCACAATGTGATTAATAAACTGTCTCCGACACGGCCAGACTGACATTCTACACGTCCTCGTGTAGTTATAAAGTTCTTGGTAAATATCGATCGGCCTTTCTGACAAAAAGCTTTAATTAGCAAAAGGTATGTTGCAAAGAAAAATCCTGAATTAGTCCTGAAGTAAAATCATTAGCAAAATTTGCATCATAACCAGTCAAAATAACCATACTGTTACAGACAATACATAGCTCAATAAATCAGCCGAAATCACACCATGGGATTCGACAAATAACTTGAAGTTGAATAGACAACCCGCATAGGCGTCAACATAGACAACCCGCATAAGCGTCAAGTTCAACATTCAAATCCAGGAGTCAACATAGACATCCGAATAAAAGTAGAGACATAGTCTCCCAGCCGAATTCACACCATGGGAATCGACAAGTAGCTTGAAGTCAAATAGACAACCAACATAGGCGTCAAGTTCAACAAACAAACCCAGGAGTCAACATAGACATCCAAATAAAAGTAGAGACATAGTCTCCCAGCCGAATTCACACCATGGGAATCGACAAGTAGCTTGAAGTCGAATAGACCACCAACATAGGCGTCAAGTTCAACAAACAAACCCAGGAGTCAACATAGACATCCAAACAAAAGTAGAGACATAGTCTCCCAGCCGAATTCACACCATGGGAATCGACAAGTAGTTTGTAGCTGAATAGACAACCAACATAGGCGTCAAGTTCAACAAACAAACCCAGGAGTCAACATAGACATCCAAACAAGAGTCAACATAAATCTTGTCTTCTTGTAAACTTGTCAATTAAGCTATGGTATGTCAGCAGCAGATGATTATTATCAGTGTCAACATTGACATCGTTAAAATTGAATGGACATTCAGGCATTTTTCATACATGATCAAGACTAAATTTTACTGGCACTCAAAGACTTCAACCAATATCATGTTGGATCTGCAAGAAGTACGAAGTTTCCAACGAAGTCTCCAACTTTAACCTTCGGCACCCAGGGCTGCTTGTTTTCTTGCACGGGACCGATTTACTTCTATCTCCACACTGTCAACAGCTGAAACAATTGTTAAACTATTAAACAGTTGTATTATCAAAGGAATACTGCATTGGTCAATAACTTTAACTCTTGTAATGATAGCACTATTTTTTTGGTCATATTAACTGCAAAAAATGAAATTTAATATCTCACAGTATACTATGATTGACCCAGTATCACATGAAAGCTCTAAATCCTAGCAACCAACTATTTCTACTTCACTTAGAATTTGTTCGGTACATATTATCCCCTCAAAGTAAAAACAATCATTTCAATTAAACCATCTACAGGCACTGTTGTATTGTCCAAGAGTCAGTTAACCATAGTTCATCACAATTATTAACCGTACAAGAATACGTTTGTCGGTCCACTTTTCAGCAAATGTCTCAGCATTGTGAGAATATTCCCAATGATTTAAAAAATAACAATAAACCATAACCCTCAAAATTAACTGTTTTTTATTACTAAATCACGCCACGCGCTGTTACGGTCGTCTTGCATCTTCACACGTCCTTGGGTGAATAGTTTATCGCATCATCTGTAAACAATCAGAAAAGAGCTCAAGTAAACAGCTTACGAGTAACGTTCGGTCATTCTGATCAATTTAAATCAAACACTACAGACCTGATATCACAAAACAAGTTTAGTACCTTACCACACATGTAATTACCTTATTACCACACATGTAATTACCTTATTACCACACATGTAATTACCTTATTACCACACATGTAATTACCTTATTACCACACATGTAATTACCTTATTACCACACATGTAATTACCTTATTACCACACATGTAATTACCTTATTATCACACATGTAATTACCTTACCACACATGTAATTACCTTACCTCACAATACATGTCATTACCTTACCTCACAATACATGTCATTACCTTACCTCACAATACATGTCATTACCTTACCTCACAATACATGTCATTACCTTACCTCACAACACATGTCATTACCTTACCTCACAACACATGTCATTACCTTACCTCACAACACATGTCATTACCTTACCTCACAACACATGTCATTACCTTACCTCACAACACATGTCATTACCTTACCTCACAACACATGTCATTACCTTACCTCACAATACATGTCATTACCTTACCTCACAATACATGTCATTACCTTACCTCACAACACATGTCATTACCTTACCTCACAATACATGTCATTACCTTACCTCACAATACATGTCATTACCTTACCTCACAACACATGTCATTACCTTACCTCACAACACATGTCATTACCTTACCTCACAATACATGTCATTACCTTACCTCACAATACATGTCATTACCTTACCTCACAACACATGTCAACAATCAGGGGGTACACAGTTACTTTTCAGATAAACTATCCCTCAAACCTCAGAATCACGCTACCTATTTGTTTAGCTAAAAACCAACTATTTGACATAGTTGTATTATCACTGATTTATATTCAGATGGAATATCAGTATCAATTTTATTCGGAGTTTCAGGAATAGAGCATAGCTGTTACAATCTCAACTTTCGTAATGGTAACAATACTTTCGGTTATAATAACCCCAAAATCTAAATTTAATATCTCACGGCATAATATGATACTTTGATTTGAATAAGCATTCGGTATTACATGAAACTTCACTATATATTGGCCATACAAGTAAGTTTGCCACACATGTATCAGTAATGAAAGTAGGTACATTCAAATCCAGAGTCATAACAAAATGGAAGCGTCTCACCAGATAGTTGTAGAACATCATTGGTAAGTACATCACAGACTTAACCAACCCATCACGGATGGTTGTCTCGAAGTCTCGAAGGCTGACTCACAGTATCTTCACTCGGTTAGTCCCGCCACGCTCCAGTTAGATGTCAGGAAAGTGACCTGTCGACTGGTATAAGCGGTTAAAGATTATCCCTGTCATGGTTGACAATTATGAAGGTAAATAAGGGTAGCGGTAACTGTTGGAGTATGTAAAATCAAATAACTAAATGAATGTGGGTAGGTGATTTATGAATGCCATTAAAACAGCCTTAGCTCAGCGCTAGGTAATCCCGAGAGAGGAAGCTGTCATAACAAAAGAGGTAGAGACATACGATAACTAGGGAAGCCATGCGGAAGCATTAAGAGGCTATCCCACTTCTGATGTAGGATCGTCAGGTGCGATCGAGGAGGAGTGCCGAGCGGTATAGTACATCGTCAGGACTATAGGCGTTTCCATTATCCTATTAGGGATAAACAAGACCTGTAAAAACAATTACACACTATTAGTACAGAAACACACAATACAAATGGTAATCAGTAACAGGAATAAAGTAAGTTAAAGGTACAGCAACAATACAGTTAATCGAACAGACCATTAAGGTCCCACAGTTCGTACAGTGGCCAAGCCACCCAATGATAAACGAACAAACCCTTAAGGTTTACAGTTCGTACAGCAGCCTAAGCCACCCAATGATAAACGAACAAACCCTTAAGGTTCATAGTTCGTACAGCAGCCTAAGCCACCCAATGATAAACGAACAAACCCTTAAGGTTCATAGTTCGTACAGTAGCATAAGCCACCCAATGATAAACGAACAAACCCTTAAGGTTCATAGTTCGTACAGTAGCATAAGCCACCCAAATACAAAGTGTATCGCTCGCTAGCAGCAAGCCTATACAGCTATGTGAATATACAGCAGCGCTGTACCAGGTAAACCGACAGTATTGTCGGGAGCAGGAACTCTTTACTGAGTCGAATCCGAGGATCGACTGCCATACTTACGGAGTGCACGCTCTTTTATAAGGCGATGCCCCCCACCTTGCAACCTCTCCATACAAGTCTGCCCATGCGCACGGAAGTGCGTCACGCGTTTACTAGATACAAAACACTAAAATGTGCTGAATCTAATAAGATCTGTAATCAAATAACACAATAATAATTGTCATGAATAAACAATAGTGATTTCATAAAGTAATTCGTTTTACATTCAAAGTAACGTGTCAACAATTGTTTTGAATAAAACCATCGATAACAATTATCGAAATAAAGTAACCACAAATCAGTGTGCACACACAATTAATCATGTTTCGAATTAATAGACAATAATTGATAGTAAAATCACATAAATTAACAATAAGAAACACAAATCATAACAAATTTAGTTAACACCCACAATGTGATTAATAAACTGTCTCCGACATATAGATATGATAAAATAGTCCATAAAATAATAGTGAGCAGTTTCCTTGACTCAGTGATATGCTCTGTGACCTCGGCAATAAATGCAGTGGAAAGCGTAAAAGTAGGCTAATTGTGTGCATTGACCATGGATTGCAGAAATAAGAACATGCTGAAAATGCAGATCTAGCCTGTAATTCTCCTAAAAGACAAATGTCCTTCAAAAACCGGTCAATTGTGAATTCGACTTGCGCACTGGGTTCCGTGCTACAAAACTATTTTATTTAAACACCCAATGTGGCATGACTAACTGGTGATGACGGCTCACTTCAAGCATACTTTACCTTAATTCACTTAAGGATTGTATAGAAAAGACCAGTTGATTTGTGGAGGAGCTCGTGGCTAAGTAAACGCCGGACAGATCGATCGGTCAAAGGTTAAGCTACGCTTGCCGCGGTCGGTTTGTGAATGGGTGACCATCCATTTCATATTGAGTTCTCGGATATATCTATGCCGAGTTCCTTCCATGCATCGAGAAGTACGTAAAGCTCCCGGGAGTCCAGGCTGTCATTCGTAGATCTTTGGCAGTCGTTATGGGTAGTCAGAAGCCCAGTAACTGGATTATGGAGGTCCGATAGGCAGTTGCTCCATGTCAAACACTGTTATTCAGCTGCATCCATTTAGACTGGAAGACGACCCCAACATAGTTGAGAAAAGACTAGGCAGATGAGAGAGTTGGTTTATATTTGTTCTTTTGGTTTTGCTGTGTCAAAGGGGTACGGGGGGGGGGGGGTACCCATATTCTTTGAAAATTCCACTGACCACCTATTCATTAGTACCATCAGAAAAATTGCAATATTAATCCCTCTCACTGGGAGGATTTGGCAAGATATAAATCATCTGGAGCTGTATGGGGCATCAAAATGTAGTGCGTGCGTGGTGCGTGAATGTCGATTATCGTGTCAGAAGTAGTCGCGGATTAAAAAGTAAAGCTTTATCGAAAATAAAAATGAGAAAATGGAAATCGATACAACCGTTTCCTCGCGAAAACGTAACAGACAGAGTTACTTTTACATTTATGTATTGTATGAATTATGAAGACCAAACGAAGCGCGATCTTGGTAACAAGAGTGACCATCTTAAAAGCGAGGCACCTTCCAATATACAATACCACTTCCTTAACGGCATTCTGACGTGTTATCACTGTGCACGTATATTCAGTGCCAAAATAGGGGTACTGAAGTCATAGGAGCACACGCTAGTGACATTAGGAGCACGCTCTTATGCTGGAGCAACATTAGCGGGTGAAGAGTCTCGTGGCGCCCTAAAACATCGAGTATGGGCATACGCGATGTTTTTGTCTACATTAGGCGAGCGAAGATTCATCGTGCCGGATTGTGTTTGTTCTCAGTTGTGCGGCTGAGACGTAGGCTGTTATTTAAAATGAAGGAAATAACGTAGGTGTAGCCACTCCTATTATTGGAATCATATTTGATGTAACAGCTCACTTTTTAGGGCCCATTAATTATGTCAATTATAATTCGTGGTGCTTAGCAACTGGGTTTCTCCCAGTTGTAAACGTCCCTTTGTGCCTATTGGCCTAGTTCTGTTCTGTCTCCTGCTTGATTTGGAGGGAAGTGGAAAATATATTTTTCTTACTCCTCCGCTGTTCTTTTCTGATTAATTTCGTTGCGGGATCCAAGACAGTTGAATCGCTTCTCTGGGACTCGTCGAGCTTCATTGCTTTGGCGCTTTTCTGGTGGTCTGTGGTTTTTGTCTACATTAGGCGAGCGAAGATTCATCGTGCCGTATTGTGTTTGTTCTCAGTTGTGCGGCTGAGACGTAGGCTGTTATTTAAAATGAAAGAAATAACGTAGGTGTAGCCACTCAAGCAAATATTGTCGCAACAAATCCCTTTGATGCGCGTCAGTTTACCGTCTGTGCTCCGATAGTACATCGTCTTCGCCCGAATACTACGCGTTGCAACGATCTACCCGGCCACACTCATCGTGGTAACACGAATATTCGCCGTAGTTCGCTAATGTAGCCCCAGCATTAGAACAGAAACTGTCATTGCAGCCGAAATGGGAATAGGACGTTGTTATGTATAGTTCTATTAACTAGCTTTAGCTCGCGAATTCGACCGCGTGAATGTCGGATATCGCGGATGCAGACAAAGTCATGTTTAGTCACTTAAGGTTAGTCCGGAAATTTCCTCTTCCGTTTGTGAGCTACTTTGGTCCGTAGAAGTCTTATCCATTTTTACCTCGCATTTTTGTGTAGAGTATTTTACCGTTAATAGATACAATAGATCTAGTTAGCTCAGTGTCTCACAGGGTCTCGTTGGTAGATTTGGCTTACGGAATCCTAAAAGTAATAGGTACAATAATAAATACCGTATCAGCATTGTTTCCGTAATCTGTGAATTGGGTTAGCTGCAAGTTTTACAGTTTATTTTATCTTAACTTTATGCATATATGTCGAGGTTTACTAACACATTTTAGTACCTCCATGAAATACAGCGCATATTTTATTAAATTTATATTTCATGGAGTCACTGTTATGTTCTGCCATAAAAGCGTATCTGAATTTATCATAAAAGTATTACTCATACATGCATTATAATTTGCAGACAATAAGTTCTATTAGATACGGCGTCACATTAAAAAATAGTTGGTTGCAAAAATAAGGAAATATAATAGCATTACTAATATCTCATTTTGTTCTCAGCTACGGCGTCAAAATGCGAACCCTTCACGACGTACGAAATAAAATGCAATAAATGTGTATGCAGCGCAGATGGAACCGAATTTTGCACAAGAATGGCTTGTTTCAAAGCACCTAGGTTCCTAACGGGTACTGTATTTGATGTCTTTACTTATTAACTGCTAATTTTTAGTCATTCACAAGTCGTTCATTCATTCTATGCACACTCACCATTAATTTCCATTGATTAAATTAAAAATCCGTCGCCGAGGACGTCTTTGAAAGAGGTGGTGAAATAACCTGGACCTCGGAGCAGTTCTGCTGGCACGCCCAGCAGAACTGCTCCGAGGTGGCGCAGGAAAGAAGTACCTGGAAGGACTTGGGAGAGGACTTGCCCAGGAGTGGGACAGCATAGGATGTGAAAAAAAAAGTAGTAGGTTTAGAGAATGAGGTCCACGAATGAACCGGTTTATCCAAGGCAAGCGTGCCTTAGGCCACATCATCACTCAAGATTAAGCCTATCAGCCTGAAGCCTATCAGAATATAAAAAAACCGGTCAGGTACAGTGGTAGGGCAGCCGCAACATCGTTCTAACCGCATTATTGTATTATATCCGTAGGGCACTGTACGCTTTTTGAGTAAAGCCTGCCCAAAGCATAGATATCCGTGGCCCAAAGCATATCTATGCTTTGGGCCCGGGATATCTATGCTTTGCTATGCTTAATAATGCGTGGCCCAAAGGTTGCAGGTGTAAATATATGTAGGTACAGAAGGTTTTGAAGAGAGTGATTTTTACCTCCTTTGTGCATCGGATAATGATGAAAAGATCAATAAATTAATGTTAACTTACAGACCGGTTTCAGATGAATCCTCAAAGATTACACCTTTAAACGATTTCAATCGACCAATCCACAGCGATTACGACGACACCTCCGTGTAGTAAACTATCTACGTATCAAAAAAGAGATTTGTATTTAATAAATGATTTTTCTATTATTTTGTTTTTTTTTTAAGCATTTTTAGGCTGCATTTTCATCAGCATGTGCGGATTTATAGCGAGGGTTGTGTGTTAAAAACCGGGCAAGCGACGAAAAGAAGCATTCTTACATGAGGGTCCCGTTATTATATTGATTTATTTTGTTCTTATTTATTTATTGTTATAGGGGTCATAGACACTCTGCGATGACAAATTTCTACTAATAGTCTACCAATTACAATTTAAAAAAAGCCGTACGGATCGATCGGTTAAGGTTAAGCTACGCTTGCCGCGGTCGGTCTGTGGATGGGTGACCATCCATTTCATACCGAGTTCCCTTCATGCCTCAGAAAGTACATAAACCGTCGGTCCCGGCCATGAAGTAAGTATAATAGGTCCCGGCTGTCATTCGTAGATCTTAGGGTTATGGAGGTCAGATAGCCAGTCGCTCCATGTAAAAATGGTATTTAGCTGCATCCGGTCAGGGCCTCAAGTCTGCTATTACAATAGTGTCAGAATGGTCTATAATTGATTTCATAATTGTTGATTTTGACAAGTTTGGTAATCTACTAATATATTGGCGTCATTATGACAATCAATGATAGACCATTCTGACACTATTGTAATAGCAGACTTGAGGCCCAGATCGGAAGTTGATCCCAGCATAGTTTGAAAGGGCTAGGCAGATGATGATGATAACCATTTACGGTTTAAAAGATCCCGATGGCTACATGACAGAGAGGTAGACAGATGGACGACTGAACGAGATATTATGGCTCTGTTTGGATCTTTTGGGTACGGAACCCATAAACATATCAATGAAATCGCAACAAGCGCTGTAATTGATTGTTTCACACACATCCCTCACTACGTATTCTTGCAGGTTTCTGGTGTAAACGCAGCCTTATTAAAGATGGCATACATGATCCTTCTAACAATAGTAATGAGTTGAATGCGAGCTATTGGCAACATCAACAAATATTATCCATGTTTTTTGTGAGAATAAATGATACGCTAGCTCAATTTTATCTATATACATATAATAAAACAGTAAAAAAACTGTGTCTGTACATTGAATATATTAAAAAAAAAATAATTGAGGGGGGTTTAGAAACAGTAATAGAGCACATATCCAAAAAAAAAATTCTGGCTGTTTGTCTGTTTGTTTGTACACGCTAATCTTCGGAACTACTGGACGGATTTGAACTCCTGATGCAGAACTGCAACAGACCAGCTAAACTATAAGAGATACAAAAATGGTACCATAGCAAAAATTGTTCCACGTGATGAGCATTTTCTGCTAAGAGAATAAATTTTAAGATCTGGAACACCTGATGTGAAACTCCAAGAGCCCAGCTACACCATAACACATATAGGAATGACGTCTTAGCAAAAGTTGTTCGGTCTGATGAGCATTTCCTGTTGACGTATAAAAATCGAAGATCAGAAACATCTGATGTGGAAATCAAAGCTATCACTGCTATCACAGATCAAAGCTATCACAATTTTACTGTAAAGCTGTCACTAATTTCACTGTATATTATAAAATAAAATAAGCTGGGAGTACCTCCACGCGGTGAAGGCGGTAACAGTTTAGGACTGATTTTTGATGACGCTGGTATATCATTGAAAATTTGACTCTACTGGTCAAAACTCCCCTTTTTTCTATTGGTTAAATATGACTTCCTGCTTATGTTATTTGAGTGTTTAATTTCCTTTACACGGTATCCTACCCGGTAACGCAGGGGAGCAGTCACTTAGATTTTAATTGATCAGGTATCTCTTCACAATAAAACTATAACCATGCCTAGAAAGAGGTCAAATGTTTCCCAATGTTCCAAAGGAGCTAAAAGATTGAGGATCATAAGATCCCAAGAATCTACCGAAGAGCGTCAGGAGAGACTTGATGCTGTTCGAGAACATCAGGCTGCAAATCGCTCCGTGGAAACCTCTTCAGATCGCGAAGCACGTCTGCGTTCCCAGCGTATTTGCGCATCTACATTCAGGTCTCTAGAGACAAGTGGGGAACGTGATGCGCGACTGACCGCTGATCGTGAACGTCACGCATTGTCTCGCGAGTCGGAGACGTTCACGGATAGAGAATCACGCTTGAGTTCTCAGCGTATTCGCACATTTACTAACAGGTCTTTTGAAACGAGTGATGAACGTGATGCACGACTAACTGCTGATCGAGATTATCATACATTGTCCCGAACACGCACACAACAAATTATTCATAATCAGTTAGAAAGTGAGAGAGAAAGAATAGCTGAAGTACGGCATGAAGAGACAGAAGAAGAGCGCAACGAACGTTTGAATTCTGATCGACTTCGACATTCTCTGAACAGAATGTCGATATCATCTGAAGAATCGGATGTGTCTCAGATATAGCCGTAGGGCATAGCGACCTTCCTTGGGTTGATAAGGAACGGAGTGCATTTACGTATACTCTTAAGATTGACTACGCCACATATTCCGCCATCGGAGGTATGATTCAAAATTGTACTTTTTGAACGTCTCGAATCGTCTCGCGCATCCCGTTGGTTTCCGTCCCCGGGCTCTTAGAATTCGACATCAGACGTTTCAGATCTTCGATTTTGCCGACCCCGTTGTCGCTGGAATGAGCAACAGGATCCGCGTACGAAGTCTCGGGCAGAAGCTAGTATATAATAAAAATGAATCGTTGTTCGTTAGTCGCTAAAACTCGAGAACGGCTGGAGCGTTTTGGCTAATTTTGGTCTTGAAATATTTGTGGAAGTCCAGGGAAGATTTAAACAGTTAGAAAATTGAAAATCTATTGACAGGACAATGTCTATCGGGTCAGCTAGTCTGAATTAAATTATTTTGCATTCTTTTCTGCCAAACCACTCTAAACTAAATCACTGTAACTCCTGTAAGCCAGAATCAACAGTGGCGACCACCAAAAAGCGCAGAAGCAATGAAGCGCGACGATGCCCGGAGAAACGATTCAACTGTCTTAGATCCTGCTACGAAATAATCAGAACAAAACATCGAAATACCTAATAGAACCTATTTACGCATGCAAAACATTACGTTTACGAGTGTATGCAACAGTAGGTACAAAGGTAAGGTAAAGTTTAGATATAAGATTCAAAATTAATTTTCGTTCCTAATGTGTGAAACTTATTGGTTATTGACCGCAAAACTCAAAACGCCTTTGCAAATTGTTATAGCATGTAGGTGCTCTGTCAGAAAAGTTGCTTACTAATTTTATTAGGCGTTAATGACGAAAAAGATCATTTAAAATCCCATTCCTGACTCCTAGGTCAGATTATTCTAATTAATTTAAACAATAATATCTAATCTTAATTGGAAAATATTTTTTTACCACGAATTTTAACGTAAGCGTTATTCTTTATGGATTAGTATTGTGTACTGCATTGTAATTAATCCAGCCAGTAATTATTTAATTACATCTATTTATAATTGGTAAGAAAAGAATTCCTGTAGGGAGAGGCCTTTTCCTAGCAGTGGGAAACAATAGCTAACTAAAAATTAAAATTGTTCTCATGATCTATGAAATAAAAATTAATTTGTTAAGTTCTTACTACATACTCACAAATTTAACAGCAAGATGTATTGTTGTTACAGTTTGTGTTTGACTTGGAGTTTTAAAGTTGATGGTGAACACCCTCGTCTTCGGTTAACACGTAAAGCCTTTGGTCTTGCGTCATTGGAATATGTGAGTGAGGTAAGAGGGAATGTGCCAGTGTTTGCACATACACTTGTACATTTTACTATCTTCTACGTACTTAGCTTCCTTCGAGATCAGCTGCCGTGGCCGAAATTCGGTCGACAGAATATTATTGATGCTAACAAAAATCATTGCATTACAGTACAGCAATTAAGTAATATCAATAGTAAATATTAAATAACTCTAGATACATATTAATCTAATCATATAAAAATTCAACAATCATGCTTTTGGTCTTATCGTACAGATAAACATGAATCTATATAATATAACGAAACAATACCACCAGTTTTTATTCCACCTCATCAGATCACCATGGAGCAACACAAGTTTGAAGGAGAACTTGAAAATATAACTCCAAGTCAGTTGGAATTCATCAAAAATGTAATAGAACAAGAAGGTTTCAAAGACAGCAAAGTTACCATTAAAGCTGTTGGAGGAGCAGCCGATAATTATGCAGCGAATGTGAAAAGAGTGACCGTAGAAGGAGATAATGGAACTTTGTCAATGATCGCCAAAATAGCACCAACGCACGAACTTCTTCGTAAGGCCTTGAATCCTCCTGTCATGTTCGGTAACGAGCATCTGATGTATACTGAGGTTCTACCAAAGTTTTTGTCGCTACAGAAACAAGCCGAGGTACCAGAACCAGACTTGCTGGCATTCCCAAAATGTTACGGAACAAATATTGAAGCACCCAATGAAGTTATCCTGATTGAAGACCTAAAAGAATCAGGTTTTGGCATGCTAGACAGATATACATCTCTAACAAATGAGTGTATGCACAGTGTGTTGAGAAATTTAGCTATTTACCATTCACTTTCGTATGTGTTGAAGAACAAGGAACCCGAAACTTATAATTATTACAAGGACAATTTACAAGATATGTGGGGAGCTTTGTCTGAAGCAAGTCCTGAAGAGAAAGCATATTTCGCGCAAATAGAGACTTTGTCCCTAAATATGCTTGATGACCCAGAACATCAGAATGTAATGAGAAATAAAGTCATTGAAGTAGTAGCCCGAGCCGCCAAAATGACAAAATTTGAAAATGGAAGCCGATATGCAGTTATTCAACATGGCGATTGTTGGACTAACAATATTATGTTCAAGTTTGAGGCAAGTTTTTCTTTGTTCTAATTTTTAGTATAACCATTATCATTACAAAATTAGTTCTAACTTTAATCCAAGCTTAAACCAGGGAGTTAGCTATTCTATTTTGAGCTTTATTCCGATTTATGCAGTTGTTACTACAAAAAGTGACTTTAAAATATTGTGTTATGAAACTTTATCATTATTTTTTGTGATAGAGCAGGGTACTCCCTCTACTACTTAGAAGTCATCTAATCGATCTAATCTCAAATTTCCCAGTAGACGTACTATGTAACGATTGATTACGGGAAAATACAAGGTGCTTTTTTAAAATTGCTACACAGAAATATGAGATTTATACGTGTAGTAGTATTTATACTTCTCTAGTAGCTCTTGTAAGCATATTCTTACGCTGTGTGGTATTGTTATATAGACTTTATATATTATGCACGTTTTAATAATTAAAGAAAATATTGTAGACCCTCTGCAGATTACAAAGTTAAACCGATACATATAGGTAGTATAATCCTTATATTATCAGCCCCGTGCCCACGTAAAACGATTAGATAACTAAGTAATGTTGCTATTAAATAATACCTACCTATAATTATGAATAAACCTATTATCACAGATTGATATTATGATAATAATGAGCATGGTAACAAATGGAATAGCTGTGCGGAATTTGCAACTTATTCAAACAAAACATAATTATAGTACACTAGCTTTTGCCGCTGTTATCGCGGATGCAGACAAAGTCGCGGATAAAAAAGTTAGTGGGTAGCCTATGTCCTTCCCCAGGGTTCAAGCTAACTTCATACCAAATTTCATTGAAATCGGTTTAGCCGTATGATCGTGAAAGCGTAACAAACAGAGTTACTTTCGCATTTATAAGTATGGAAGTATGGATTACATAATTATTCATCATCTGCCTAGCCTTTTCACTACTATGTTGGTGCCAGTTTCCAGTCTAATCAAATACAGCTGACATAGAGCGACTGCCTATCTGACCACCACAACCCAGTTACTGAATAACACAATACCCTTTGGTAAGACTTGTTGTCAGGCTTTCTGATTTCTGACTGCCCATAGCTAAATCCATACTTAGCTCACGTCTCGTACCTATAAACTACCTACATGTCACATTTCAGCTATCAGGTTAAGTAGTTTCCGAGCTGCTTTTGTGTTTAGTGAGTGAAAGAGTGACCTTTCACTTTTTGTAGATATCATCATCATCATCATCATTTCAGCCGAAAGACGTCCACTGCTGGACATAGGCCTCCCCCAAGTGTCGCCACATTGACAGGTCCCATGTCGTGTGCACTCGCATCCAGCGGATCCCCCAACCATTACCAGGTCATCGGTCCACCTAGTGGGAGGCCTTCCAACGCAACTACGCAACGTCTTTCGGTTCGCGGTCGCCACTTCAGAAGTTTTCGGCCCCATCGGCCATCCGTTCTGCGAGCAATGTGTGTAGATATAGATTTAACAAAACACTAATATGTACAGTTTCCGCCACGTAAGTTGGCAAGATATTTTGTCGTGGGGGAAGTTCGCGCATGTAATAATGTATGAAATTGTGCCGGACAGTACACAGTGCATCCATCAACACACGAGCCAATAAGATTTCTGTGTCCAAAATCACTTTTAATAACATTCCATTTTGTACTTTCAGGGTGAAACCTTGAAACAGTCAATATTAATTGATTATCAAGTGGCCAAGAACTCCAGTCCCGTCAACGATCTCCTCTACTTCATCTTCAACTGCACCGACCATGAGACGAGAGTTCAGAACTACTACGACTGGTTAGACTACTATCACTCTGAACTGGACAAATCCTTGTCAAACTATGGCTTGAAAGCCAACTACGTTTACGCAAGAGATCAACTAGATGCTGATTTGAAAAGATATGGCAAGTTAGCTTTTGGTTTTGCCATTGTTATTTCTGGTGCACTTACAATAAACCCAGAAGAGGCTGTTAAATTTAAAGAGGCGATGGGAACCGGTAACTCGGAGGAGTTGGTGAGCACGATGAGTAATTTGAACGTAGACACTATCACTCTTCTTAAGAAAAGGCTGATTGGATTGGTTCAAAGTTTTATTGCATTCGGTCTATTGTGAGTTGTTGTATCTTCTACATTTTCGTTTTCCTCTTTGATGACGCAGGACGTCTGTGAGGTTTCTATAACAATTTATGGTGGAGTCTGTTTTTTGTGATTGTTTCGTTTATTTATTTTTTATCCTTTTTGTGAATCAGAAGAGTAATGATGATCGAAATGTCTATTATCATAAACAGGTTGTTTGGTCGTTAAGACCTGAAGATAAAAAGTCTGTCTCATTGCTTAAATTATTTTAAGCAATGAGACAGACTTCATTGAACTTATTTCAGCCACTTACTGTTACTGATATTTAAGGCCTATAGTTTGTAAATACATGCTGCATTTTACTTGTTGTTTTATTTACCAGGGAAATGTTGATGAAACTTAGATTTTGGTAGTTTGCCATCTAAGTTCACATGTGGATGCAATAAATATATTGAGTATTGAGTATTAAATTGTTAAGAACGCTATCAAAACAGCATAAGCGCTTGACAATTTGTCTTATTAATTTTTGAGAGAACGGGAGTCGGTCCGTTGATATCTCTAAACTTCCCTTAATAACACCATCTAAGTATATTTGGGAACTCGACACTCTTTACATATTCAGTCTTACTGGAAATCACACAAAACTGTTGCACCGTAATACTCTTTAAAGTAAATCAAGCGTCTTCACTTCTTTTAAAAATAATTTTAAAAATATCTCGCGGAACTGAAACTAATTTAAGAGCAGAAAGTACCCCAGTGGAATGAGATAAAAAATAGTGGAAAATCTTCCAAGTTATCGGCATCTCGCCTTCAGAGATTTAAACTAAGAATAATTGGCCGGGGCCACGGGCAGCAGACTTCTAATTAGTTAGAACTTGTTGAAAAATTATATACAACTCGATGCTGTAGGTGCCCGATGGAGAGAGGAACATGTTGGAGGGAATGCTATAGAGCTGTAAACCACCCTGTGGTCTAATATTTACCAAATATACAAAACTAGCGACCCGACCCGGCTTCGCCTGGGCCTATAGCCTTCCTCGATAAATGGACTATCCAACACAAAAAGATTTTTTCAATTCGAACCAGTAGATCCTGAGATTAGCGCGTTCAACCAAACAAACAAACTCTTCAGCTTTATAATATTAGTATAGATTATTTATTTTGTTTAAACATGAGTATACACGACAATGCAAGATGTTATATTAAAGGTTCATGTTTGGCGTTCTTCGTATCTGGGTAAAAATGAATATGATTAACCTATTTACGTACTATAATGTATGTATAACTTACATTATGTAAGGATAAAAAGTTAAGATTAAAGACTGCGTAATTTCAAAATTAATTAGTTAAGTACAAAAATCAAATTCAATGAAATAAAAGAGTAATAATAATCCAAATACATATTTCAAATATCAGTTTTTTCAAATAATAATCAGCAAATAATCGTCAGAGCTGTATATTATCATAATATATTTAATATATCAGACCATTTGAGTCCAAAATATTTGTTAGTACTGCTCAGGATCTATGTTAGTACCTACATAATTTTGTATATTCTTTTATATTAGAGGGGGCAATTGAACAGGCTGGCCACTGACGGTAAATAAAACAGTCAACATTAATAAAATAAAAAACAAAAATGTACACAGTGTGGTCGAACATAGCCGATTTTGTGTGAATTAAAAAAAAAATTTAGGATGGAAATATTTTTTTTAGTATCTATGGACGATTTAGTAGTTTTATTAAACGGTACGCCTTTCGTTAATTAACATACTGTATAGTAGTTAGTAGTAGCAGTTAAATAATATGTGAACACTGTATATCTATGAAACTAACTTAGCTGTCATTTCTTAACTTAAAAAAACTTACTTTGGTGTACATACCTACTCTAATATAGTGATTTTTTGCAAGGTACTACATCGTCTTATTAATTACTGTAGTTCTCAAAATAACATTTATTTTAAAAGTGTAAGTATAGACTTTCTTGCTCATTCGTCTCCATATGAAAATACCTTTTGGAATATAGTTCTTTTTTATGACGTTAAGTCATTACGTCCGCATTTGTACCTTTAAGCATGAATAAATAAATGAAAGTGTTTTTAATGTTCTTTTGACATAAATTATTTGACTTGGACTTCGATGCGTTGCCGGCCTTTAAAATGAAAAAAAAAGATCGTTACTTGAAGGTTCCCGTGTGGTGTCCGGGATGAAATGGGGGTTGCTATTCTATCAATAGCACCCCCCCCATTTTATTCCGAGGGTGTCGTCGAAGGCGACTAAGGGAAAATCCGGAGGTCGGGCAGCAGCGGCTTCCGTGTACTTAACAACTTCACTGCGATTCCAAGACGCCTGCAAGCGCCTGCGCGCCTGCGAGCGTGGGGATTATAGCAACCTTGTCCCCCCTGGGGAGGCCTTTGCTCAACAGTGGACGTCTTCCGGCTGATGATGATGATGACTTGAAGATTCCCAAATCCTAGTATTATCATACTCTATATAATTCCCAATTAGTAGGAGCTATTATCGAAGTTCTCTGGTGAATCTACTACGTGTTGTAATTGCCTGCAAGACGCTCTCACTATACTAGTAGCGATAGCATATATATACTCTGTGTTACGAGGAATTAGCTGCTGACGCTATCTATTGTTTAGTCAAAGTTTGTCTTAATTATATTCCAAGGAAGTGACGATTTAACTGCTTGCATTTTGGAGCACATCTTGTGTTGAATTAAATCTGCATAATGATTTACGGGAACTTTGTTAATATATCATTAATGTAAATATATTTAAACTCCTACTGTTTTTTATCATAACGCTTCTATCCCTAAACATAATTACCATAATATTTTCACTCATACTCAGAAAGAAACATTTACCAAGTGTAATAAAAAATATATGTGGGTACAAGACAAGATGATATTTATAGTTTTAATTTGAGGGTATGATTATTATTTAGGGGTATGCTTTACATAACTGTTGTTACTACATTGTTTATTACGTTGTACATTGTTTATTTAATATAAAAATTATTACCAAGAATGGGGATCTCAGTTCTAGCCAAACCTACTGCGAGTGCGTGCAAGCAAGCATGCAGCAGGCAAGCAAGCATGCAGCATACAAGCAAGCATGCAGCATGCAAGCAAGCATGCAGCATTTAAGCAAGCATGCAGCATGCAAGCAAGCATGCAACATGCAAGCGAGCATGCAACATGCAGCAGGCAGGATTTCTGTCACGGCTCCGGCGTTGCGGGGCTACGGCGGTCCCACGCGAGCTTATCGTCGCAGATGGTATTCACGCTCACCACCGCAGCTTCGGCTTACTGGCCGGCTTTGCCGGCCAGCTTCAGCCGCAGCGGCGGGCTTTAAAACCACCTGCTCCTCAGCTCGCGGGCCGCCTCGCCGCTCCGCGCCTACGCAGATTTAAATTACACTCTAGGCTTAGGGCAGACAAGACTACGTGGAGTCGGTTTCGCAGCGATTAGTTTCTGTCATAAACTTTTGTAGCACAACATATTCACTTTTTAAGACAATATTTTAGTTATTATATATATTAAGCTAGATTATGAACAAGTAGAGAGCCTTTTATTCAAGTAGGTAACAATTAAATTGACTGTATAATTAGTAATAAAACATACCTGCGCTTTTACATACATATATACATGTCTACATAATAACATAACCACAGACAACATCACCGTAACACACGCCACAGCTAATACACACACATACACACGCTCCCCACACACACGCACACACACACACACACACACACACACACACCACATCACTGGCGCACTAAATTAAATTAAATCAACCGTGCTTTTTAATATTTTTTTATATTTTTACTTTTTCTTTCTTTAATTTAAATGTAACTATTATTAATATAGTTTATTACTTTTTTTTCTGTTTGTTTAGATATCTGAAAACTCTGTAAACATCTCGTAAAATGTAAACTGGAAGGGAACTGTCTCCTGAGATACAGGCTAAAAACCTAGTTCAGGAGGCAGGGCTTTTATGTAAATGTGCTTTTACGTGGTTTTCAATAAAGTATTATTATTATTATTATTGTCTATTTATATATATTTTCTTTGAAATAAATTCCATGGAAAAATACACTGATCAAACAATATTCGTTAAAAAATAATTCTACTGTTTGATAAGTTTGTTAAACAATAAAAATGTGAATACAAATTCATTGAGTTGTGTTTCTGTGAAATATATTTCATTGAAGTAAATAGTCTTTGAAACAATAATAGTCGAAATAAAATTACAAGAACCAAATATTATATGAAACATTTTCTGGGAAACAAAATTCTATGAAATTTCTGTCTGCGAAAGAAGGCACCGTTATCATGTTATGTGAATATAAAGTTACGCAAAATTAATGTATATAATACTGGTTATTATGAATAAAAATAAATCTAAACAAAAAAGTTATGACTTTGAATAATAGTGTAAAAGATGGTTATGTTGAGAAAATATAGGAAAACAAATAAAAGTATAATAGATGTTTATTGCTACTGACATTATGAAGTTGAATGCTTCCGAATTTTGAACATTAGAGACAGAGTAGTTAGGACATGTGATTGTTAGGATGAAAAATGTTAGGAAGAACATTTTCGGATTTCCAATTATCGGAGTTGAAAATTTAGGTGAACTTTGGCGCACCCTCCAAATACATATATTTGCTTCTGATTTTCGGTCATACCTACGAAGTAACAATGATGAGATACGCATAAGGAATTAACTTCACTTATTCAGCTTCATTCAACTTGTGTCTATAGAAAAGATCTGTTTGGTTCAGACGCGGAAAGCTGAGCGAATACTTACGCATCTCCATAATAATCTAGTGTTTTCTATGGACAAAAGCTGAACTGAACTGAATAAGTACGTATGTTACTTATGTACTACATACGTACGTACTTATTCGTACTAACTACAGAGTTAGTTACTAAATTAAAACCCATTGTAAGCAATAACGCCTTTCTTCTGTTTGGTTCCTAATTTAATTAAGAAAAAAATATAATAATTTGTATATGACGATATGGTACATTACGACTTGACCATAACTTTTTCTAAAATACAAGAGGGGACAACCGCGATTTTTATATATTCACTATTCAATATTCACACTCACCAATAACAGTCCAAACATTAATCTTTTAACTACAGCATACGCTGTTATATGTACTCGTTGAAATTGTTTGTACTCCAGAGAATAATACGGACAGCAATTCCTTTGAGAGCATTTTTTCCTTTTCAGCACCTGAACAATAGCACCTAACGCTTTCACAAAGTCAAAGCATTAAATTAAACAATTGACATGCACTTTTGAATTGTCATTTAATCAGAAAGTTTAAGCTAGTTGCCCACTCGAAAACGTGGACCTCAATGGAGTAGCAACAATTTTCTCGGAAATTATCTTCAATCAAGAAAGATACGCCCTTTTACAACTTATCATGACGGGCAAAGTACCTGGAAAGCGAGATGTCGATCACAGGAGGAAGTCTTGATTAAGGAACCTACGAGAGTGGACTGGAATCTCGAGCGCCGCGGAACTATACCACCTCGAAACAAAAGGAAAAAAAACAAAAGCTCGATGCAAAGATAACTACAGATTCAAAAAGTGCAAAATTCTTCCAAGAGGCTTACAACACAAATATTTACTACTAGCAAACCAGCATGGCAATCGGAGCCTAGCCTATCGTCGGTACGGTCGGGACAGAACCCATAAGAAACGCCTACCCTACATACTTTATAGTTTGTCCGAGGTTATAAGACAGGAGCTAGTCAAAAATAAGTTTAAGAAGATGCTTAAAAAGCATCTCTTAGAAAATATATAGTACACTCATGCCAACAGTTGGTTACATAATAATTATAAAGTATATGTCTTGAAGTTGTATATTGCTATAACATTATTATAAAAGAGAATGAGACTGTCTAATACCCCGGTCAAACCGTCGAGGCGGTTTTGGGAGGTAATATTTTTTTTTTATTTTAAGTTTCGTAAGTTTCTTTGATTATTAAGTAAATAATAATAAGTATGCAGAGCTGACTGCCAACCTTCTTAGTTCGGAGAAGTACTAGAAGCAGACAAGAAAAAGTCAAGAATTGTCAAGAAGTCTGTTAGTCAGAAAATTGAAGATAGTTGCTCGTTACAAAACGTAAAGTCTACTTACTAAAATTCTACTTACACTACTTAACTCTTGTTGCTTGACAATTTAACAAAACTAAATAAGCTATAAACTGAAAGGAAATAGAACTTGAACAATGTATCTAGTTTTATTGATGCAATAAACTCCTCACATATTTGAAAGAAAGTCATAGTAATGACACACAGTAAATAGATACAGAAGTTCAATATGCGTGAGCGTAAGACATGATTTCTTGAACAAAAATAACAGTGACGATTTCTCAAACCCGCATAAACTGTTGTACTTAATTGATTGTTGATAATGCCTACACGCTAAACAGTTTTTCTGTTCCGTACGATGGAACAGCAAATATATAATCACTACATATTATGAAACAAAGTCCCCCGCCACGTCTGTTTGTCTGTCTGTTCGCGATAAACTCAAAAGCTTCTGAACCATTTTTAACCGACTTCAAAAAGGAGGAGGTTATCAATTCGAATGTTTGTATTTTTTTTTTATTTATTTATGTTCGGGCATAACTCTGTCATATATAGACGAATTTGCAAAATTCTTTTTTTATTCGAAAAGGGTGGGTTTATTCCGAAATGGTCCCATATTATATCCATCCAGATCCAGCCCTTTTTGAGAAAATCAACAACTTAGACGACGTTTTAGTTTCTACGATCTTTGGAGAATTTACAGTATCTTTTAAGTGTGTCGCCGTTTCTTAATGGATTTGGATGTTGGTGGCTTTGAGTTTGTTGTTTTGTATTGCCACCGACTTCCGAAAGTAAAGTAATGTGTGTTCTGTGCTAAAGTTATTTATCACTTTTTAGTTTTTGAAGGCGGTTTTCTTTTTTTTGAAAAAACTTTTTTAAGTAGTTTTCACCAGTAGACAGAGTGATTCATTACAAAGGTTTAGGTGTAGAATTTGCTAAGGTTTTCTATAAATCTGCTAAAATATGACGACGATTGTTGAAAATGGTGGAAAAAAAACATGGCGACAGGGAGCTATGTAGATGACTATGCTCCGAGCAAAGCCATAATAAAATTGTACACATTCATGAGTTTTAACCCCTGATAAGTAGTAAATTAATAGTAGTAGTAGTATAACGAAAACGTATAATAAAAATTACATTGTATTGCCTTGGCAATTATTCGGGTTTGAAGTTCTGCAATATCATTTATTGTGTACTAATATAGGCCAATATGGCGTAAGAAATAGTTTTACGACGCATAACGTTTTTACATGCGTGATAATATTTTCAGTGTTGTTTGCTTTGATGTGTATTGCAAATTGAGGTTTGAGTTGATAAACGATTCGTTGTAGTGAAGAAGGAACTGTTAGTCTATTTTGTGAAAATCATTCTCGATGTGAGTTCGAGTCTTCTTTTTTACAGTCTTATATAGGCTTGCGTTTGACAATTCACCTGATCTTAAGTGATGATGTGGCCTAAGGCGAAGCACGTTTGCCTAGGATAAATCGTTTCACTCGTACCTTGAAGATACCCAGATTATATGTATCGGGGAATAGAGAGGCGGGCAGTGAATTCCACAGTCTGACAGTTCGCACAAAGCTCTCGGTTCGAGAAAGTGGAACTTCAATCAAATAGCGGTGACGCTTCGCTGTACCTCTGCTCGTTTGATGATGGAATGGGGATGGGGGAATTAATTGTGCAATTTCAAAGCACACTCTCCGAAATGTACCCGATTAAAAACTGATAGGCTGGCAATGATGCGGCGATGTTCAAGGCTGGAGCTTAGTCTTAACCAGGGAGTCTCTGTCTATGAGCCTCTTGACGCGTCTTTCAATAACTTGAAGTCTGACATCTTACGATTAAACTGGTACGATAGTACCGGTTGCCGGTTGCCGATGCTGGTAACCGACGATTTGAAGAAGGTGGCCGGCCGCGATAGATGCGGGTTGCATTAGACCGGGTGATGGCAATAGGTCGATATATATGATGCTAGGGACTAGTAGCTCATCTCATGTTTACTTCCCCTAAATTGAACAAAGGGAGGTTTTTACAGAACAGCACTGCTGTTTGCTGCTGACTTGGATTACCAAATCTGGTTTATAAAACACAATGAGTAGTTTTAAGGCACATTACACAGGCGATTTGCCAGCGGGTTTTTCAGGTAAGGTAATCCACAAATCGCATCGCTAGAAATACGTATGCTTGCATATTCCCAATTCCAAAATCGAATTATGTGTAACATGTCTTTAATATTTAAGTTGTTTGAAAAATAAGTTTTTAAAGATTCGGTCTGGAGCAGTTCGCTTCCATCTGCTGCCAGCCATCTTCTTCAAATCGTTGATCCAGTTCAATCGTCGTCGTCACACTACGTCCAAACCCGGTCTCCACCCTAGAGCGTGTCTGCTCCATCTACCGTCTGTCCGTCAGCCGTGGCCGGCCCACTTCCACTTCAGCGTGCTGATTCGACGCGCAATGTCGGTGACTTTAGTTCTCTGGCGAATGACTTCATTACGAATTCTATCCACCAGAGAAACCCCGAGCATCGCTTTCTCCATAGCACGCTTCGCAACCTTGAATAAACTATACTTCTTTATAATATTAGTAGGATGTTGCTTAGCTCTTTTTTTTTAATTCTCTGCATGACTGCTAGAAGATACCTGGTTATTACTAAGTTGAACTGGTACCTTCTGTTGTCTTACTTACTAATTTAAACTGTCTGAGCTTACCACCTTAACATTAGTATTATTACTAACCATGGTACTAGTTATGGAACACTTCGACATTTCTTTCTTGTATTTTAAAACACATATTATACACATACAAATTTACATTAAAAAAAAAAATTCAATCAAATCAGATCAGCAATGCACAATTTCTAATAAAAAATTCACTGCAAAATTCTAAAACACAATTTTCATACCCGCGTCTCCTGTATGAGTGCATTCGACTGAAATCCGTACAGATCCGGCTCAGTGGGCAGTTGTCAAGAATTACTTCCGCACACATGTTCCGGTGGAACTCTCCAGCGACACCTACATCCGGTTGTTTTGGCGATGCATTTGAATTTGCGTTCCTGTATTGATTTGCACAAAATGGATTTGTATGGTTGAATATCCCACCCACCCACCACCCACAGTACACCACACAGTACAATACACCCACACACAGTACCACAGTACCACCGACACACCCACAGTATCACCCATAGTACAGGGTCTCCCTAGTTTGGGGTTAAATGGCCGTGTGTGAAAATGTCCCCACATATATATATATATATATATATTTGTCATGGCAGAAATTGGGTAAATGACACCGTTAACGAATAATATAGGCTATGACTATTAAACTAAAAAAAGCTTTTTTACAAAAAAGACCACCGCTTTCAAAATTTAAAAAGTGATAATTATCTTTAACACAGTACCTACACACATGACTTTAGATTTGGAAGTCTGTGGCTTTTACCTGTATGTTGTCTTTAATTGCCAACGGCTTACAAATCTAAAGTCATGTGTCTCAGAAGTGACGTGAAGTGACCTGTCGCTGTCGGCCGTGGTCGAGTCGATGGTCGACAGCGCAGAGTCCTGGAACGCGGTGGTTTCCTTCTGCGAAACTGTCATGTCGTAGAAGGAGGCTGCGGAAAGGGAGAGGGAGATTTCTACCTCCCACCCTGCCCGCAGCAGGCGCACCGGGCGTCGGCGGAGGGCGGACAACGCCCTCTTCCGGCCACCCTAAATGAGTACAGGGGCGGCAGACTCGGGGACGTCTGTCGTCCCCCACATACATCAGGACCCGAGGTGGCGGCGCGTAGTGTTCCACACGCGCCGCTCTTAGACATCCGGGGGGAGTCTAACTCTACACTCCCCCCCCCCGGACCCGAGAAGTTGCCCGCCGTAGCGGGCCGGCACCAGCCGGGGGTTGCGGAAGTATTTCCAGTCCCCGCGACCCCCGACGTAGGTGTGAGATGGAACACCGGGGTGGTTTTTAGTGTCAGTAAGAGTCTGACAGACCCCTCCGCCCGCCCTAGGGCGGAGGACATCCATGAGGATTTTCCACCCCAAACTCAGAATTTTCCACTCAAAACAAAGAACTGTGACTATTAAAGCGCGAAAGCGAGTGGGCGAAGCAAGCGGTGCCGTAGCAGCGGCTGCCGAGCGCCAGATCCTCTCTATTTTTGGTTAATCATTTGGGTTAGATTAAGTAAGTGGTATAGTTTTAGACCCTGCATAACACCAGGGGTATGGCCAGTGGTATGGTGGGTCCGCAACTCCGCAATGTAAATTAAAGTAGTAAATTCCTTGTTTGACCCTGTATTCAGTTAGCGTCAGGACCCCTGGACCAAGAAAGATATTTGATGTTTAGAAAATACCAAAATTTACTACCTTTTTGCTACTATTTGATACCTAACTTCAAATATTTAGTACCTCAACTGATAGAGAAGAAACACGTAAAGAAAGTGGTCAGCCATTCTGACATCAGGATGTCTGGACCATTTTTTTTTTTAGGTCGAGACAACACACCTAATTTATCTCTTTGTAAATATTTACTACCTTTTTAGTACCTCAAAATATATTTTTTTCAAATTTTTTTGGCAGTCCAGAAAAATGCTACGCATGAAAGATTGCACCAATAGAGATATTTGATGTTTAGAAAATACCAAAATTTACTACCTTTTTGCTACTATTTGATACCTAACTTCAAATATTTAATACCTCGACTGACAGCGAAAAAACACGTAAAGAAAGTGGTCAGCCATTCTGACATCACGACGTCTGGACCATTTTTTTTTTCATAGTTCGAGACAACATAACTAATTTATCTCTTTGTAAATATTTACTACCTTTTTAGTACCTCAACATATATTTTTTTCAAATATTTTTGGCATTCCAGAAAAATGCTACGCATGAAAGATTTTTATACATAATGGATTTTATATAATGTACATTTAATTTGCCACATAAAGCTTATATTTTTAGGATATAGATACATTTATATTGTGGATTAGAAAATCATACACTCTAATATAGAAAATAATTTTAATAACTAGGATTGTAGGCTACATATCAAACTATAATTATCCAGTTTATGCTGACCTCTTATTGTAAGGAAATCCTATAGAATGCTAGATCAGCGTATACTGGATACTTATAGTGTACATGATGTTATTGATGAAAGTTAAATAATTAATATTTCATGGCGTATATTAAACAATGGGCAGTCATGTTCTTACAACTTATAGTAACTCTATTAGACATATCGTCGTAACATTGCCATTTCGACCCTCGTCGGCAATGCGATTTATAATGTCCTACACCTTCAGGAGTCGCAGATGGCACAAATTCAATAACAGACAATAGATTGTATTCTATACCTTTTAAAGATATATTTTCTGGTAAATCATTGATGCAAATTTGTACTTCAGGGTTGGGCTCAAAGGCAACAATATTCTTCAAATTATAATCTATGCTTCTTATACCGTCGCAGCTAGAATGTCTACAATTTGACATATTGCTGTCGCTGTTAATCATTGAATTTACAGATTCACTTAATGTGTCTTTGTTGAAGTCAAGTGGCAAAAAAGCACATTTCCTATGAACCTTGTTTACTAGACAGTTAAAATTTGTGCAAGATTCTCTTATATCTGCACTATATATTATATCTAACAATATCTTTTCAAATATGTATGCAACGTTGCATTCACAATTAACGTACATTTTATCGCCAATGGATTTGATTTGAAAATACTTTTTCAGTATCTCTGTACGAACTTTGTAAACATTTTGTGTATCGTTGGCTACAATCATTTTAATGAATTTACAATATTCATTATCTTCATTGGTATGTATGATCCTACCTAATGCATAGTCATCAGCAACTCCAATGGCAATCGCTTGTGCAACTGCGTCAAAAGCGCAAGTATTTAAAATAATATAATTTTTATCAGCCAAAGTTAAGGAGGCATTTCTCAATTTTTTTTTTTTTTTTTAATGAATTTTATTTTCTTTTCCTTTTTTTTCAATACCTAAGCCTCTCCAATTTTCTAACATTGAAGGCGTATCAGAAAAAACGGACTCATTGTTTATACCTTTTATAAAATTAGTTTTCTTATCCTTTATCTTTTCATTCGTTTTTTTTTTCTTTTTATTACCTTGATTTAATGAACTATTTGCCGTTTTCAGTTGTCCCGAAATAGACTCGGAGTGTTTAGCAATAAATTCATCTATACGATATCTCTCCGATTTCGTGTTTATTTGGCATAAATATCTTTTCAACATTTTAAAGTAAACTTCGACATTAGATGAAGTTGGGGCTGATATTTCTGATTGGAAAGTTCTTTTCATAACATTGGACCATAACGGGAGTTGTCCCATTAGTCGTGTTAAAGTTGTTAGAAATTGTGGGAAATAATACAAATTGTCGTGTGTTGCACAATAATCACCATCAGTGAGAGTATGCAATAATTTTTCAGAATCAACAGCTTCAAAAAACCATTTAGGATTTTTTCCAGTAAATTGCTTATCATCAATGCCTTTTGATTCAGTGTCTGAAAATAGAGATTTGTTTGATGACGTTTGCGAAATTTTACTGGTTTCCTCTATAACAATTTCAGAATCAGAGGTGTTTTTGAAAGAAGTCAGTCGTTTTAACCTGATTTTAGCGTTTTCACATCTTGTTAAGGTTCCTTGTTTATCTTGCCCATCATATTTGTTCAGACATACTATGATCAGATTAATTACCATCTCCTTCAATTTATCATAATCTTCACATCGCTTCACTTCTTGCAGACATTTAAAATAAAAAAAATTTACTCTTTGATCTACATGGTGAAAGCATGCCAGATTAAAAAGAATTTTAACAAAATGACTGGTGTCGATTCGAATGAAGCATTCATCTGGTGTTTGCTCTTTTGTTTCTAATTTTATGTAACAGGCATTAACATACTCTTTTGTCGATACAAATTTTGTAAAAGCTCTTACAACAGCTCCGATCAAGGCTGCACAGTCATCAACGACTACTTCACTCGGAGTTGCATTATTTTGAGTTTTACACCATGTGTCGAGCCATTTATATATTGTTTCTGAAGTATGATTGTCTGATAACATTTGTATTATTGGTACACTTTCACTATAAACTGATAATAGCACGCATGAATATAGAAATATCGGTTTACTCAGTACTAAATCTTTATTTGGTCCACATGACTTGAAGATACTTCCTGTTGCGTCAAGACTTAATACAGTTCTCTCAGATTTTCTATAATCCCTGTAGAATTGTTCCTGTGCAATAGACCAATAATAAATGCAAATAGGAAATACTGAGATGGATCTAATCATTGTATCATAAGGAGATAGACGTGTCATAATCCACAAAGCCATTATTGGATTCGGATCATAATATGTGTTTTTCCGCTGTTCATACTTTATTTGTCTTAAGCAGCCGACTGTAGGTAAGTGAGCCGGTTCAAAATCATCATTTTTATTCATTATAGAATCACTCAGTTTGTTTCTAACCGTCACAGCATGTTCAAACTTTAAATCACCACTAAGCTTACAGCGTTTTACAGGGGAAAGTTTGATTTTTTTTGTGTAGTCATGTTTGAATGTTTCATCATAATAACTTATGGTACAAATACAACGCGCAATTTTTTCTGTTGGCCAATTAATCACTACTTCTACCTTTGCCTTGCACTGCTTACAGGAACCATAACACCTAATGTTGGCTTCCTTTTTAATTGAATAATTTTGGAATATCCAACTGCACGGCGAACGTACACGTTTCCATATTTCTTCTCTTAGAAAGTTCGCCCATTGGTGACTTGGTAGCAAAGTTTTATTGCGAAAATCAGATAAGGTTCTTGTACGTTTCACGCAACGATCAATGGGCTTAATTTTATTCCACTGATAAATATCAATAAAAAAATTATAAGTTTCACACTCAGATGTTTTGTTAGTTGCCATACTTACTTCTGCAAATTCATCAGAACAAGTATCGGACTCGTCGTGACCAAAAAACAAATCGTAATTTTTTTTTATTGATAGGTATAGAGCTTTTGTTGACATTTTGAAAGATAATCTTTCGGTAATGTCTTGGTATATTGGGTCACAGGGTGAAGGTAAATCATTTTTACGTGAAAAGTATTTCTTGAACTCACTCAAAACACACTTTTGTTCTTCAAATGGAACTGCAGTTTTCCGACCTCTTTTCATAGTTTATTATAGAAAATATACGTAATCACTGCTTAAGTATAATCACTGGCGAATTAATATTATTAGAAATAATTATTGGTGTAACTGTGTGACGCGAACGACAAGACGCGACGTTACGAACTTTATTAACCAATATGAGGGTAGGTAGTTTTTAAGAAATAATTTATACGGTACCCACGAATATTGTTGGAGATAAAAAGTATACCGTCGTCAGATTAGTGTTTGAATGTTTATGTTACGGGCAAAAACTTTGTTGCAGTATGAGAGACCAACTAACTATAGTGATAACAAGATTTGCGGAAGTCAAGCTTATTTATGATTAATTGATGTATGATGATATTTCTATTAATAAAGTGACAATTTATCTATTTACATGGCATAAGTATTAAGGGGGAACCTTCACGTTAGCGCGTGAAATTAAAATTTACGTACTTACATAATTATAATCATTACAATCAGTAATACAAATCCCTATGTTAGTATTGCTATCAAATGTCAGGATTTCATGACATCTTGCAAATTTGAATTGCGTACGAAAATTTGAATTTCGCGGGCTACTGTGAAGGTCTCTTTGTACTTACGGTATTATATGGAGGGAGGTGATAAAAAACTTTAAAAAATAACAAGAAGATTACAGAATGTAACAAGATTTAAAGAAACAAAACAAGCATACAAATTTTAGGAGGGGGCCTCACTTCACAGTGTAGGTTTATAGGACAGGTTTAGGATTTTACATAATTTTTTTTTAATAATAATTAATAATATTATTGCTTATTCTGTAATGTTTGTTTGTGTGTCTGTGTTGTTGTGTGTTGTGTGTGTGTGCGTGTGTGTGTATGAGGGAGAATATACATAACTAACAAAGTTTCTTGCGTAGCATTTTTCTGGAATGCCAAAAATATTTGAAAAATTATATGTTGAGGTACTAAAAAGGTAGTAAATATTTACAAAGAGATAAATTAGTTATGTTGTCTCGAACTATGAAAAAAAAAATGGTCCAGACGTCGTGATGTCAGAATGGCTGACCACTTTCTTTACGTGTTTTTTCGCTGTCAGTCGAGGTATTAAATATTTGAAGTTAGGTATCAAATAGTAGCAAAAAGGTAGTAAATTTTGGTATTTTCTAAACATCAAATATCTCTATTGGTGCAATCTTTCATGCGTAGCATTTTTCTGGACTGCCAAAAAAATTTGAAAAAAATATATGTTGAGGTACTAAAAAGGTAGTAAATATTTACAAAGAGATAAATTAGGTGTGTTGTCTCGAGCTATGAAAAAAAAAAATGGTCCAGACATCCTGGTGTCAGAATGGCTGACCACTTTCTTTACGTGTTTTTTCTCTATCAGTTGAGGTACTAAATATTTGAAGTTAGGTATCAAATAGTAGCAAAAAGGTAGTAAATTTTGGTATTTTCTAAACATCAAATATCTTTCTTGGTCCAGGGGTCCTGACGCTAACTGTATTCAGACACGGTAACGTCATCCGTACTACCATACAGTAGCGACGCGCTCCGCCTCCCTCCAAAACTGTTCCTCACCTCTTCCCGCGTCGAACGACTGCTCTGGGAACTGCTTTTAGCAGCGCGTAGACACGCACACACACGCACGTATTTGTACAGCCTGTTATTTTGATAGAAGAGTAGGCTCTACTATCAAAATAACAGACTGTACAAATACGTGCGTGTTTGTAATCGAAACGATTTAATTACCTATAATTAAATCGTTTCGTTTGTAGGTGTGCTTTAAGTCCTCAAATGTGCATGTGACATGCGGCGTACTTGCGGCATACTTATACTGTGACCATGGTCTATGGAGAGGCGCCACTTAGGCGCTGAACATTAGCATCATCTGAGAAGTCGACCTTTGTGAAAAGCTTTCTAGGCTTTCCCGTGGCCACACGGCAAAGCATGTCCGGATGAAAGGGTCAGTTGCCTAGCATGAGCGTTCTTTACTGAAACTTAGAGATTCAAAAATGAGCGCACATTTAAAAGAGCGCCCATCCCCATCGAACGAAATTCGATGCGAGCGTGATTGATTTTTTTTTTGTTTCAATGAACGCAAGGCTCGAAAACAAATGAGTGAGTGAGAACGCGATAACATTGCAGGAAAATTGGCGCCTCGATATTTCACAAAACTTGTTCAAGGAAATACGTGTTTTTTAAAAAGCCTTACAAGTTTTTAATATAATGTTGTTTGTAATTTAGAATCTCCATTACATGTGCAAGGTTTCTATGAAGCTGTTTTTTTTTTACTTTTTCATTGTATGTGTGCATTATGAACGGCCAAAGTTCAGATAAAAACTGTGCAAAAAAGCTGATTTACCGACGTGGTTACTGAATTTGTGTCTCAAAACAGTTTATTTTTGGCTTCATACCAACTTAGATTTAAACCACAAGAAGAAGACCTGTGTGTTAAAAATATTTGGAGAATAATTTGTTATAACGCCGTAACACAAAGAGTTTGTATTGGAAACATGACAGGATGGGCGCTCTTAATATAGAATTTTTAAGGGCAACATTTTTTTAAATTACTTAGTGGTGTTAATTTGAACCGTACGCGACAGTTTACATTGTAATATTTGTAAGTAACTGTGGTTTTATGTCAATGCATTTTAGTCGATTTTCAAATAGTGTGATCTTACGCATTTGCAAAAGCCTTGAAAGTACATAAATATTACGTGTGTAACGAGTATTTTCAATTTCTAATTTCGATCAAATTTATGGTCGAGTTAGAAGTATTTTTATGAAATTTTTTTCCTCGTGTCATTTGCCCATTTTTTTTGAAGTTGCGTCATAAAATAATTCGTATTGATAATTTGTATAGATTCGTAAATTATACTTCATTCATAAGAATTTTTGGCAATTATGATAAGAACAAAATAGTAGTGAAAATTTCTAGAAAGAGATATCCCTACCTACTGCAAAATCAATTTCCCGGAAAAAAACCCAAAAAGACAGTCAATGAAAGTTACATACTTATAGGAGCATCCTACTTAAGACACATTTTTCTATTTAAGGAAAATTTTAATTTCGCGGTTTGCCCTTGCACATCCCGTGCAAGGGCAAACCGCGAAATTAAAATTTTCTTAGAATTTTTGCAATTTGCAACTCAGTAGCAGCTATGCTATTCTGTAAGAACTCACTCCAGTTCTCACTTCTGATTCCGCGGTGAAAACTGTTTTAAGTATTCTGTAACTCGATACAAACTACGCTAACGCCACTGAGTGACGACATAGGTCAAGCGAACTGTTATCACGTTACTATTTTAGAGAATACCAAATACTTTTCACTTCAGGTAAGTGAAATCGGAAATAAGGTAGGATTCGAATTCGCTTGTGAATTCTTACAGAATTGCACTGCAGGTTCTATCTATACTAATATTATAAAGCTGAAGAGTTTGTTTGTTTGGTTGGTTGAACGCGCTAATCTCAGGATCTACCGGTTCGAATTGAAAAATTCTTTTTGTGTTGGATAGTCCATTTATCGAGGATGCGAAGCCGGGTCGGGGCGCTAGTTGTTATATAAAAATGATTCGCGAGAGTAGCAAAATATGCATTTACATAATTATCTCTGTATTAAATCAATCAACAAAAAACGTGAAGACACAGAGCCTAAATTTGCTCGATCAATACATCGTTACCTAAAAAGGAACTTACAACTACACGTCCACTCTACTTCAGAACTAAACTACTTGAACTGACCTTCAAACCGAAGGCCAGCGAAAATAAACTTAGCTATCTATTTCTGGACAAGTGAAAGTATCAACAGAATTAAATGGAAACCTAAATATAGGGCTTTGAATTTATTATCAGGTGGTCTATTTGTTGCAGCGCTTGAATAAGACAGGAAGTATCTTTATTTACTGTGGCACTATGTATTTTTGAAAGGAAAAGTGTTTATGTTTAGTGTTTTGTAGTCGAAATTGCATTACTCGTCTAGTTTTGCGTTACAATGCCACCCTGCTTGCCTAACCTCCTCTACTATATTGGGGTCTGCTTCTAATCTAACCGGTTTCAGTTAAATACCAGTGCTTTACACGGACCGGCTGCCTATCTGACCTCCACAATCCAGTTACTGGGTAACACGATACCCGTTAGTAAGACTGGTCGTCAGTATTTCGAGCTTCTGACTACCCTTATCAATATAAGAGTCTACCCTTAACAACTGTCAGAGATATACGAATGACAGCTGGGGCCAACGTTTTTATGTAGCTCGTTAAGAAGCGAAAGTGTTGGTTTTTGTTTGATTCAGGAACCTTCATCGAAATGCCAATAACAACAGAACTATACAAATAACCAAAAAAATACTAGTGCGGTCGGGGGACCCCCCGTAAGGAACGAAGTGAAATTCCTTACGTGGCTCACTTGTTTGTAGTAGGCTCGATACACATACAGACACGCATTTCGTTACGTGACGATTTCTACAAATTCGCACTACCCGTAAGCCGCGTTAAGAAATTTCGTTCCAAAAACATCATTTTCTTTTACTCCTCCGCTGTTCTTCTCTGATTAATTTCGTTGCGGGATCCAAGACAGTTGAATCGTCTTCGGGACTCATCGAGCTTCATTGATTCGACGCTTTTCTGGTGGTCGCCACTGTTGATCCTGGCTTACAGAAGTTGCAGTGGTTTGGAATTTGTATGGCTGGCTTGACCCATAAAAACAAAAAAGATACGAAAGAGACTATAGCCAAGTACGCAGAAGATATTATAGTTGAAGAGTGTATGCGCTATTACACTCCCTCTTCCCTCACTCTCATAGTCCTACAGGATGGTATTCCGAGACGAGCAAACACAAACCAGGGCCTCAAGTCTGCTATTACAATAGTGTCAGAATGGTCTATCATTGATGTCTTAATTGTTGATTTTGATAAGTTTGGTAATCTACTAATATGATGGGGTCATTATGACTTTCCAATGGTCAACCACTGACACGCCATTGAAAGAAAGGATATAGAATGGTAATTTCGTACAAAATGACAGCTGAATGACTGACTTAGGTGGTAATCTGCAAAAATTTTGACAGTTCCTTTGTTCAGTGACCTACCATTAGAACGTCATTGTGCAGTCATTGCTTTTAATTCGACCGACCAATGATCGACCATTATGAATTTAGTAGATTACGAACTTTTAGCAAAATGACAATGTCGTGTTGGACCTCATTATGAGTGAAATTAACAAAAGGAAAAGAGAAGTTTATCAATTCGCCTTTAATAATGTCTGTAATGTGTTACAACAAGATATTCTTGCAGTCGCTATAGGTAACCATGTCTTACTGATATCATATCAATGCAATGCACTACGTGGATGACGTCAGGATAATTAGACATGCCTATTATCACAATCATCATGCCTCTCCCTCCCTTCCTCAACGTATCAAGGCTACAAATAACGTCAGGCTAATCAGATTTTATTTTATTACGTTGTCGTGTAAATAAGCAACTGCCCAATTGGTTGTGCTATTCTGTAAAAATATCTGTGGAATGGAGCTCTGTCAATCCCTTGCATCGGTAGGATTAATAAAACTAACAGGCAAAATTCGACAGCAACGGCGACCTTTTCTTCAGCTGCCTGGTAGTTAGATGAACGGGTCCAGTTGACCAATTCAAAATATGCATTAGGTCAACTGAACCTACGGGATCAGTTCGAGTGGGAGCAGTTGACTAAAGAGCCGAGATGCCAATTGTCTAATTTTATTTTAGTTTGAGAACAAGGGAAACGGCACCTTTGTGTCAATTTGGACAACTTTTGACAAAAATGTCGCATTGTCAGGTCACCATCACTATCAATGCACATCTGCAACACTTCTAGAGGCATTGTAGGCGGGAGATCCACCGCAGTGACAAATCTGAAGTGTCGTTTGCCTGTAATCATGGCGGTATTGCTACCCTCCAAACTGCGAGCAACACAACGGCTGTGCTCGTTCTATTGTGCTCGATTCCTAATCATCATAATCATGTCAACCCTTTGACACCCACTGCTGGGCATAGGTCTCCCCAAAGGGTAGGTTAGTTGTGATAGCCATGCTTTGATGATGCTTCGACAAATGGTTGTATAAAATGTTTTAAAATATCTAATAGGAAAAACGACGGGGAAACGGAAATTGTGGATATACTTTCTACATAAGTAGGCAGAGTCATCTCATAAACGTCTTTTCTTTTGTGTATATATATATATGTAGGCATATATTATATTAGTTATATATATATTTTATATTCAGTTTACAGATGTTGTTTTTTTTTAACTATGCACCTGCCATGTTATCTCTTCACCATCCTTGGTTGACTGGTAGAGAATGCCTAAGGCATTAAGTCCGCCTGTGTACCTTTGTGCATGAAGTATAAATAAATAAATACTAAAATGTTAAAAAAAAAAAATTAATCGCCAATACACTTCGTGCAAACACGGTGATCAATGGGCATGCCTGAGAAGAGGCATTTGCCTTACAGTAGGATAATACGGTTTGCGGTACGGCGATTATATAAAAAAACGGCCTAGTTTTTTTAAATTGCCCAATAGATAATAAAAGGTCGTAGAAAGTTTCGAGCAACCAGGGTCGGGAGCAACAACTAGCAAGATATATTCATAAATCTTCAAGTACAAAAGTTGAATCACTTGCGACAACTTCAAAGACATCGCCCTGACTTTACAAAGTTCGCTCTAAAGCAATTTCCTGAATAAATTATAAGTTGAAAATGGCCGTTACAAATATTTACATAAGAATGAGTGAAACACTATTATACTATGTAAAATTGTTTTCAATTTCAAAGTGGATTTGTGAGAAGATTGGAAGACGAAGATGAAGTTACTTTTTAGTTAAATTCTATTGCGAAAAAGGTACAGCGTAATGAATTAAGTTGGTTATATAAGATTATAAGATTCTTGAGATAAACAGAGTCATCTCATATATTTATGCATGTGTAGTTTGTAACTTTTTAATTATTGTTTTTTGTTATGCACCTGCCATGTTATCTCTACACCACCCTTTGTTGACTGGTAGAGAGTGGATAAGACATTAAGTCCGCCTTTGTACCTTTGTGCATGAAGTCTAGATAAATAAATAATAATTAATAAAGTCAGCATAGCAGATTTTTTACCACTCAGGTATATTGTATCAAAGTTTTATAGGCATAAATCTTAACCTGCGATTAACATTATTAACAAGTTTTCCAAAAAACACGGTAAGACGGCCACGTTATTCTATGTATATGGAAAATTAATTCGAACATCCATGTAGCACAGTTCTAAATAATTCATGTGCAAAATCGGTGCAGCATAAAATAAAATAATTCAACAAAATACTCTGACAGGAACTCAAAAAAGTTTGATGTCCAATCGTGTAGAATATTGAGAGAAAAACACAAATATTTTATGAATATAAAAATTTGAATGGAGATCGGCTTTTGTTTAGGAACACCTATGTAAACGAGCAATATTTTTTATGACGTCAGTATAAAAAAGTGGCCAAGTGCGAGTCGGACTCGCCCATGAAGGGTTCCGTAGCAGCAAGTAACATTAATATAAAAGTTCTTGTAGTTCGTTGTTCGATCGATGTTTTAATAATAGTGTATTTTTTTAAATTGCGGTTTACGATTTATGACGTATTAAAAAAAAACTACTTACTAGATCTCGTTCAAACCAATTTTCGGTGGAAGTTTACATGGTAATGTAAGTATACATCATATATATTTTTTAGTTTTATCATTCTCTTATTTTAGAAGTTACAGGGGGGGGGGGACACATTTTACCACTTTGGAAGTGTCTCTCGCGCAAACTATTCAGTTTAGAAAAAAATTATATTAGAAACCTCATATCATTTTTGAAGACCTATCCATAGATATCCCACGCGTATATAGGTTTGATGAAAAAAAAATTTTGAGTTTCAGTTCTAAGTATGGGCAACCCCCAAAATGTATTGTTTTTTTGCGTGAAAATCTTAATGCGGTTCACAGAATACTTACCAAGTTTCAACAGTATAGTTCCTATAGTTTTGGAAAATAGTGGCTGTGACATACGAACGGACAGACAGACAGACATGACGAATCTATAAGGGTTCTGTTTTTTGCCATTTGGCTACGGAACCCTAAAAAAGAAAGCGTTATTTATTATAGTCGGGGTATATTGATGACTATAGAGTACTCTGGGGACTGTGAATAGACAAGAAGTTATTTTTCCACGGCTTCGTTCTGCAAGCGATTAAAATTTCTTTAGATAGCTCAGAAATGGGATATATTTTAGCGAACATTGAGGTACTTGTTAGCAGCAGACTGCTATAGAAAATTGCAAATTATTGGGGTAATTGCTGTCCGTGTGGTGTCGGACGTAAAGAATAGCACCATCCCATATCTTCCCGTGGGTGTCGTAAGAGGCGACTAAGGGACTCACCAGAGAATGGGCAGCAGCGTTCTCTGTGTCTTTGTAACAACTATACTGCGATCGCCAATCCGCCTGCCAAGCGTGGCGATTATGGCAAAGCCCCCCTTGGGGAGGCCTATGTCCAGCAGTGGACGTCTTTCGGCTGAAATGGTAATTGCGACAACTGGGTAAATATTCGGTATTTTATTTTTTTCTACCATTCACGTACCATTTCTGTCGTATATATGTCGTGTATAATAATATAAGAGATGTGAATTATATTGGTACATTCAAAAATATATCACTGTTTCGTTGAAATGAATATAAATAAATTGGAATATACCTAGTAGTCGTAATTACTCCAAATGCTAAAGATTTAAATCTTTAAGTTTTTAACACAAAAAGTGTACCCATTTCCCTACTTTCTCTCTCTACTGCAAGTTACTGCCAATGCAATTTTCCGTTGTTAGCACAGCGAACAGTATAGTTATTATTAATCAGTTAGTATGTGGTTGGTTGTTTCAATACAGAGTTACGAACAACTACATGCAAGTTCCCGGGAATATGACGGAAAATTCTAACTTTGTGGTTAGTAATTCGTTTACACAGAAATTGATTTTGAAAACAGAGCTAACTTTTGCGCGGTCTGATTTGCGTAGAAGGTTGATTTCGGTTAACAAAAAAGGTTTTACGTCATGTATCGTTAAGGTAGGTTTTGGTAGAAAACAAGATAATGTAAATTGGTTGTAGGCACTTTTAGACAGATTTTTTGGTCACGCAGGTCAATCTCAATGGAGATTAGCCAATGACACACACTTTGTATACACAAATCCTCACCCTTTTCCTTCCCTTACCTACATAGTCTGATGGGACAACAATCCAACACGGCCGCGAAGAGATCAATAAGCTGTTCTTTAGAATAGTTCAAGATCTACAAGGTTAAATGTATGAAAGATCTGACTGTTTCTTGGTAAGTGACAAAAAATTTAAATCCTTGATGGGTTTGCAATCATGTACAGAATCCATGATATTGATTATGATATGAATTATGATTTGCTGGTTGTGCGTTGATGTCCCTTACACCATGAATAATAGCACCAATAGTACCTCAGCGGTCATAGTGTCAACAGTTCATCATCTGTCCTTTCCTTACTTTGTATGAGTCTTCTTTCATGCTAACAGAATGCAGCAGAATACCAGTGTTTTATATGAAGCCACTGCCTATCTGTCCTCCAAAATCTTTTACTGGTTTAATACGACACCCCTTGGTAACACTGTATGTCAGACTTTTCGACTTTGGACTACCCATTACGACTGTCAAAGGTCTTCGAAAGACAGCTGGGACCAACGGCTTTACGTGCTTTCCGGGGTATGGGCCACAAACCACATATGAATTTGAAACTCAAAATTAACACATTACAAAACATATTCATTGAATTTCATCGGCGCGAGTCTCTGGAGCATGAATATCTGTGACGTCATCTCCGGCCATCTTTTCAGCGGACCCGTTCACATGGAAACTCACTACGTTGCATATTCTACACGTCGTTGTTAAAGGGAGATATTATATACAGCACTCGAAAACTTTTTTACAAAAAAAAAGACAACCGTCTTCAAATTCTAAAAACTGTTAAATAACTTTAGCACACCACACACGTGACTTTAAATTTGGAAGTCGGTGGCTTTGTTCTGTTTGTTGTCTTTAATTGCCACCGAATTCCAAATCTAAAGTCATGTGTATACTGTGCTAAAGTTATTCATCACTTTTTAGATTTTGAAAACGATTGTCTTTTTTGTAAAAAAAAAAAATATTTATTACTTTTTAGTTCCTTTTTGTCATCCAAATCCATTAAGAACCGGCCACACAGTTAAAGCAGAGGTACTCCAAAGATTGAAGAAACTATTAAAACGTCGTCTTTGTAATTTTTTTGGGATTTAACCTTTGAAGTGCGAGCGCATTACTTTGTTAATTGATTTTTCAAAAAGTGCTGAATCAATTTCGATAAAATTTATATGGGACCACCCATGAGGCATACCCTATCCATAAGAACAATAATTTACAAAATCGATTTACATTTGCCGGAGAAATCGCGTATCAAATATAAAAAAAAACAACATACAGTCGAATTGAGAACCTCCTTCTTTATTTTTGAAGTCGGTTGAAAAAGGTACGTTTGAAGACTAAACATAGCAAAATTATATTTAACTAGATTCTACACTCGATTTCGTCTGCAAGGAAGTCAAGTATACCATAAAACGTCATCATCGTCATCACCATGTCAATCTTTAGACGCCCACTGCTGGGTATAGGTCTCCCCTAAGGGGGCGGGGAGGGGGGAGTGGTTCATCCTTAATTTCCATGCTTGACTAATGCATGTTGGCGATCGCAGTAGGTGTCATGGTACTCAGAAGGACGCATAAAACGTACTTCTTACTTATAAAAAAGAATCAAACCAACTGGTTCTCGGAAATACACAAATCTTGGCTATATGGGGTGAATAATTATTGTTAAGGGGTCACACTATCACATCCTGAAAGGATTACTTTGAAAAACAAGTCAGCCTGTAAAAAGAAATACGTTGAGAGACAGGTCTGGCTGAAGTGTAAAGCTTTGCTCCCACAAAGGGAGTCAAAAAAAAGAGAAGTGGAAAGGACTTTTAAGTTGCAGCAGCGTCGACTTTCAGTTTTATCGGATGCAGAAGAACCTCTAGGCTTAATACTAGGTACTAATTCAAGACTACGTGGTCGATCGCCAACCCGACGACAATTCTGCCACCAAGATCCCTGTGGCAGAATGTGCTCACCATGCAGCTAATAGAAACCGGTGAAAAAGGCTCGTGAAGGCTGCGAACACAGTTGTGGGCAACGCCTCATGACCACGACCACTCTCTCAAAAGTGCAGGACTAAGAAGAAGACTAATTCAAGTATATTTTGAAGTATTAGGGTTTACTACAAGAGACTAGAAGAACCGTTTCAAAACTTATTACACACAAAAATAAACTAACCAATGACAATTTAACTTAGAACTTAAACAAAGTACAAAAATCCATCTCTTAAGTCTATTATTGAGTATTATGCGGCTGCCTATGGTTATGACATTTTTACTGCCACTGAACTATCATACAATAAAAATGGCGAGACTGACTCACTAAGTATATTAGTTTTATCGTGTGAAGGTTACATTAGACAATTCCCAAAATTCAAGTGATTCATACTCAATTAACCATTGGACGGTTCAATTCATGGAATTCCCAAACATTTGTGACTCATTTCACTATGAGTCAAGGCTTCGGAAATTTCAGAACTCCAGCTGCTATGACAAATATTAACCTACCTATTGTGTTTTACCCACCCTTACATTTTTACTTCACCTTAACAATACGAGGTGGAAAAAGGCATATCACGGAGTCGTTAACCTTTTGACAGCCACCGTCATGTATAGATGACAAACCAAAATATGCCCAACACGCCACGATCACTACTGCGTGACAGATAAGACAGATGAATTACTACTACTACTAGATTAATTACTAGAGTCATTCGTAGCTTGGCGCCGACAGCACGTTTTTGTTTTTTTGTTGTGGTGGCCAAATGGTTAACTATGTGATAGGTTGTCCGACTCACATTTAGAGTCGGACTCGCGTACGAAGGGTTCCGTACCATTACAATAGACATCGAGCAAAAAAACGGCAAACAATCACATTTGTTGTATGGGAGACCGCGTTAAATATTTATTTTATTCATTACTAGCTTTTGCCCGCGACTTCGTCCGCGAGAATGTCGGTTATCGCGGATGCAGACAAAGTCGCGAATTAAAAAGTCCTTGCCTATGTCTTTCCCCAGTGTTCAAGCTATCTTCATGCCAAATTTCATTAAAATCGGTTCAGCCGTTTCATCGTGAAAGCGTAACAGACAGAGTTACTTTCGCATTTATAATATTAAGTATGGATAGATTGCGAAAAATGGATTAAGTCATTGTGTTGCCGGGTTCGTCCGACTAGTTTCAATGGCATACGGCTCCTTTCTCAAGGAGTTGAAACAAACGGAATGACGGAATGTGTGACAAAAATCACGTTTCGTTTAATGATTTATTTTATTCTGTAAAAAATTAATAATCCATCATCATCCGTGAAAATTTCAACTGTCTGGCTATCACGGTTCATGAAATACAGTCGGGTGACAGACAGCCAAACAGACAGATGGACAGTGAAGTCTTAGTAATAGGGTTCCGTTTTACCCTTTGGATACGAAACCCTAAAAACGAAGTATTTCAGTACATTGTGCGAAAATTATTGCTGGAAAATTATTTTTGTTTTCGGTATGAAAAATCACAGTTAGCCTGCTAGCGCACAATGTAACGTACGCAAAAGATTTTGCTGCGAGTGCAACCAACAATATCAACAGCGGTCATGGTGGTGGATATTTTAAAACTAGTTTTCGACGTACTTTGATCTTATTGTTAGGGGCAGGGGCTAGCTAACAAAAACTACTGTCCAATAACTAGTCAATTTTCACAAAACCACCTAATACTTAAACTACTACATTAACTATCAAGTTCAGATTTCCTCACGATGTTTTTCCAAATAAATTTTAACAAAATCACCGGAAAGTTTCTATTTCATTAAAATATTTATTTTCAAATCGCATACGACATTCACAGAGTCGCGTAACTTCAAAATACGGTCCCCAGAACGCGTTATCATTTTTACAACTTTTATGTATGTGCGCTGAGACGATCAAATCTCTGAAGAATGTGCCGTGCGAAGGTTACCTAAGGCGTCAATGGGTAGAATTTTTATAGAGAACTTTATCTTCACTTGGATTGTCAAGCATAATGAGTACTTTCAACGGATCTTTCAATGGAATCATAATTTATTTTTTAGTAGTGCAGGTCTATTGTTGAGATTTTCTTTGGAGACTCTTTTGATTTTGTTAGACTGAATGTTTTCTTTCTGTCAAAACGGATCATCAAATATGGAAATTATAGAATTGAAACTTTTGCTTTAACTAGCATCACTTTCCTGCCTTTATCCCATGTTAGTTGGGGTCGGTGCAATACGTTTTCTTCTTCCATTCCGTTCAGTCAAAAGTCATGATATCACCGAGTCCCTTCTCTTTCATAACGTTGGCTTTCTCTATTGGCAACTAAAGCTTCCGTGCCTCGGAAAGCACGTGAAGCCGTTAGTCCCAGCTGTCACTTGTAGATCTTTTCGCTGACAGTAGCTTTTGACGTGATAACGTCTTATAAATCGATGAACACCGGCTGCACGCACGAAGAAGTGTCACGTTCCTCCTGAGCCTGAGCGAGAGAGCGAGAGCGCGGAAAAAGCGATAGAGAGGCACAATCGGCCCCAGCATCTACATTCTAAAATAAACTCCGCCTACCTCGACGGAAGCCATTATTTGCTTATTTACTATTATAGTTATATATGTTAGCCATTATGTTTCTTTATGACGTTATCACGCAAAATTATCGTCCGTAAATTTACTTTACAGATAGTCAATTTTTTTTTGTCGTAAACCGTCTGGCAGCTTGTCTTATCAAAGGGTATTGCCCAGTAACTGGGTTGTGGAGGTCAGACACCTGTGCCTCTATCTAGAAGACTGATCTTTAGCTGCATCCGACTAGACCGGTAGCCGACCCCAACACAGTTGGGAAAAGGCTAGGTAGATGATGATTTCTGCTGAAGCAAATACACCTCTAAGACTGTAGGTCGATTCTGTAAAATTTTAACAACAACTCGCATCTCACATCGCTATTCACTCTCACTTCGTACACACATAAGGTTCAAAATGACCTTGGTATATTTGACACTTTGAATCGAAGTGACGGGGAAATTACCTTACAGAATGCCACTTCTTACGTCATCTCATATTTTATCTGTCAAAATCTCCCTGTCAATTTAGTTCAACTCGCTGACACGGTCGCAAGGGTGGCGCTAGTGTAAATTCGAATTATCAACCGAGTTTTTAGAATGCCAATCAAGAAACTCACAGCGGATTCAGATTCGAAGTTCAGAATGAGGTCTTACAGAATCACACCCCTGATTGAGCCCTTGGTAAGACTGGTTGTCAAATTTTCTAGCTTCTGACTACCCATGATGACTGTTAAAGATCTACGAATGACAGCCGGGACGAATGGCTTAACGTGCTTTTCGAGGCATACAGGGGTCTCGGCATGAAATGCTTAACCATCATATAATATACTAGCGATCCGACCCGGCTTCGCATGGGCCTATAGCCTTCCTCGATAAATGGACTATCAACAAACACAGAAAGATTTTTTCAATTCAAACCAGTAGATCCTGAGATTAGCGCGTTCAACCAAACAAACAAACTCTTCAGCTTTATAATATTACTATTGATATCAGGTAAATTCTTAAAACTTTTACTCAGTCACGAGTTCCTCTTTGTTTCAGCAGCAATGTACTTACAATAACAAAAAATCAGTAAAAAACCAGCATAACATAACAGTTGTATCGTAGTATGAAATTCAGCCAGTTAGCGCCACCATAAAAGGTCCGGTGACGCCATGAATTTGTTACCAACGCAACGTGCAAGCTATAGCGTGAAACATTAACGTGTTTACGCACTGAGTGAAGAGGACGTGGCGGTTTTTTTAATAATAATAATAATAATAATAACGTATTTATTTTTCAGTATATGGTACATTAAGATCTTACATTAAATATGGTTTCACATACACTGCCATTACTGGTGTAGAAATATATTTTATATAAAATATTTAAAAAGCAAGAGAAAAAAAAAGTCATTAAAAACATGCAAATCTAAGGTGATACAATGAATTAAATTACCTATAATTTTAATGGCCAATTAATTGAGACTGTTTATAATGCCAAATGGATTAATAGTAAAATCAAAAATATTACTCATAATGTCTAAAATAATCGTTTTTAATCACAACGTCAAAATATTAAATTATCATAATGTCAAAATATTAAATTATCATAATGTCAAAATAAAAATGTCTATGAATTTATAATAATGTCAAAGTTCTAATGTCATTTAAAGATTTTAAATTACAATGTATTATCAAATTTATGATTTAAAAATTCATTGACCGAATAAAAACACATGTCTAAGAGCCAAGCCGACATTTTACATTTAAACTTATTAATTGGTAACATTCTCAGGGCAGGTGGTAATTTGTTATAAATTTTAATTGTCATACAACTGGCATTTTTACTGTATAATCGCAATCTCTGAGCAGGTACTAGTAATTTCCCGGCATTTTTTTTTGTGCAATCTTTCCGAGACTTGTACGTTTAATGGAAATAAATGAGGGTATTTTTTTACAAATAGGCAAACTTCAAAAATATACAAACATGGGAGTGGGAGAATTTTTAATTTCTTAAATAAGGGCCTACAATGGTCTAAATATTCCGCTCCACTCATGGCTCCGATACATTTTTTTTGCACTATGAATGCTCTTTCCACCTCCACTGAATTACCCCATATCACTAGGCCGTAACGCAATACTGATGAAACATACCCATGATACGCATTTAGGACTGTTCTTGTACTGGATACTAGTCTTAACTTGCGAAGAGCATATACAAACTTATCAAGCTTACCGCATACTCTTTCTACATGTTCCTTCCAGTTCAATTTGTTGTCAATGACTATACCTAAAAACAAAGCTGATGATTCTGGTTGCAGAATTGCATTGTTATGTGTAATTGCTGGTGGTATTCCTGACAAATTACATGTTTGAAAGTGAACTATTTTGGTTTTTTCAATGTTAACATGAAGTTTATTGTCCCCCAGCCATTTTATAACATTAATTATTTCATTGTTTGTATCAATTTCTAGGTCAGTTTTGTTGAAACATTTTATTGTCAATGTAGTATCGTCAGCAAACTGGATACATTCATATTTTAAACATTTTTTGAGGTCATTAATATATAATAGAAATAGTGGCGCACCCAGTACACTTCCCTGAGGGACGCCAGAACCACAAATTTTTAGTTCTGAGCGAAATGTCGTCCTGGTATCATTTTCTATCCTAGAAATAACCGTTCTCTGTTGGCGATTTGATAGATAACTTTTAAGCCAGTCATGCGCTTTACCTCTTATGCCATATTTCTCTAACTTGTAGAGTAGTCGTTCGTGTGATACAAAATCAAATGCCTTGCTCATATCTAAGAATACCGATAAAGTAGTCATTTTCTTATCAAGAGCCTCAGTAATTAGTTTTACTAAAGAGAAACAGGCTAGAGTCGTTGAACTATTTTTCCTAAAACCAAACTGACTTTCTGCAATTGCATTGCTTTTTCAAAATTTTTTGCAAAAATTGGTATTAGTGTAATGGGCCTATAGTTGCCCATATCAGTACGGTTGCCCTTTTTAAACAATGGTTTAATTATAGACTCTTTTAGTCTAGATGGGAAAACACCTTCTTCAAAAGAGAGGTTTATTAGGTAACTAAGTGGAGATGCTATAATTTTCGCACTTAATGTAATTATTTTAGTCGTAATTTCGTCATATCCTGTAGAATTTGTATTATTTAAAGATTTAATTATTTTAATAACATCAATTTCATTCACTGGAGTCAAAAATAAAGTATTTATATTATTGTCAATGTTAATGTTGTTTACGTCATGATTATTATTGTTGGTTTTTTGTGTCAGCTCAATAAAATAATCATTAAATTGGTTACATATGTCATTAGGATTATTAATTTTTTTATCAAGGATTATTAATTCATTTATATCGTTGCTATTAATAGGTTTGCTATTATTATTTTTTATGATAGACCATGTCGCTTTACATTTATTTTTAGAATTATTTAAAAAAATGTTGTTGTTTATCTGTTGTGATTTTGATATGCATTTTTTTAAGATCTTAGTGTAATTGAGGTATTTTTTTTTGTGATAACCTTTACTTATAGCATCATGTTGATATTCGTAATATAAAGCTCTCTTTTTAATGCACGATATTTTTAAACCCGCACTAAGCCATTTGTTTTTTATGGGTTTATTGCTCTTTCTAACGAGGTTTTCGGGAAAACACAATTTATAGAAAAGAGTGAATAAGTCGTGGAATGTATTGAAAGCCTTATTGCAGTCAGTCACTTCGTACATTTCAGTAAAACTTAGGGCCGCTAAGCAATTTAAAAATTTTGTTATATTGTCCCTATTATAATCCCTCTTCTTTTCATACCAAAATTTTATAGGTTTTGATTTATTATTGGTCTCTTGGAGGTAAAAAGTTAACGATTGACCGGTATCGTGATCGGAGAGAGCTAAATTATGTGTACTGCATTTCAAATCAAGTTTTTGAGCGATGTATCTGGCGGTCGGTAAGGTTGAGAAAAGATGTTGATAGTATGATACCGTTATAAAATAAAATGTATTTCCACCATTACAAAATGAGCTCTGGCTACAAAACGCATTGTTTTTTTTTTTTGTAATTTATTGAGATGGGATTTATTTTCACCACTATCAGAATGCTAGCTCCTTCTCGCGTCTTCGCCTGTGAAGATTATTGAATTTAGCTAAAGTCCTAAGTTATTCCACGGAAATCTGTGTAATGCTAGATAGTTCAGGTTAGGTTTAGGTTCTGTGTGATCTATGTGGACCATTTAGCTTGAAAGTGTAACAAACATCCATTGGTCCATTCATCCAACTTTCGCGTTTATAAAAGTATAGTAGGAAGTACCTAGGATATGGGGTGTGATTCTGTAAGACCTCATTCTAAACTTCGAATCTGAATCTGCTGTGAGTTTCTTGATTGGCATTCTAAAAACTCGGTTGATAATTCGAATTTACACTAGCGCCACCCTTGCGAGCGTGTCAGCAAGTTGAACTAAATTGACAGGGAGATTTTGACACATAAAGTATGAGGTGACGTAAGAAGTGGCATTCTGTAAGGTAATTTCCTCGTCACTTCGACGCGACGCTCATTTCGCACTCGAACCCGATTCAAAGTGTCAAATATATCAAGGTCATTTTGAACCTTATGCGAAGGGAGAGTGAATAGCGATGTGAGATGCGAGTTGTTGTTTGAATTTTACAGAATCGACCTAATGATCTCTTAAATCAATATAACTAAATACGTCAAATTGAAATGTATGTAAATGTCTAATAATTTTTTGCAGAGTCGTTTACCCGCAACGTTAACCAAACTTAGTGCGTAACCGTCAAGCCCGCGGCGTCCGATGTTCAAGTCCATAATTCAGGTACACAAGCACATGACTTCTGGATTACTCCTCGTACTCCGAGCTCTGGACGCGACTCGGCGTAAATGTTTGAGCAACAGGTTCCAGCTAGCGTTACTTATTGCAACAACAACATTGTGCTCATGTATTTAGTTCATGTTTAATGTGTGACCGTGTTGGTTTAGAAGTTAAATTAAACAAGTAATAAAGCTGTTAAAGTTAGTATTTAGCCAGCGTAGCCATAACTATGATATGGTCCAACAGTTTAAGTTGATTAATTTGATAACAAACTAAAAATGAACATTAATAGAGTTGAACATTGCGAGCCATTACCGCCGACTTATCGTAAGCGACATTTTTACCTAAACAGCGTTTTTCATCGCAAACGACATTTTAAACTATAACGGACTCGGCTCGTCCACTATTCCCGCCAAAATACAATCAGTTAGAAAGTTACAGCAAATGCTAAGCTTATCGTTAGCTTAACGGTTTTCTATATTTTAGAGTAAACGACATTATCATTTTTATCGTAAGATGCGTAATTATTTAAGAATTGCAGCGTAAGTGACCCTACTTGTTATCGCAACCGACACAGTACGACAAAATTTGGTCGCTTACTATAAACAAAGTAGCAAAAAATGTGTTGCGATGCGTTCATTCCAGTTAAGATTGTGATGCAACAACTATCATTCTGCACTGTTTTTAGTGTTAAATTAGGTGTCCCCTTGTTTCGCAGACAGAAATTTCATAGAATTTCGTTTCCCAGAAAATGTTTAACATAATATTTGGTTCTCGTATTTTTATTTTGACTATTATTGTTCCAAAGACTACTTACTTCAATGAAAAATATTTCACAGAAACACAATTCAATGAATTTTTATTCACATTTTTTTGTTTAACAAACTTATCAAAAAGTAGAATTCTTTTTTAACGAATATTGTTTGTTTATTGTATTTTTCCATGGAATTTATTTCAATGAAAATGTATAGATATAAATAGACAAAAACAAAAATGTTGTCTTAAAAAGTCAATATGTTGTGCTACCAAAGTTAATGACAGAAACGAATCGCTGCGAAACCGACTCCACGTAGCCCTCCCCCTGCCCTACACCTAGAGTGTAATTTAAATCTGCGTAGGCGTGGAGGGGCGAGGCGGCCCGCGAGCTGAGGAGCAGGTGGTTTTAACGCCCGCCGCCGCGGCTGAGGCTGGCCGGCGTAGCCGGCCAGTAAGCCGAAGCTGCGGTGGTGAGCGTGAATACCATCTGCGACGATAAGCTCGCGTGGGACCGCCGGAGCCGTGACAAAAACTATGTATGCTGCATGTTGCATGCTCGCTTGCATGATGCATGCTTGCTTACATGCAGCATGCCTGCTTGCACGCTGCATGCTTGCTTGCACGCTGCGCGCTTGCTTGCACGCTGCATGCTTGTTTGCACGCTGCATGCTTGCTTGCACGCTACACGCTTCCTTGCACGCTGCATGCTTGCTTGCACGCTGCATGCTTGCTTGCATGCTACATGGTTGCTTGCACGCACGCGCAGTAAGTTTGGTTAGAACTGAGAGACCCATTCATGGGAATACATTTTATATGAAATAAAAAATATAAGGATAAAGAACATTTGATTTGTTATTCTATGATATGATAATTCTAACAATAAACTTTATGTGAAACAAAAATCAATGATTTGAAAATCTTGAAAGTAAGTATTCTGCGTATTGATTATTCTATGAAACGATATTATTAGATAAATTTTATTTGAAACGAAATTCTATTAAACTATTAGCTATGAAACAACGTACAACCGTTAAATTATAATATTCTGTGACAATCGCCCTCAGTTATCACCTAGGTGAAGTGAGGTGTCATCCGTCCGTCTGCTTTATCAATCCCTAGCGTTGGGACGGATGACAGATAACTTCACCTAGGTGTTTACAGAGGGAGAATAGCACTACTGGTTATTACGTGATAAAACTATGTTTTATTAAGTTTAAAGTGGTGTGATAGTGGTGTATAGTAAATCACTGCAGTTACCTACTTACTTATTACGATTGTTGTTCAAAATGTCAACGCCAGCAAAGGTACGTTAGATACTTGAGTATTGTGGCTTTGTTAGTATACTTATTAATTACTTACTAATACTAACTAGTTTTTATTATGTCAACTAATTATTACCAATACCTAGGTACTACATAGGTACCTACTTTTTTAATAAAAAACGGTTCGTTTTTTTTAATAATTACGTAGTTTACGTTTTTATGAGAATAAAAGAAGTTTTTAGTGCTAGAAACTAAGTTTTTTTTTTATTTATTGTTACAGTCAAGGATTAAGAATATTTTGGAATTAGGTACTACCACCAAGTTCTTTACCACAACAGAGCATTACTAAATCTCCTGTTCCTGAGGATACACAGCAGAAAAACGTAACACTTGATTCGTTCATGCCATAGGAAGGAGACTATGACGACGATCTGGAAACAGTTTTACCTATTATGACATCACCATCTTTACTTAATTTTACAGCTGATTCCCTTTTAAAATCAGATCATAATGATTCCACATTACCTATAAGTAAACTTCTTGTTGATTACACTGATTCTGATCATCATACACCTTATGCCAGCTACACACGTAACGATAGATCGTTACATGTGTAGCTGGCATTAATGGACTTGATGAACAACATAAAATACCAGAGGAAAACCTTTTGGATATGAAAATGGATCTATAGTTTAAATGGATTATTGTCGCTTGCGTTAAAACTTTAACAGGTTACTTTTTATCGCAAGTGTTATCTCAAACGCCCAGAAACATAAGCAACCATTAGTTTGAGGCAGCAAAAATATTGTAAACGCCAAAAAAGCCTCAAAATCTATTGCTTTTTCAAAAGTTTTTACGTGAATACATAAGATTTAAAAAATCATTATTATATGTCAAATTTCAATATAATAGCGCAAATATTTTTAAAAATAATTAAAAAATACCTTCTCCTGTAAAATTTGGTTTTTGTCGGTTACACTAAGTCGGCGGTAATGGCTCGATTGCATAAATGTATCATCATCCACTTCCACTTTAGCGTGCTAATTCTACACGTAATGTCGATGACTTTGTTTCGTTTTAGTAGTGTGGGACGCCCTGCGGCACGATGGACCGACGATTTGAGCAAGGTGGCTGGCAGGGTATGAATACGGGCTGCCCAAGACCGGGTTGGTTGGCGATCTCTGGGGGAGGTCTACGTTCAGCAGTGACTGGCAATAGGCTGATATGATACTAATGATGATCATCATCTGCTTAGCGTTTTCTCAACTATGTCGGGGCCGGCTATCAGTGTAACCGGACGGCTGCGTCCGAAATACCTGTGTTTTAAGTCAAAGTCAAAGTCAAATCTTTTGTTTCAATTAGACCATTAAAGGCACTTTTGAACATCATATTGTAAAATTTGAATCTAGTTACCCATTCCAAATGGTAGTTTCGTATGGAGAAGAATGGGCAAGAAACTCCATACATACTCTTTTAAAAAGAATATTGTTTACAATTTGCATTTACAAAAATTATAATATATTCTACGATGTACCTTATATAAAAATCATACATTACAGTATGTACAAAGCATTACAAGTTAAGAAATGACAGCTAAATGATGTACAGACACATAGTATTCACAAAATTACAATTAATAATACAGTAGACGACCACTCCTAATCCAACAAACAATTAATAGTGTGTGAGCCAGAGTAATCTATTAAGTACTCTAAAGAATACAATTATAATTATATAATACAAGTACAAATACATATTTAAATATATAAAGTATAGTTTTAATTAGCAATCAGTATGATTTTGTCTAGACTGTAGATTGTCCTATGGAGCCGGACCAGCATGATCCTAAGCATTCTTATCTTGGATATAATCCCCTAACTTATAATATGATTGTTTACAAAGTCTACCTTTAATCTATCTTTTAAATTTTGTTTCATTTAGTTTTAATATATCACAAGGTATTTTATTATAACATTTAACAGAGTACCCCATAAAAGATGTGTGTACTTTAGATAATCTAAAAAATGGTTGAGCTATATTATCTTTATTTCTAGTATTGAAATTATGTTGATCACTTAATTCATTAAAAGATGTATACTTTTTTATTACATACATAATATTTTCATAAATGAATTGACAGGGCACTGTCATAATATTAATCGTTTTAAACAGTTCTCTAAGAGATTCGCAGCGACGTAGATTATAAATGGCTCTGACAGCTCTCTTTTGTAAAATAAAAATGGATTCAATGTCAGCAGCCCGACCCCACAGTAAAATGCCATACGACATAATGCTGTGAAAGTAGCTAAAATAGACCAAACGAGCGGTTTCGACGTCTGTAAACTGTCTTATCTTTCTAACAGCGTAAGCGGCTGAGCCTAACCGCCCCGCAAGAGATGTTATATGTGGTCCCCATTGTAACTTCTCGTCTAGCGTGATTCCCAGGAAAACCGTGTGATTAATAAATTCCAGTTTTTCTCCATTCAATATAAGATCACATTTACTACTTCTAACATTTGGTAAAGTAAATCTAATACATTTGGTTTTTTTTTTCATTTAGTACCAAATTATTCACCATGAACTAATTTTGGACCTGAAGTATAGAGTTATTCACTTCGTCAAGATTCTGAGAACGCCTGTCTATTTTAAAAATTAATGAATTATCATCTGCAAATAACACCATCTTCGGTTGGTTTTGTAGTACTTGGAGCTTTACAGTAGCAATTTACTTGGAGCGACTACCTGTCAGACCTGTATAACCCAGTTACTGGGCAATATGGTGCCCCTATGTTAACTGGTTGTCAGACCTTTAGTTTTCTGACTACCCATAACGACTGGCAACGATCTACGAATGAGCACTAGTTTAACGTGCTTTCCGAAGCACGTAGGGGTCTTAGTGGATCAAATAGATGGTCACCCGTCCACCAAAATTGTATAAATGCGAGAAGAAGGAGGTTTACGGTTTCAGACTTATATTAATTTTAAGTCTAGGTTTCCTCGTAATGTATTCCTTTACCGATATCAGTGATGTCATAGATAAATTTAGAAAGTACAAATGAATTTAAGAGTAAAAGTCACTTTGGTACCTACTTGCTATGAGAGGCGGTTTCCTTCACCACAAGGTCATCACGATATTAGCCTGTTACTTTAATTAAAATAATTTATCAAGACATGTTAACACAAATAGAATCAAATACACAACAAATTCATCAACATGGTTTAGAATTTCGTCTGAACCGATTTACCTAGAATCATCCTGTGTAATATTACCTACAATGGAACTCCTATGGAGTGCCACAGTATGGTGGAATGTCTTTCAGTGTGGGCCAGGTGGACAGCGGGCGTATGTATGTTAGACACGTCTAGTTAGCAGACCAGGGGACTGAATTCCGTTATGCAAGAGAGAGGTATTTTGTCCTCACAATTTTTTTCGATATTCTATGTTATTTTAGGTTGTGCGAGCCAGTTGTTAAGAACGGTTAAGGTGTAGGATATCTAATTCACAAAATGTTGGCCGCCGTGACCTGAAATACGGTTGGGAGAATAACGAATAACAACATTTTATAACTATATACGAAACAGTTTTATCATAAGAGTCTTCATTCATTTTCATGGCCACACGTACAAACGTCCCTAGCGATGTTGCCGGTTGTCACAATTTCTATTTTCGTATCATTCTGTTGAGTAATAACTGGATAACTTACGTAACGTTTTGGTAGGAATATTTTGTGCTTATTTGTAGACAACATTTTTCGATTGGTCATTGTATAATGTTGTTGTTGATGGCCCAGTGTGTAAAGCGCCCGCCTCTCATGTACGGAAACCGGGTACTACAGGTATCAAGGTGACTTTTTCAATTCAAATGTACTTTCTCACTTTATCTAAGACATCACTGACATGCATCGGAGAAGGAAAACATAGTGAAGAAACCTGGACTTATAACTAACATAAGTCATCACCATCATTTAAGGAGCTCGTGGCTAAGTTAAAGCCGTACAGATCGATCGGTCAAAGGTTAAGTCTGTGGATGGGTGACCATCCCTTTCATACCGAGTTCCCTCCGGCTTTATTTGCCTCGGAAAGCAAATAAAGCCGTTGGTCGTTGGCTGTCATTTGTAGATATTTGGCAGTCGTTATGAGTAGTCAGACACAAGCCAGAAAGTCTGACAACCAGTCTCACCAAGGGGTATCGTGTTACCCAGTAACTGGGTTGTGGAGGTCCGATAAGCAGTCGCTCCATGTAAAAGCTGCATCTGGTTAGACTGGAAGCCGACCCCAACATAGTTGGGAAAAGGCTAGGCAGACGATGATGAGCGGCTGGCCAGGACATGGCTGGAGGTGGACCACTGTGTTGCCCAATTTCTAACAGGTCATGGCAACTTTAAAAGTAAATTATTTTCTTTCAAGCTTGTTGCTTCGCCTTTGTGTCAATGTTCTACATCTGACTGTGAATACAAACAATCTGCACATCATATCTTATGGAAGTGTATTCTTTGGCAGAAAGAACGCAATTTTATGTTGGATAGTGTACAGGCTACATCCGGAGCAGTTTATTATGCGGACTTTGTGGAAACTAGAACTAATTTCCGTGCGTTCAAGCGATTTTGCCATACCTATTATTGGAATCAAATTTAATGTAACAGCTGACTTTTTAGGGCCCATTAATTATGTCAATTATAATACGTGGTGCTTAGCAACTGGGTTTCTCCCAGTTGTAAACGTCCCTTTGTGCCTATTGGCCTAGTTCTGTTCTGTCTCCTGCTTGATTTGGAGGGAAGTGGAAAATATGTTTTTCTTACTCCTCCGTTGTTCTTTTCTGATTAATTTCGTTGCGGGATCCAAGACAGTTGAATCGTTTCTCTGGGACTCGTCGAGCTTCATTGCTCTGACGCTTTTCTGGTGGTCGCCACTGTTGATTCTGGCTTACAGGAGTTACAGTGGTTAGGGAATAGTGTGGCAGACGATGATGAAGTCATCACCAATCCGCCTTAAGCAAGCGTGGTGATCAGTGCTCGTGTCTTCTTTGTGTGAGAAGAGGCCTTTGCCCTGTATTGGAACAATAATAGGCTGATATTATTATTATTGCATTATTGGAATACTTTTCAAAGAATATGTAGCGCAATATTGCGTAAGTATCCGTCAGGCTTTGTACTTTGATATACCGAACAATATCATAGTTAATGGCCAGGAACCCTAGCCAAATTACCCAAATTGACAATCTACAATCGATAACGCTAATAGAAAACTAATCAAATGTATAGGAATGACGTCATCTCAACGATGTGCCACGTGATCGAAAATCAAAAAATGGATTACGACGAGGCGTTTATTATTGTAGTAAAAGATACGATACGAAACGATTGCAACTTGGCTAGGCCTAAAAGGTGTATTAGAATTATACTATCAGCACAATTACATGAAACCTTAAACAAGAAAATATCCTTCTGTATCCATTGTAAGTTGGCAGGCACAAAGTTTCACAAACATTCGAACTAAAATCAACCATTCTCAGCACAACCGTGCCAAATAAAACGAGAATGCACGACCCAGAAAAATAAACAACAAAGACTCCTTATTCAAACAAACCAATAAAAACTCAATTCAGGTAGTACTGGATATAGTCATGATAAACCGAATACAAAAGTATGGCATCGTTAGAAACGGAGGTGGGGGAATAACCGACCACTGGCCAGCCACCGGATATGGCCGGCCGCGGGATCACTTTCAGCCGGAAACAGCAGCCATTGCCGCGTGGATCTATTTCCTGCCGTTTCAACGACAAACTTCATTCAGTATATTGAATAAGGAATAGTAATGTTGCGGTTTTGATCCGGGATATCAAAAATCTACTCTACGTGGTTGTCGCAAAGCAAAATTTTGAATGGTGGTTAGATATGAATGATGAAAACTCTATTAAAGTTAGTCTCGTTTTTGATATTACAACGAGGAGTCAGTTCTTTGTGTTTTCGTAGCACTAAAGTATAAATTGAAATGGGGAGAAATACATGACTGAGGAAATCGCCGGACTGGATATCTCCTAAAACAAAGATGATAATATAGGAAAACTAAATGACAAGAATTCAGCATTAATTGACTAGATACTCCTCTGTCTTATAAGATTATGTACATGCAGTGGTCTTCTGTAAACATCTCCCTTAACGAATTTAGGTGAAGGGAACTTAAGAAGTGCTATTTAGCGGCTTGTGTATTGAGTAAATTATTTCATGAAACATCATCAATCATGTAAGAATGTCAGGTCACCTCAAGTTCACTTCACCTACATTTGCTGAGGGAGATTTGTGCAGAATATATCGGGCTGTAGGCATCATAATATTTGTTCCAAAAATGCACATCGAAATATTCGAAAATGGTGCACATAGATGCCATCCCACTTCCCTTCCTCTCATAGTCTGATGGCACGCCAATTCGATATGATCAGGAAGAGATAAATTGGACCAACAGCTTCACAGGCTATCCAAGGTATGGCGGGGCATCAGCAGGCAGCAATTGAAATATTCCTAACAGCGAAAGCCATTTACACTTTGACCGACATTAAAATCAAAACTAGAACCCATCACGAGACCAGCAACGGGACAGAGTTGGAGCTGTTCTGTGTCTGGGTGTTTATCTATAATATGTATGTATTTATAAATTATATAAGTATGTATATCAGTTGTCTGGTTACCATAACACAAGCTCTGCTTAGCTTGGGACCAGATGACCGTGTGTGAGTTGTCCCAAGATATTTATTTATTTATTTTGTGCTTTTGTCGGCAACCAAAAGTCACCTTGATTTCCCTAAAACATGCCCCAAAACTAACCAAGTACGCAGGGGATATTATAGTGCACAAGTTTAGTGTGTACACAAACACAAGTGCACTACCTATTCCTTCATTCTCCTAATCCGATGGAACGGCAATCCGACAAAACCGGGGTGAGATCTGGCGCAGGACCAACGGCTTTACGTGCTGTCGGAGGCACGGGGGATCACACCACCAACTTTGAAGCTGCTACTATTTCATTATCATCATCATCAACAGCCGGAAGACGTCCACTGTTGAACATAGGCCTCCCCCATAAGCTGGGGAGGGGGGGATCGCCATAATCCCTACGCTCGACAGGTGTATTGGAGATCGCATTGAAGTTGTTGAGTACACGGAAGCCGCTGGTGCCCGACTTCCGAATTATCCCTTAGTCGCCTTCCACGACACCCTCAGGATGAAATGGGGGGGTGCTATTCTAGCCCGGACACCCCACGGGGCTACCATTTAATAATTAATAGTTAAAACGCAATATACGTTTTCTGTCTAACCTGGGAATCAAACCCAGGGCCCTATATGCTCAGCAGTCACGCTAGCGACCACGAGATCAGCATTACGTAACTCTTAACCTTTTCACCGCCACAGTCATGTGTATGTTACAGTTAAAACTCTTAACCAGTCAAAACTACTTTTGCCAGACTTCAGTCAAAACCCTTATTAAGATAAAATGCGTTTGCGTTATAAAAACAAAAATACGGAACGCCCTTGTTATGAGAATCACTACAAAACAAAAGTTTTAAAAGGGTCACTAAAAAAAACCTACCAACTAAGTATTAAGGATAATTGAAACCGTCTAAAAGTAGTTTTGACTGATTTTTGTAGTCAAAAGTAATTTTGACTGGTTAAGAGTTTTGACTGTGAGATATACATGACAAACCAAAAAGTGCCCGGCACGCCACGGTCACGACTACAAGACAGACATGACAGACGAATAACTACTCTATGGAATTACGTATAGAAACGTAATTCTATAGAGTAGTCATTCGTAGCTTAAGATAAAATCAAACAGCAGCAATATAGCATTTTAGTTATACTCGTGTCTAATCAAAATGCTAATCCTAATACCGGACATAACATTGTTAGTAGTTACTTATGACGATGTTATAGTAGTTATATAGCAGTGTTATAATTGCGTTTGAGAGAGCCGGTATCCGGAGTGACGGCTCGAAAATTCGATGACTAGGGATGTGATGTGTCAAAGCGGTATCGAAAATTTTGGTTTTACAAATGAAGACTAAATTAAGTCAAGTTATTAGTTTTTTCTTTTGTTATACAATTATAGTTTATTTAATTATGATGGTACAATGTACAATATTTTCACGAAAAAATAAAAAAGGAAAACCTATAACTATTAAACCAAAAAAAAACGAGAGACAATAAGGCATCAAAAAATTCCGCCACATCGTCGTCAACTGGGAATGTGCCCAAGAGACTGGATGCATTGCCACGTCGGATGGCAATGCTTAACCTCTGTCCGAGGTAAAAACCAGCCCTCGGATCACGGGAAGTGTCAACCAACCTTTTGGAAATTTCCTTAAAAAGTAGATGAGCACTCGGACCCCACGACCCGAAGGTTTCAACCCCAAACGGCTCGAAACTAAAGTTATCGCTTAGGATTCTTTACTTTCGCCGTTTGAGGTTTTCTGCAGCCACAGCAGCAGCACCAGCATAGCACGCTGAACTAGGAAGATGGGATGTCGCAAGAGTATCGACACGTAGTTATTAGCGTAATTATCTTGTTTACAAAATTTCAGTGACTAAAATAATCCAGACTACTTCCGTATAAGGAGTGCTGTCGACGAAGAACCCTTATAAATAAATATCTCTTGAACACTGCACTACTACTATCTACACACTAATCTTTAGCATCAATTTCAACCCTTTCTCGCTACTTTTCTACATCTTTATCACCCTTAGTGGATATATCAGCTGCTTATTGAGTCGCGTAAGTTGGAAAAGCCAATTTAGAAAACGGGGCTGTTTAATGATCCTTGTAAGCTTTTCAATTTCCGCTTGAATATGAGCAACCATTTGCCCTTGATATATATATCTGTGAGAAGTTGTTTCCTATGGCGTTTTGGCTAAGAAAGGAAAATCAGAAATGATTTTACTTGCCGCAGATATGGGTGAAAATCAGGATATTTTGCTGTAAATATATTAAAAAAAATGTGAACTGTCTTATTTAATTACCACAATCAGTGAATAGTTTATTTTTTATTTATTTATAGAGTTATGTACTAAAACACCAGAGTCGTCAAACTACGTAATTTGAACTTTTTTCTCAATGGTTCGACCGTGGAACTTATTTCAATCGAGAAACAAAAAGCAATAAAAACATTTTATTTTAATGCTTGTGTTAAAAAAAATGTTTTTAAGGGTTAATTAACCCTTATTAACGATAAGGGTAGGTATAAATTTGTATACATAATATGTTTGTACATCTGTACCACATCCATAGATCCAATCATCCTTAAATTACTGCATTGACAGTTACAATGAGAAGCAATGGTTTTCATCCTGTAAAACATAATTATATAAAACTAGCTTTTGCCCGCGGCTTCGCTCGCGTAGAATTTGGTCTGCCACATTAAGTTACGCAACATTTTTTTTTAATACTTTTTTTTTATTGTACCTTCACATCGTACATCCCAGATTTCTAATTTCAAAATTAGTTTCCATACAATCTGTGAACTCCTATACCTAATATTTAGAAGGAATCCCTTGAGGGTAGAATTATCTGAATTCCTTTCTAAGTGCTCATTACTTTAAGCTATAATAGAACTCTGCAAATTTCAAAATGCTAAGTCTAGTGGTTTCTTCATCAATCTTTACCTGTATGGTGTATTTATGCAAAGTAGCCCTATGTCCTTCCCCGGGCTTGAGATTATCCTATCCAGCACAAACGGATTACTTAACACTGACTAACAAACAGGTCGGACCAATGTTACTTTTATTTAATCACTACATAGTATAAAACAAAGTTGCTTTCTTTGTCCCTATGTCCCTATGTATGCTTACATTTTTAAAACTACGCAACGGATTTTGATGCTGTTTCTTTAATAGATTTTGTAATAAGTAATAAATTATGTGGTATGTAATTGGAACAGGTGAACATCTGTGTTAATATATCTGTGTTTTTACTGCAATATGCTCCTGTATACTATGTTATTTGATTTTTTTTTGTTCAGCGTAAATATGTAGGTTTTGGGATTTAGATACACGTGAGCAAGCTACGTATAGCTGCCCATGGGAAAAACAGGGCGTGCCTAAATGTATCTCCGCTACCTTCAAAGTTTGCCCTTGCGATTTATTAATAGTCATAGAAAATGCAACTTTAAGTGGGAACTGTAAACGTTTGAAATTGAAGGGTAAGTTATTGGGTATTATTGGGATGCGTGGAATAAGAACATTTTCACCTATAAAAACTATATATCTAAATAACGAAATCTACGATCCTATATTTAATACGTTAACTGCCGGCTCAAAAACGTTAAAGGTAAAACCTCCACTAGCGTCGGACACACGGTGTCCGCCATGGCGCTCAAAGTGTAACAAACAATAAAGGACAATTCTTATGCGTCTGAATTAAAAATAAAAAGTAATTAATTGCTATCTAGGATAAATGACGAAGAATAAATGACATGACAATAAAAATGCCTACAGAACACAACCATCAATGACGTCTGCCCGCTTCCGGCCGCCATAAGGCGCTCCGTTCAAGTCAATCTTAACGTGATAACTTTTAAACTATTCGGCCAAATTACTTAGTGTGAAAGACAAAGTTTATCTACATTAAATACTTAATGCAAGAAATGTATTCATTTTGATAAGAGTTTGATAATTATATACTAATATGTGCATTGTAAAATAGTACCAAATTAAATTAAATTTATGGTTCACAATTTTGGTCGTACTGGCTTGCACATAAAATGTAGATATATGCTGTCGCGGACTTTTATTTAGACCTCCTTAAGACAAACAATCCTGCGGTACATCATCTTTATGTAACTCCATTGGTTAAGGCAGCGCACGCCAAGATAGATCTCAGATGGAAGATTTTTTTCCGACTTAATTGACACGTATCGTTATATTATGACCAAAATTACATAAAATCATTATAAATTGTAACCTATGTGTTATTCTGATGAATAACCTATATTAATGTAAAGTTTCATTCAAATCGGTCCAGTAGTTTTTTCGTGAAAGGGTAACAAACATACACACACACATACATCCATCCTCACAAACTTTCGCATTTATAATATTAGTAGGATTAACCGTATCATTTGACCGTCAGTGGGTAAGGTACTTTTTAAACTTGATTTTTCTCTGGCTGATATTTTTGTATGACAATATCAATAGAACAAATATGACGTTTAGTAAATTGCACGAATGGAAAGCCGGAGCGTGTTGCTAGTGTAAATGCAATTACAATAAAAACTTTATCTCAAAAGCTACCGTAATTTATACGCTAAAATCTCTGAGTGATACCACAAAATTGTATCCGCAAATACCAAAACGTTTCTTCATTAATACGAAGCTAAAATTGTTTCCTTGTTTCCAGCAATAATTCGCTTTGACTAATTTATATTGTGTTCTTAATTCTTAAAGTTTTAGTCAAGAGACGTTTTCGTTGTTCCAATGTTTAATTAATAGGCTAGGTAAAACTTGGCCAGAGATCCTAATGAAAATTTATACAGTTTTAATTAATACTCACTTGTAAATATTTATGAGTGTTTATAAATATTTATGGGTGTAAAATTTGAGATTTTGATTAGGTTTAGTTTGAGCTGGATTTGGATTAACACTGATATGGTTTGGAATCTATTTTGACATGATTGATACGGAAATTAATTATTTCGTGTCTTAGACTGACTTACATACCTACTCGCGTACACACAGACTAGAACGAAAACGCGTTCCGCGAGAACAGTTAGCGCATTAGTTAATAGCCGTTTTCGTTTATGAATTGGTTTCCGAAATTTATTTTTGATTTTTTTTGAGACAGTCTAAATTTTACCAATTTTGACAATTTTTTTAGTCTATTTTTTTAATAATTTCATTGTGTTATTAATAAGCGCATACGCTGCATATTTTCAGCTGTTGGCGACTTCGTTTCCGAGGTTTTTTTCCAGCCTTCGCGGTTTTACTCAAAACAAAGTTCAAGATCAACGGTTTAGGATGGCATAAAGGCATAAAGGAGAAACATACACACATTCCTATTTATTATTAAAACTTGTTTCTATTTTCAGTCATGACCTTTGCTTACCTAGCGCTAGCGCTACATGAGTTAACGGCTTTTGGTGGAACTACTCAAGGTTTTATTTTTATTTTATTTTATTTTTATTCAAGAGGTACAACAAACAACAACAATATAAAAAATAGCAACAACACGAAAAGACAATATTGCATCCCACAACGCTGTACACAGATAAACAAAAGAATACAATAAAGTGAAGGTTGAATAATTTGACAGTTCATTTTGAAGAACGGTATTTGCTAAGCAAAAACCGCCTACTACAGCTTCGTCGATTTCAAGGCTGACACGATGTCAAAGTCAAATCATTTATTTCAATTAGACCATTATAAGGCACTTTTGAACGTCAAATGAGAAAAAAAAATGATTCTAGGTGCCCATTCCAAAAGGTAGTTTTGTATGGAGAAGAATGGGCAAGAAACTCCATACTTACTCTTTTAAAAACGATGTTAACAATATTTGCATTTACAGGAATTATATAATTATACGTGAATACGATGTACCTTGCATAAAAACACTAGGTATTTGAAAGTGTGTACAAAGTATCACAGATTAAGGAATGACAGACTAAGTTATATGTACATAGATACACAGTGTTCACATATTATTACAATTAATGTTGAAACAGTAGACGACCACTCCTTATATTTTAACAAACAATGAATCAGTATGTGAGCCTGAGCAGTGTATAAAAAAAGAGTCAAATATATATATGTACATATTTATACTAAGTATGAAATTAGGTATTTTAAATTAGCAATCGGTTCGATTTTGTCTAGACTGTCGATCGTCCTATGGAGCTAGACCAGCATGTTTCCAAGCATTCTTATCTTGAATATAGTCCTCAAGATTATAATAAGCTTTTTTACAGAGTGTACTTTTAATATATGATTTAAATTTTGTTTCACTTAGTTGTAATATATCACTAGGAATTTTGTTGAAGCACTTAACACAGTACCCCATAAAAGATGTATGGACTTTAGACAATCTAAAATATGGTTGAGCTATTTTGTCCTTGTTTCTAGTAATAAAGTCATGTCTATCACTTACTTTATTAAACATATGTAAGTTTTTTCTTACATACATAATATTTTCATAAATAAATTGGCAAGGCACTGTCATTATATTAATATTTTTAAATAGTTCCCTAAGAGATTCGCGGCGACGTAGATTATAAATGGCTATAATGGATTATAATGGATGTCAAGTTCAATAGTATAGCTGGTCCGATTACAAAAACTATTTTACTGATAGATAGCTACTTTATCGCCGAGTCTCATAGATGTTTTGTGATACTTAACTACCACGCGGAAGAAATGGAGGGCAGCAGCAAGTTTTAAAATAAAATTCCTTTCAATATCAAATCAGCCTCTGAAAGGATCAAAAGACCCGTAACTGAAAAGATTCTTATCAAATTAATTAGCTTCCAGTTTTAACGAAATATTATTCTAATTAAAATAATTATGAATGAATTTTTAATAGACTTCGCGGTGGTTTTAAGAGTTTCTTTTTAAATGAGGTCCCTTTGAAATAGGCCCCTGACATTTAGGTCGAAAGTGGAGTGGTATTTTTCTTGGTCGTGAAATAAATAAGGTGTTAAATACTTAGTAATCTGTATCATTAAAAAAGTGTAACTATTTACATTCCCCAAGATACAGGATCCACCAAGTTTGAGGATTACCGTTCGAAATTTCAAAGTTAATACTACGTCGTGTGGTGCCGAATAGCACCATCCCATTTCTACTCGTGGGTGTTGTAGAAGGCGACACAGGGATATTAACCAGAGGATGGGCAGCAGCGTCCTTCTGAGTACCATAACACTTACAGAGATCAACAACATGCATCGGCTTAGCATGGCGATTACGGCTGATCCCCCCCTTCTACCTACGCACATCAGTGAACGTTTAAAGGTTGATATGATGATGTACACACAAATGTGAAAAATAAACAGCTGTTTCATAATATTTCCATCGTGTTGTAGGAACTGCAGTTTTTTAGGTTCAGTAGACATTTTTTTATTGTTCAGAGTTGGTTCCTTATTAAAAATTGATAGTAAAAGTTGGGTAGTGAATTGAAAGTGAGTCTGTATAAATAAAGCTGTCATTTAAATGAATGTTTATAATTTTTCAGTGACTTTCAGTTAATCCTCAGAATAGCATTTTACCAAATACCACAAAGATAAGAAATGTTTACGTTGAAAAAAACTCGTTTAGTCACCTAATTTGCTCATCCAATTTGCGTCACTCAAAGCTTACACATAGTTTTTTCCGAGGGTTGAAGTCATCTGCGAAAGGGGTGGTGTTGCCAGCTACGTGGAAAAAAAACCTAGATAGAAAGTAAAAAGGAAATAATGATATTTCATTCTGTATAAACGAAAAAAGTGTTCAAATAATACATCACTCAGATAAATAATAAAGTAAATAATATTATCACTTAAAAAATTTCGCTACAAATACCAGAAATAATTAGCGCATAAACCTTTTAACTCAGTACAAAAATAAAAACTACTGACTACTGAATAAAAATTACATATACTATTGGGTAGTACAAAGTTTTTCAACTTTCATGACGATCAAGTGATGTGCAACACCCCCAATCAGGTTATTCATTATTTAAGTGCAACACGAAGAAAAGTAACGTAGGCATTATTGTCCTCATATTTCTGTAAGACCTGTAAGTAGGAAAATTAATCATACTTTTCCCACGCATTTCGTAATACCACTCCCAAAATTGTACTAAAATCTCAAGGATAGCAACACCTTGTCAAACGATGAGTCAGCAGTTTTCCCAAGTATCATCTACTATCAGCCCACGCGTGGGGTGGTTTACAAACCCGATGCGTCATTGTGCCGTAAATAGATACCTACGCAAGTTTTTAAGGTACTTCTTCGTGGTTTCCCTACGAAATGTTTGGTTTTTCCTGATGTGCACTTGTTTTACAATCCACGTAGGATTGTACCTACTACAAATATCATAAGTTTGTCAAGATAGATGTTTATTTGTTACTCTTTCTTTCACGCTCATATTGATATTAATCTATCTTAACTCAGTAGTTTTTGTATTCCCGTGAGATATTTAGGACTTTGGTTTATTGTATTGTATAATTTTGCATAGCACATGCTACATGTGAGCACTATGTATGTTCTTTAAAGCTACCATTTACGAGGTACCTTACTGAGGTGCCTTGGCGGTTGGGAGTATATATCATGCTCACTTGAATGTCCCGCTGGCGGTGGCGCATGTGTTGGATCATTCGGTTCTCTTCAAAATTGTTGAGCTAAATGATGCCGATCCGAGCGTCATGTTCGTGAACGGGCGCCGTTAGTTGGGACTGGTCATTTCTTAGCTGCCTCGGTTATTCTAAATTTGATGAATTGTTTAATAAAGATTATATTTTCATTTTATTTGTCACAGAGGATAAAAAAAAGCCAACTTAAGCTCAAATTATTATGATAACGTTTTCTGTACCTGCTCGCTTTGACATATAAATGCAGTCTAGTTATGCTAAAATAAATATACTTAATTATATACCTATATATCATTTCAGTATCAGAAGCCCAATTCCATTGTTGTTTATAAACGTTGAAATCTGGTCGCTCATCTTAGTGACAGTCGATGTTGCGCACAAGCTAAACTTATTTTAAGTTATTTATTGAAAAATCAGAAACAAAAGAAATTTGGTATAAAACCATTGTTGAATGGTTTTATACCAAATTCCTTTTGTTTCCTGAGCCTTCTCGTTTCCTCTGGTTTAAAGATGGTAAGTTAAACAGAAAATATGTTAAGTTAACTTTAAGACTTCGATCTGGACACTACACAGCGGCGAAGTATGCGTTCTTGATGAAAAAAGCCGAATCACCAAATTGTATAATACAATAAAATTGAGGACGTACAACATCTGCTGATTGAGTGTGTTAAAAATAAGGTTGAGAGGGAAGAATTAGAAAGAGTGCATAGATTGAACAGATTAGATATTGGCCTAATTCAGACGATACTGTCACACCCTAGGTCTGACCTAGCAAAATAACTTTGTAGGTTGGCAGTAGTTGTGAATGCATAACTTATTATGTATACTTACTTCTAAGATTTTCTTTAAATTCTTACTTTTAGTTTACTTATTGTATAGCGTATGTTATATTGTTAAAGGTACAATGGGGTTTGCGTATCCTTGTGGACAAAAACCCCCACCCAAAATTAATAAAGAAAAAAAAAGTTATTTGTATCTCTTTCTCTCCAATAATTGTTTTATTGGAGAGAAAGAGACAGATATTAATAAGTTTAAGTAGTAAGTAATTTAAGTTTATCTAAAATGTTAATACAATTATAGATGTCATGTCAGAACGTATTGATACACGGCGAAATTCGACAATATTTGACATCTCTAACTTAGTTCTTACCTGTCGCCGTCTTTTTTTTCAGCTGCCTTGCAGTAAGAGATGGCAATTGTCTAATTTTAGTTTATTTAGTGAACAAGGCAATCGGCGCTAATGTCAAAAAAATATAGTGTTAAAAGATATTTTCATTGACTGAAGACAGATTAAAATACGACCGCACCTACAAATCATCAGAATCAACCCCCTGAATTCAAAACCTAAAACACAACGATCGAATTAAAAGCCTTACACAAAAACAACTTTCAAATCGAAACAGAAGCCATTACCGGCCTATCCCAAACTAACAAATTAGGGAACAATTCCGCTGAACCTACCTACGTTTAATGATTAAGTTTTCAATATGCACAAACGAAGCCAAAACCGCGGTCGGTGTCGGACGGACAAATTGGTCGCGCGGCAAATCAGACCACAAATGCCATTGGGAGGTAGGCAGATGGTGTGGGACGAGGGGGCTAGTGAGAGCGGATTTGGGATTAGTATAATCTAGATGGAAACAGTATTGACGCAGAAAAGGGAACACTTAGTGCTTTTTAAGGTTCCATACCTGAAGGATACCCTATGGGACCCTATTTCTAAGCCTCCGTTGTCCATTCGTCTGTCTTCAGCGACTTTCTATTTTTTGAACCATTATGTTTACCGTCCCCCTTTTATTTTTAATATTATTTTATTTTTATTTTTTATTCGTCCATACAAGAAACATGTTCTTTCTGACGCTTATTTGCTAGATCTTTAGACACCTAATATACGGATAGTACGGTGGTACGGGCCCTTTATGTGCCCGAATCGCTCTTGGCCGGTAAAGTTCTTCATAATTTTCAATATTTTTTGACTAGATATTATTAGTGCCTTAATTGTCCTGTATACAAAACATTGAGTTTAATTACTTAACGACCAATTCATAACTATAACCAGTATGTCTATTCTATTACAATCTCCATCGGTGAACACCTAGGTGAAGTGAGCGGTCATCCAATTGTAGTGCTTTGTAAATCCCTAGCATCAGGACAGATGACAGCTCACTTCACCTAGGTGTTCACCGAGGGAGATTGTAACAGAATAGTCAAACAGACTGCTTAACTGAGACCATTCTTGAGGTAGCTGCGCTGAGCGGGATTGTTGACAGCAGTGCAATTCTGTAAGAAATCACCCGCGAATTCGAATCCTATCTCAATTTCCGATTTCACTTACCTGATGTGAAAAGTATTTGGTATTCGCTAAAATATTTATGTAAAAATTGCTCCTTTCATCTATGTTCTCATTTAGTGGCGCTAGCGTAGTTTTCACCGAGTTGAAACTGGAACAGCGCAGTCTAGTGCCTAGTGGCAATAATAGAAAACACAATTATTTCATACAAATTGACATAAGCGATCGTTTACGTTAACGCGACCGAGTTCGAATAAAAACTCACACTAGGCCCTCAGAAACTTAAGACAGTTTTCACCGCGGAATCAGAAGTGAGAACTGCAGTGCTATCCTGATACAATCTCCCTCGGTGAACACCTAGGTGAAGTAAGCTGTCATCCGACTGTAGTGCTTTGTAAATCCCTAGCATCGGGGCAGATGACGGCTCACTTCATCTAGGTGTTCACCGAGGGAGATTGTAACAGAATAGACACACTGAAGTAAGTTCTTACAGAATAACATAGCAGTTGTCACATGTTGACGTATCAGTGAGCTCTCGCATCATGTCAAGACACCACTCACCACGGAGATACCTCAGGAACGTTTTCAGTTAAGTGGTTCGGCTCCAGACTATATAACTAAGTATGGAGTGCGTTGTCGGTACAGTCCCTTTAATCCTCGCTGGTACTGTAACCGTACATGCACCCGTTCTTCACACGCTATATGAACGAGACAAGAGGCAGTTATCGGAAGGTCAATTATCGTAATTAAAAACGTTCAAAATCTACTCGTATGCAATCTCATCTCAGCGACATTCAATGTCAAAAAGCCGGTAAAATGGTGCCATAAAATGTTTACACGGGTGAAGCGAATTTTTAAATTCCACACAATTTTGTTGTTGCAAATTAAAGGAAAAATTAACTGCGCGGGAGATGACGAGACAGGTGCAGTTTATCTTAAGGGTAGTTCTTCAGGGACAACATTTTCGATTTCTATGGGTATATTTCTGTAACCATCTAACAGAACTATAAGTCATTTTTTTTTGTATAGGGTAGCTTTATCCCTTACTTACAAATATATTTTTTTAAATAATTTCTGTCAAGGTACACAATAAAAATATTTGAAGGTAGTTCTTCTGATTCATATAACGCGTCCGTATTTGCCATTTTCCGGAACAAAATGGTCGATGTTGCATTTTCCCTTTGATACATCAATATCAATTATAATTATATCGAAAGGAAATGAATTGTTCTTTTACAAAAAAAATATGTATTAGTTATAACTACCTTAGTGTGTTTATAAATGAGTAAATAAGAAGTGTCCGGTGTAAAATACTGATTAATGTGGCGTAAGCTGCGCTTGACCGTAATTGGTCGGGTAATAATAATGAGAGTCTGGCTTCCCATGTGGCGGAAAGCCAGTCTTACAACGAACTATCTAGAAGGCGGACCTGCGGCTGTTGGCTTAGATCCCGGTGTTACGAAGGTAAACATCTGATTCACCTGTGTTTGGTTCAGGTGGCACCCTGATTACAATGCTTACGTTATAAAATTTATTTTATTGTTTTAAAACTTTAATCTGTGTTTCATTTGATGCTTTTGGGGTATAGATTCGTGTAGAAAAATGACAATAATGAAATCTGTATTTATGATGAGTTATGCATGATTGTAGGCAAAATCTTGATTCATCTGTGCCTGATACGTATGGTCAAAACTCCATATAAATCATAAAATAAATTAGATTTTCCCATGTCCAGCACGAAATGAGCGCTTTAGTTGCGTAATAAATTCTCCTTGTCCAATTTTTGACCATGTACAAGTCAGTAGTTCTATTATATTTACTTAGCTATAACTTTTTAAAAATCACAGGAGACTTGTTTGATATGTCTTAATCTTAGTTTAGTACAAGACCTGGCCCTTCCCGATGATGACAGCTTTTGGATGGAGACTTCGTCAATCGATAAAAAAATTATAACTCTAAAATTCATCAGAGATATCCTATCGACCCTTCATCGGAAAGAGTGGATGATACCTCAGATTCTGACGATGAGGATATTTTTGTATTTAAAAAGCCTTAATATGATAAACGAACAAAAGAGTCTCACGCCATTGGTGAAGATATGGTGTAGAATTGAGGATGATATTGAAAGCAGCTCGGTTCCTTGTAAAGAGCCAAGGAAATATTTATTTTAGTTCCTACTTAACTTTGACCAACTATATTACTTTAGTATAGTTAACCATACTTAGGATAAATGTTTGAAAGTTAATAATGAAGATAATTGTCAAAATGCTATTTAATGTTTGAAAGTTAATAATGAAGATAATTGTCAAAATGCCATTTAATTAAAGTTGATCACGCTTTTGTTACTTTATTGTTAGTAATAAATACTTTGGTAATTCCAATTAATAATTAAGACTGCTTAACTAAGACTGATGTCAAAACTACCATTATTAGAATAAATTAGTACTCTTGTGATCTTTTCATTATAAGTGTAATAAATGGGACTAGTGAGTTGTACACGGAAAAAAAAAATACAGAGAGAATAATATAATGTAGCATTATAATAACTTTCTAATACCCAACAGAATTTATTGTATTATTACAAATATTAGCCAGAGTTAAAATTTCTGTTACAATATAACAATATCCTCGCTTTACCATATAATACAATTATATACTGGAGTTACAAAAAGGTTTTACAATAATTATTTTAGAATTCACCAATTTTTTTCCGTGATAATTATGATCACTGATAATTATTATCATAAAAACATATTATTGTTGTTGTTAAAATATAATTCGTAATAATACAGAGCCTATCTACATAAAGTTTTTCATTTTTATTTCTGTTTCTGATTTATCTGTAACAAATTCTGATTCATCTGGGCACAAAATATTCGAACGTCGATATCTTCAAAACTACTTTATAAAAACGAGTCCCTCATTCAAATATATGTTATTTGGTATACCTATTTTCATAAGAACATGTGTTACTGAGCTGAAAGTGAAATTAAATTTTGCCCGTATGGAACAGTCGAAAAATCAAATTTCGAAGAACTACCCTTAAATAGATAGGTTGCACAATACCTTATAATTCCATCACGATCAGGTTTTATCCACACTTTCACAATTTCATACACAGGAGAAAACAATTAGCGCGGGTCGAAACGAAACAAGGTCTTGCAATGAGGGTTAGTAAAACTAAACTGGGCATCACTCATAAAAAAAAAATTCGCGTCCCTACTCGTTGAAAAAGTTGCAATGTCACAACAATGAATTCCCGTGTGCCGTGTTAAAGTCACAATTAACGATAGGGATACGATAGGGGGATAGGAGTACGATAGTACCCCTATTATGTATCAGTGAGGCTGACTTCTTGTTCATGACTCCATAAAAGTTACCTATCTATTCTCATCAGCAAATCGAGAAGAGAGTCGAGGAAGTCACACCAGATCCCTAAAGGCGTTGTTGTAGTGTATGTTTACCTCGAAAGTACAAATTACAAGTCTTACCTGTTATTCCAGTAAAAAAAACGGAAACCTTTTCAAAAATTCACCAGCAGTACTTTTTAAAACCATTAAAAACCGCACTCCAACACCAAAAATCAACAGGTCAAAATTGGCGATATTACCCTCAACTGGCAACACCATAATTGTGGCAATAATGGCCGTTTCCCCTGCATCGCTGAAAGGCTGTAAAACATATTTATGGCACAAAGTAAACAGTATTATTAATGCTAACTTGTTTTGGCACAATGAAAATGCATTTTGTTTTTTCCTGCCAACGGTATTTTATGATTTCGCTTGGAATGGCTTTTTAAACAAAATGGATGACGATGTTAAGTTAATGTCGACTTTATTTCGAAACTCATTAAGTGTAACAGCTAATTTTGATTATTTATCTAATTTATATATTTATTAAACTTTATGCACATAACGTAAAAAAACTCTTTACAACGGCGGAATTAATGCCTTGGACATTTTCTACCAGTCCACATTAAGGTAAGGCAGGGACAAAACATGGTAGGTGCAAAGATATTTAAATTATACAATAATAAATAAATTCATTAACAAACATGCAGACAAAATATACAAAGTCGAGAGCTAAAAATACATAGATAGAGAAATAAAACCAATTAATTACGGGACGAGTCTGTCAACTTCTTATGAAAAAAAGTGAAAATGTTTGCGACCTTTTACTTTGAACGTGAACCGACTGGTGGCCGTTCTGCTATTCTGAGGAAGCGTATTCCAAAGGACTGTCTCCTAGACAAGATGACGATGACAAAAGAATATCGTGATGTGATGACTAAGTAATAATAATAATAATATTTATTTTCAAAAAGCCATTTACAATTTGTCCATCTCAAAGAAACATAAAAAAATGCCAAAAGACGAAGTACAACACTATGCATTTTTGAGACAGAGTAAACATCTGTGTCCGTGCTAGTATAACCTGTGTTACAGACACAGGCGCCTTCCTCTTACAGTTCATTCACAATTTGCTGTACTTAGTAGGAATAGCGATTCATAAGTGATTCAGACGCCCGCCTCTTATACATGAAGCTGCATGTTCCACACCAGGCTAAGTACCAATGTGACTTTTTCAATTCATATGTACATTTCAAGTGACGGTGAACATATTTTATTGGTTTTAAGTCTTCATTCGTATCATCATCATGTCAACCTTTATACGCCCACTGCTGGGCACAGGTCTCCCCCCAGGGGGTTCAGTCGTAATCGCCATGCTTGGCCGATGCATGTTAGCGATCGCAGTAGGTGTTATGGTACTCAGAAGACGCTGCTGCCCATCCTCTGGTCAATATCCCTCTGTTCCAGGATACCCACGTGTAGAAATAGGGTGGTGCTATTCGCGGCCGGCACCACACTCCTTGCATTTTCATAACTGTGTTAAACTTATATTATACCTAACGTAATCATCGTTACCATCACTATTACTTCACTACATATTCTAAATTAGAGCCCCGCCGCGCTAAGAAATATTTGTTCGGACTATTATCAAAAACGAACTGTACGGATTTACATACGGTTTTCAGCAATAGAAAGAGGAATTATCTAGAAAGGTTATATAAGTAAACACATTCATGAAATAAAAAAAAAATAACAAAAAAGACAACCGCCTTCAAAAAGTAACTTTCAATTCGCAAGTCGGCGGCTTTGGTTTTGCTTGTTGTTTTGTATTGCCACCGACTTGCGAAATGAAAGTTATTTTTTACTTTTTGAAGGCGGTTGTCTTTTTTGTTAAAATTTTTTTCTTTTCACTTTTTAGTGCCTGCTTCTCATCATAGAAATGAATTACGATACGGCGACACCAAAAAAAATCTGTCATCCCTTAATTTTCAACCCTTAGGGGTGTAATATTTTCTTGAAATTTATATGGGACCAAATTTGAGGTATACACTATCAATCAAAAAAAGAATCATCGAAATCGGACTACACTGAAAAAAGTTATGCGTGGTCAAACATAAAAATAAATACATAAAAAATAAATAAATGATCATAAAATGAAAACTACTGGGCCAAACAATGTTCAATTTTTATGGGACCAAATGACAACTATTTCGTATCAAACTAGAGAAGAATCACGTAAATCGGATCATAAATCTCAGAGTAATCGATACAACCGAATTGAGAACCTCCTCCTTTTTGAAGTCGGTTAATAAAAAAGGCGCGTGCGGCCGGTGTTCCGCTTTGCTCTATGGTCTAAATCGTTTTGAATTTTAGTTGGATTTTAGCATTAGGTAATATTATTTTCGTTTTTTAAGGTGAATCGACTGCTATTCTGTAAGAACTCACTTCGGTGCTCACTTCTGATTTCACAGTGAAAACTGTATTAGGTATTCTGTAACTCGATGAAAACTACGTTATCGTTGTAAGTGAGAATATAGTTGAAGCGAAATATTTTACGAAACTATTTTAGCGAATACTAAATACTTTACACTCCAGATGAGATGAAATCGGATATAAGATAGGATTTGAATTCGCGGATATTATCTTATAGAATTGCACTGCAGTGCTCGTGCTGGTACCTACAGAATCACACTCACATTAGTGATGCCACAGCCACAAAGGCCGAGTATCTCACCCTGCCGCTGACATTGGCCGACCGCATTGCTGCTCTCGGGTTCGGCCTCACCTCGGCCTGACTGACGTTTAGTTTTAACGTGACATTTGTTACGCAGTAGTTTAGACGTTTAGCTGTGGGTTGTAGAAAGTGAGACAGAAAGAAAGAGCTTATTTAATTTTAACGGTTCCTAAAAAACAAAAATTAAGCTGATGTAATAGGAAATTGAAATAGGTAATTATAAAAGTTTTAGTTTTAATCATTAAAATCTTAAACTAAATATAGGTAACTAATTTCACGTCGGCGGCAAATAAATGAACAAGTTTTGTTTTAAATATTAGAAGTAACTAGGTTGTACAGTTTGACTATTGATTCTATTTAGTATCGTGACGACGTATCGACCGCTTTCTGGGTCATCCTTGTCACATCCTATAGGTACCCTATTCGGTAAAGAAAAGATTGACAAAATGAAACGAACTCTGTAAAACAGGTATGCGTCGTAATCATATCTACTAAAATTGCTTTTTTATGTAGTGTAATCACTGTAATTTTTACCTTTGGTAAATGAAATTCATTTAGTTGCAACATAAGCTTGCTTGCTTGCTTTCAAACGTACTTAGGTAAATGGTCTAAGACCATTAATCGAGCTGGTTAAGGCTAACACGATGTTGCCAACCACAACAGCATATATTAGGTTGGAGTGTTGCCAGCACACCCTTGTTCCGTGGCTGGTTCCGCTGAAAATTAATGTCCGGAGATTCTGATGTACTGGCAGAATTAAAGGTGTTTTTAATATATATTCATGTTTAATTAAATAAAATGTAGGTACTGAAACAATCTCACTGATTTTAGGATTGATGACTATGGCAATGTTTTGTCTTGGGTACGTAACAACAAAAAAAAAATCCACAGATCTCGTGCCTCTCACGACCTTCGGGTACATTGAAAATGAATTAAAACAAATCAATATTTCACATTTTATTTACAAATTATTCTAGATAGTAAGATTTTATAGATATCCACCCGGTTGTTTACGTTACCCAGAAACATAATGACTACGTGCCAAAAACAAAATCAAGTGCCGTGCTCGACGAATAGCGGTCGGCAAACTTAATTTATGGCCGTTTGATAAACAAAGGACTGAAGCTAAAGAAGGCACTTGTTCAAAGCAATTTCTAAGAATTTAGCCCTGTGATAAAATAAAAACGATGCAAGAAGTTAGTACACAAGTAAAATAAGACGTTTAGTGGGATAACATATTTTTTGTACGAAATCGTACAAAGTTGTTCTTATTTTGCTAGAATAATAAACTATACTACACTTTTAACTATACTTTTTTTTTTGTGTCTACGTAGGTAATATATAGCCTTACGTTAATTCAAGTTTGTTTTTTAATGTAATTTAGTGTTAATTTATTACAAATATATAGAAGCACTTCCTAGCCTGAAACACAGGTTCTACCTAGTTCAGGCAAATGAGCATCTATATTCTATTTTAAATTCTAAGATATTTTGTGACTGTGCATTTTTTTTATTTTTTTTATTAAATAAACAATTATTATTATTAGTTTTATTATTGTATTAGTTTAAATAAGACTTATTATATTTAATATGAACATACATGTTGTATTTTCTTACAATTACATAATATGTATTATGTACATAACCATACCTACATAACACAATATAATACGAATCACAAATACGAATCAACAATAACTAATGTACCAAAATAATATTTACAATTACATAATATGCACAATACACAATATAATACGAATCACAAATACGAAACAACAATAACCAATGTATCAAAATAATATTTACAATTACATAGTATGCACAAAACACAATATAATACGAATCACAAATCCGAAACAACAATAGCTAATGTATCAAGATAATATTTATAATTACATAATATGTACAATACACAATATAATACGAATCACAAATACGAAACAACAATAACTAATTTATCAAAACAGTATTTACAATTACATAATGTGCACAATACACAATATAATATGAATCACAAATACGAAACAACAATAATTAATGTATCAAAATAATATTTACAATTACATAATATGCACGAAACACAATATAATACGAATCACAAATACGAAACAACAATAACTAATGTATCAAAATAATATTTACAATTACATAATATGCACGAAACACAATATAATACGAATCACAAATACGAAACAACAATAACTAATTTATCAAAACAATATTTACAATTACATAATGTGCACAATACACAATATAATATGAATCACAAATACGAAACAACAATAATTAATGTATCAAAATAATATTTACAATTACATAATATGCACGAAACACAATATAATACGAATCACAAATACGAAACAACAATAACTAATGTATCAAAATAATATTTACAAGTACATAATATGCACAAAACACAATATAATACGAATCACAAATACGAAACAACAATAACTAATGTATCAAAATAATATTTACAATTACATAATATGTACAAACACAATATAATACGAATCACAAATACAAAAACCAAAATAGCAAAAGTAGTATAATATTCAATTTCGATATTATATATATTTTAATTTCATGTATTGAAATGTCGCTTATGTTACCCGGGTCATAATAACAAATCGATTGACATCTTATTCATAGAAATCGGATGAATAGTTTAGAAGCTACGGAGGAACATACGCAAATACAAACATATATGGACTGCTAAAATCATAACCCTTCCTTTTGGCTTCACCGTAGTCGGGTAAAAAATAACAATAGACAATATTACTTATACTTATAACAATAAAGAGAAGAGCACAATAAAGTTGTAGACAAATAACACAAAATTCAAGAAACCAAACTTTTAATAATAAGAAATCACTAGAAATATACCTATAAATAAGTTTTTTAAAGAAAAATTTTTTTTTAAATAAATAAAAAATACAAAATAAATATTTATTTTTATTTTAATAACATAAAAAGCTTTGAACTGTACAATAATCAACAAACTTCAATTATACTACTTATACATATATCCTGCGCCGCGCACGCCTCCTGCGGTATGCTGACATTTCGCTACATAAAGGATAAGCCACAGCCTAGACCGTAAGAGATAGAGAGGTCCAGTTTTTTTTTAAATGTAGCCCAACTTAATACCCCGAGGGCTTCTTTTCATTTTTTCCTTATCGCTTCTCGTTTTCGATAAATTATCGATTTAATGCGAAAAGACACCGAAAAAATGAGACATTTTTCTACATTTTTGCGATTTTTGAAAAAAGTGTTTGAGTTTTTCAATTTTTTTTTCACCATATTGTAGCCCTTGTTAAGACACATCTTTTGAGACCTAGAACATCTAGGTAGCCCCAAAACTCACGAGACCAGGGCGATGTCTCACTCTGACTGAAATTTGGGGGCTATACTGAAGCGATCGAAAAAACATTTTCAATGTTAAAACATTTATACCAAACACCGCAGAACATGCCCAGCCAACACAATGTCCAGCAATAAATAAAGAATGTCTAAATATAATTCACAACACCACCTACATTTAGTATTGAAACGTTTTGAAGCGGCAAGCTGAAAGCGGAAGCGGAAGCAGAGGTGGAAAGCCGATAGCCAAAAGTCGAAAGCCAAAACCCAAAAACCGAAGCCGAAGCCGAAGCCGAAGCCGAAGCCGAAGCCGAAGCCGTAGCCGAAAGCCGAAAGCCGAAAGCCGAAAGCTGAAAGCCGAAAGCCGAAAGCGGAAGCGGAAGCGGCAGCGGAAACGGAAGCGGTAGCGGCAGTGGAAATGGAAGCGGAAGCGGCAGCGGAACCGGCAGCGGAAGCGGCAGCGGAAGCGGCAGCGGAAGCGGCAGCGGAAGCGGCAGTGGAAGCGGCAGCGGAAGCAGGAGTGGAAGCGGAAGCGGAAGCGGCAGCGGAAGCGGCAGCGGAAGCGGCAGTGGAAGCGGCAGCGGAAGCAGGAGTGGAAGCGGAAGCGGAAGCGGGGCGGAAACGGAAGCGGCAGCGGAAGCGGAAGTGGCAGCGGAAGTGGCAGTGGAAACGGCGGCGGAAGCGGCAGCGGAAGCGGAAGTGGCAGCGGAAGTGGCAGTGGAAGCGGCGGCGGAAGCGGCAGCGGCAGCGGAAGCTAAAGCGGAGGCAGAAAGCCGAAGGCGGAAGCGGAAGTGGAGGCGGCAAGCTGAAAGCGGAAGCGGAAGCAGAGGCGGAAAGCCGATAGCCAAAAGTCGAAAGCCAAAACCCAAAAGCCGAAAGCTGACAGTCGAAAGCCGAAAGCCGAAAGCCTAAGTAGAAGCCGAAGCCGAAGCCGAAGCCGAAGCCGAAGACGAAGCCGGAGCCCAAGCCGAAGCCGTAGCCGAAAGCCAAAAGTCGAAAGACAAAACCCAAAAGCCGAAAGCTGACAGCCGAAAGCCGAAAGCCGAAAGCCTAAGTAGAAGCCGAAGCCGAAGCCGAAGCCGAAGCCGAAGCCGAAGCCGGAGCCGAAGCCGAAGCCGTAGCCGAAAGCCGAAAGCCGAAATCGGAAGCGGAAGCGGCAGCGTAAGCGGGAGCGGCAGCGGAAGCGGCAGCGGAAGCAAAAGCGGAAGCGGGAGCGGAAACGGAAACGGAAGCGGAAGCGGCAGCGTAAGCGGGAGCGGAAATGGAAGCGGAAGCGGCAGCGGCAGCGGAAGCGGGAGCGGAAACGGAAGCGGAAACGGAAGCGGAAACGGAAGCGGAAGCGGCAGCGTAAGCGGCAGCGGTAGCGGCAGCGGAAGCGGCAGCGGTAGCAGCAGCGGAAGCGGCAGCGGTAGCGGCAGCGGTAGCGGCAGCGGAAGCGGCAGCGGAAGCGGCAGCGGAGGCGGAAAGCCGAAGGCGGAAGCGGAAGCGGAGGCTGCAAGCCGAAAGCCGAAAACCGAAAACCGAAAACCGAAAGCCGAAAGTCGAAAGCCAAAAGCCGAAAGCCGAAAGCCAACACGAAGTTCTTATTTTGCTAGAATAATAAACTATATTAGTTTAAATAAGAACAAAGATATTATATTCAAATGTTTTAAAATGTTATTATTTTATTATTTAATATGAACATACATAATGTATTTTCTTACAATTACATAATATGCACAAAACACAATATAATAAGAATCACAAATACGAAACAACAATAACTAATGTATCAAAATAGTATTTACAATTACATAATATGCACAAACCACAATATAATACGAATCACAAATACGAAACAACAATAACTAATGGATCAAGATAATATTTTTAATTACATAATATGCACAATACACAATATAACACGAATCACAAATACGAAACAACAATAATTAATGTATCAAAATAATATCTACAATTACATGCACAAAACACAATATAAAACGAATCACAAATACGAAACAACAATAACTAATGTATCAAAACAATATTTACAATTACATAATGTGCACAATACACAATATAATACGAATCACAATTACGAAACAACAAGAACTAATGTATCAAGATAATATTTTATAATTACATAATAATACGAATCACAAATACGAAACAGCAAACACTAATGTATCAAAATAATATTTACAATTACATAATATGTACAAAACACCATATAAGTAATACGAATCACAAATAATAAATCTAAATAGCAAAGGTAACAGAATGTTTGATTGATGTTTCAAAACAACCCCTCGGTACGTCCATATTTAGTTGCACTAGCTAGTCCATACTGTGTCCATACCCTGTGCTTGAATTATTATATTATGCATTAGAATGTTCAAACTTTGCGCAACAGACACTCCGGGGTCAGTAGCAGGTAAGGTAGTTACTGACCACTTTTTTTTCCTAACCGGACTGCGCCCTTTAAAAAAGCTACACTCAGCTTTCTTTTCGTCTTCCGTTACGATACAAAATATCTAGTATGAATATAGAAATAATAGTCATTGTCTCGGTTTATTTTTATTTATTTTTTTGGTGTAAGTACTTAAGAAACATATTAATTTAAAACCAGAAATTTAAATAAGTTTGTGTTCTAAATATTGACAATTTAAACGACACCATCCAGCGTTTAATTAATAAAGAAAGAATACCAAGCTCCAAACAAGTAAATATAAATTTATAGAATGTATTTTTTTTGTGTACATTACCTTTTAAATCTAAATAGCAAAAGAAGTATATTTTATTATACAACATGTAACAAATTATTACTCTACAAATATTGTATCAAACTAATATTTACAATTAAGTGTGTACAATACACAATACAATACGAATCACAAATACGAAACAACAATAACTAATGTACCAAAATAATATTTACAATTACATAATATGCACAAACCACAATATAATACGAATCACAAATACGAAACAACAATAACTAATGGATCAAGATAATATTTTTAATTACATAATATGCACAATACACAATATAACACGAATCACAAATACGAAACAACAATAATTAATGTATCAAAATAATATCTACAATTACATGCACAAAACACAATATAAAACGAATCACAAATACGAAACAACAATAACTAATGTATCAAAACAATATTTACAATTACATAATGTGCACAATACACAATATAATACGAATCACAATTACGAAACAACAATAACTAATGTATCAAGATAATATTTTATAATTACATAATATGCACAATATAATACGAATCACAAATACGAAACAGCAAACACTAATGTATCAAAATAATATTAACAATTACATAATATGCACAAAACACAATATACTACGAATCACAAATACGAAACAACAATAATTAATGTATCAAAATAATATTTACAATTACATAATATGCACAAAACACAATATAATACGAATCACAAATACAAAATAACAATAACTAATGTATTAAAATAATATTTACAATTACATAATATGCACAAAACACAATATAATACGAATCACAAATACGAAACAACAATAACTAATGTATCAAAATAATATTTACAATTACATAATATGTACAAACACAATATAATACGAATCACAAATACAAAACCTAAATAGCAAAAGTAGTATAATATATTCAATTTCAATATTATATATATTTTAATTTCATGTATTGAAATGTCGCCTATGTTACCCGGGCCATAATAACAAATCGATTGACATTTCATTCATAGGAATCGGATGAATAGTTTAGAAGCTACGGAGCAAACATACATGGACAAATAACACAAAACAATTTTCAATTTCACAATTTACACAAAATACAAGAAACCAAACTTTTAGTAGTAGGAAATCACCTATAAATATTTTTTCAAAGAAATAAAAATTTTGGAAATCAATAAAAAAATACAAAATAAATATTTATATTTATTTAATTAACATAAAAAGCTTTGAACTGTACAATAATCAACAAACTTCAATCATACTCTTATACATATATCCTGCGCCGCGCAAGCCTCCTGCGGTATGCTGACATTTCGCTACATAAAGGATAAGCCTCAGCCTAGACCGCAAGAGATAGAGAGGTCCAGTTTTTTTTTAAATGTAGCCCAACTTAATACCCCTAGGGCTTTTTTTCATTTTTTCCTTATCGCTTCTCGTTATCGATAAATTGTCGATTTAATGCGAAAAGACACCGAAAAAATGAGACATTTTTCTACATTTTTGCGATTTTTGAAAAAGTTTTTGAGTTTTTCAAATTTTTTTTTCTCCATATTGTAGCCCTTGTTAAGACACATCTTTTGAGACCTAAAACATCTAGGTAGCCCCAAAACTCACGAGACCAGGGCGATGTCTCACTCTGACTGAAATTTGGGGGCTATACTGAAGCGATCGAAAAAAACATTTTCAATGTTAAAAATCAATACAGTCACACAACAACACGATTATCATTAAGGAAGTCACTAATTGTGTAATTAATACGCGGCTCCTCTGTCTTGTTTTTTTTATTGCAGTTCTATTTTTGGTCCTTCCGTTAACTGCCACACTGCATAATGAAATTTCTTTACATACAACACAGAGCTACTTTCTAATCAACAAGTTCCAATCTATTATCACAATAGAAGTGCCAATTTTGAAGTCACTGTATACCATATTCTACGTAAATAGGTACAGGTAGGCATGACGACACATCTAGGTGACATTTCTATTACCTTACCTCTCATTGTATTCAAAACCTATACATTGTGGGGTCAGCTTCTACTGGGTGAAGAGTCATATGTACGCCGTACCGTGCACCTTGCAAATGACAACCTTGAGTGTGTTCAAGCAATTTCCTTACGTTTACATGTATAACCAATTTCCGTCGTGAGCTGCCTAAGAATAAAGTACCTGGTTTCTGGTAAAATGAGGTTTAGGTATCTCAAGTACCTATCTGAGTTGTGCTAAACCATTGGATATTTCTGAATTAAAATGCGAGAAAATATGTATTTTTGGTTGCAATAGAAAGGGCTTAGATTCAATAATCTAAGAGATAATGGTTACTACGTAGATTCTTAAACGACACGAAATAACAGGCGCAGTGGCTGAGCGATCGGTTGCTGCGCTGTTTGTCTTAGGTTCGGTTCCCGCACGAAATAAATATTTGTATGGCCTACAGGTAGCGCTACTTTCTTATGATGCTTCTGGTAATGCAGAGTTTCATAGGCTGCGGAACTGCTTACTATCAAGTGGACTGCATGCCTATTTGCAACTGTTATGGTATAAAAAAAAACGTTTTCTCTAAAAGGTTAAACTTACATAATGGTCACCCTATGTTGGATTGAGGTGCTAATCTCTAAGTAACACTACCTAAAGCTCGACGCTGCTGCAATGGCGAGTCACATTTTAGTATTCATTAATCTTTGCTTAGGTGGTGCTACCGCAACGGCTTTTGGTGTTCGCTAACCAAAAGCAATTGCTGACCTCGACGTCGATTTCACGGCTGACACGATGACGAGTTCGCCGTCAACCACAGCCACGAATGGTAACGACAGAGAATAGCATAGCTGAATCTCCTTTTGTGTCCAGTAAAGCTCTTTGTGAAAGTGCCCGCCCGAAAAATTGCGCGAGCGAATCCCGTACCAAGCCCATAGGTCGGGTCGGGGTGCGGGTCGAGGAACACCGTGGCGGTTTTAGTCGGTAAGAGTCTACACACTAAACTTCCCCAAACGGGTATAAGTACATCAGAATTTCCTAACGAATTTTTTTTTTATTTTTTTTCGGAAAGTGTGTGGGTGCCAGGTGCAAATATGAACTGTAAGAGCTCAACTTGCTGGGCTCTTACGGTATTCGTACCAGGACGAAGTATAATTATTACGTATTAAGAGGAGGTCGGAGGGATACTTTAATCAAAGAGGGACTTTGATAGAATCACTCTCTCATAGAATAGTACGTCTGCCTCTGATGGCTGTGGACTAAACAATCCTATTGCCATATAAAAATAAGACTAACGTTCTAAATACGGAAAGGTTCCAAAGATAATCCAGAGTGTTTAGACGAAGGCATAGTCAATGATTACGACCAGCATGCCAAATGTATGCAACCTTTACGGTACTCACGAGAAATGATGTGTAAACATGTGAGCTCGTATCAGTGCCAGTTAGTCAGTATTTACGTGTAATGTAAAAATAACATATTTTTACCATGCATGCAGCAAGCATGCAAACATGTTAACAAGCATACACCACACATGCAGCATACAAGCAAGGATGCAGCAAGCATGCAGCAAGAATGCAGCAAGCTTGCAGCATGCAACATGCAACAGGCATGGTTTCGGTACCGGCTCCGGCGCGACGGGGCTCCGGCGGTCCTACACGAGCTTAAAGCCGCAGTGTGTTTTACGCTCACCACCGCAGCTTCGGCTTGCTGGCCGGCTGACGCATACATGAACAACAAGTCTTACGGTGACGTCACCTGACGTTTACGTGTCTCAGCAAGCCGCTACCGTGTACCAAGCGCTAAGACACATCAATAAAATAATAGAATAAAAAAAGTTAAACCCAGGCAAGGCATTATTACCCGACTGCGCCAGAAGGAGGGTTATGTTTTTCGGGTGTATGTATGTATGTATGTATATAAATTTCTTTGGCACGCTCTATAGCCCAAACGACTTAATGTATTTTGACTTGAGAGGTGTCGTTTCATTCGTCTTGATTGTGTGAGTGACACTGGGTACATCAAAATTAGAAAAATTACACTGGCCGATTTTTGCCGACATAAGTGTTTTAAAAAAAAAATATTTTTCCTCATAACCTATCGAGTGGGGTATCAAAATAAAGGGTTTTTTAAGCAGTGGAGTGTTTCCGTAACCGATATTTCTCATTAAAGCAGTTTGTTTGACGTTCGATAAAAAGCTGTGGCCGATGATGGCCGGTGGCCGCAGGAAGGGATAAGTAGCTTACAAATATATATACAACTATGTGTTTAAATGTAATTTGGAATGAGAAATGCTAAAAAACCACAAATAAATTAAGGTTGGTTCCCATTAAGTTGAGTTCCTTTACGTCGAGTCTGAGTGAGAGTCTATTGCTCTTGCAAAATATTGCTATTTTACGCTATCTAATTCCGTTACGTCACTTGGCACACATTGATCATTGCTATGGCAGACATTAAACAAATGGTCTTTCTGTTGACTGCAGCTCCGACGCACAAAGTCACCAAGGGTGTCGGTTATTGAACTAAAACTTGCATCAGCGGAAGCATTGGAACCAAAAATGCGACTAAGTTACAATTAAACTTTTTGGTTCTACACCAATATCCGTGCACCACCCACCAACAACACTAGCAGGACAATACATGACAACATCGAAGAGAAAAAAATATAGGTAATATAAAAAAAATATACTAGGAGAAGCGTGTAGGAGACTTACCGTAAAAATATTTTGTGGAAGATGTCAAGGACATGGAATTTGTACAAAAATAGGTGTGCAGTTCATTACTAATATTTCAGTAGAGTAAGTTAGTATTCATAAAGCAGTTGCATAACAGCTGATTGGTCGAAGTAGGTAAACATAAGAACCTACTACATTTATTAGCTGTAAAGGTGGAAGACATTTTTTGCTAGGTCAGATCAAGGTTTCGGGACCTAGTGCACTGTACCGCCTAGCCCTCCGATAGCTACACCACTGAAAGCGGGGTACAGAAACTCGACGTTACGGGAGTAAAAACGGGACAGAAATCGTAAACTCGACGTAGGGATAATAGAAGCAAGGCAAGGTTCTCGGCTCGACGTAAAGGGACTCCACGTAAAGTTTTCTAAATTCTAAATTGATTTACTGCAAATACTAAAATGATTAAAATAAAAAAAATATTTAAAAAAACAAAAAACCCGACTGCGTGAACAATTCTTAATATTAATAAATTAGGTAACTCAAAAGATAGAAATAAGTGAAAATTTAAATATTTTTTTGGTTTTGAATCATTGTGGTTGACAGTGTTCACAAAGGCAGTCGGAGGCATCAAGTTAAAGTTTAGACACTTTCAACGGATTTGATAACAAAATACCTACATATTGTAAATTTTTGATGCCTCTGACTGTGAACAATGTTTTTTGTGTGTTTTTTTGTTTTTTTAAATATATTTTTTATTGCTCCATTATACTTGTAATTAAAGACAAGTAATAAACTTCTACAGGGTTGACAAAGTAGGAAACATGAAGCAACAAAGTCCATGCAGATATGTCATTAAACGTGTCGCTGGTAACTTTAATGAAACACGTTAGGGCATCCCTGCGTGTAAATATTAACGTGATGGTGTTCGTCATACTGTGTAGGAAGTAGGGTTGGCACTAATTACATTAGGAAATTGTGCCTTGTTTTCTTTTCTGTACTAATATTATAAAGAGTTCTCTCTTTCCGGAACTACTCATCCAATTTTAAAAAATCTTTCACCAATAGGATGCTACGTTATCCCTGAATGCAATAAGCTATATTTATTTATCAAACAAATTAGCGATCCGTATGAAAATCCACGCCGACGAAGTCGCGGTCATAGTGCTAGTGAGTTACAAGGATCTTAAGGGGCTATTAAACGACTTTTACAGATTTTAAACTGACAATCACGTCAAAATGTGCAGTGTAAATGATTTGAAAAAAATATATGTTAAACTAGAACATTCTCATAATCATATAGAAAGTGAATATTTTTGATTAAGTTCATATTAAATAGTTTAATTAACTCGTGAAGTTGTGTCTGACGCGGACAAAACATTGACAATCACACAAAATCTACCAGGTATAATTATCCGAAACTTACACTATCTTACAGACAATTTTATTATCTATCTTTTAGTATACGCCTTTTTTTTTAATTTTGAAAGAATACTACTTTTATTTAATTTTTTCGACTAAATTTTGAAAGTTTTACCTGGTAGATTTTGTGTGATTGTCAAAGTTTTGTCCGCGTCAGACACAACTTCACGTATTAATTAAACTATATATTATGAATATAATTAAAAATATTCACTTACTAAGTGATTAAGAGAACGTTCTAGTTTAACATATATTTTTTTCAAATCATTTACACTGCACATTTTGTCGTGATTGTCAGTTTAAAATCTGTAAAAGTCGTTTAATAGCCCCTTAAGTCTCACGAATCAACTCTAATTCGAATCGTAGGTAAGTAATTGGAATGATTATGGTTATTAAACGCTGATTAAATTTAATGGAATTACATTGAAGTGTTATTGATATATAGTAATGAAATTTGGCATATTGAATGAGTTTGACGTAATTGACATAATTATTGAAAAATGCTGCCTTATTATCAGACAAAGAAAATTTTCCATCGCCATCAAACTTAACAGACAGATTAGGATTTCAATTTATATTCACAATTGTAAACAAAAACATGCCATTGCCTTCTTTTTTGTGCTTGTCATTAAATAATTACATTAATAAATTAGTCTTCGAAAACCTATTTTATGTCTATTAAAAATGAAATTTAAACTTGACATAACTATTATTGAGCCATTACAAACGTACGAACTAAGTAAAATGTTTTAACATTTTTATCGCACCTCTCGCTCGCACTTACGTGCACTTTTGTATTGAGTTAAGTCACAGCTCGCATATATTTAAAAAAGTAAAAATTATACCTGACAACCCTAACACAGGGTTGCTTCCGTAATACCTTCACCTAACTTTGCAAATTAATGTGAATGAGTACCGTCGCAGATAAACTAGTCTGTTGCTTGTTTGTTTTAATCAACTGCAGGCAAAACCAGAGGGCTAACTAGTTATTCGAACTGTATGAGTGAGGTGAGTTACTGAATTCTACATTTTTAAACGGTCTAAGATCATCAAATAGCTGTACAAACTGTGATTTAACCTGTTGATCCCCACATCACGTCAGTCTTTAGATGCCCACAGCTAGGTCTCCACCAAGGGGGGGATCGCAGTAGGTGTTATGGTACTCAGAAGGACGCTGCTGCCCATTGTAAGTCATAAGTCATTTATCTCTTAACAAAATGCTTTGTGTAGAAAATATACAGACATATAAAATAACTTAAAATTAGAATATTATTATAATACAGATGCAAAATCAAGAAGGCAAAAAAATAGAGAACGATTAAATAGAAAGATTTAAAATAATAATACTTATATACAATTACAAAATTAATAGTCATTAAATAAAATAAGTATACTCGTAATGTGTAGCGAATGTATCTGTATCCGAACGCCAGCTCCCGGAACGCATTAGTCGTGGCAGAGCGCCTACGCGGTACTCGCCAACTCGCTAGATTGTTTATCCAAACACTCCCGCGTATGCGCCTGGCAGCGTCCAATGAGGTTGCGCTGTGCGATCATCCGCCGCACGGACCAATAGAATTTAAATTAGAGAGTTATGGTGAACAGAGACTGAGAAGTATGGCGGACGTTATAAAGTATGATATTTTATGTTGGTCTTGTGTTCATTATAATGTTTGTGTGTCGAATTATACAAATTACTTCGTACAAGGTTCCTTATTTCATTAACCTGACCTACCCCGACTATAAATGTCAATATAAAATAATAAAATGAATAGTCACTTAATTACTTCTAGAATAGAATGTCAATTATTAATTCTATAAAAAAAAATAGTAATTCTGCACAGATGTTTTTAATCAAATGACTTAAATAATAGTAAATATCGCACAAATACATGACTGTTATTTGTCATCCGATAAACTCTTTAATACTGTAAAAGCCCTTCCTCAATAAATATGTCTAATTTGTTTTTGAAAAAAATTACATCCTCTGGTCAATATCCCCCTGTCGCATTCTCGACATCCACGGGTAGAAATGGGGTGGTGCTATTTGCGGCCGGCACCACACGGCTACGCGACCGGCACCACAGTCATGTATAGATGACAAACCAAAATGTTCCCAGCAAGCCATGTTCACGACTACATGACAGACGTGACATACGTAATTCCATAGAGTAGTAACTCGTATCTTGGCGCCGAGGGCACGGTTTTGCTTTATTGACGTGACGGTAAAAAGGTTAAAACAGATTAGGTACACCTAAGGGTTCTTCACACGAGTGGCTTGTTGTGTGAGTGCAACATGCCGCTCGTGTGTAAGAGCCTTTACCGTCGTTGGTTCACAAATAAGTTCAATGTTTTGAACATCAATCCTTTGGTTTTACTTTAGGTACTCCTTTTTACAGTTTTCAAACTCAAATCATTTCTTTCAAAGAAACCATTTACAGGCACTTTCGTCGTCTGTCAGGTAGTCGGCCAAATAGAAAGTTGAAGCCAGTTGCTTGTTCTAAACTGTAAGATCCGGTGGAGAAGTGAAGCAAGAAAATCCATAGACATTCATTTAAAATAAAACGAGATTATCATACATTGTCCCGAACACGCACACAACAAAATATCCATAATCAGTTAGAAAGTGAGAGAGAAAGAATTGCTGGAGTACGGCATCGGCATGAAGAGACAGAAGAAGAGCGCAACGAACGTTTGAATTCTGATCGACTTCGACATTCTCTGAACAGAATGTCGATGTCATCTGAAGAATCGGATGTGTCTCAGATATAGCCGTAGGGCATGGCGACCTTCCTTGGGTTGATAAGGAACGGAGTGCATTTACGTGTACTCCTAAGATTGACTACGCCACATATTCCGCCATCGGAGGTATATATGATTCAAAATTGTACTTTTTGAACGTCTCGAATCGTCTCGCGCATCCCGTTGGTTTCCCGTCCCCGGGCTCTTAGAATTCGACATCAGACGTTTCAGATCTTCGATTTTGCCGACCCCGTTGTCGCTGGCATAAGCAACAGGATCCGCGTACGAAGTCGCGGGCAGAAGCTAGTTTAAAATAAAACAATATTAAGTACTTTATGTGTTTCATCATTTATGTTTTAGAGAGCATTGCAAGTAATGCAACAAGTGCACAAGAGGTTTAAGGTATAAAACAATAATTTTTTTTTTTTTAAATTACACATTGCCCCACGAACTACGAATTTCTCCTGTGTCGTGGGTGCGTTTACAAACATTATAAACTCACATAACTACACAAACAGCCAGACCCGGAACAACTATCTGTAGGCCATACAAATATTGGTTCCGTGCGGGAATCGAAACCGCGACACGCAGCGCAGCAGTGAATCTGTCAACCACTGCGCTAACCATGTCGTCAACAATGTAAAATAGCCTGGCATGACCAGTCTCAAGTTCTCAACTGGCGGAACCCGATTATGAACATAAGGTACGCATAGGCATCATCTACATTGTTGGCCATACGTTACAAAGTAGGGTGTACGCTAATATGGCGGCGTGCGTTCATTTGCGGGTAATTCCACCCGTGTATAGCAGACCGCAGTTTTCGATCAGCTAGCCGCAGCGTTTGTGTTTGTTGCCGTGTAATTTCACTAGCTTTTTGGCTGGGACGGACTAAGTAGCCTAAGTTTTAGTTTGAGATAAAATAATCATATGAAATTGTACGGTATCGAACCCGCTATTAATGCATTAGAGACAGGTGCTTTAACTATGAAACCATCACATCATATTTTTTTTTATAAGTTTGAAATCGCCAATTCCTCTTGTAATCAATGATCGTGCTTTCTCTAAAGGCCTTTGCATTGCAGTGGTATTATTAGAATCGGGTATGACAAAACCACCATATCTGTGAACCTCGTGGCCAAAGGGGGTAGGTAGAGGCAGTTGCCCCCCCCTAGAGATTCCAAATCCTTTATGTGCCTTTGACTGTTTTAAAAATTCATACTTTTCTATCCACCATAATATCAACTTGACCCCCCCCCCCCCCTAGGCCATCAGCTGGCGTTTCCTGGCGACTCTCTTGGTAGGTAAGGTTCCTAAATCTTTATACTTAAAAAGGCAATAGCGTGACAACATTTGTGAAAAGGGTCCATCGCAACAGAATTGGCCAGATAGTCAATTCTGTAAAAATCTCCCTCGGTGAAATTAGCTGAAAAGATTTTGAGATGAGCTGATACTAAAGGTTTATCACTCACCTCAAGCTGAATCTGAATTCTACGAAAATTATTTTTACAGAATAGTACTCTAGACGTGGCTAATTATTTATTTATTTCAATTTACTTCAGGCGACAAGGGCCCATAGAAATAAAAATACCACATTTTAAATAGGATAAAAAATTATCCTTACAATTTACATGTGTGAACTGCACATGTCTACAGAGCCAGCTCTCGGTCTTTTCGTAGGTTTTAATCGTAAATTCACAAACCGCCCGAAAATAATTCCCTGCGGCCATATTCCGTTATTTAGAAACATTATGATGAAGCACAAGAACATAAAAGCGCTGTAATCACTTTGTTTTTTCAAATCGATATTTTGTAGTGTAACATTTATTGCCGGTTTTCTGAGAATATACATAATTACAAATGCCTTCTTCTGCTGTATCTTTATAATAATAATAATAATAACATTTATTCATATCTGGTTAGTAACACAAAGTAGGTACTTAAAGCCTATGTTAGTAGAAACGAAATTTATGTATAAGTACAGTAATATATGCGGCATAATATGCAGAGTCAGCTTAACACTGTGAAAGCCTGCATCAATTGAGAGTCGATTTTGTCCGCGACTACGTTCAGGATGCTATTAGTGCTGCCCCGCACTCTGTGCAGTAAGGAGGCGGTTCTCTTGCGTATGATGGCATGAGAGCCATCCACGCGAGCTTCCGCAAACATGTTAGATGCACTACAGAAGCGGAGCAGCCCCAGCAATATCCTGAAACCATTATTATATTGAACGCGCAAGGCACTGAGCGATCTCTGTGTATAACAAGTCCACAGGCTGCTCGTGTAGAAAGTTTGGAAGTATGCTTTAAAAAGTGAGATCTTAACATGCTCGCTGCAACGAGCAAACCTGCGTGCCAGCATGTTATTTTTAACTGCCAGTGCCCTGCGCTCCCTTTCAATGTCCATTTGGTCATCAAGCTCTTCGGTAACATAGTGTCCCAAGTATTTAAAATGGTTTACCCGCTTTAATTCTACGTCATATAGTTTTATCTTGGGCACACTAGACGGGCATTTACCAGAAGCCTTAAAAACCAAATACTCACTTTTCGACAGTTGTACAAAAGAACATGTTTCTGACCAATTTATGACCAATGCTTTACTCGGATTGGCTGCCTTCTGACCTCAGAAATTCAGAACTTTTGTATTTCGAATTTCTGAGTATAGACGCCAACCCAATGTCACCTAGAAGGGCCCTTCTTGGTGACATTGGGTTGGCGTCAGGTTAGTTGGCTTATTATATTTATTGTATTTATTCTTAGCTTGTATTGTCCCATTGCAGAGCCATAAGGACTCCCTTTTCCTATTCGATATCTCTCTGTCTAAAGCTAGTTAGGACCAACCCCTCCTGTAAACGGCAAGCTCATCCCGCCATATTGGCTTGTAATTATTTAAAATGTGTAATACCAAATACGCGCCTGACAAAAACCATGTATTTTGCCTCATAATATTACAGTTCAGCACAAATCTATTAAATATTTATCAGGCTGTGGTGTAAACCATTTTCATTGGCTCTCACGGGCCTGTGGTTAATGTAACCCTAATGTACCGTATTTGTAGTGTTTAGTTTCTAATACATAATGCTTTTGATTTCAGTGCGCTAATAAATTGAAAGCTTTGTGGTTTCAATCAGCAGCCATTTTGCCACAATCACTGTTAGAGCGTGGAGTCACCTTGGCGGTGTTATCAGGACGAGCGGGAGTTAACACGGATTTTGAAATTGGAGGTTGAAGACTTAATTCATAATATTAAGAGGTGGTAATCATGCTTGTCGTATAAAGTTAACCGAAAATACTTTATGTTAGTCGAAAATCGACTAAAAGCCTTTTAAGCACTACCTAAAACCCTCTACTCATTATTTCGCAACTGCTGCTACAAGAAAACCGAGTTGATAAAACTTTTCTATGTAAATTTATTACAGAATGAAAAGTTAATATATGTAACTACATGGATTTATAGTATACTATCTTTTGCCTAAGACTTCGTCCGCGTGAATGTCGGCACGGATGCAGACGATATAGTATATCCCAGGGTTCAAGCTATTTTCATAACAAAGTAGATCAAAATCGGTTCAACCGTTTCATCGTGAAAGCGTAACTGATAGAGCTACTTTCGCATTTAAGCCCGACACATACGTAGCTATAATATATATTTTAGCTAGCCATCACATCACACACGGTAGCTAGGTATAATATAATAATATATTTACGTCTGCGATCGTTGTTTGTTTCACATTTTTTAAAATATATATTTATATGCCTTGCTATACTGTCCACATATTTTGGTGACGTAGTAAAAATATATATACCTATTATAGCTACGTCTAACGTATATTAATATATATTATAGCTACGTTTGTGACGGGTTTTAAGCCCGTCACGAGTATTAATAATAAGTATGGAAAGTATTATAACAACTTACCTGATACGACTGTGTCGGTAAAAAAACAAAAGACGACGAGAGAATCTTGAAACTTAAAAACCAATGGCAGTTCGGTAAGAAAATACTTCATACAAAACTTCTATTTACCCCATAACAAAAATAGCGTGACGATCCATCCCTAAAACAAAACACGAACAAATAGAAAATCTTTCAAACATTCCCTTAACAATATCCAAGTTTTATAGCAAACAGCTTGTCGACGAGTGAATGATCATTGCTATTACAAATTGGACAGGCGCTCCGAAGTGGGGTGAATTTGCGACAATACAAGTTGAATTGTGTCAAGTTTCCGACAGTTTTCTATGTTCAGTGATTCAGAAAAAAAAACATAAAGAAACTAGCTTTTATGGCTGTGTTTTTGGAAAGAGTAAATCAATATTGTTTATTTATATTAGTTGTTGTACTGTACGGTTTACGTACATACTGTTGGACTGCAAACGCAGCAACCTACTTTTGTATCGTATTTATAATAATGTTCAATACCATTTAAATTTAGTTGACAAATTACTTACTTATACGAACATCGCGGATTAGCATCCAACTTAACTTACCTACTCTTAGTTGTGATCGGTATATCTAATAAACTTTAGTGTTACAAATCTGTGTGTGTTTACCTCGACTCACCTCAATCAAACTCAACTTAGAACCTCTACCTAAATACTGCAAGTGTATGGTGCCTTCTACTACGGGATCTTACATGTACGAAGCATTTTACTGTTTACAGTAGCATATTTCAATAAACATCATCCTGCCTAGCCTTTTCCCAACTATACTTGGGTAGGCTTTTAGTCTAACCAGATGCAGTAGAATACCTGTGTTTTACATACAGCAACTGTCCGTCTGATCTCCACAACCCAGTTACTGTGTAACACGATACCCCTTGGTAAGACTGGTTGTTAGACTTTCTGGCTTCTGAATACCATTAACGACTATCAAAGATTTACAAATGATAGCCGGGACCAACGACTTTACATGCTTTTGGAGGAACGAAAGGGTCTAGGTAGATGATGTATGGTCACCTATCCACAGGCTGACCGCGGCAATCGTTGCTTAATCATGACCCATTGATGTGTACGGCTTTGAATTGGCCATGTATTTCAATAATCATCATGGCAACCTTTAGACACTGCTGGGCATATATCTCCCCCAAGGGGGGTTCAGCCGTAAAGGCCGATGCATGTTGGCGATCGCAGTAGGTGTTATGGAACTCAGAAAGACGCTGCTGCCCATTCTCTGGTCAATATCCCTCTGTCGCCTTCTACGACACCCACGGGTAGAAATGGGGTGGTGCTAATTGCGACCGGCGCCACACGGCGAATTTCATTGATAGGAAGGGTTATTCATTTCGTAGCTTATTATAGTTTAGAAGGGAATGTGATTTAAGCATTATAGACCAAGGTATAATGATAATAATATCATGTTACTTGGAAGAAGACTTTGCTAGCGATTGCAACATTTCGCGGAAAAACAATTTGCTATTATTTTCTTCCAGGAACTTGCGTTTTATTAGTTATATATATTGAAATGAAAAGGCGACGGTTATTTTAGTTGAATACTGAATATATTATTGGATTTGGCTTTATTATTATTGGAGGAGCTTGTGGCTAAGTTAAAGCCGTACAGATCGATCGGTCAAAGGTTAAGCTACGTTAGCCGCGGTCGGTCTGTGGATGGGTGAAAATCCCTTTAATACCGAGTTACCTTCGTGCTTCGGAAAGCACGTAAAGTCGTTGGTCTGTCTCGTCATTCGTAGATCTTTAACAGGCGTTATACGTAGTCAGAAGCTAGAAAGTCTGACAACCAGTCTTACTTAAGGAGTATCTTGTTACCCAGCAACTGGGTTGTGAAAGTCAGATAGGCAGTCACTCCATGTAAAACACTGGAATTCAGTAGCATTCAGTTATACTGGTAGCCGACCCCAGCATAGTTAGGGAAAGACTAGACAGAATTTCTTCTTATTTTAGAAAAAAATAGATACAATTCACTAACGTGCTACGAAATGAAAATTACTGCTTGCTAATAAATAAACTGACAGTAGGTTAATTATAAAATAATTACATAACCCTCGTTTTGTCTTTTTAATCGGATAAAACAGTACCTACTCTACATCTATCTCTATATAGTTAAATTAAAAGGATTGCTGACGTATGTACGAAAGATCCTCACTTGGAAACCTTTCTGTTTCTTTTTTGGAAAAATCTACCTGAAAAGTCTGAAAAAAAGATGGTATTTTTGTATGAAAATCTAAAGAAAAACCTGACGTCTAGATAATATCACACGTGCGAAAACGGGGCGGTACACTAAATTTAAATAAAATTGAAAGCACAAGCAATTCTACACTTAGAAAATAAAATGAAACTAGTTTCATGTATACAAATAAATGGTACTTATCGTTGTTAAGCAAAATACTAGTGGTTACCACGATAAACGTTAACAGACATTTGGAGCACAGAACAAGCCGCAAACAAAGGAATTTTAACTTCCTCGAATCAGAACAGCTTAGGTTTTTCACTTCGTCTAAAGTTGTATACTATAGGTATGCAACTAAACAATGCAAGTAGGGGCTCCGAAAACAGTCACCTTATTCTGTATAAAAATCCCTTGGTAAATTTACGTGAAGTTAGATTGAGACGGAGCTCGGTCGTCATTCGTAGATCTTTGACAGTCGTCATGGATACTCAGAAGCCAGAAAGTTTGACAACCAGTCTTACCTAGGGATATCGTGTTACTAACTGGGACAGTCGTTATGGATATTCCGAAGCCAGAAAGTTTGACAACCAGTCTTACCAAGTGGTATCGTGTTACTCAGTAACTGGGGTGTGGTGATCAGATAGGTACTGTGTCCGGTTAGACAGGCAGCCGACCTCAAAATTGTTGGAAAAAGGCTAGGCACGTGAGATTGAGTTGAGGTGTCAATTGGTGGGAAGAGAGCTCATCGCAACCTCATCACTTTAATTAAAAGAGGGTTTTTTTTAATAGTAGTACTGCAGATCATTTAATTTAACAAGTCCTTAACTTCCTCATATGACACACTCGACGAATTAGTCTTAATTCGTAAAATACAAGTAAAGGCATCTGCCTTCACTATATCAATACTAATCGCGTATTGATTATATCTATGAAACAAAATTATGAGAAAAAATTTATGTGAAACGGAATTTTATAAAACCATTTGCTATAAAACAACGTACAAATATGATTAGTGTGAATGAAATTCCAGTCAGAGACAAGATGGGACAAGTGTGACTCTATCAACAAAAGAAAAATAAAAATACAAGTGAAGGCAGATGCCTTTACTTGTATTTTACGAATTAAGACTAATTCGTCGAGTGTGTCATATGAGGAAGTTAAGGACTTGTTAAATTAAATGATCTGCAGTACTATTATATAATACTTAATTTCAAGATTTTACATTGATTTTTGTTTCACATAGAGTTTAATGTTAGAATAATCATATCATAGAATAACAAATCAAATATTCTTTCTCCTTATATTGTTTATTTAATATAAAACTTACTACCAAGAATGGGGGTCTCAGTTCTAACCAAGCCTACTGCGCGTGAGTGCAAGCAAGCATGCAGCGTGCAAGCAAGCCTGCAGCATGCAAGCAAGCATGCAGCGTGCAAGCAAGCCTGCAGCATGCAAGCAGGCATGCAGCGTGCAGGTGAGCATGCATCATGCAAACAAGCATGCATCATGCAAGCGAGCATGCAACATGCAGCAGGCATGATTTCTTTCACGGCTCCGGCGGTCCCAAGCGATCTTTTCGTCGCAGATGGTATTCACGCTCACCATTGCAGCTTCGGCTTGCTGGCCGGCTCCGCCGGCCAGCCTCAGCCGCGGCGGGCGTTGAAACCACGTGCTCCTCAGCTCGCGGGCCGCCTCGCCCGTCCGCGCCTACGCGGATTTAAATTACACTCTAGGGTAGGGCAGAGAACACTACGTGGAGTCGGTTTGGCAGCGATTCGGTTCTGTCATTAACTTTTGTAGCACAACATATTGACTTTTTAAGACAATATTTTTGTTACATGGAAAAATACACCGAACAAACAATATTCGTTAAAAATAATTCTACTGTTATTATATAATTCTAGTGTATAAAAAATTCATTGAATCATGTTTATGTGAAACATGTTTCATGTCTGCGTAACAAGGGACACCCATATTTGAAACCGTAACATGAAAATTGGCGAAATAAATAAATTAGATTGTAACGTTGTATCGTTATTTCTCCTGAAAATAATTAATTTAAAAAAAAAACTAAAAAAAAAAAACCAAATATCAACAATTAACCTCACAATAACAAATAAATGTCAAATCAAGCCACAGACGTATTAATATTAGGGACGTCCTAAGTTACTGTTAGCAATAGTACTAGTGAAGCCCGAATAATTGTTGTATCCGAACGTGTGAAATGAAGAATATTATCTATGCTAATTACCGTATTTAAGCCACAACGACGGACATGACAGCCCTTTTTTCGAATTCCGGCACCGGCGAAGACAGACAGAACATTCTTTTGACATCTGCTATCCAGAGTCGTATTAAGTGTTCTTTGCCATTTTATTTTCTTGCCATTCAGTTTTAATTGACTAATAATAGTCTAAAGTATTAAACTCAGTGAATTCGTAACCCCATATTGGGTAAGTGTTGAACAGCTAACTATATTTTACATTTCGTGTTCCTACCTTATAGGTTATGTTAGGACGTGCACCTATGTAATCGTTTAGTTTCCTCTTATTGCAGCTTAATACGCCTTCTGCGTTATTTCTAGTGCTGATGCAACCTATTTGCTCCTAGCTCAGTGCATTTTGATACACGTAGGTACCTATTTACCACGCGGTTCAAATATGCAAATCATGCCTTGTTTCTTTGTGTAAAGTCAAGTCATCATCCATTTTTATTGTAACTCCGTACTGATTGTGACAACCACACACACCTTCATTAGCGCACTAGTACATCTCGCTTTGCTTACGCTTTGGTGTCACAATCAGCGGAGTTGACCTTCGGCCATCTTGTGACACGCTGGACGTTGCATTCCAGGGTCCAAAGTTTCGGCTGAACACCTGGATATTTTCTATATCCGCGGACATCAAAAGAGCATCCCAACGTTGGGTGCCGCACCACCGCTCGTCCACACCGCCGGACAACAAGAGCTCCGCCCCCGGGTCCCTATTTATCCCGCGTGGCCACGTCGAGCTCACTTCAGGTCTGGCATCACCACCTGCCGACCGTCACCACACCTGGCGTCTCCAGCGTGGCACACCGCTGTGATCGTCGTGCCCAAGGCTGAGCCAGGAGAGTACAGTGCAACTCCCAGGGGAGGTTGAAAGGGAATTAGTGACCGTAGACTTACCCACTTACTTTTCCTTTTAGGAATATATTTTTTTTTATGTTGACCGGTTACGTTGGTTTGATTCATTGTTCCCCACGTAACCTCTACGTCACAAGATATTTGACCAAAAGAGATCGTTCATAAAAACCGAAGCTGACTTGTAGCATCCACTGACGCAGAGAAAAATACTACTTGTGTCGCATTGCTATAGGCTTGATACCCGCGTACTTCATAGCTCCATCCTAAATACAATAGTTCGTGATCTGAGTAAGGCCGGTGAGCGGTTTCCCAAGGACTTTTTAACCGCAACCAGCTATTATTCGCCACTTACCAATTAAAGTAATTTTAATGCATAAGACATTTTGCCTGCAGGAGCCTGCTGAATCACCCTAATGTTCAAACAACAGGCATATGTTGCTCATTTCAGACTACGCTATAATATAATAGCATAGAGCGTAACAACAATATATAATAAATTAATTAATTTGAATTTGAACAATATCGCTTACCTCCTCATGGGAACAAATCCTCCTTATGGGAAGGGGGGGGGGGCAAAATCCCCACGCTTAGCAGGCGTCTTGGGGATTGCAGTGAAGTTGTAAGTATACGGAAGCCTAATCGCCTTCTACGACACCCGAGTGAAATGGGTGGGTGCTATTCTAGATCAGACATCCGGCAGGGAGTGTAATTATACATAATTATAATGATGAATACAAAATATTGTAAAACACTTATTTTATAAAAGAGACAATGGAATTTCTTCATCCTTGTTCTCTATATACGAAGCTAATATTTAGAAGGAGTAGATTCAATTATTTTTTCTTGTAAATAACATTCGAAAGTGTATTTTAATAGTCTTATTGAAATAAATAATTTGGCTTTGACTTTCGGGTGTTATAACATAACGTGTGGTCAATCTCTCTCTCTTTCTCTCTATGTGGTCGGTAGCCTCATGACTGAAGATCATGATCACGAGGAGGTCTTCTTGATACTGCTTGTTACAGCGACTCTTGTTGGCGCCATCTACACCACCCCTGACACCTTCACTCTTTCCTCTTGAAACTAGTCAGTTCATCTTGTTGGAGATCTACTCTGTGCTCTCGTGTGGTCAATTAACTCAGTGGTCATCCTCAAACACGAGTGATATTATCACCGGGGCGATATACGTATGTATTATGTAACTTTGACAACCGCCTCCATTTCTTACAATTTCACAGGCCTATTTCAGTAACATTATAATTCCACTGGATCCAACATGGTTAGGTTAAGTTAGAAAGCTAAATCATGGTTTTTTATTTGACCCTAAAAACCCCTCTGTAGCCGATCCGATATGGTGCCTAGTCACCAACACAAATATGGCGTCAACAGGACCATTTCGGATACAAGGCAGTTGACAAAGTTTCGTGCAATTATAATTTCACTGGTTTGCCTATATAATAATATCCCTACGACACATACAACTATTTTTATTTCGCGACATTACCTATCACCCCAATTATAATGTCCCTCGTGTGTCTGGAATCTATTAAACAAATAACCACGACTTAGCCTAACCTAACCTAACCATTTCGGATCCAAAGGAATTATAATGTCACTGAAATGAGTCCATTATATTGTAAGAAATAGAGGCGGTTGAAATAGTTTCGTGCAATTATAATTTCACTAATGAAATTATTATAATACTGGTGTCTCATCTCTTTTTATTTCGCGTCAATACTATCACTCCAGTCATAATGCCACTCGTGTGTTTATAAGCAGAGTTGATTGACCTAGCGAATCAATTATGATAAAAACATTTTGCAAAATACCACGCATTAAAGGTCAGTCGAAGATCTTTCCGGCTAGCACGTAATCAACGGGTAATTTAATAACATGTTAGTCTCCTCCACTGGTTTTTGTATGCGCCCGCGCCGTCCGTGTCAATAGAGCATGACTCACTTTCATAAACACGTGTTTAAATAATAATATGCCATCACACTACAAACATCATAGTTAGTGTCTAGTTAGACTATTGATCAACAACCTCTATTATGCACAAATGTTTAATTTTGAACTTCAACCTTTCAATTGTGAACTCAGATGTAAGCAGGAGTTAATAAAGAATCATGGCGAGATCCATACATTCATTTGTATGAAGAAGAAAAAATAATTTAGAGGGTTTAAAATATTTCCCAATGTGGAGAATACATTACTAGGAATAGATACTTATCATATTTTTAAACCGCATAATTAAAATATTTCGAAATGAAAATAACACTTTTTCGTTTCATCTCGTTGCCCATTTTGTGTTTATAAAAAAAAAAAAGTAAGAAGTGACATTCATGGATCTATCAAATTGGCAGACAAGTGATGTGAACTGTTGTTTAATTATTTGTGACATTATTTCCCATAAAACGATGCAATTTAAGTCTAAGAGCGGCGAAACGGCGGCCGTAAGTGTCACTGTTACTGTCAGTCGCCGTTTTGTTCTGAAATAATGAGCTTTTCGTTAAACTAATCACTTTTAAAATCCATTTATATTGCGGGGTTTTAAAAATATTGTAAATGCATCTTCAGGCATTTACAATATTTTTAAAACCCTTCAGGTACGCAAGAATATAAGAATTAGAATTTCAACTGCTCTAAATATCTTTATTATTTTGTACAAATCTTGCCATGATCCTTTCTTCTTCTTGACTCGGTCGGTCTCGGTCGTATTCCTGAAAGGCCTTCGTGGCTTTATATTATTATAACGTTCATTCTTTTTGTACGCGAAATACGCGCTAAGACGTGGAGTTACGGACACCAGCCCGTTAAGTATACCATACCATACTATATGACGTTCTTCCACTTCATTCCGCACTCGACTTCTCTTCCAGTGAGGGCACAATTAAAAACATTTTTTCACACTAATAAAAATAAATAATTTATAATAGGGCCAAACGCGTGACCCAATAGTTCCCTTTACATGGCAAGCGACATCGTGAAAGGCCCAGGCGGAGATGGCGGGAAATGGAAAGAGAGTAGTGAGGCCTTCAAATAATAGGCCGTAGTGGGAAAATACAGGCTGAAAAAAAAAAATGCAAAAGTAGCAGTCGGTTTGTTACCTCAATACGACCAAACCACTGAACCAATCGTAACGTTTGAGAAAGGGGCAGCTTGTTAATCCGTGACTTTGTCTGCGTTAGCGATAACCGGCATTCCCGCGTACAAAATCGCGGGCCACAGCTAGTATTATCATTTGTTTCAATAGCTCTCGTACCCTTTATGTAGCTTGAATAAAGAGGAGGTAAAGATTGCCATCATTTTCATTGAACAAGGTAACATTACCAAAACGTAATCTTATTACCTACATGAAAGAAGACCCAAGAATACAAACAAAGTAATGAATAGTAGGTATTAGATTTCGAAACCTCAGTGAAGGAACGTGTCTAAAGGAATTGGTGATATTGATACAAACAGTGGTATTCTAAACTAATATTATAAAGGGGAAAGATTTGTTTGTTACGATTTAATTAAAAAACTACTGACTACTAATCCGATTAAAAAAATTCTTTCACCATTTCGAATGTTACATTATCCCTGAGTGGCTGTGTTTTGTTCTAATTCTAGTGTTTTAATAGTTTTTCAACTTTTTTGTAAAGGAATAAGGATCATGTTCAGTTGGGAAAATTTGACAGTTCTGCTGGATAACTTGATGTGCTGGGCGTGCTGGCGTCTGTACCTAAGATTGATTACCAACAGTAAAATTTTCTGTTTCTGATTTCTGTATTAACAGAATTCAATTCCCCGAGTGTGAAGCTGAATTGATTGGTATCATTCAGGTTCAGTTTTTCATGAATGGAAATTGAAGATTATTATGAAAACATGGAAAAAAAATTAAACATCTATACTACCATACACGAGCGGTATGTTTACCGTCAGTTTGCGATCCTTTAAATAAATTTGAAATGCATCAGAAAATCCTGAAATTTCAGCTGCTGATGAGATTTCAGGATTTTCTGATGCATACAAAGTTCTTAGTTTATAGTGTTTTCATTTTTCAAAATAACGTGACCATTCTAAATGCCTGTAATTTGCCCAAATTGTTTCACAATGGTGCCAATTCTGTTGTGCATGGCTAAACTCATTTTAAGCTATTTATATCGCGTTCTTTCCAATAAAATAAGGAAGAGACATATATTAACAAGAGTTGTCAATTTAAGTTTCATGATCTAAAATGTTTATACAATTATAGTTGTCATTTTAGAACGTATTGATTAAAAAACTTTTTCGAAAAAAAGAGAACCGCTGTCAAAAACAAACTGATAAGTGATAAATATCTTTAGCACAGAACACTTTAGTTTCGAAAGTCGGTGGCTTTGATCTATATGTTTTTTTGTATTGCCACCGACTTCCGAAACTAAAGTCATGTGTGTTCTGTGCTAAAGTTATTTATCACTTTTCAGGTTTTTTTTTGCAGGCGGTTCTCTTTTTTCAAAAAAGTTTTTATTTTACACTTTTTAGTGCCTCGTTATCACCCAAATCCATTTAGGAACGGCAACACAGTTAAAGCAGAGATTGAATCCAAAGATGGAAAGATGGAAGAAACGTAACGTCTTCTCAGTTTTTGTTGTTTTTTTTTTAAATCGCTAAATAAATTTCTGTTTGTTGTATACTAAAACCTTCTCCTGAATGTAACAAACACTTTTCTGAAAACCGCATCAAATCGGTTCAGCCAAACGGGAGATAATCGCGGTCAAACGTACATACATACATACAAACATACGGGTCGAACTGATAACCTCTTTTTCTTTCAAGTCGGTTAAAATCACTGCGAAGTTCAAGGAAAAAACGAATTTGACAACTCTAACTTAGTTCTAAAGCCGGATCCAGACGGGTGTAACGTGTAATGTAATCCACCGTGTAATGTAACACGAATTCTACGTGTGGAGCGTTACTGTAATGCTCGTAGTGCCGTCCACACGTAGAATTCGTGTTATATTACACGTAGGATTACATTACACGTTACACCCGTCTGGACTCGGCTTTATATGTCGCCGTCCTTTTCTGCAGCTGCCTGGTAGTAAGAGATGTCAATTCTCTCATTTTAGTTTAGTTTGTAAATAAGGGAATCGGCACCATTTTTTGTCGATAAGATGTCATTGCGATTAGATTTTGAGCGTTTTTAATTATGGGAATTTTACTGGCCTGCGGTAATTCTATTTTTTTTATTCATAATATTTCTTTATTCACAACTAAACCAAATTAGACATACATAAAACTTAAAAATCATATTATTTACAATTCCAAGAAAAAATAAGGAGGGAGCTCGTAGGGCATCAAAAAACTCGTCCACGTCTCTGTCAACGGGACATGTGTCCAACAGGCAGGCAGCATTGCCACAATGTTTGATCCTTTGGGCCATTCTCTTATTTTTAAGGGGCTATTTAACGAATTTTACAGATTTTAAACTGACAATCACGTCAAAATGTACAGTGTAAATGATTTGAAAAAAATATATGTCAAACTAGAACATTCTCTTAATAATTTAGTAAGTGAATATTTTTAATTATATTCATACTAAATAGTTTAATTAACACGTGAAATTGTGTCTGACGCGGACAAAACATCTGATGCAGAACGGACGCAGTCTGCGTCCAAAACTCTCAAAATTTTGTCGAAAAAATTAAATAAAAGTAGTATTATTTCAAAATTAAAAAAAAGGCGTATACTAAAAGATAGATAATAAAATTGTCTGTAAGGTGGTGTAAGTTTCGTTTAATTATACCTAGTAGATTTTGTGTGATTGTCAATGTTTTGTCCGCGTCAGACACAACTTCACGAGTTAATTAAACTATTTAATATGAATTTAATCAAAAATATTCACTTATTAAATGATTAAGAGAATGTTCTAGTTTAACATATATTTTTTTCAAATCATTTACACTGCACATTTTGACGTGATTGTCAGTTTAAAATCTGTAAAAGTCGTTTAATAGCCCCTTAACTGTCCACATTTCTCAGTCTCAATCTGTAAAAAATACCTCTTATTTCTATCATCATCTGTGTAGTCTTTTCCCAACTAAGTATATTGGGGTCGGCTTCCAGTCTAACCAGATGCAGCTGAATACCAGTGTTTTACATGAAGCGACTGCCTATGAGACAGTAAACCCCTTGTATGTGTCACTTTTGACTACAAAAATCAGTCAAAACTATTTTTTAATTTATCCTTAATACTTAGAAACCCATTAGGTTCGTAGGTTTTTTTTGTGACCTTTTTAAAACTTTTGTTTTGTAGTGATTCTTATAATGATTCTAAGGCGTTCCGTATTTTCGTTTTATCTTTTGACTGGCTACAGTGGTTTTGACTGGTTAAGAGTTTTGACTGTAACATAATATACACTATACCCCTTGGTAAGTCTGGTTGTCAGACTTTCTGGCTTCTGACTACTATTGATATTAACAGCCTGGACCAACGGCTTTACGTGGTTTCTGAGGCGCGGAGGGAACTCGGTATCCGGTGGTCACCCATCTACAAATCGACCGCGGCAAGCGTATCTTTGAGTGTTCGATCTGTACGGCTTTGACACGAGTTCTTCATCTCTTATTTATCTATAAAGACCTTAAATATGAGGTTATTCAACAATAAATTACATGAATGGTTGTGTAGTCATAGTTTTTATAGTGTCAAAGACTTCTTTGAAAATGAATAAATACATTTTAAATATGCTTATAAAAACTTGCACGCTTATCACTGTTAGCAATAACATGTATGCTCTTGTTATTTATTTGTATTTTATCATCTTTTTATGCCATATTAAATAATTAAATATTATTCTATTATATATTCTGTTGTATATTTTTCAAAACTTTACACAATGATAAACGCTGAGGTTAAATATCAACTGGATGTTGAGCGTTTTTAGTTACCTACGGGAATTGGCCTTCAGTTTTAGGACACGACTTGACATGTGTCCTGAAATCAGTACTAAGAATCTACAATGGACCGTCGTCGAATTATGTGACTGTAAGTACAATCCACGTACCGGCTGTGTAAGGAGTGCCGTGTTTATAAAACAGGCACTTATCGGGATGTACGTATATAGGGAACACGTACTACAGTCATAGACACTGATGACTAGGCTACCACTACAGTCCACAACGATACGTTGCTAAGCGGGAAAATGGTTCACAAACAGTGTGTTAGACAGAGACGGACATAGTTTTCCAACTGCGACCAAAGAGGCACAGTTCGAGCTAGTTTGTTATTTCTCTGGCTACGTTCTGTTCAGTTCAGTATAGGCCGCGCCGCCGAAGTATGCAGTGGTGCGACGCGCTCTCATCATACTAAAATCTCGTTGCAATAATAAAATATCAACATTAAACCTGTGTTTTACGTTCCAAACAATCGATTTGTTCATTGAAACATTAAAAAAACACGTTTAATTTACTTCAGGAGGTTTTGTTTTTTGATTTTTAACGTTTTTGCTGGTTTTTATTTTGGCCGGGAAAACGCCGGGTGTCCGAATTGCTGTGTGTATGTTAACGTGTACTTCATTCTGTGACAGTTGAATACTGAGAGAAGATTTCTTTGTTTTCTAGTGTTTTTTTTGGTTTATTTTGTTTGTTGTTTTGTTAAATATATTCCTGTTTTACTTACCTACCGGCGACTGAAGTCGGCACGTGTGTTATCGATCACCGCACTTCGTCATAAGGTAAGTTAAATGTTCAAAATAACGTTCAATAATTTTTTTATAGGTAATACGTATTTGATAGGCTCGTCGTCGTCGATTTATGTAACATTTAGGTTATGTATTACGCACTGGTAGGTAGGTACTAAAAATGGATTTACATGCAATAATTCTGGTTTATCCTCGTCTCTACATTTGTTTTCCTATAACTATTATTCGTTTTCGGTGACATATTTGTGTTGTACGGTTTATTTATGTAGCGTAGGGTCTACCTATCGTTATTGAATTTACGACCTTAAATCTATAGGCTGTACAGTCGAACAAGCTATTTGGTATACAGGCAAAAATATTCATCTTTCTACTACAATAACAATATTTAATTTATTTGCTTTATATTGAGCATGTAGGTAGCTACCAGGGATACCTACGTACTCGAGTTAAAAAAATGAAATAAAATAAAATATTGTGTGTGTAGTAGAAAGATGAATATTTTTGCCTGTATACCAAATAGCTTGTTCGACTGTACAAACTATACGTAGTACTATCAAATTGTTTTGATAACCTCCATAACTGGAAATAATATATGCTTCCTGATACACGAGTAATGGAAAAATAAAACAAAGGTAATCAAAATTTGGGTTTTTTTTTGCCCAATAGTGGACATCAGTGGTCATCTCCAGTTAATACATAGGAGTCTGGATATTAAACATTATTTACTTGCTTCGCAACATCTAGTTATAAACTTAGGTGCAAAATAACACATGTTCAACTAAGTACATAATGATTACAATATAGCGAGGTACCTACCTACGTACTTCTAACGTTACTGAATTAACAATATAATTAGTATTAATACCGAAATCAAAACCTATTTAAGGTCATTTTCTTTTACAGGGATAAATTATCAATGCCAAATAACAAAAAAAAATATCCTAATATTATTCATCATGCCTTCATTTATATACCTCTTCGTATTAGGTACCTACAAACCTTTATTGATTTCCATCCCTTACTTACAGCAAAAAAAATGCTTGTTTTACATGAATTTTACAGGAAAGCTGTAAAAGTAGACTGACACTAGACCGTAAGTGAGTAAGGTACCTACCGTATATACTTGAAACCTGAAAAAGGGTCCAACATTGAGTAGATCCAGCGACTTAAAGTACTGTAAGAGCTCAAACAGGTAGGTCGATCCTGTAAAATTCAAACAACAACGCATCCCACATCGCTATTCACTCTCACTTCGCATAAGGTTCAAAATGACCTTGATATTATTATATTTGACACTTTGGATCGGGTTCGAGTGCGAAGTGAGGGTTGAAGTGACGGGGAAATTACCTTACAGAATGCCACTTCTTACGTCATCTTATACTTTATCTGTCAAAATCTCCCTGTCAATTTAGTTCAACTCGCTGACACGCTCGCAAGGGTGGCGGTAGTGTAAATTCGGATTATCAACCAAGTTTTTAGAATGCCTATCAAGAAACTCAGCGGATTCAGATTCAAAGTTTGGCGACACGGTTGACGCAGTGGCTGAGCGATCGACTGCTGCGCAGCGTGTTGCAGGTTCGATTCCCGCCCAGGGTAAACATTTGTGTGATGAGCACTTGTGTTTGCCTTGTGTCCGGGTGTTGTTTATCTATATATATGTATGTATTAAAAAAAAATGTATTTGTGTATGTATATCAGCTGTCTGACACCCATAGTACAGGGTCTCCCTAGTTTGGGGTCAGATGGCCGTGTGTGAAAATGTCCACACATATTATTATTATATTATTAAAGTTTAGAATGAGGTGTTACAGAATCACACCCCTGATGGTCATCAGGGGTGTGATTCTGTAACACCTCATGCCTTACAGTGCCGGGTTGATGTCCGAATTTACTACGTTATTTGTGGCTCTTGAAAATTAAAAATGGCAAAACTATTTATCACTTTGTATTAGGTACTTTAAAGAGCACGTTGGCTTTCTTGCTTGCTTGTCTTATAATAAATAAGACTAACGTTCTAAATACAAAGTCCTTCTGGAATGAATCCAACAAAAGAAGGTTTATCTTTAAACCAGGTTTAAACCATCGAGCCTGTTTTTATATTAAAAAAATTATCACAGTCAGAATGAGATTCGAAATAAAAAAAAATGGCTCAATGGTTTAAACCTGGTTTAAAGATAAACCTTCTTTTGTAATAAGACTGTGTTTAGACAAAACATTTAGTCAATGGTTTCGACCAGCATGCCAAATGCAACCTTTACAGTACCTATATTAGGTCAAATACAAATCTCTTCGTAATATAACAAATATGTACTCGCGGATAATACATCGTTTACATGGATTTTCTTATCAACGGACGATAACGCCAACGCATGATATTTTTTCCTATGGTTTACGTACCATAATAATGGCTTTGTGTTCCTGGATCAACACCAATCTCTGATGAACGAAGGCAATGGGGCTTCACTAATGAATGTTAAATGTCAATTCACATTTTTTATCCTCGTATCAGGCTAATGTCATTCTTTTATTCCTTGAAAGGCGATGCCAGAGGTTTACAAACTACACCAGCATTTTCAAAATATCAATCGGAAGGCCATTTCTAGGAATAAACAGGAATAAGAAAATAGAGATAAAAATGAATGTATAGTTTGTGGGACTTTAATTAGCGGTATAACGGAATACTTTTAATTAGTTATAGGTAATGTTTAGCGGTAAATGAATCTTTGTTATTGATGGAAAAGTACCAACAAGTAGTTTACATAAAATATAAAATTGTATATGGGAGCTACATCTGCCAACAAACTGCTTGTAGAAGACTCCAAGGTGTATAAATAAATTAAAATTGATAAAATTTTAAGATTCGTGTATTCCGAGTTATACTCGGAAGACTACAAGAACAGTGACATTTAACCAATAAAAATACGGCTCATTAGCATAATGAGAGCGAAACAAAAATCGTTGCTCCTGAACTCCTGCAGGCGCTCTAACACTGCTTTACAGTTTGGCACAAGAATCATTTTCTAAATGACAATCAAAAGGCGACAATGTCAAAATCTAGTCAAAAAGTAGTTAAAATAGTGGCATTTTTGGCAGATTGAGACATAGATAGGAATGCGACGTCCCTAAAAGTTACTAAAATTTCTCCTCTGATATTTTTAGTTACTGAGAATGTAAGATACTCAGTTTATGAAACAAAAGGCAGATAGACCGCGCGGAACACTGAGAGTGTAGTCAAAAAAGCAAATACGAATTCAAAATTGAATACCTACAACGCGCTTCGTGCTGTACTGACACGAGCCAGTATAGCGCGAAACGCTGTTAATTCATTGTTGCTAATTCAAAAGCGTACTCGCTTTTGAATTACAAAAAAAAAATGCTTATGGCATTAAGTCCGCCTCTGTACTTTGTGCTTGAAATGTTAATAGGTAATCACGAGATTGCAGGTATTCAATTTTGAATTTATATTTGCTTTTTTGGCTTCACTCTCGGTGTTCCGCGCGGTCTATCTGCCTTTTGTGTCATAATCTGAAGCAAGATAATACTATACTCTATTGATAGGTCTCCGCGCGCTGACCTGACCTGAGCTTACTAATTAGATGATAATTTTCATTTCATTCATTTACTTCTGGCTAAAGGGGATCTCTCACTGACACGAACTAAAGCTATTTCTGGGAATCTTATAAAAATTAGGAAAAAATACAAAATACTTTTTCCTGCCTAGGAATCGGAAATGTCTAGTGAGGCGTGAATTATTACATGATGACTTGGAAAATATTGGATGCCACGATTTAGGAAATATACCTTTATATGGGGCTTAGAACTTTCCATCTATACCTATTATAGACCTGCGTGCGCCATGTAGAATTATCTTTTAATTGCTAACACATTCCTGTAATGTATGACATAATTATGGTAATATAAACTCGCGTTAGCAACTAATTCTAAGTTTTCTTTTTTGGCGCGAGTAAGCTATGGAAATCAGTATAGATGTTACAGTCAAAACTCTTAACCAGTCAAAACCACTTTTGACGGCTACTGGCGTCAGTCAAAACCTTTATTAAAATAAAACGCGTTTGCGTAACAAAAACCAAAATACGGAACTCCCTAGTTATTAGAATCACTACAAAACAAAAGTTTTAAAAGGGTCACAAAAAAAACCTACCAACCTAATGGGTTTAAGGATAAATTTAAACCGTTCAAAAGTAGTTTTAACTGATTTTTGTGGTCAAAAAAGTTTTTTCACAAAAAAGAAAACCGCCGCGCACAGTCAAAACTACTTTTGAACGGTTTAAATTTATCCTTAAACCCATTAGGTTGGTAGGTTTTTTTTGTGACCCTTTTAAACTTTTGTTTTGTAGTGATTGTAATAACTAAGGCGTTCCGTATTTTGGTTTTTGTAATGCAAACGCGTTTCACATTTTAGTTTTTGAAGACGGTTTTCTTTTTTTTTTGATAAAAAAATTATTTTTCGCTTTTTAGTGTTGTCTTAACATCCAAATCCATTAAGAAACGGCGACTCACTTAAAAGAGATTGTAAATCCTCCAAAGATTGAAGAAACTAAAACGTCATCTAAGTAATTTTTTTGGGAATTTGTTGATTTTCTCAAAAAGGGCTAGATCAATTTTGGTAAAATTTATATGGGACCATTTCGGAATAAACCCCTTTCGAACAAAAAAAGAATTTTGCAAATCCGTCTATATATGACAGAGTTATGCCCGAACATACATAAAAAAAAAATACAAACATTCGAATTGATAACCTCCTCCTTTCTGAAGTCGGTTCAAAATTAGTTTTGTCTGGTTAATAGTTTTGACTGTGACATATGTGACAAAACAGACGTATACTAAAAGATAGATAATAAAATTGCCTGTAAGATAGTGAAAGTTTCGTTTAAATATACCTGGTAGATTTTGTGTGCTTATAAATGTTATGTCCGCGTCAGACACAACTTCACGAGTTAATTAAACTATTTAATATGAACTTAATCAAAATTATTCACGTACTAAATAATTAAGAGAATGTTCTAATTTTACATATAATTTTTTCAAATCATTTACACTACACACTTTGACGTGATTGTCAGTTTAAAATCTGTAAAAGTCGCTTGTTAGCGTTTTAATATGAGTCTGAAATCGACAATCCGTCTTGAGTGTGGTGATCAAGACTCTGCAAGAGAAGAGGCTTTTTCCCTGCAAAGGGACAATTATATTCTGGTATTATAAAAAAAAATAGGTACCCACTCGCACTTATTTAAATAACATTAAGTTTTAAATTATTAAAAAAATGTTCGGAACAGGAAAATTGGAGATAAAATAGTTACTATTTCCGTAACCTGATAAAAGTAACAAATTGATAACAGACCTACTGTCAAATGTTGACATAATAATAATAATAATATTGTTTTAAATAGAACAGTAAACAAGGACAGTATCGCTGACTCCTCGAGTGTTGCAGATCTTCACAGATATCGCCACTTTATTTGTCCACTTTTATACCTTTTTTTCACAGCAATTATTTATTCAGTCATTTTTGAACTTGGAATACTTTGTACAGTAAGAAGCCCTGCAGTTGGACTTCTTACAGTAGGTACCTACATAATTTAACCACTACATTAAATTATGTAAAAAGTATTGTTTTATGCAAGGTACACCGAATACGGTGCGATAAAAAAATACTTTTACGTGTTCTTATGTAATTTTTGCAAATCCATATTAATATTATAAATGCGATAGTAACCTTTTCACGACGGCTGTACCGATTATGTTAAAATTTTGTAGCAACATAGCTTGGACCCTGAGGAAGGAGACAGGCTACTTTTTGATCTGACACGTCGTCTGCATCCGCGATAAACGACATTCACGCGGGATAAGTCGCGGGCGAAAGCTAGTGAAAAATATTTTCAACATTTTTTTTTATGGAGTTTCTTACCCATTCTTCTCCATACGAAACTACCATTTGGAACGGGCAATTGTAAAAAAAAATCTTATATTATGTCACTGAAAAGTTCATTTTAATAAATGATTTGACTTTGACGAACTTAACCATCACTATTTCATCTTAAATCAAAGTACTGTGGGATTCACTTAGAATTCAGCTCACTACGCGATGTCAGCGGTCGTTTCCTCGGGTGAATGTCTTTCTGACGTAATATTCGCGCAACTGCATCGAATACGATTTCTTGCACGTGCACCTAGCATGTGCATGGCTACAGTGATATGTGAGTAGGGTTGCCATATTTGGCAAGCGTCGTGTCGGGACGCAAAAAGAAAAATATCTGTAAATATTGAAATTTTAATTAAATATGTGTTTGCTGTAATATCTGATTTATTTCGATTATTGACACTTTGTTCTCGACGCTTTTTATATTTTTGAGAAACAAAATTTAGAAACAGATTTGATTGCAGAAATAGGAAATTAAATTCACTGATCGGACTTTAAAAAAAAAACAGAAATTATTTTAGGTGTCTCTCTTCAACGTTAAAATAGTTCGGTCGAGTAGAATTTGGCGCGCGTATTTTAATTGCCGTGAACGCGCAAAAAAACGGGACGTAACACAACCGAACGTGCTTTGTCGGGACGTCGGGACCTAGGCCCCAATGACGGTGACAGTCCCGATAATTATATCGGGACGAATGGCAACCCTATATGTGAGTGACGAACTGTGAAAGAAAGAGTGATTTAAAGATTTTTTATGGATATTAAGGTAAACTGTGTGAATGTAAAAACTGGACGGGACAGAAATATTTATTCCTATGTATTTACATTATAAATCTGTGTTTCATATGATAGGCAAAACATAAAAATAATAAAATGATGTACCACTAAAAACCTGTCTAAATATTAGACAGAATTTGGATTTAACTGCCATGATTGCCATGATTTAGGATATTTATTCTTCATCATCATCATTATCATTTCAGCCGAAAGACGTCCACTGCTGGACATTTTTTCTTATCATAAATATATTATTTTAGGAAGTGTTATATCTACATAACAATGCAACACATTTGCTATATTTAATTAGTTTCACATACACATACATAGTAGACGCTAGCACGTCAGGCCCTACCAAACTGTCAAATTTTTCCAATTAAATATAAACCTTATAATTTTTTAATAAAGTTGATAATCTATCAAAGAAATTTGACAGATTGTTGTAGCTTGATGTGCTGGCCTTTGTACTATGCAAAGGCATAACTCTTTTACGATTAAGTGTCATATTCATCTGATTAACAAGAGCTACTTATCGGCGGCTGGAATGCACAATTGTAAGTAAAAAAATATTACTTCATTATCACCAGTGCACGGAGCAAGAAAAATAGAAAAACGTTGCCATTTTTTGCCCTGAATAGCATGATTCTAATGTTCGAAGTTCAATCTAAAGGTGAACGCATGTCTGATAGAAGATGCGCTGCGTATCTTCGGTCGCGTAACGCCAAATTAGTCAAATCCATATTAATACATATGTATATTAGAAATGCAAAAGTCTCTGACCGACCCTAACGATCATATAACTCTCCTCCAAGAGAGCAATAAGGCCACCAGCACAATGAACAAACACAGACACAGACCGCTGTCATTCCGTCCTCGCCGCCGAGGCCCGCCTGGACGACCCCGTACGTCCCCTCCCCGAACCTTGCTCGTGCCAGCCTGCGCCGCTGTGCCTGTAGCTTTAAATTCGTTCCTAAATAATGGAAATCCGATCCAGCCTGTCCCTTTGCTGTCCTCGCGACGCCCTAAGCCGAGGTTCGTACCCCACAGGGGGTGCCCTATAGTCGCTTAGTTTGTGAGTTATTTTGCCCTGGCCGGAGGCCCTAAAAATAATATTTTTTAAGGCAACACAGGAAAGTTCGGTTAAGCAGCCGACAACCTCCTAGGTTGACATGCGAGATGCCATTCCGAAAAAAAAAATGTAAAAGTGAATTAGTTTGTGGTTTGTTAAGCTTTAACGGCCAAACTACTAAACCGATTTAGATGATATTTGGTTCAAACTAAGCTTGAACTCTAAGAAAGGATATAGGCTACTTTTGCATCCGCAGCTTTGTTTGCCTAAGTGATAAATGACATTCACATTGGTATTAACACTCTAAACAAATTCTTTCAAACCATAGGAGAAAACCGCTTGTAAAAAATACTTGTGACTGTATATTTCGCATTGGTTATATATTATCACAATATTCATCATGAATCTCGGCACACTCTGGATTGGGAAATACACAAAATAATTACTTACATAAATTAAGTTCTGTTGTGGTGGTTAAGGCGTTTGCAACTAAGTCGAACAAGCACCAATGTGACTATATCAATTAGATTTTGTTCTTTTTAAGTTTATATTTGATATCACTAAAAGAAAGACATATGCCTGTAATCACCAATCCGCCTAGAGCAAGCGTCGTGATCAATGCTCGTGCCTTCTCTGTACGAGAAGAGGCCTTTGCCCTGTAGTGGGACAATTATAGTCTGGTTTTATTATTATAAATTAAGTTCAATTAATTTATATACAAATTAATAATTATTAAATTAATAATTTTAAAATCCCCCGTTACATACATGACTTCGTTCATCAACTATGACCAGGAAGCTTATAGGTAAAAGTGGAGGTAACCCTCTGAACACCCAAGTGAAACCAACTGTGGGCCAGGCTCTCTTTCTGAATGCATACATAAAATAAAGAAAACACTTATCATTGTCTCGTATTTAGAGTGTTGCCTCCACTTTTATCTATAAGCTTCTTGACTACTACAGAGCTAATATTATTCAAACGGCTAGACAGTTTTTTATGCATCATAGCTAAGAACACTTTTGATCAATTCACCTTCCATGCAAAAAAAAACGACTTCGCCGTTTGGGGGCTGCAATGCCACAGATAGACACGGACGTACACAAATCATCATCATCAGCCGGAAGGCGTCCACTGTTGAACAAAGGCCTCCCCTATAAAAGCCATAATCCCCACGCTTGGCAGGCGTCTGGGGTATCCAGTGAAGCTGTTGACACGGAAGCCGCTACTGTCCGACTTCCGGATTATCCCATAATCGCCTTCTACGACACCCTTGGGACGAAATGGGTGGGTGCTATTCTAACTCGGACACCCCACGGGTGTACACAAATACACTTGATAAATTTATAACACCCCTTTTTATACTCGTACCAAATCCGCACATACCCAGCACAATTCAATTCATTTCTTGTTCAGGTCAATTCATTCCTTGTTTAGATTATTTCACTTCTTGTTGTACAACTAATTGCGTTTCTAGTAACGTTCTAGTAATTAAAATTTCGGTGTTTTGTACTATTACGAAACTGCGCTGAATGTGCGGTCAAAGTTTCTGTTTTACCTTTCGCTTTCTACATCGTGTGAATTACATTTTTTGTGTTTGTTTTTTCCTTGTTTGTAATATGTTAGAATGTTTCAGCGATAGTTGTTAGAAATGCTTAAATACAAATTGCTTTTCAAGTGTAAGAGGAAAGTCGTTTTTTGGTGAGAGGGTGGGACATGGTTGGTTTTGAATAGACTTAAGGACTTTCACCATCTTTTAATTGATTCTTGTTCTGTCTCCTGCTTGATACTGATAGAAGTTGAATATGTAACTTTTCTTACTCGGCCCCTATTCTTTTCTGATTAATATCTTGCGGGATCTAAGGTAGGGATATCGTGTTACCCAGTAATTGGGTTGTGGAGGTCCGATAGGCAGTCGCTCCATGTAAAACACTAGTATTCAGCTGCATCCGGTTAGACTGGAAGCCGACCCCAATATACTTGGGAAGAGGCTAGGCAGATGGTGATGATCGTTGCGGGATCTAAGATAGTTGAATCGTTTCTCCAGGACTAGTCGAGCTTCATTGCTTTGGCGCTTTTCAGGTGGTCGCCATTGTTGATTCTGGCTTATAGGAGTTGGAGTGGTTTGGGAATAGTGTGGCGGGTTTGTCCAAAAAAAAGATACTACTGGCTATATTCAAAAATGGAACGGAATTTGTATTAAATGATATGTGATCAAATGATAAATTATATTTCATTGAAATTTATTGCAAAGTTGTGAAACAGGTCCTTAATATATAAGTCTCTGCTCAAGCAAATGGCACCACAGGGATCTATTTAAAGTTTAGTTATACCATTAATAACATGTTTACGTAAAAAGAAAGTTGGAACTTTGACCTTCAACATCTCACAACTGGAAGGTTCCCAGGTACAATCTAAAACAAAAAAAACATTGGCTAACTTTGTGTTTTTATCATCATTATCATCAGCCTGAAGACGCCTACTGTTGGACAAAGGCTTCCCCCAAGAAGCGGGGGGGGGGGGACATGAACCCCACGCTTGGCAGGCGTCTTGGGGATCGCAGTAAGGTTGTGATGTAGGTACACGGAAGCCGCTTTTGCCCGACTTCAAATATGCAATGCTGCAAATATATATATGTGTTTACACCCGATATGAACCAAATTTTACATAATATTCATCATGATACTCAATACTCAATGTCTTTATTGCTTTCCGATAAATAAGTATAAATGCTTAGGTGTTAGATTTTGTAATTAGGATCATTATGAACCCTGTCGAGCATAGCATTAAGGTAGAGGTAATCAAAGCAGTCTGCTTTTACATGATATAAAAATACCTTAAGTTTGACTGCTCCTACGCAATCACTACTCGTAACATGATTGTAGGTAAGGCGAGCCATGAAACTTAAATCCATGCTTCCGCCCTTCACTAACCAGATGGTAACCATTAATCGCGGGAAGTCTGCTTGGTTAACTTGGGAAGGTTACATCAACCAACCATATTATGTTCTTACTGAACTCCCACAATCGAACTGAGACCCTAGAGATGGCAGCCCCGCGTAATTTTAGCATGAATGAAAATTGGGAAATCTCCTCACTTGAATGTGAGTGAGTAAGGTTACTCATTTTTATACCTGATACCTGAAAATGGGCCCAGCATTGAAACTTCCAACAAGTATGCATCTTACCTTCCTATCGACATATTCTTCTATCTTCTGTCCCACTCCAGGGTGCCAAGTCTACTATTTTTATAATTTCGTCATTCCAACACGATCCCATTGTCATTTTTCTAAAAGTACGTAATCTGATAAATTCATAATGGTCGATCATTGGTCGGTCGTATTAAAAGCAATAACTGCACAATGACGTTCTAATGGTAGGTCACTGATCAAAGGAACTGTCAAAATTTTAGCAGATTCCCGCCTAAGTCAGTCATTCAGTTGTCATTTTGTACGAGATTACCATTTATATCATTTCTTTCAATGGCGTGTCAGTGGTTGACCATTGGAAAGTCATAATGACGCCGTTATATTAGTAGATTACCAAACTTGTCAAAATCAACAATTATGAAATCAATGATAGACCATTCTGACATTATTGTAATAGCAGACTTGAGGCCCTGATGTTACATGAAAATGAACCCAGCATTGAAACTAGCATTAATCCTTCTTAACAATATATTTCTTTAGCTTCTGACCTACTTCTGGGCAAAGGCCCTCTCCATGCCTTACATTTTTCGCGATCCTGTGCTTCATCCCTCCAGTTGTGAAGAAATCCATCCAGTTCGTTGCGCCATCTCTTTCGTGGCCTGCCGCGACCCTGTCTTACTGTCGACTCTGGGATCTTGAACCATTAATAAAAATATTAATATTATGTGGGGACATTTCACACATGGCCATCTGACCCCAAACTAGGCAGACCTAATATGAATGTCAGACAGCTGATATATATACACAAACAATATATATACATAAACAATAGATAGATATACATAAACAACTTCTTGGAAGTTATATGTTTGAGGCGTTTGGGGTTGAAACACTAGGGCCATGGGGTCAGAGTGCTCACCTTGTTTTTAGAGACATTTCTAAGCGGCTGGTCGACTCTTCACGTGATCAGAGGGCTGGCCTTTTCTTGGGCCAAAGAATTAGCATTGCCATTTCTGGGCACTTGTCCCATTGTGAGCGATGCGGACGAGTTTTTTGATGCCCTGTGAGCCCTTCATTGTACATAATATATTTATATTTTAATTTATTTTTAACTTTTGTACATATTTAATTCTTTTAAATGTTGTTATCAAAAGAATAAAAAAATACATAAATAGATACGTATATAGATAAAAAAACAACCAGACAGAAGGCAATCACAAGTGCTAATGATCTGCCATTGCATAAATTGGGGATTGATAGTGGTGTCGAGATGACCTAAATGCGTGCAACCAGGGCTGGTTGGAGGTGGCGCGGGAAAAAAATCCTGTAAGGACTTGGAAGAGGCCTTCGTCTAACATTAGGACAGCACAGGTTAATGATATAAAATGGATTAGTAATTAATGAACAACAAAATGTGTACAATATTTACAGAATTACAATAAAATATGTTAAAAACATTGAATGAGTATTTCTTTTTTCAAAAAATTTACTTACGCCTCCCTAAGTCTAAATTCCAAGTCAAAGCATTTATTTCAATCAAACCATTTACAGGCACTTGGCTAGTCAGTTAGCTAGTCAGAAAGTTGAACCTACACATCATAATTACACTACGCAACGATGACAAACTATTGAAAAAAATACTTTTACATAACATCGGAACTGATAAGATAATTATTGTACCGTGAGAAACTATTGTTAAAACTAATGACTTGAACTTTTAAACACATTCCATTCACTTGTTAGATAGTCAACATTACAGCTGCGTCATCCAACATAAGATGGTACTTTTGAATATTGAGCTAGGCAGTGGCGTGCCTAGGAGTCAAAGTTAGAGCAAGCCCAACTGAATTAAGAATAAAAACTCGATAAATATTCAATACCTATTTAGACGTATTATATATATTTGTGCTTTTTTTTGTTATTTTTTTATCGTTTCGCGTTATTGTTAGCAAGCCAGGCTTTTAGGCTTTAATGGAAAGCACGCCACTGGAGCTAGGGTAGTTCTAATTTTACTATTTCGATTTCCACCTTCCAATGTGGCCCGTGGCTAAGTAACTCGTGGTTAAGCTACTATTGCCGCAGTCGGTCTGTGGATAGGTGACCATCGATTTCATACTGAGACCCGCCCGTGCCTCGAAAAGCACGTAAAACTGATGATCCCGGCTGTGTTCGGCTTTGACAGTCGATATGGGTAGTCAGAAGCCCGAAAGACTGACAACCAGTCTTATTAAGGGGTGTTACCTAGTAACTGGGTTCACACTGGTATTCAGCTGCATCCAGTTAGACTGGAAGCCGACCCCAACATAGTTGAGAAAAGACTAGACAGTTACTATACTCTGTTCACAATAAGATTAGACATTTACTCAAACATTTTTACAGTCCGTTCAACCGATTTTGACTTATATTGCGTTGGTAGCATGACAAATGGCAACTGCAGTAAACAGATGTTATTGTAACCACCTTTTTGCCTCTAATGTCATCCTTAAGCTTACGGAATAGAAGTCAAAATCGGTTGAAGGGACTGTAAAAAAGGTTTGTGTTTATGTCTAATCTTATTATGAAAAGGGTATAGTTTGTTTTATTTTTATATATACCCTTCTATATTTAGAAATTTCAGCCGGCAGTTGTTTCTACGGAGTCCTTTGTAGGTGATCGATTCTCAATTTTTTTTTTCGAATTTGTTATGTTTTCAGAGGGGCAACCGTTTTGCACAGTGTTGTTTATTTAGATAGAAGAATTGGTTGACACTAATTGTCACTGATTTATAAATCAAAATACGGTTGGATAGTCGTATTTCTTATTCGAAAATCGACTCCAATTCAATGAAGTATTAATAAATAGACGCGTCATACATGAACATTAATGCACTTTAAAACGGCGTAAACTTTTACATCTACATGCCAGTAGGCACATACAATTATACACTGCGAAAAAAGGGTCAGTCTGTCTTTGCGTAATTTGTGCATAGTTTATACACACATGAAGGCATTTTTCCTTGAAATTGTCATAAAATTACGAGCGATACTGACGTGTAACCACGACACTGGGTGGTACGTGACTAAGTGAAACTCGGGCAATTGCCTTGCTGCTAATAATATTGTCAATATTGAGCGCGGGTAACGCATTCAAGTATATAATATTATATCTTTGCTCTAATTTAATACTTTTGCGTCGTGGTTTCAGTTATCAATTTTGTTGCGCCCACGATGGGTAAATGACCACACATTATTATACATGTATGTATAATAATATGTGTGGCCTTGTTGTGTACCTTACTTTTTCCTCTCGTGATGTCGATTTGGTGTTGGTGATGATAGTAGGTAAACTAACTAACGACTAACTAACTAAAAATCCAGGTGGTTTTGTGCAGTGTGTGTGGTCCACAGGAGGAAAAGGTAATTTTTTACTGAACCTTATTCTAATTGTCTGGTAACCAGGCTATTTTGATTCGATATTCAAACAAAATAGCCTTGTTACCAGGAGATTAGGGGCAGATTGGCGATTCCTGACCGATGTCGGGAATTGCAATGAATATACCCATCATGAATCATGATGAGGAAACCTGGATTTATACTAATATTATAAAGCTGAAGAGTTTGTTTGTTTGTTTGGTTGAACGCGCTAATCTCAGGATCTACTGGTTCGAATTGAAAAATTATTTTTATGTTGGATAGTCCATTTATCGAGGAAGGCTATAGGCCCATGCGAAGCCGGGTCGGGTGGCTAGTAATTCATATAAGTCTGAAATCGCCAAACGGTCTTGAGCGCACGTGGTGATCAATGCTCGTGTCTTCTCTGTATGAGAAGAGGCCTTTGCCCAGCAGTGGGACAGTAATAAGACGGTGTTTTGGCGGTTTAGAACTTTATGTTATGTTGCAATATAAAATAATTAAGTATATAGTAACGAGGTAAATCCAAGTAAACATCGGATAACACACGCACACCGACACACGGGCTGGCACGCCACTCGAACAACTTCGGAGGTAATCGTGTGTTTCCGTGCTGGTTTCATAGCCTTGCGCTAAATGGAGTTGTTTTGTTATTTTTGATTGGCTTATTCATGTTTTGTTGGTGTTAAGTGCAATTTATAGACTGCTATCATTTAACTACTACCTACTAAGGGCGGGTTGTTTCAAACAGTCGGTTAACGTTACATACGGACGGTTAAAAAATTACTATGGCTGATGATGTTTAACGTACGTTAAATGTAACGGGTTGTTTCAGGACATAAAAATCCATCAGTTAAAGTTATTCAAAAAGAGATTCCATAATATTTTGATGTTTGAAGTAGCTGTTTGACAACACAAAATTACGATTACTGGTCGATTATGGTAATAGTAACTTTTTGACGTATGATTTTGTGAAACAACCCATTTTTTGATGTGAAACATCTATAGCCGCACGTAAAACCGATTTCTGGCGTGGCGACGCATGCCGTGGCGACGCGTCGCCACGCTATATGATGGGATATATATACAGTCTATATGCAGTAGTGTGTACGGTGTGCCGACGCGTCGCCATGCGCAATCGACTGTGCGATTACCGAAGTCACTGATTAAACGAATTAAGTAGTCACAATTTGAAATAAATTCTTAAATTTTTGTATTTAATGAAAATAAATGATTATTCAATAAATAGTCATCGTTATCTGGAAAAAAATCGTAATATTTAATTTTATCATTATGACATAATTAGTTCCTATCACAATCTGTTCTTTTCTGCACATTACTTTTACAAAATAATGTCGATGTTTCACATCTGGCAGGCGTCCCGTGACGGCTCACATTTTTGATTTGACGATAGTTAGCGCCATTTTTTACTATTACCGGTCAGTAATGGTTAGTTGAAGCAACCCGCCCTAATACTCTTACTCTAGAGGAGGCCTATGCCAAAATGCACAGGTCTCGTGGCCACTAGCGTGACTGCTGTGTCATATTATAATGTCATAGACAGAAGGCGGCGATATTCTCCGGCGACCTTAAGCGACCAGAGAATCGTATGCGCTGCGTCCAAAACTCTCAAAGTTTAGTCGAAAAAATTAAATGAAAGATAGTATTCTTTATTCTAAAAAAGGCGTATACTAAAAGAAAGATAATCAAATTGTCTGTAAGATAGTAAAAGTTTCGTTTAAATATTCCTGGTATTTTTTGTGTGATTATCAATGTTTTGTACGCGTCAGACTTAATTATTAAGAGAATGTTCTAGTTTAACATATATTTTTTTCAAATCATTTACACTACACAGTTTGACGTGATTGTCAGTTTAAAATCTGCAAAAGACGCTTCTCATCGATCAGTAATAAAATAAAGTGATCGATGGTTAAACTTATACTTAACACCCCTCTGTATTCGTCGGTGGTTATAAATCAATTAGCTTACTACAAAACGTAGTACAATTTATTTCCCAACATACTAATTGACACCATTAACATTGGCTGTTTATAGATAGCCGTAACTTATCGGTACGGAGTACAAAATGCTTTGTTTATGCGTGGTCAATGCGCATGACCCGACCGCACCTGTGAGAGCTACCGTGCGTTACACTAGCGGTTCCTATATTCTACCATGAGCTATTTGACAATGTGTTTTCTTTCTTTTCTACTTTTTAGGGTTCCGTACCTCAAAAGGAAAAAACGGAACCCTTCTAGGATCACTTCGTTGTCCGTCTGTCTGTCTGTCTATCTGTCAAGACCCTTTATCTCAGGAAAGCGTGGAGGTATCGAGTTCAAATCAAAACCATATACTCAACTCTACGGTCCCTTTATGCTGTTAAAAAATCAACCCTCTATGTTAACGTGAAAAGAAGATACGGCCGTTTATGTCGCAAAAAACGCATTTATAATATACTAGCTACCCGACCCGGCTTCGCATGGGCCTAAAGCCTTCCCCGATAAATGGACTATCCAACACAAAAAGAACTTTTCAATTCGATCCAGTAGATCCTGAGATTAACACGTTCAACCAAACAAACAAACAAACAAAGTCTTCAGCTGTATAATATTAGTATAGAAAGTGGAATAAAGTATGGATAGTAGGTATGGATGGATTAGTATAGAAGTATCGATATGTACCTACAAATATGTACGGAACCCTCGGTGGGCGAGTCCGACTCGCATTTGTCCGGTTTTTCTTACTCCTCCGCTGTTCTTTTCTGATTAATTTCGTTGCGGGATCTAAGACAGTTGTAATGTTTCTCCGGGACCCGTCGAACCTAATGACTAATTATCAAATCACAACTTTCTCTTAGATGCTATGACATCAACCTAACCTATAGTGATAACTTTTGAAAATATGCTCTTAAGAAGCAAATGGCATTTATTGGATCTTCTCCGAGCCTGCTTCTGAGTGAACTGCAAATATATCCTGATGCTGAAAAAGCTTTCTCGGCTTCTACGCTAGTAGGCTGAACTGTCCGGAAATATTCATGGGCGAGCGTGTACTCTTCTCTGATACCATCCGACTCAAAGAACGGCATTTCTTTGTACGAAACTGTCGCGTAAACTCGCGATTTATGCGAAAGATTTAGAGCCAAATTTTTAAATTGCGGGGTCCGCGTATCCGCGCTTCGAAGGTGCGGATCCAGCAGATTAATAAAAACAGCGGGATTCCGGGGAATGCGTGATCCCGTTTTGCGGGATTGCAATCCCTACCCACATTATATACCACAACAAACACAAACAAAGCACCCGCCAACTGTCTAAATGATAAAACAGCGCCATCTATGAACAGCTTAACACTTTTAAGTTATTAACTGTTGCTTTGGCTATTGTATATTGTAACAAAATTAAAATAAGTACAGTCAAACAAATATTTGGCATATAGACAGCCAAATTAAAAACTTAAAAAAAAAAATTGTAAATTAGGTTTTGCTCTCAACTACATCAGCGTGATTATTTACAGGTACATTCTTTTGCCTGTAGATATATATTATGGTTTGTTCTACCTTCTACAGTACCTTCTGTACAGTATTATTAGCATACAGCAACGTTGCTTTGTTTCTCAGGTTACTACAAGCTTACGGTCCATCGTGTCTTACTAAAATAAGCTTACTGAACTGCGCATGACTCGACAGCTGACAGGCTAAACTTAGTTAAAGCCGCAGAGAGTTTCCTAAAGTTTCCTACTGCACGTAGATCATGACAGATTGTTATTAACTTCGTCTGCATACAATCTTAGGGCTCTTTGAATGTAAACATTTGATGCAGGACTGTTGCACGCATCTAGAGCCCCGAACTACACCAGTTTTTTTTTTGGCATGGCTACTCCCAGGTCACCCTTGGCGGTTGTCGAGCTGTTCGCTGGTTGTCTGAACTCTCCGGTGATACCAGAATTTAAGGCCTCCAGTCAGGGCAAAATTTCTATAAACTAAGCGACTACATGCTGCCCCACAGGGGGTGCCTGTGGGGTACGGGCCCCGGCTCAGGGTGTCGCTGGGGGAAGGCAGCAAAGGGACAGACTGGATCGGATCTTGTGCGACACACCGACCGTGCATGACGGCATCAGCTATGTTATTCTGTAAGAACTCACTCCAGTTCTCACTCATTTCTTACAGAATTGCACTGCTGATTCCGCGGTGAAAACTGTTTTAGGTATTCTGTAACTCGATAAAAACATTATTGAAAAATATACATACATTAGGAACAACGCCATGTTTAATTTAAGCCTATGTTTAGAAAAACTGTGTGCGTAGGTACTTATTATGACTGCTTTATAGATTATGGATAATCTACATTGTTGTGTTTTTGACATTTAAATTCACAATTTTTTTAATTTTAATTTTGTTGAAAACAGATCTTAGTAATCTACTAGGAAAGCAGAAATGAACTAGAACTAGGCGTAAGTATTTTTTTGTCTAACTATACCTTTTTTGGTAAAATTTACAAGGAAATGCCGCAAGGGACGAATCACTACTCCAAAATAATAAAAAAGAGGGTGAGTGGAACATTCTAATCGAAAGGGGCAAGATCCAAAAGGCGAACGTAGTGTAAACCAAAACTACGCTAAAGGCCTTAGCATTAGCATAGTAGGTACTAATACTTATACTGTGGCATTAGTGACAACATAGGTGAAGCAGACTATTATTACTTTACTACGAATACCTATTTTTTTTTGTTCAGGTTAGTAAAATCGGAAGTGAGACAGAATTTGAATTCGCGGGTGAATTCTTACAGAATTGCACTGCAGGACGACCAACGCTATGTTCTTTTCGACACAGTCCACAAAAAGGTTTGCTATTTCTTCACTATTAAATGAATCATTGTATCGTGACTGACGTACTAAAACATTGTCTTACATGAATTTAAGCTCATCAATCAAGATAACTACTTCACAAAGGTTAATTTGCATTAGAATGTACGTTTTAGGATATGGACACATTATGGCTGGTGGTGATTTATTAATAAATACATTATTTACAAAAACAACAACTACTGTTCAGCAGTAGAATACAAAAAAAGATGTCAGTTTTCGATCAAAGAATGAGGTACTATAAATTTAAACATCATCATTTTTTTCCATTAATAGGTTATTTTTGACTAAGGTTTTATTTTTAAAATTAAAGAGAAAAGGATTTTTTTGATCGATTTGGGGTAATTGATGAAATGATTTAACCCCTTAAAGATTATCCCTTGGGATTGCCATTAGCTATATCTTTAAAAATGAAAAAAGTAAAAAATGATTGACTTCAAAATTCGAATCGAATTTTAGTACAAATCTTGATTGTTTTCCTTCGTTATCTTACTTTTGTTTTCATCATTGAAAAGTGACATTTTCTTCGTAGCATTAATAAAATATGGCCTCCAGAGGCCTCCAGAGATGAGTTCCAGTTGACAATAAAATGTGCACAAAGCTTAGTCTGCGGTTTGAAGTAACCTTCGCGGTTTATGTATGGAATTAAAGCTAGAATGAATAATACGAGTTTTGATCCTGCACTTTATTTGCAGGATAAAGTTATTGAAACAATTTCAACTAGACAAACAGAGTATTAGATTAAACAGTGAGTAACTAAATTATGTTAGAACTATTAAAATTACCACGTTGTCTGCTTCGTTGGTTTCGTAGTCAACGCGCTACTATTAAGCGTGGGGTTTAATTCCCAGGTCAGGCAGGGTACTTCTCAGTAGCGGCCCGAAGTTTGGAAGTTGGTGCTGTAACACCTCCGTGCCTCGGAAAGCACATAAAGCAGTTGGTCTTGCGCCTGATCTCTCTCTGGTTGTGTCGTATTGTCGTTCCTTCTGAGTATGGAACGAAAATCCGGACCTTTTGTAAACTATATTTTAGGAATAAAATTATTATTCGCATTTATTTATTTTCTTTACATATTATATTATATTTTTAAATATTGGTAAAAAATGAAAACATTTAAAAATATAAATAATAGTAGCCCACCGGTATCGGGAACAGGATCCAAGCTACCGGTGGTCAGGGCTCCTGAAAGAGGAATCTCCTAGCAATACGCGTCCTGTCCAGGAGTACCGGTTTCGGAATTAAGCCCTTGATCCAGGTGCCCGACGCGAGCCTCCTCCAATGTTGGTCGAGGCTCTTGGAAATAGTTCCATTGGCCGTAACGACTATCGGCACAAATTATTATTATTATTATATTATGAGAGTGACAGAAGAGGGAGTGTACTTGTGTTTGCTCGCACACTTGGGCACTATAATATCCCCAAGTCAGTCTTCATTGAAATTGGTCACCGAGACCAACGTTCGGTTGGGAGAATTGTAATAAAATCGTCAATCGTAAATGTGGTTGGCGTAATATTATAAAGAAGTAGCATTCAGTCAGTAGCATCAGTCGGAGGTGCGGAAGTATCTCCAGTTCCCGCGACCCCCGACGTAGGTGTGAGATGGAACACCGGGGTGGTTTTTAGTCAGTAAGAGTCTGACAGACCCTTCCGCCCGCCCCGGGGCGGAGGACATCTATGAGGATTTTCCACCCCGGAAAAAAAAAGGGTTTCGTTCTTGAGAGTGGCCTGAGAATCTCGGGACACTCTGCATTGGCCGAACACCATTCTGCCAGAGCGCCTCAGTAGTATAACAAAGTAATCCTGGGGCTAGATAGGGCGCCCCAGGGTCTCCCCTGTATTTTTGACCGTCTTTAAAAAGGGGGAGTTGTGGTTGAGGATGTTCGACTGTATGTATTTTTTTTATATGTATGTTCACCGATTTCTCTACCATTTGTGGACCGATTCCCAAAATCTATTTGAAAGAGTATACTCCTGAAGTGGTCCCATTTAAATTTTATGAAAATATTCAACCCCTAAGGGTAGAAAATTAAAGGAATGACTGATTTTTTGAAGTCACCGTTTGGTAATTAATTTGTATGATAAGGCACTAAAAAGCGAAAAAAAAAAACATTTTTACAGAAAAGGCAACCGCCTTTAAAAAGTTAAAAGTAAGTAACTTTAAATTCGCAAGTCGGTGGCAATATAAAACTACAAGCAAAACCAGAACTTGTGAATTTAAAGTTATTTTTTACTGAAGGCGGTTGTCTTTTATAGTGAGTAGGTCTGGGTTTTCTTTCCAGAAGCTGTGATTTGTTTGCTGAAAAGGATAGATATGTGTCGTGAATGTTTGAGATTTTGTGAGATGGAGACGAAAGAAGAGTATTTGTTTTTATAATTTTATATTTACTTTTTATTTGTTTCTTTTTTATTTCTGTTATGTTCTCTTATTGAACAACATATAAGTACTTTTTTATGTAAGTATGTTGTATAAGTTTCTTGTAACTTAAAAAATAACGTAGGTACCCGGTTCTTTCGAGTCCAGGCGTATGCATGAGCATTTTCAAACACACAAAAAAAAAGGTTGACGCAATGTTTTAAAAAGGAACAAACCGAATATAGTACCTATGAGTTAAAATTTATTGATCTAAGAAACATTATATATTTTACATGAGACGAGTTTTTACACAGATAGTTTGCCACTTAAGATTATAGTAAGTATACCTACTCAGACCTTCTTACACAGCATTTTCTTTAATCTTAGTTTGTCTTTAGAAAATCACCCGAACTAGCATAAAAGATGAATGAGTTCCATCCCTTTGTTTTACTACCCACTCCAGCGCAGTGATTAGCGAAACTTGTTGAAACTTCGCTAGTTTACTTTGTCTATTGTTATCAACAATACCTACTCTCTCTGAAACTTAAATATTTCATAATTGTCTGTGGTTTTATGTTATTTTCAGCGTATTGTTATGACACAAAAAGCTTTAGTAATAGTGGAATTCAAATTATTTTTTATAGGTCTAGCTCAAAAATTATACAATATGTGGGGACATTTTCATATATTTTTTTTTTTTTTTTCATTTTCAATCTGACTTACTCCTCTTTTATTTTTCATGTTTGACTCTAACGATGTTCACAATCATGGCAAGAATAATACTAACCAATTAGAAACACACCTTAGTTGCTGAAATCTACAAAATTATACGACTGAATTTCTATCGACCTAAAATTTAGGAAAATGGCAGCTCTACTCATCATAATTTTAGCTGGGAAACGTCCACCGCTGGCCGTAACACTAAGTACTACTATAATGAAATAAAAAAACTAACTGAAACTTCAAAGTCTAAGTTACATCGTTTACATAGACTTCATCATTAAACCAAAGTACTAAATTATCCCACGGGAATACAAAAACGGGATTAAATATACCCTATGCGTTAAGCTTGATTAATATTCTTCTTCTTCTTCGTCGGAGTCACTCTTGACAGAGTGCTCGTGGTCTTCACTTCAGGTGTTGGTGGCACGCTTTACGACACGTCGCCATTCCTCCCTTACAGCTGCCTTCCTCGTGCATTCATGCAAGGTGCCATCAACTGCAGCCTTGACCTGATCAGTCCATCTTATAGGCGATCTACCTCGTGGCCTGGTACCTTCGACGTTCCCCTGAACCACAAGGCGTTCGATGGATACATCTCCCCGACGATTAATATACATCCTCACAAACTCTCACATTTATATTATTAGTAGGAATATGTAAGTTCATCTTCCTAACACGATGTGCAGTGCTGGTGTCGAAAACCTTACACGGCAACCTTCTTGGAAGCTGTTTGTTGGAGCCGGTTGAAGTTGTAATACTGGGGCCATGGAATCCAAGTGATCACCTTGTTTTTAGTTACATTTCCAAGGGCTGTTCGACTGTTCACATTACCCAGAGAGCTGGCCTTTTCTTGGACCAAACAATCAGCATCAGCATTCCACGACTTTTGGGCATTTGCCCCTTTGACATCGGATACGGATGATTTTTTTTGATGCCGTATGACTACCCCTTTTTAGGGTTCCGTAGCCAAATGGCAAAAACGGAACCCTTATGGATTCGTTATGTCTGTCTGTCTGTCTGTCTGTCCGTCCGTACGTCACAGCCACTTTTGTCCGAAACCATAAGAACTATACTGTGGAAATTTGGTATTCTGTGAACCGCATTATGATTTTCACAAATAGAAAAAAATAAATTTTGTGTGTTCCCCATACTTAGAACTGGACCTTAATTTTTTTTTTCAAGCTAAAAAACTAAAACTAAAAAATATATATGATGTATTTCATATTTCATATTTATTTATTTGCATACCATAATGTGTGTAAAGATGTTACATGAGGCTTAAAGCTAAAGTACAGTTATGGACCCTGTTAGGGCACAGCAACATACATAGCAGTAACTTAAGAATAAACAAAGATGATAACAATTCTTATAAATTTATGTTAACTTATAAATTACGTACGTTTATATTTCATAATTATGGTTAATGAGATCAGTTATACATTTAGTTAGTTTAGATATACGTTCATAATTTAGAAATTCTTTATTTTATTAAAAACAAAAAAAAAACAAAAAATGGCTCGTCAACACAGATAAGACATTAACATTACAGTGGACTAATATTATCTAATAAGTCAATATCTAATAATAGACATGCACAACCTTTACTAAATCGCAGTGTCATACTCATAAAAATCATGCAAAAGTATTTATATGAATTTATAATGTTATTTAACTTAGAATAAAAAATGTTATTTTGTAAATAAAATGAAAGTAAATGGAATCATAAAATTATAAGTTAAATTGGTAAAAGTAAGAATAATGTTAAAATCGAAATTATTTAATTTATAATTTAATTGAGATCATGTATGGTTATTATTATTATAAGTAAGGATAATATCACAGTTTATCATTCAAATATTCATTTATATTGTAGTAGTTTCTGCTTAGTAGAAATTGTTTTAATTTATTAGTAAAACTAATATATTTACTTTCGTTCCTAATTTGTTCGGGTAGTTTATTATATAATTTTATAGACATAACGTAAGTACTTGAGGAATGCAGTTTTAGTCGTGATGTTGGAATATTTAGTCGGTTTTTGTGTCTTAGTGTAATTTTAGTTTGTATGTCTTCTCTTTTTGTGAAGAATTCTGGGTATTTGCGTACAAATTTACATGTTTCAAAAATATATAGGCAGGGTAAGGTCAAAATTTTCAGTTCTTGGAAGTGGGTTCTACAGCTGTCAGTTTCATCTATATTAACTAAAGTCCTAATAAGCTTTTTCTGTAGGGTAAATAATATGGGCGAGTCTGTACTATTACCCCATAAGATGATACCATACTTGAGCCATGCATAGGCATACGCGTAATACGTGACTAACGCAGTTTTTAGGTCTGTTGTTTTTTTGATTACGCGGAGGGCATACGAAAATTTTGACAGCTTTGTTCTTAATTTTTGGATGTGCGCCTTCCAATTAACGTGCGAATCTATGTCTATGCCTAATAAGGTGAACTTGCTAACTACGTCTAGTTTGCAGTCTTTGAAGCTAAAATTTACATCTAATGGTGTTTTTTGGCGGGGATGAAACGTCATTATTTTAGTCTTGTTAAAGTTTATTTCAAGATTATGTTCTGTCATCCAGTTTGTAGTAGCGCTGAGTATGGAGTTCAATTTACTATTTAGATTTAGGTTAGAATCACATGAGGCAATTATTGATACATCATCTGCAAACAAGACACAAGGTTCAGTTATATGATTAGGAAGGTCGTTTACGTACACAAGAAATAGAAAACATCCTATTACGCTTCCTTGTGGGATTGACGCTTTGACTGTTATTTTGTCGGATCTGAAGAGTTCTAATTCGTTTGTTTTGTGGTTAAAATATTCTATTTCTACTAGTTGCTCTCTTTGCTGTAAATAAGATGCGAACCATTCATGACATTTACCACGAATTCCTATGTTGTGTAATTTATTAAGTAATATTTCGAATTGCACTTTGTCATAAGCTTTTGACATATCAAGTAATAACCCTATGGCGTATTTCCTATTGTTGATAATATCAAGAGCTTTTTGTATGTATTTATAGACTGCCAAAATGGTGGATCGGTTTTTCCGGAAACCGTTCTGACAGTCGTTAAATATGTTATATTTTTCACAAAACGCATAAACTCTATTGCACATGGCTTTTTCAAATATTTTTGATGCTGTTGGTAAGAGGGCTATGGGACGGTAATTACTTGGGTCGGTTTTTGAATTTTTCTTATGTACTGGTTTAATAAGGGTCTTTTTTAAAAGATTCGGAAACGCGCCTTCTTCGAATGATTGATTCAATAATTTGTAGAACGGTAGGGTTAATTCATCTGCACATTGTCTCAATAGGGTAGGTGGAAGCTCATCAATTCCATAGCTCTGTTTGTTTTTTAAGTTTTTTATTATTGCGTTCACCTCGTACGGATCTACTGGACTTAGGAAGATTGAGTTTTCAGTAGAGGTGAGTTTACCCGGGGTTTCTTTTGGTTTACTGCCATTTGAATTTGGACTGACTTGTCCAATAGAAGCGAAGAAACTATTAAAAATATTGGCTATCTTTTTGGGCTCTAAAGTTACGCTATTATCTTTTTGTAAGGTTATGTTATTTTTTTCACGTTTTATTATTTTATTTGTTCGTTCATTAATAATTCCCCACATTGTTTTGACCTTATTATTTGATTTTAACATTTTATTTTTGAACTGTTGTTTTTTTGCGGTGACTACAGTCTTCTTTAATATTTTCTCATATTTTTTGTAGTATTTAGTCAAAATTTGGTTGTTTGCTTTAGTTACTAATATTTTTAATAATCTTTTATTTTTACATGAGGTTTTTATTCCTTTCGAGAGCCAGTATTTATCATATTTTGATTTTAATTGAATACGTTTAATTGGTACGCATTGATTTAAAATATTAATTAGTAGATCGTGAAGTGCTTCGTAATTTCCATTAATGTTTTTGTTAGTCGTTATTATTTCATTCCAATCTATCTCCTGCAATTTTGATTTAAATAATAAAATATTTCTGATGTACACAATACCATGTGAAAATTAGTTTGAACGTGATCTAGTAAGTAGGTTTTTTTTAATACGTCATAAATCGTAAACCACACCTTTCATTCAATCAACTCAAATATAAAAATAAAAAAACTTTTATATTATGTTACTTGCTGCTACGGAACCCTTCATAGGCGAGTCCGACTCGCACTTGGCCGCTTTTTTAGGTCCTAAAGTTAAGTATTCATCGCTGCTTACAGGTTTCTGCAATACCAGAGGCATTGCAGATGGGTTGGTATCCCAGAAATAAAATTCGAAATGTCTGATGTAACCTACCTGTATCGTATTACACCGGCACCCACCCCTTAATGCACCTTACTCACCATCCATATTGCTGTACGTCCCGCCAAGGTCATGCACGATGCACGATGCAAAACGACCGTAAATAAGCTTGCTGTACGTCAAACATTATTTTTAATTGTTTTTTTTTACGGTACTTTTGCATCGTGCATCGTGTATGACTTTGGCGGGACGTACAGCAAGATGGATAGTGAATAAGGCGTTTAAAACCATCATAGATATCCGACTTAAAACTGTTAAATTGTACATAATACTAGTAATAATATTATTATTTAAGTACAAGTTTTGCAAAAAATAAATGATTGTACATATATACAAAAAGTAAGACATTCAAATGTCAATTTACCAGTCAGATTTTCCATGAACAGTCCTTGCCACCTTCCGTTGGCGGAACCTCTCACCGCCATACATTTCGCAACGCGATTGTCTCACCCACCTGGCCGGCACATAATCGCTCGATTTGACCCAAATATCTTGCGTATATTGTTTACTAGCTTTTGCCTGCGCCTTCGTCCGCGTAGAAGTCAATTTAAGCTCCCACGCCTGGCAGGAGTGTGGTTTTAGAGCCGGTTAGAGTCCGGCACTGCCCAGATTGTCTCAACTATGGGGCAGTCTCGGCGTCCATGAGGATTTTCCACTCCTGCCTCAATAAAAAAAGAAATAAAAATATGACAACCTTCTTGGAAGTTATAAGTTTGAGCTGTTTGAGGTTGAAACACTAGGGCCATGGGGCCCGATTGCTCACGTTGTTTTTAGGGATATTGCTAAGCGGCTGGTCGACTCTTCACGTGACCAGAGGGCTGGCCTTTTCCTGGGTCAAAGAATTAGCATTGCCATATAACGTGGTAATTTAATTAGTGTGTAAATATTATTCCACAAAATAGTTTTTATGATATTCGACAATAGTGCAGCTTTTCCTCAGTGAAATAATTTTTGTATTTGAATTAGTGCTTCCAGAGATTACTCAGTCTAAAACAAAAAAAAAACCTTACTTCTTTATAATTACTAGCATTTTTCTGCGACTTCGTTGAAGTCGAAGTATAGAAGCAGAAAAGTAGTCTAGGTATGTCCTGCTTAGGGTTCAAGCTTACACCGTACCTAAATACTTCAGTGATTTATTCGTTACAGCACAACAAACAGACTGGCAGAATTACTTTTGCGTAGTACAATATTAGTATGGATTATTTTGCACTCATTAGTATTAACTTACTTCTGGTATTAAGTTGTACTAATTGGAACGGTGGTTAGGTAAAATGTTTTAGTAATAGTTCACTAAAATAGTTTATTATTAGGTACATTGTTTTGTTGTGACACGGAAGTTTGTTAATTACGAAGTTGATAAGGATTTTATTGTTTTTAAACTACTTCTTGAACTAGAAATGTTGTTCAGTTTTTCTTGGGTAAAATACTAAGTAATTGAATTAGTAGTTTAACAAATAATGATCAACATTACGGTCTGTGTTGCTTGCTCAAGCACTTAATGAATCTGAACTTTAAGGAAGAATGACATCTCGTCTTGATTTATTTGTAAGGTAGGTGTGTACAGTCACCAAAAGACTAGGGTCGTCGGGTATTGTTGAAGTTTACTTGGAAACGAATGGATGTTATCGAATGAGATTACTTTCAATGAATGAACGTCAATAATATTGGACGACTCTAGTTACCTACATAAATCTTTCGATAACCGTACTCAAATCTATATTACTTAGATCTAGATTAAACGGTTATAGAATAGGGATCTAGAAATAAAGACCTAATTTTCTCCATCATAAAACGCCTTAAAGTTCATAAGGAAACACTTTAAAACATAATGCGCGAACATCTGAAACTTCAACCCTGACCGCATGAACCGGATTGAACTGGCTCAAACTGCCGTGAACCGGGGTTAACGACCTGCAACGCTGTGCATCCTGCGTATTCCAACTGTAACACTGTGTCGTTCTTATTAGTCGATTTGAATATTTCACAAGGAATCATCTGTGGATATAATGTAGATTTGGATCTTTTAGTAAAACTACTTTTCAGCTCTGATTTGCCACGGAGCGTAGTACTAACTGGTATTAACTATTAAAACTCAGTAAAGATAATAAATATATAATTTGCCATTTTTGTATTGACCGAATTCTTAATGTTTTCCTTTTTCGTGCTGACACGACCTTTAAAAAAAAAATTGCGGTTGGGAGACTTACGGGTCCTTACGTGTCTGTACAAAAAATAAATAAAAATAATAATATATTACGAGCAGGCGAGTGCGCCGCGGCAGTTCGATACACGCACACATGCACACACGCTTTTCATTACGTGACGATTTTACTAATGCGCACTACCCGTAAGCCGCGTTAAAGATCTTCGTTCCAAAAATCTCATACTGTTAAATTAATGCAAAAATTGGTGAGAATGAATATATCGATCTAGTTAACTCATGGAATTTTGTGTTTCCCGTGAGATAATTTAGGACTTCGGCTTGATTCTCAAGTCTTCGCAGTCGAAGTCGAAGTTAAGGCTATACAGAACGAAATTTCCTGACAAAGTCATCATTATCTGCCTTGCCTTTTCCCAAGTATATTGTGGTCGGCTTCCAGTCTAACCGGCTGCAGCTGAATACCAGTATTTTACATGGAGCGACTGCCTATCGGATCGACAATCCAGTTAAGTACTGGGTAACACGATACCCCTTGGTAAGACTGGTTGTCAGACTTTCTGGCTTCTGACTACCTATAATTACGACTGCCAAAGATCTACAAATGACAGACCAACGGCTTAACGTGCTTTCCGAGGCACGGAGGGAGCTCGGTATGGAACTGATGGTCACCCATCCACAGACCGACCGCGGCAAGCGTAGCTTAACCTTTGATCGATCGATCTGTACGGCTTTAACTTAGCCACGAGCTCCTCCAAATGCCCTGACAAAGTGCTAGCCTATAAATGTTCCTCTTTCCGTTACTTGAATGAAGTTTGAACTGATCATTGTAAATGTCCACTGCTGAGCGTAGGTCTTCCCCAGAGATCGCCTACGAACCCGGTCTTGGGCAGCCGGAATCCATCCGCAGCCAGCCACCTTCATCAAATGGTAGGTCAGCGTTCCACACTACGTTTGGCCAAACGCGGTCAGCTCCATCTGCTGTTTGAACTGATAAAGCGACTGTAACATGTAATAATTATATCGTTTTCCAAGAAATCCTTAGAAACGGATGCACCCATTTCCCCCTGTCATGTAATATGACCCAATAAGTGCTGATAACACATAGCATTAATTGAATATGGCGGAATATATCGGGACTGATTGCCAGGTTATGAACATTGCATTGTAGTATTACATTGGCTAGGAATTCAGAAACGGCAATGATTTTATCAAAATAGGTACAATAAGTATGATAAAAAAATAATTAAGTTCAGATTTACCCACAAATAGCACATAATATGCTTGTGAGGAACCGGTATCCAAAAGTCAAATTTGACCATGCGTTCACCTAGAATTAATGTTAAAAAAATAATAGTTAAAAAAAACTAAAAACACGGTTTTTATAGAAAACCAAACTAAAAAACAGAAAATAAATTTTAATAGATTATTTTATTTAAAAAAAAGCGTGGGCTGCTTTTTAAGATATTATCGAAATGATAATCACTCTACTCATATCTGTCAATAAAATATTTATAACTATTGACACCAAGCACCCCACGCTTTTTTTTAAATAAAATAATTTATTAAAATTTATTTTCTATTCTTTAGTTTGGGTATAGTTTTTTTTTAACTATTATTTATTTTTTACTTTTTAGTTTGGTTATATCTATAAATATTAAGTACATTTATTCTACCAGGGGCGCTTGTGCAGTACCTTCCTAGTATAATAATATGTTTTTTTTTTTTTTTTTTTTTTTTTTTTAATTATTTTATCAAAGTATTGTCATCGGTCCTCGATAAATCTACAAAGTTTGAACGAAATCTGGCCGTTTACAGTGGGTCAAAATCGCGCCCAAAGAAGTCGGTTACAAACAAACATACAAACATACAGGTGAAGCTAATAAAAAGCGTATAAAAACATACTTACCATAACGTCTCTTGAAAAAGAAGTTCAACAAAAATCTATAAAACTGTGAAAGATGCTCGTATTTTATCATCAGCAATATCGATTTCTCAGTAAAAACAAAAAGTTTGCACAATGTACAGCTGAAACTTTGTCCAACCAAAGTAACACATAATAATATACATATTTCACTTCAAACCACCCCAATCATTGCGCAACAGACACAGTGTCCAAACACAAAACCAAGTGGGCACAATCAAAACAGGTTACGTGAACTTTGTCGCGCTTTTGAAGGAATTGGCTTGAATAATTTATGTGCTCGCATTGTATTCCAACTGATATGACACGCTGTTGGACTAATTTTGTTATCTGATTGTATTTTGTTAACGCGTGTACATTGTGAAGCGGTCCGGCTGTTTGTATGCATTTTGTATGGTATGATGACGTCACTTGGTTTGCGAATTTGTATGTAAATAGCTGTAGCCTTTTATGGTGTTCCGTGGATTCAGCCTACTAAAAATGTTGCGGGTGAAATTGTAGGCATAATATAAAATATGAAACAGTTGCGGATCAACCATACCAATGGCTATATCCTTGCTGGTATGGCTATACCACTGAGAAAATCGTTTAAGTTAAGTTATGTTAGAACTGACCATTAAAGCGCGAAGGCAAATGAGCATCGCGAGCGGTGCCGCGGTAGCGGCCGCGGAGTGCTAGATTCCCTCTATCGTCCTTGGGGACGAATAAATACTTTTTCTTCCTTTCTTTCTTTCCTCTATTGTGAATGAATCATTTGGGTTAGGTTAGGTGAGTGGTCAGTCGGGGGTTGCGGAAGTATCCCCAGTTCCCGTGACCCCCGACGTAGGTGTGAGATGGAACACCGGGGTGATTTTTAGTCAGTAAGAGTCTGACAGACCCCTCCGCCCACCCCAGGGCGGAGGACATCCATGAGGATTTTCCACGCCGTACCAAAAAAAAAAAAAAAGGTGAGTGGTATAGTTTTAGACCCAACATACCATCAGGGATATAGCCAGTGGTATGGTAAGTCCGCAATGTATGAGACTTTCAATTTCGAAGCGATTGCAAAAGAAGTAGGCATAATATATAGAAAAGAATAATATTATGTAGGATCCTGAAATGTTTATGAAAGGTCGCGTTCTGTAGTTTCTGTCATCCTCCATAGGAAAAACCGATCATGACCAAAGTAATAATTCTAACAAGGCCAAACACGTTTAGGATGCTTAGTTGCGTTATGAAACTCCAGTGCCTGCCCAGCCTATTGCCATCCACTGCTGAACGTAGGCCTCCCCAGGGTTTACCAACCAATCCAGCCTTGGGCAATCCGTATCCATCCGCTACCAGCCTACTTCTTCAAATCGTCCATCCATCGTGCTACAGGGCGTCGCATACTATGCTTGCCTAAACGCGGTCTCCACTCCAAAACGTGTCTGCACCATCTACCGTAATGGAGTGTGTGTGTGTGTAGTGTGTGTGTAAGCAACTAAATCGGAGTTAAAAGATAACCCTGTCTGGCCGGCCTACCTTCTGGCTTCATCATCAGGTCAGTTCGATTGTACCATATTATTTTATTGTCATAGCTTTTGCATACATTTTCAAAGTTTCAAATCGATACGACAATTAGAAGTTGGTTAAATGCAGCTTCCAATTTTTTTTACAAATTTAGGCACAAGTGAAGATAATATGCGTGTTAAAATGGCGTGAGTTTATGTATTGTATTACGTATGTCAGTTGTGTGGTCCATATTTCGAGAAAGACATTTACTAGCATATGAATAGTACTAACGAGTTTCGTCGGCAAGTCGGTAAACAGTTAATAGGTTTATTAACTGTAGTTAAGCGACCATTACTCAGTTACAATAACTATGAGAGGTAAACCCAATTGTTTATTACTTCCCGTGCCTTCAAAATGTGTTAAGATGCTTGTAACTTTAAACTGGTCGTTTCTGAGGGAAAGGGTCATAAATCATTTATCGGATGTCTCGCTCCCACGTTTATGTATTTAGGTAATTATGTCATAAAATGCCTTTAGGTCACTGACCTTCAGTTGTCTTGCATGTGGGAAATTGAAAAAAAAAGTAAGTTATTTTGACTGTGTTAGTCTAAAAATATTCGAATGAAAACGCCAAATTCTTAACTGATATATACTTCATTTATCATCAGCGTCTTTAATCTTATATATATAAATCTCCTGTCACGATGTTTGTCCGCGATGGACTCCTAAACTACTGAACCGATTTTAATGAAATTTGTACACCGTGTGCAGTTTGATCCAACTCGAAAGATAGGGTAGGTGTAGGGTAGGTAAATAGGCAGGTAAGTAGGTAGATAGCGACAGGACAACGTCTGTCGGGTCAGCTAGTATAATATATAAATCTCCATATGAAATGAAGTGAAGTGATCTTAAAGCGAGATTGATGCTAGCTGCTATTTTATTGTTATTATGCACGCTATCATGTGTACATCAACATCATCATCATCATCATCATGTCAACCTTAAGACCCCCACTGCTGGGCATAAGTAGGTCTCCCCCAAGGGGGATTCAGCCGTAATCGCCGTGCTTGGCCGATGCATGTTGGCGATCGCAGTAGGTGTTATGGTAATCAGAAGGACGCTGCTGCCCATCCTCTGGTTAATATCCCTCTGTCGCCTTCTACGACACTCACGGGTAGAAATGGGGTGGTGTTATTCGCGACCGGCACCAGACGTGTGTACAGAAAATAAATAATATTAGGTACATGTAGAGTTCGATATTGAAATTCAATCGCACAGTCAATGGGATAAAGTGTATGTTTAAGCTCAGCTAGGATTCAATTTAAATAAACCTGAAAAAAAAACTGCTTAAATCTGAATTGAACGGGTAACGTCAGCCGCATACACCACTGAACAAGAGTCTCAACGCAATGTGTTCCTGAAGATGGACGACGTCGCCCAGGCTGGCCCAGAAAGTATTAGGGAGATGACCTGGACGTGTTCCACGAGGTCTGGTTCCATTTGGCCCGGGAAAAGAGTGGGGAGAGTCTGGGGAAGGCTTTTGTCACAAAGTACGTAAGGCTGCGGCGCTGCTTTTGTTCAGTTGTGAGACAATGGCACCGGTTACCTTGTACACAAACCAAACTAAAATTTGACAATTGACATCTCTTACTGCCAGGCAGCTGAAGAAAAGGACGGCGACAGGTAAGAACTAACTTAGAGATGTCAAATTAGTTTTTCTTGAACTTCGCCGTGTTTTTAATCAACACGTTTTGACATGACAACTATGCATACTAATATTGTATGAATATTTTAAATCAACTTAATTTGACATGTCATAGGCCGGCCATACACAAACAGCTTAGAGCAGCCAGTATCGACTGCTTCCAGCTGCGACTGCATAGCAACCTGCAGTCTTCTACAAACACAAATACACGGAACCGCTCGATTACTGGCTAACAGCTCGAGCAGTTTGTGTATGGCTGCCAATGGCTGGCCTTATTAGCATCTGTCTCTTTCTTGTTTTATTGAAGACTATCTTATGCCCGCGACTTCGTTCGCGTGGAAGCCGTAAAAAACGCACTAAGGAGTATTGATATCAACTTCGATAAAATTTTTCTCCTAAATAACTTTCTACCCCTTATACGAAACACGTCTTCCATCAATTCTGTTGACGAATGTTTACAAAATTTGAAGTAGATTGGACCAAGGAATCACTTTGTCCCACACAAACTTTGCACCCCGTTTTTCACCCCATCAGGGGTAGAATTTCTGAAAATCCTTTCTTATCGGATGCCTACGTCATACAAAGAACACACCCTCCAAGTTTCAGGTTTCTACGATAAGCGGTTAGGGCTGTGCGTTGATCCGTCAGTCAGGTCATTCAGGACAAAGCATTTTATATGTATAGAGAAGATAAATAGCTTAACCCTTTCCCTGTACAAATGACCCACTTGTAGGTCATTGCAATTGTTTAACTATTGTGCCTACTAGACGAACAGTGAACGTGTTAAAATAAGTTGTGTAACTCGTACACAACAGAATTGACATCAGTGATAAGCTAGAGAAAAAATCTTGTTACCATTATGTCCGTATGGTGTCGGACGTAAAGAATAGCACCATCCCATACCTTTCCGTGGGTGTCGTAAGAGGCGACTAAGGGACTTACCAGAGAATGGGCAGCAGCGTTCTCTGTGCCTTTGTAACAACCATAATGCGATTGCCAACCCGCCTGCCAAGCGTGGCGATTATGGCAACCCCCCCCCCCCTTTGGGGGAGGCCTATGTCCAGTGGACGTCTCTCTTTCTTATAAGTTACAATCTAATTCTAAAGCAAATTGACACAGTTGTAACTACAAGTGTTTTATGACAAAGTCTTTGGTTATAACAACGCGCTTGATAACGGTGCCTTTGAAATAAACCAACATTTACTAAGAGATTACATTTATTGTTTGTTTGTAGTGTTGGTACATACTGGGAATTGGATATTGTTAATTAATAATTGTATGTTTTACCGTTCGTTATTTCTGACCCATTGTTATGCATAATTTACAAGGTTGTAGGTACCTACGGATGGAGTACCTACATTTAGCACAACTAGTAGTTCTGTTTCTAAACTTGGACACTTTATCACAAAAGGACAAATATCACATCATCCTTCTTTTCTTTCAAACACCTCTATATATGTATATTTAAACTTAGTATTCATTTTTGTGGTTACCATAATTATCATCTATCAAACAAATCACACTGTTTTCTACCCCATTAAAGCAAAACCACGAACCGATCGTAATCTCTAAATAGTATAAAAGAAAGCTACCCGCCGTCTGCCCTTCTGCACGCTTAGATCTTCTCGCGTGCTCCATCTTAGACCGCATCATCGCTTACCATCAGGTGAGATAGTGGTCAAACGTATGCTCATGTATGATATCAATAGATAAAAAAAAAAAAACTACGCAACGAATTTTAATGCAGTTTTAATCAATCTACTTAATTGAATTATATTTATTTCTTTGGAACACTGTTTTTTTTATCAAATAGGCTTGCGTTCATAGATATCCGTGCTTGCGTTTGACCGCAATTCACCTTTTTTTTTTTTTTTTTGGTACGGTGTGGAAAATCGTCATGGATGTCCTCCGCCCTGGGTCGGGCGGAGGGGTCTGTCAGATTCTTACTGACTAAAAACCACCCCGGTGTTCCATCTCACACCTACGTCGGGGGTCGCGGGAACTGGAGATACTTCCGCAACCCCCGGCTGGTGCCGGCCCGCTGCAGCGGGCCACTTCTCGGGTCAGGGGGGGAGTGAGGTGTTAGACTCCCCCCCGGACGTCTTAGAGGGGCGCGCGTGGAACACTACGCGCCGCCACCTCGGGTCCTGGTGTATGTGGGAGGCGACAGACGTCCCCGAGTCTGCCGCCCCTGGACCCATTTAGGGGGGCCGGAAGAGGGCGTTGTCCGCCCTTCGCCGACGCCCGGTGCGCCTGCTGCGGGCAGGGTGGGAGGTTGAGATCTCCCTTTCCCTTTCCGCAGCCTCCTTCTGCGACATTACACTTTCGCAGAAGGAAACCACCGCGTCCCAGGACTCTGCGCTGTCGACCATCGACTCGACCACGGCCGACAGCGACAGGTCACTGCCTACTTCTGAGACGAGGGCACGGCGCGGCCCCTCCCAAGCGGCACATTCCGCCAGCGTATGCCGCGCCGTGTCCTCCCGGCAGTCGACGCAGTGGTGACACCGGGCGTCCGGCTCCCTGTTTATGCGACACAGGTACTTCCCGAAGCAACCATGCCCCCCGAGAGCACCTGCGTCACCCGAAACGACAGGGAGCCGTGCCTCCTCCCGAGCCAGCGCTCGAGCACTGGCCGGACCACCTCGATGATGGCGAGGCCGGCGGTAGGGCGCGAAAGCCTGTCCCGCCATTCCGCCACCAGGACCTCGCGAAGCTGAGACCGACGCAGCTCCATGTGTCGCTGCATCGGTCGCTCGCCCCGCGCCGCGCTTCCTCGCGCCACCACCGCAATTCACCTGATCTTACGTGATGATGCGGCCTAAGTTGGAACACGCTTGCCTAGGATGAACCGATTCACTCGTGCCTTGAAGATACCCAGATTATACTTATTAGGGAACAGAGAGGCGGGCAGCGAATTCCACAGTCTGGCAGTACGCACAATAAATGTGGAATCAAAGCGCTTGGTTCGAGACCGTGGAAGTTCAATCATATAAGTAGCGGAGACGCTACGCCGTATCTCTGCTCGTAAATGTACGATATTTACATGAATAATAAAGATAACCTATAACTATTAAACGAAAAAACTAAAACAATAAGGCATTAAAAGAGTGTTCATGAAGTTTCATGCACGTTCTTCTCCATAGAAACCTACTGTTTAGAACGAGCAACTAGCCTCGACTTTCTGACTAACGGACTCCTTGACAATTCAAAAGCAATGCTAGGTCATTTTGTTCAATAGATACAGTGATTCAACAGAAAGTTTTTTGAAATATGACGATAACACTACATTGCACTCGTGTGACGCTGGGGCTAGTGAATTGTAAGACAAAGAGGTAGCTTAAGATTTCGATAAAGACATTGACAACTTTTTAATCCGCGACTACATTTGCGTCTGCGGTAACCACGGAACAGATAAGTAGAGTGGTAACCGACAATCAGGCAGACGAAGGCGCGGCCAATGTCCAGTTCATCCGGCTTTTTAAAAATGGGTCTTAAACAAAATACTTTAAAATCCGATGCTCCTCGTTGCATTGCACCATATTACGACCTCATCACAACAATATTGCTACTACTACACACACACACCACACACACACCACATATACACAAACACACACACATTACAAGTGGGTAGAACTGAAAAAAGTTATTTTAATTTATTTAAATGATAATTCCAATTTTAATTTATATAAATATTAAACTATTGACTTTTTAATATAATAAAGATTAATAATTAATTATAAATAAATAACATTGGAACGCCGACGTCTCCCTTCTCAGAGGGCGCTAATGGCTACGAAACCGTTGTAAACTAAAATGTAGCTGTTAACAAACACTTAGTTTGTGAACTTGTTTTTGTCCCTAAATAAATATTTGATTTGATTTGACTACTACAGTCAGTCTGGAAAAACTTTCCTCACATAACTTCTAGCTGCTTCGGTCCAGGACTAGCAGAGTTTATTTGGCATAGCTCGTCTAGTATGCTGTCTGCCGCGACGTCCTCTAGCAAATAAAACACACAATTATTTTAAACCAACACAAGACTTATCTAATCCTGTTATTCACAAGCTGTAGAAACAAAGGTTATTCACATACTTTCGCCGATAAGAGTATGTTTATAAACTTACGACAAACTCAGTGTAAAGTGAAGTAACACATATACCTCACTTTATTTACTCAAGTGAACCTAACTTCACGTTTGAGTTTGGAAAATTTCTAACTTCGCCTTAAGCTTTGTGTAAAAATATACGGGGTTGAAATTCTAGCTGGTCTGAATGTATAGATCGAATATTAAATACAGATTGTGATCTTTATTTATTTTCTCTTGTATCAACACAATATGAGTACTTATTTGTACAGCTAAAACATAGTAAATCTGTTATTTCAAGTTAAATGTTTGTGTTAGGTATATTCAAGATCCCCCAGAGTCCCAGACTTATGCCAATTTATGATGGTTATGGTTTTGAGAAAAGATAAAGGAATAGGTATGTAGTACCTACCTTACTAACTTAAGTTCACTGGATCTTAGTGCATATATTTGAAAGTATCGTCACTCGTGGAGTATTTGTTAGACTTCATTCTTACCCAATAAATTGAATAAGTTTGACTCATCAAAATAGTTTTCCAGTCATTCATAAAATAAGGACTTGAGAAAATTCGGAATACTTAAAATAATATATTATAATACTATAAATAAGCTTTGTTTGAAAACCGAATATTTTGTAGCACCTGAAACTTGACTAATTAGGTAGGTATTATTAACCAAGTTTGAACTATTTAAACTCAGTTTATATGACTTTATCGACTAGAAACTCAATTGTTTTCAATCCCAGAAATTTTAGAATAATACTAAACGAGTGTACGCCTACGACATACCCACGTATGTTTTCACAAGCACACATGCCTTCTATATTTTGACAAAGTTGAAAATGACGGGATGGCGTATAATATGCACCTTCGGAGTTGGATTCGTATAATATTTACATAAGCATATGTAGCTAGTTCCTAAAGCACATTTAATTTTAATAAGGTATTTGATTTCTGTTCAATGTATTTATTGAACCTATTTCTATACAAAAAGGATATTTAGAAATAGATGGGAAGTTACGTAATAGTACATCCACTAGACATACATTTATGATATAATTGTTTTACCTACAGGCATTATTTAAAATACAGAGTGACGAAAATCTTAATATTTATTTTGTTAACCTAGCAACTAACAGTAGCAGGAGCCAAGCTCGAAATATTAATATTTTAAATAGGGTGCATTTAAAATATTAATATTTCGAGCTTGGCTCGTCAAGCTTGGCTAGTCAAACATAAAAGTTGTGAAGTACTACATTCACGGTCAGCAGTCATCATATTTAACTTTAGACGCCCTCTGCGGGGCATAGGTCCTCTGCGGGGCATCGGTCCTCTGTGGGGCATCGGTCAAGCATCGCAGTAGGTGTTATGTGGTACTCAGATGGACGCTGCTGCCCATCCTCTGGTCAATATACCTCTGTCCGCCTTCTACGACACCCACGGGTAGAAATGCGGTGGTGCTATTCGGAGATCAGCAGTGGTATTTCTGTAAAAATGATCATCACACTTAGGTGAAGTGAGCTGTCATCCCATTTTACGCTAAACATTGACAGCAGCCAAAGGAGAATTTTTAAATAAGACCGGTTGTTTTGTCGTGATTTAAATTAAATGGAAGGTCGTCAAAAATATAGACCACACACGGCTTTAATTCAAATGGCAATAAAAAGCCCCACTTCTATTGCCATTTCTGCCAATATAATTGATTCACCTAATCCCTAACCACATCTTACGCCACTAAAGGAAGGAGCTAGACTTAGACCCTACCTAGATCACACGCCATCACGGCGCATATCGCATCTAGCCCACATACACGCTTCCTGCTCGTGACAATTAGATCAAGATGCTCAATTATAGTGAATAGTTACGTGTTAACTTGCGTCAAAGTTACGTGTCGATGTCGCATCACTGTTGCGTCAATTTGTTGGCTGATAGAAAGGGTGATGGGCAGAAGGTTAACTCATACCCGGCTACGGTAAAGTCAAACGCAAAGTTAATAATGTATGTGTGTATGTATTTATGTGTGTTCATCTGTTATCGCATATCTTCTAAACTACCAGTCATAATTTAACAGATGGGGCATCGTTAGAAACGACATGATTGTTCTCTGGTTTTAGGCTATGTGACGTTAAACTTAATTTAATATGGCGTAATTTTGACATTTTGAAAACTGTTCTAAGCAACTAATACGACCACGGCAGGATTACTTTTTCGTATGAAAAATTAATGTGACAAATTGTTAAGCGCACTTATAGGCTGATTTGATTGGTGGATAAACAATCAATCACAGCATAGCACGCGCGCTTGACATGTAGACAACAAACATAGAACCGAATTAGAAACCTTTTAGAATCTTTTTGAAGGCGGTCAAGACGAGTTACACAAATATGTGGTCAGTCTCTTAGAACTTAATCAAAACTGTTCTACTAAGTGTGTTTTTCTTAGGAAACCCACCGAATATAAGCAGGACACACGTAATTCAAGTTTTCATTTAAAATTAACCTTCTTGATTCTCTCTACATAACGTCCTAAGTAATTATGCACTACCATTATCACCACATTATGCACACTTAAGCGTTTACATAGTAATTAGTGCCTAGTCTTAGACAAACAATATATTTTATTCTATTGTCTGTTTAACTAACCAATAGAATTATTGAGTTCTCATGGAGGTTGTTAAACTATGACTTAGATACTGTTTAAACAGATAAACAGAGGACCTAGTTTGAACGTGCGGAGTAAACATAAAATAAACTCGATAGATTTTTAAATAAGTAGGAAATACTGGTTTCTCACATAGTAATTATTTATTTAGTTTGAAGGTTTTTTTATCAACTATAACTATTGTACATACTAATTGTAATTATCGTATAAAATAAAACAAAATAATGAATGTCATAATTCCCATACAAACGCTCGTACGTTATTAAGGCGTTATAATAGCGTTTTACCAAAAACTTAGAAAAGGTTTTTTCAAAAACAGGTTTTTCTGCGATGTTATCGCGTTCTCACTCACTCGTTTGTTTTGGAACATCGCGTGAAGCTCGTCACAGACGTAGCTATAATATATATTAATATACGTCAGATGTAGCTATAATATATATTGTTATATGTGAAACGTAGCTATAATCAAGGCATATTACGATCAGCTATAATGTATATTTTTACTACATCACCAAAATATGTGGACAGATATAGCAAGGCATATTAATATAAATTTCAAAAATGTGAAACAAACAACGATCGCAAACGTAATAAGGGCGAAAATATATTATTATATTATAGCTACCGTGTGGTGGTGTGGTGGCTAGCTATAATATATATTAGGTATAGCTACGTATGTGACGGGCTTTAGATGAAGCAAAAAGGGCCCTCTTATAGGATCGCTGTAATTGCAATTTCGAAATTATGATTTTAATATTATTACTTTTATGTTAGAGGCTACTGGAAAATGATGAAAAATTGCTAGTATACTTAGTCAGTCAGTAACTTTATCACACACTAGCTGCTGACCGCGACTTCGTTCCCGGTGTTCACTTGCGGGAGCCGTTAGACCTTAAATCCGGCCCTGTCGCAAAATCCGTTCTTAGCTGTCGTCTACTAACTACAAACTACCTCCCTGCCAAATTTCATCTTTATACGTCAACCGGTTTTCGATATTTCATGACGAGTGACTGATCGACCTTTCGCTTTTATATATTTATACGGAATTAAAATAAAAAAAATTGTTTCAAGAAGAATGGCTTGAATTGACCACCACGCTTGCTCGAGGCGGATTGGCGATTTCAGATTTAAGTATAATAAGCACAGTATTTTCTCATGAAGTTTATCATCACCGGTATTCTATATAAACCTAGAAAGTTCTTAAGAAACGAAAAAAAAATTCTCATCAGCGGTATCGTAGATCTATGATAGCAATGTGAAGATTTTTTTAGGCTTTATTGTTGTAGTTTTTTAGTTTAATGGTTAAAGGTTTTCTTATCATTATTCGTGTAAATATTGTACATAAATAACCTAATAAATATAACAAAAAGTCGAAAAAATTACAATGGTACGAGCCCGGTATTGAACAATAACCTGTTGGTTTAGAGCACAACAGTCATCGCGACATTTTTAATAAATCATGAAATATTTTTTTCTTACTATATCCTAAAACTAATCATCATACTTTTTTCTTTCAAATATTTCTATAAGTAAAAAATATAAACACGTAACAGGAAAGTACAAATAGAAACCTAAAAAGAAAGACGTTATTATTAACACGTATAAGAAATTTCCGCTTCCCACGCCTTAGCAAAATATAGCAAAAAAAAAACCTTTTGATCCATCAATCAATTCAATCTATTTTGGTACAAAGCCTCTTTCAATATCCTATGTTATTGATGTGGTATAACAAAATTATATCTAAGTAATGTGGAATATAAAACTGGTTTACTTTCTTAGATCACCGAATTAACAAAGTAAAAGTACCTAATCTAAAATATTCCAGGTACATCACTTTCGCTACTAGTTCGATCTAGATAAAACCGGTTATTTTAAAAATAAAAATGTCCTACTGGTTCTTCAAGCTATACACAAAACCGCATTCGAATTTTAAATGATGTCCCTCAAGTAACTACTTTCGCTTTCGCTGAGCGAATGACGTTGTTTAAATTAGGGCTGTCGATATTTTTTAGGACTTACACACACGAGATTTTTATATATTAAAATAAAAAAAATATAAAAATGCTCCTGAGAGTGGAATCTCCTAACTATACGCGCCGTTTCCAGAATCAAGCTCTTGATTCATCTGCCCAATGAGCCTCCTAATATTTTGGTCGAGGCTCTTGGAAAAGATTCCATTGGACGTCGCGACTATCGGCACAATGACTGTTATACTCGAGTCGACAACCTCGCGAGCCAAGTCAAGATACTTACCTAATTTGTTTATTATAGATTATTTATTATTAATGTTTTAAAAATAGTATTATGTACCTATTACAGCTGTCTTTGCATTAAAATGAGAAAAAATAGGCTTTAAAAATCTCTTGTCACGTGGAAAGACACTTGCAAATCATTGCGATCCAAATCGTAATCTTATTTCATAACACTTATAACGGCATTAGAAACAAACATTCCATAATCGACATCAAACCACAAAAAAAAAGTGAAGAAAAAACAAAATACAGTCTGCCAACCCTAAACCACAACTGAATGAATGAATGAATGACTGAGTGAAAGAAATTTCATTCGCCCGTATAAGTAACATTGTGTAACACGGCTTTACTCGACCTCGTTACGACTAGTCTCAATTTGTCCGCTTGCCTTTACGAAGGGACTTTCTTTGTGTGTCCACGTGCGAAGTCTTAATTAGTGACGTCATAGAGGTTGTTGACCCTGATCTGGACGGCCTTGGGTGTTATATGGTTATGCACACTTCGTTAATTTTTCTTCACTTAGGTTTAATATCAGCGGGTAATTACAGTTTAAATTAAGTAAACAAACTTTTATTTTTTATCATAGCGACTGAAAATAAAAGTCTGGTTACCAGTCTTACTAAGGCGCATCGTGTTACCCAGTAACTGGTTTGTGGAGATCAGATAGGCAGTCGCTCCATGTAAAACACTGATATCCAGCTGCATCTGGTTAGACTGGAAGCCGACCCCCGCATACTTAGTTGGGAAGAGGCCAGGCAGATGATGACTGAAAATGGAAATAATACTTTCCATAGTACAAGCTAATTGGTTTACAGGCAAAAATATTCATCTTTCCACTATACTCACAAAAATTTTTTTTTTTTAGCTCGAGCACGTGGGTATCCCTACACATCCTAAAGATAAAAAAATAAAATAAATACATAAATGGTTAGTGTAGCAGAAGGATGAATATTTTTGCCTGTAAACCAATTAGCTTGTTCGACCCTACTTGCTAAATTTTGTTTAATAAGTTTATTAGGTAATTTAATTAGTTATAGCAACATTTATAAGAGTATGGCGAGATTTATGTACCTACTAACTACTAATTACACTTTGTGTTAAGTAAATTCACGCCTATTAATTTTCTGCGATGCGAAAACGTGTTTTAACAGATCTCTCTTTTTCTATTAAATATTCTGATGAAAGAGATTTTTTTTAATAAGACATTTCTAAAGATTCGTTTTTAAATATGACTCGACAACGACATTAACTCAAGGTCCTGTTGAAAATCCGCGTCATGCACTAGTGGTCTGATATTTTTGCTGAACTGGGCCTGTTTGGTTTCGGGTAGTCAGAAGCCCATAAGATTCACTGTGTCCCTGTCTTACCTAGGGATGTCGTGTTACCCAATATTTACACGTATAATAAAAAAGAAAAACCTATATCTATTAAACAAAAAAACTAATATAATAAGGCATCAAAAATTCCTCCACATCACAGTCATCTGGGAATGTGCCCAAGAGACTGGCTACATTGCCACGTTGGATGGCAATGCTTAACCTCTGCCCGATGAAAAAACCAGAATTACGGGAAGTGTCAACCAACCTTTTGGAAATTTCCTTAAAAAGGAGTTGAGCAGTCGGACCCCACGAGTCACGACCCGAGGGTTTCAACCCCAAACGGCTCGAAAATAAAGTTATCACCAAGAATACTCTTTCGCCGTTTAAAGTTTTCTGCAGCCGAAATAACAGAGAGAAAAATTACCTTCCTTTTTTTACCATGTAGACTGTGACAAATTAAATCGTCTTCTTTCTTACTTTCTCGACCCTGTATTAAGGCTAGGTGTGATAAAAAAATTCTAATAGAAGACCCATCACGGCACTATAATATATTATAAATAATGATGTTCGTGGCTGCTGTAATCATTTTCAGCAAATTCAAATGTATTAATCAAATAAAAAGCCTTATCTAAAGCTTTATTTCATGTGGCAACCTTAATTAGTTTACAGCATAACAAAAACCTTAAAATCTTATTCTAAGCTGTTATGGTAAAATGTGTCTATTTTATTTAATTTCTAACTGCGTATACTACTACATTTTTTTCTAGTTTTTTTTATTTATTCTGCAAAAATCTATTTAGATTTAAAGGCCTCCTGAAAAGATGTCCAGTCTTCTCTAGACTGAACTGGTTAAATCTAGTTTATTCCGATTTATCAATCCCAAGCATTTTGTAACGACTTTGTGTACTTGAATTTTCTTATGGATTCCTAATAATTTGAAAATAAAATATAGCCTATCGGATAACGTAGGTTCCTATTGTTGAAAGATTTTTTTAAATCGGATGAGTAGTTTTGGAGATTACCTGGTACATTTAAACTTACCAATTGTACCTTTACATTTTATAAATATTAAATTACTATTTTAGTTACATACAAATCTTAAAAATCCAAATAATAATATTATGTACAACTCCAAGAAAAAGGCAGGGGAGCTCAAAGGGCATCAAAAAACTCGTCCACATCGCTGTCAACGGGACACGTGCCCAACAGGCTGGCAGCATTGCCACGTTGTATGGCAATGCTGATTCTTTGACCCAAGAATAGACCAGCCTTCGGGTCACGCGAAGAGTCGACCAGCCACTTGGCGATATCACGAAAAACAATGTGGGCACTCGGACCCCATTGTACCTTTTAATAATATTAGTATAGATTCATTCAACTAACCATATATTTCTTGTAAACCCCCAAACACCTTTACCTACATAACACAGCACAATCAAAAAGCTTCCAATAGTCAAGAAATGAAATATTTCTCACCAAAATTCAACAATACGGTATATTTGTCGAACATAAAGCGAAATAGAAAAATTCTATGTTAGCAAAAGTCACTGTGATTGGTGGAATCACTGAATTTTTACCCAATACCAACTATATGGATATCCCTAGGGATTTACCAGAATCAATATTGGCGTATATTGAATCGAATACCTATATAAAAAGTTGTAACCAAATCGGATTATTTGACCCGTGTTCGGTATATTTTTATAATAGTGTTAGTTGGCAAAGTTAGCGTTTATTTTTAGTTTTTGAGCTATAAAATATCGAATTAAGAGTGTATTTGTGTACCTGAAAGATGTCACATTCATACTGATATTGGAACGGTAAAGAAACTCGGTTAAAACTAATACTAATTTTATAACGCTGAAGGTTATATTTTTATTGTTTGAAGACGGAAGTTTCTGGAACCACTGAGCCTTCTGAATAATTCTAATTTATAAACGTACATTAAAATTCTATTTCCATCTATATGTAGATATGTATGTATCCGTTTGCAACTGGCTATGAGAGAAAGAGAAAAAGAAAATGTGTGCTCGCACCTCTCTCCCTTGCTTGCCCCTACAGTAATAAACGAAACGTAACACTCTCTCTCTCTCTCTTTCTATCTTCACTAACTTATATCTCCCTCTCAAGTTCCGTTCGCCTCGCCCGATCACACTTCCCAACGCTTTCGTCACGCATTCATCAGCTTACTCCCCAAGTCAAGCGTAAAGAAGTTTTAATTCAATAATATAACATTTTCGGGTTTCATTTTCGAATGCAGTAGTTACCAATATCATAACAAAATCCTTTCCCAATGCCTAACAGTTTTTGCACCCCTTTCGCGTATCTCCGAAAATCAAACGTAACAAAATTAAAGTGGATGGCTCTGAAACGTTGGGACTTAACTCAATAACATGTTGAAAGCCTCGAGGCTCTGCCGGCCGCCATCGGTACATAGTACAATGATAATTGTGTTAACTGCAACGCCTGTCAAAAACAAGGAAACCGAGAGAGAATATTTCCATGTCGTATGTGGAGATACATTGTTTTGACACTGAGACGTAATTGGTCCAGTTACCCTAAAGACTGAGCGGTTTGCAATTGGATAAAACGAGACTAACTACATTCTTTCTAAATATTGTTAGACTTACTGCCACACTCAGAGACGTCACTTAATAATAACGAATCATTAACTTTAATTGTCCAACATAACTTGGCACATGTCAACAACAATATTTTTACTGACAGCGTTCCAAGTTATGTTGGTCAATTATATTTAATGATTTATAATTATTAAGTGACGTCTCTGAGTGTGGCAGTTAGTTAAGATTAGTTTCGTCATCATCATAATCATCATGTCAACGTTTAGACGCCCATAGCTGGGCATAGGTCTACGGTAGGAGGGGAAGGGGGGGGGGGTTCAGCCGATCGCCATGCTTAGCCGATGCATGTTGTCGATAGCAGTAGGTGTTATGGTACTCAGAAGGACGCTGCTGCCTATCCTCTGGTCAATATGAGGGATATTGACCAGAGGATAGGCAGCAGCGTCCGCCTTTTACGGCTCCCAAGGGTAGAAATGGGGTGGTGCTATTCGCGGCTGGCAGCGGCACGGCGTATGTAAGTTTACATAAGTTTAGTTTACCTGGACTGTTTCTACACTTAAACTCTTGATTGGGCCATTGTGCGTGTCTCATCTCACCTTCCTACTCCAACCAACCCAGGTTATCCCAGAAAGTTGGAAGCCTTTTCAGGCTGTTGCAAGCTGCCGTGGGCAATGCTGGAGAATGCAGAGTCTTTGCCCGTTGTACGGTCACGCTCCTGCAATCAATAAACTGCTGTGCTGTGGCGTTTCTTCTGTCACCATGCATTCTCTACACAGAGTACTGTCTGACACATCTATGATAAAAAGGTGCTGGTTTAGAGAACAGCGGCCGGTTAAGATACCTTATTGCTGAACTTTATTAAACTCAGTGGTGATTTCCATGGTATATTTTGGAAGACTACTTTCTTATTTCTTAAAGATTATGCCGTGATTTTAGTACGAAAATTTTCGAAATACGCACGTCTTCGTGATGAAAATTGAGTATTCACATATTATAACTTAAATAATTTACATAAGACTTAATATAAAATTAATATGTCAAATTTTCAAGCACGTGTAAGCTGCTGTAATTAGTTGTTGACAATTATTTGTATTTTAGCATTCATTTTATGTGGGAAAAATCAGAGGAGTGTTTCACGATGTGCTTATATAAAATATATGTAAGTTATTTGTGGACACTTCTATACCGTTCCATATGTTTTTCGTAGCTTTATTTAACGTTTTCGTAAATGTTTTAATGCCACAACTTAACTGCTGTTTCCAAATTCAATTACACTTATAAATCTCAAAACAGTTTTACTGTTAATTTTGAGAGAAAAGCCCTTAACTAAATGCTTCTATTGTCTCCGAACCCGAATTAGGAACGCAAAACCAAACGCCTTAAACAAACGATGTAAATGAGTCGTAAAATTAGGAGTAGCCTTGATAGATACACTAGAAAGATTTTAACAGAAGTACAACTGTTAATTTAAGAAAGCATCATTGTTTGTCTGATAGAGAATGTCTTAGTATAGCATTAAATCAATCTTTGTACTTTTGTGCATAAACTCTAGTTTTTTTTTACTAGCTTTTGCACACCGGCTTCGTCCGCTTGGTTGTCAAGGACACCCTAGTTTCGACCCTGTCACAAAATCCATTCCTAGCGGAGGTCTCCGACCTACGAACTACCTACCTACCAAAAGTATCAACGTCATAGGTTCATCTGTTTTCGAGATTTTGTATTAAGTCAGTAAGATTTAAGATTTATTTATTGAACAATAAATAGTTGGACAGTCAAACACTTACAAACAACACCATGCGTATACAATAATAGCGTATTACAGTTATGTGTTTTATGCAGTCTTTGTATGTAAATGAGTAACCTTTTGTTTTTACACAATTGTATAGATTCTTCTCTTATATTAATCGACTCCTACATGGGTGTTAACTGCGTCTCGACAGAGGTGACCGAGGTGACCGTGTTAGGTGACAGAGGTGATGGTTTGGTGGTTTTCTACCGTGTAGCTTGTGGTTTAAGACCGAATTTCAGCTCTGTCTGTCGCCAACCAAAGTCACCTGTCGGGGACGCAGTTGGCAACCGTGATAGCAGACACTAACTTTCAGCTTTTTCTCTAAGATAACAACACATCTGTAAATCCTTGAGCATTAGTTATAGTCTGTGGTGCTGACAATAAGGTGGGTCCAGCCTTAATGGGATTATATAGGACGTCACGTTACTATGTACCGGTGTTATTTACCTATATAGGCTATTGCAGCTTATTAAAGCCTACATAAAACAAGACTGAAACGCCACAGCCACAGATAAAGATAGACCTAGATAACGCAAGAGCCACTACTTCGCGTGCCTATTTTCGTGCCTAACTTACGATAAAAAATCGTAAGTAAAAAAATAAAGTAAACGTTTCCTTCCATCGGTAAGTCATTTTGTGATTAATATTATGCGTAATTAATTTAAAACACAATTATTTTTAATCTCCCCCCCCCCCCCCTCCCTGTGGTCCCTCAGTAATACCAAATTTAGGAAAAACAAAACATGCGTATTAAATTGTGACGTCCAAAAAATGGCACGCTTGGTTTTCATACACATCGTGATACTTGAGTTATCTAGGTCTATCTATATCTGTGGGTTCGATATTCTCAATACAACCTTTGTCTTACGCAATTGAAAATGCCCGACCAAATGTGACCACTACGTATACGATAATAGGCCTTCTGTCGCCACATTTACCGTCAAAAATGCGTGATTCATGCTTAGATTATTAATATTCTAGTCTGTCGCTTCGTCAAAACTTCTCTAATTACTGGGGTATATTAATCTACGTGAAGACGCCAAGAATTTTATAAAGTGTGCCTAAATAATACCCTAAGGGACTTGCGAGTTTGCTAACAATTTATGTAAATGCGTTGTTATAGTCGGAGAGATGGGTATGTGTAATGGATGTTTTCGGGCCATAATTGATGCTGTGTTCTGGGTTCCGGGATTTGGATGTTGTATAGCTGTGTGTGTACGTTGGTGGGGATAGACTCCTATATTTAGTATCTAGACGTTTAGAGGCAGATTATTTTGTTTTGGGATGTAGAATAACGATTTTGTTGCTGCTTTTTATTCGGATTTATGTACTTATTGTTTTTTGGGTTTCACGCATGAGATTACGGGTTCGATATTATAGTTTGATAGTACCAATGTGTCATCAAATCAGTGAAGGAAAATATTGTAAGGAATCGCTAATCCGCATTGAGCAAGATTGGTTTTCAATGCTCGTGCCTTCTCTGTTTGAGAAGAGACCTTCCCTCTTTGAGGAGAGAAATATTAGGTTGGTATTATTTATTCCGTTTTCGTTCTTCAGTTCTTTTTTCTGAAAGCGAGAACACATGGTGACTGTTCCTCGATTACCCTAAGCTAATACAATTTTCGTTTTTCCTAAATTATTAGGGTTTCTATCGGCTTGCCAGAAGGGGAGGGGGTAGTGCCTAGCATTCTGCACAGCCCTGTCGAGCTCATCCCTGACTGGTCACTTTTCCACCATTTGTATAAATTGAATTCCCATGAAACTATATTGCCTTGCCCCCAGAACTTAGGCTATTAATTCACTGGCAACGTAATATTTAAATAAACACATGAAGTCAACACCATTTACTATAAGCCGTTCTAGGAAAGTTTTATTCATAGCTCAAAAAAATAATTTTTCATTTAATTATTTATATTCGGCTTATCTTTCCACCTACGCAAGTAAATACTCCTGTCTTAAGGTTACTCATATATTATTAAGATTTATGATCATCCATTCACTCACTCCACTGTCCTCGGAGGTCATTGTTGAACGAATGATAAATCAATTTGACTGAACATTCATGACCTGTTTGAACTTAAAGTGTTTTGCAAAATCACTGTTTCATTAAGCTGTTGTTACACTATAAGCTATGTGTTTGGTTGTGAACTGCTTAAAAACTAACCGCTTTAGTCTGGAAAAATCTCCCTCACTGAATTTAGGTGAAGCGAATTTGAGATGAGCTGTCAATTCTTAGCACGCGATAGGATAGTAGATTTTACAGGATAACACCAGCATTATACGTCATGCTCTGGGAGATCAGCTACCTACGCTACCGACCCAATGACTGGCCAATATATATTTTTTTACCATCAGTTCATTCATAAATTCCTGCGAATTCGAGAGAAAAAACCGTATTATTTAACCTATTACGCTACCTACGTCTTCATATTATACTAGCGGGCCCGGTAGACGTTGTACAGCCCTGAAAAAAAAAAAAAAACTGACTACAGCGCCACCTACCGGGTCCAATTGTGATTCTAAACCATTCTCTAATCCACTGAAATACACACAAAAAAAATCATCAAAGCGGACCGTTTAGTAGGAGTTCACTTTCATAGACACGCACAGAAGATTTTTATATATAGGGCGACTGGTAATTAGTGTACGATACTTAAACACGTGATTGTGTTCATGATAACAAACAACTTTTATCAAAAAACAATGTTTTTTGTACTGGTTCACTTTAGGTCACAGGCGTGCGCGCGCGTGAATTTCATACGGCTGTTGTGTTATTGAAATAAAATTGAACCAGTACAAAAAACATTGTTTCTTTGGGAAAGTTGTTTGTTATCATGAACACAATCACGTGTTTAAGTATCGTACACTAATTAGCAGTCACCCTATATAAGATGTATGTTTCCCACATTGAAAGTTGATAAATTATTTAGGACCTCCAAAAAATCCCTTCAGCAAAAAATGGTGCACTCACTGTTAAATAATAATTAAGATAATATAGTAGACTAAGTTTCTTTGACAGTCGGCATAGGTAGTTAGAAGCTAGAAAATCTAATAACCAGTCTAACCAAGCTGTATCGTGTTACTTAGCAACTGGGTTGTTGTGAGGTCAGATGGGCAGTCGCTCCATGTAAAACACTGGTATTCAGCTGCATTCATTTAGACTGGAAGCCGACCCCAAAATAGTTGGGAAAAGGCTAGCAGATGATGAGTAGACTGAGTTTAAGTTTGTGTGGTCAGTAGGTCGATTCTGTAAAATGCAAACAACAACTCGCATCTCACATTGCTATTCACTCTCACTTCGCATAAGGTTCAAAATGACCTTGATATATTTGACACTTTGAATCTGGTTTGAGTGCGAAGTGAGCGTCGAAGTGACGGGTAAATTACCTTACAGAATGCCAGTTCTTACGTCATCTCATAATTTGACTGTCATAATCTCCCTGTCAATTTAGTTCAACTCGCTCGCAACTTTAGTTCAATTTATTTATTTATTATTTATTTATTTAATGTTCTTTAGTTTTTATGAGTAGTAATTATTATGGGTCGCTGTATCATAGTGTGGGTGTCAAAAGAATGAACTGACATAAACGTTTACTATTCACAAATGTCAATCTCGCCCCCATCTCTTTGGGACCTATTTCCGTCAACGGCAAGCTGTGGGTGTTTCATTCGGTAGTTCAATAGACTTTGTTTATTATTATGAATTTATTTATTTAGGTAACCAACGGCGATGCAGATAAATTGTAGTACTATAGCATATAACAGTAATGTATGGCTAATGCTAATAATAGGTTGCCCTGTTTAATTAGGATAAGTATCAAACATGCGAACGGACTATTAATACAATGTTATATAATATCTATGCATACTTAGACTTCAAGTTTTGTTTTTACGTTTATAAAAATAAAATAAAAAATAGGTAATTTATTTAGTTGATCACAGAGCCTTGGCGATTATCATTTAATGGGATTACTATGACGTAACATTGTGTGTACAGACGGCAGCACATCTGGGCCTCAAGTCTGCTATTACAATAGTGTCAGAATGGTCGATCATTGATTTCATAATTGTTGATTTTGACAGGTTTGGTAATCTACTAATATAATGGCGTCATTATGACTTTCCAATGGTCAACCACTGACACGCCATTGAAAGAAATGATATAGAATATTATGGTAATCTCGTACAAAATGACAACTGAATGAGTGACTTAGGCGGTAATCTGCTAAAATTTTGATAGTTCCTTTGATCAGTGACCTACCATTAGAACGTCATTGCTTTTAATCCGACCAACCAATGATTGACCATTATGAATTTAGTAGATTACGAACTTTTAGCAAAATGACAATGGGATCGTGTTGGAATGAGGATCAAATTATAAAAAGCAGACTTGGCCCCCAGCACGCCATACCAAATTGTCAAAATTTTCCAATTGAATATAGACCTTACTTTTTTTTAAATAAAGTTGAAAATCTATCAAAGATATTTGACTGATCGTTGTAGCTTGATGTGCTGGCTTCTGTACGAAGATTGTGCTGCAAATAATAGTTTAATTTTTTTAATTTATTTTTATGCTTTCATCATCATCATCTTCATTTCAGCCGAAAGACGTCCACTGCTGGACATAGGCCTCCCCCAAGTGTCGCCACATTGACCGGTCCCGTGCGACTCGCATAAAGACTCGCGAAGGATAGTTGACTGAATATAGCACCGAGAATAGCACCACCCCATTTCTACCCGTGGGTGTCGTAGAAGACGACAGAGGGATATCGACCAGAGGATGGGCAGCAGCATCCTTTGAGTACCATAACACTTCTGCGATCGCCAACATGCATCGGCCAAGCATGGTGCTTACGGCTAAAACCCCCCCAATGGAATCCACAAATACACAGGTCTTTGGAGGAGACCTATGCCCAGCAGTGGGCGTCTAAAGGTTGATATGATGATGATGACCACAATACTAAAGGCTGACACACACAGAAATGTAACAGCATCGCCGAGCGTTGCGTTTCGGCGTACGCAAGTTAATACGTACGTAACGAAAGATGACCATTTTAGCTATAATCGTGGACGTTGCTGATTGTGTGTGACGTCATAACAGCGAAATTTGTTGCGGTGGATGGCGTCCGCGATTTTACTAACATACTACACGCCAAGGCCCCTGTAGAGTATAGACCTCGACCGAGGACGTTACTGGAGAAGGACAGCACAGGCCAGACTCGATCGCATCTAGGCAATTCATAATCATGATTGCTTATGTACAAGAATGGCTAAGCTATGGGATGGTACAGAAAGATCCGAATTAATAACTCAAAATAACAATGAAAAAGTCTTAGTTACATCTAAAAGCCTTGAGCTAAAATCTTTCCACATGATTCGGGTATCCTCAAGGTGAGGCAAGAGACAAACAGATCTCGGATCCACTTATTGGCTTCTCAGATTACGTCATAATATTTCAGGAGATGATTGATATACTAGGCCCGGTACGCCGGATGCCCTGTTGCGTAAGTCGCGCTTTTACGCCCGTAGGGATGGGGTGGTGTCGATAGAAAGGTACAAAAATAATACAGTTTTCTTTTTCTTTTGTGTAGGGTAATGGTTTTGTTTTGTAATGTTTATTTATGAGGATTGTCCTGGTTGTCAAGTCGTAGATGGCTGCTAAATAATAAAAGTAAATGGTTTTACGATCTTTAATTTTTTTAGAAACATTGCTATTCCATCATTGTTTGTACTTTAATAAGTAGATATTCATTCAAGGTTGGCTCTGGCCTTTGTTTAAAACGGAAGAGATCAAAATTTATTTACTTAGTGGAAGCATATATTATGTGGCGAAAGATGTGCTGCGCATCATCGGTAGCGTAATGCCAGAACTGTCCAATGGATAATAAAAAAATCAACAATAACCGATGTTGTGTTAGCCAGCGTCTTCACTCAAAGGTGTGCCCACCCCAACACAACGAAACCGTTCACAAATTGGATAAAACTTGCAACATACTTACTTCTACAAACTTATCTATATTTTTACGTAACCGATTGTCCTCTTTTATCGATATAAAGGCGCATCCCTAATCTTTCCTTACAATTCAGCGAAGAGGCCTTCATTATGTAACGTTTCTTATCTCGGGCTCACCTTAAGAAGATGTCTGCTTGTAAGGGATACGTAAATTATTCCTCCAAAACCGCTGCTTCTAATCTTGGTGTGTGGTGCGATTGTGAGCGAAGAGTATGATTTATTGCCTTTTATATGTTCATAAGCATAATTTTTGATAAGGAGAAGATTGGTTTACTATAGCCACAATAAATAAAACGATTTTAAAGATTTTCTTACTATAAATATGTATATGGGCCAGAACTCGTAAGTCTACAAAAGGGTGTCAAAATGTTTTTGCAGTTCTCTGGTCATGGAGTCTCAACGTATCTGCTGTAAGATTTCCGAAAGAGCTATAAATAAATTACGAATCAGCTTGCGACATAAATCTTCAAGCGTATTACCTACAGAACCCGCTAACTCTGGAACTCCTTTGGATCTGAACCAATCTCGCATGTGTGTTTCACGTGATTGCGACGATCTCTCAAACGGATTAAGTGCTGAACTTGATTTAGTCCCTGATTCTTGATAGATTCATGTTTCAGAATTTTGAATTGCAGTGTTGTGTAGAGAAGATCGATAGTATTTCTGGATTGAAGTTGTTACTGATATAATTTATACAAATAAATTAAATTGAGGTGTCTGTTTGTAATGTCAAAATATAAGCTCTTTACTAAATGCATATTATTATAGTCTTTAAGTTTGTTCCGGCTAATATTTGAAAAGGCTGTTAGTGTGCTTTTATTTTGAATTAGTCTATGCTAACCCACTGCTGGGCAAAGGTCTCCCTCAAGTCCTTCGAAGAACTTTTGTCCAACACCACCTCAATCTACACTGTAATAATATTGTAAAGAGGAAAGATTTGTTTGTTTGTAACGAATACATTTAAAAACTTCTGGTCCGATTTCAAAAATTCTTTCACCATTAGAATGCTACATTATCCCAGAGTAACAAAGGCTAGATTTATAAATTGAAAAAATTTGGGATCCTTGAGAAAATAAACGCGGACGAAGTCGCGGGCAAAGTGCTAGTTATAAATAAATAAGTATGAGAACGGAAAGCAATAAAACGGAACAACATATTTATAAGAGCTTTTTTTCTTGAACATTTGACTTCTTCAGATGGAATCACAAAGGGAACACAAATATTTCTTCAGGAGAGTTTTCGCGCCACAAATAAATAAACTAAGGTCATAACTCAAACGCATAGAGGAATGTGCACAGTACTAGCTATGAAATATACAGAGTATTGCCTTCGTTAGGGTTGCCGTGAGAAAAAATGTTGCGGAGAGTGTGTTTGATAATTTGGTAGGGCAACATTGGTTTTGTTTCTTTTACGTTTTTGACTTCTCATTATATTAAGAGGTCCAACTGAGGTTTCGAGGAATTTAAGTATGTATTTGAAATTGTGTTGATCAATGCTGCCTTCTCTGTATGAGAAGAGGCCTTTGCCCTGCAGTGGGAAAATAATAGGCTGGTTATTACTTTTACGGTTTCCGCACTGGCTGTTGAAGTAAGGAAAGAAAATGGTAGTAAAACACTTAATAAAATCTTTTTTTTTTTTTGGTTCATGTCCGCCACAATATTCTCAAACCACTGCAACTCCTCTAAGCCAAAATCAACAGTGGCCACAACCAGAAAAGCGCCAAAACAATGAAGCTCGACGAATCCCAGCCTGTTTCTGCAACAAATTTAATCAGAAAAGAACAGCGGAGGAGTAAAAAAAACATATTTTCCACGTTTACATAAAATACTATAAAAGTGGATCTCCTATAGCATCCTACAACGTCAATCATGCGCCATTCTCCAAACATAAAGCAATCAAAACTGTACCTATTTCAGGTAACCCTACTGCGGTAAGGTAACACATTACAGTAGGGCAAGGCATCAATAAGACGTATATATCTTTTTGCTTGACTGCCTGAGTAATGACTGTTTGTTTTGCTGGCTGTATCCAGTAATGTTATTTACTTATTTTGTTACTTTGCTTATTTCCACCTTCCTTTCATGAATTGTATTGTTACTGCAAATTAATGGGTGTAATAGGAAATTTAACGATGTCAAAAGTTTAATTGTTCTTTTTAATATTGTGTTTTTTTTTGTTCTGGATCATGCAATGGAACGTTACGGTTAGGGACATATCGAGCATTCTAACGTTTGGTTTTTTATATGAACTAATTTTAATGCCGCCGTGTGCTGTCAGTCGCGAAGAGCACCACCCCATTCCTACCCGTGGGTGTCGTAAAAGGCGACAGAGGGATATTGACCAGTGGATTATGGTACTCAGAAGGACGCTGCTGTCCACCTACTGCGATCGCCAACATGCATCGGCCAAGCATGGCGATTACGGCTGAACTCTTGAGGAGAGCTATGCCCATCAGCCCATGACATGATGATAATGATGATGAATTTTGAATGTTATTACCAATCTTTAGGTACCGCCAATAGGCCCTGATTATGCACAATGTTTTACGATAGATGCAACTGTGTATTAAGAACAAATGCACGGCTCGCCAGCACACAAATAAACCCTGAGAAGTTTAAGTGTACGTACTACAAAACAATAAAAAAAAATAGATAAATTAGTATTTTATAAAAAAGGTTTGACAAATGGGAGTATGCTGGTTCTAAATTTGAAACAATCGACCAAAATTAACCTGCCTACACAAACATTGCCATCCAAATTTGCAACTTGGTCTTTTGGTACGCATGATTGCCATAAGTCAACGGAACCCTTCCGAGTAAATTACGTGATCCCACGGATTTCACCGGAATGACATTGTTAGAAATGTAATGTAAACTCTGGTCTTTCCCCCCCTTCCCCTTTTACCCTCATTTGTTATAGTGTGTGAATGTTAAAGAGTTTGTTGTTGCTTGTTTAAAATTTTCGTCCTTTTGTTTTTTTTTTATTTAATTGTGTGTGTGTTTGTATGATATGAGGTGGAGAAGGTGGAAGAGATATCGATGTGTAATCTGTTACCATGTAGGTATTCAGTTCAAAATTCTAGACCCCCATAGTAACATTAATCGTAGGTAACGTTAACGTGTTTTGTCGAGTTATGCGAACATAAAGCGATCAGCTGATTTTTTCTCGTTCTCGTGGTTGTTCCCGTAGTAAAAGTAGTGTCCATAATGATAAGTGTAGATTTCTGGTAAACAAAAAACAACCGTTTTTCTTGTAAGCAAAGGAAAAAACAAAAAAAGCGACAATACTCATAATACTGTTCTATCTGTATCAATGAGTACGTGAAGTACGTACTCTCAAAGATCCTCTCAAAAGTCCTCAACATCAAAGCAACTATATTGTAAAACTGACTATCATCCCCCAGGATTTTTTCAAGACTCATTCCAAAGGTCAAAAGTTGTTCCGCGAAACCCTAACCACTCATTTACAACCCCGAGTTCCGCGCATTTAACAAACAGACATGGCGTCGTGTCATTTTTCAGACCACCACTAACTATTTGTTTTGGCTGACCTCTTATTATTAAAAGTCGTTGTGTTGTGAGGGATGCAAATAATGTTGTGAACAACGTAATAGACTGGGTTAGAGGTAATGATGCAGTTGTGTTTTCACGTTTTGGGTGTAAAGTTAGTCGACTGCTATTTTTTTTTGACGTGATATCGTCTTATAAATCGATAAACACCGACTGCACGCACGAAAAAGTGTCACGTTCCGCCTGAGCCTAAGCGTGCAAGCTAGAGCGCGGAAGAAGCGATAGAGAGGCCCCAGCAATACGCTCTGCCCAACTCGACGGAAGCCATTATTTTGCTTATGTTATATATATGTTAGCCATTATGTTTCTTTATGACGTTATCACGTAAAACTATCGTCTGTAAACGGACTTTACAGACAACCATTTTTTTAATAAAAAATGTTGAACCACGCTAATAATTTCTCCTGTGTCGTAGGTGCGTTTACAAACATATAGACTCACATACACTAACAACTAGACCCTGAAGAACTACCTGTCATCATCATCAGCCGAAAGACGTTCACTGTTGAACATAGGCCTTCCCCATAGAACGCCCGAACGAACGGTTACACCTGACCTTGACGATGTCTCCGGTCCATCTGGTGGGAGGCCTAAAATTGCTGCGTCTTCGGGTTCGTGGTCGCCACTCGAGTACCTTTCTTCCCCATCGGTTATCGGTTCTTCGAGCGATGTGGTCTGCACATTGCCACTTCAACTTGCATATTCTGAGAGCTATATGTCGGTGACCTTAGTTCTTCGGCGAATTTCTTCGTTCCGGATTTTATGGCGCAAAGAAACTCCAAGCAAGACTTACACCACTTATTGATGGACTGTGTTCGATATGAGTCTGGGAGAAATGATCTGTTTAGGGTCTTGAGGTTGAACAGACTTGAAGTAGGCACATTTCATAAAATCCTGTCCCAACCAAATGGCGATCATGCGAAGAGTCTGTTTAGGTTCATGGCCCAGATATGACCAATGTGTATTTAGGGTACGATGGGACTGACATACGCATTGCGATTACAAATGTCCCTAAACAAAAAAAGAAAAAAAAAAAAAGAAAACCTCTCCCCATGGCTCGCTGCGTGTGAAATACCTATAGGCCACATACATATTTGTTCGGTGCTTGAATCAAACCCGCAACAAGCAGTGCAGCAGCAAATCGCTGTCGCGATATGTACTTGACACACAATTCTGAACTCTATATGTCGTCGTGAATTTAAGTTCTAAATCAGTAAGTAGATGAAATCTGCCCAAGCATTTTTCTGCTATTTTTGCGCTGACCCTTCGGAGGAATTTATCGACAATATGATCCATACAAAACGTAGTCTAATTATAATTTTGGCCAACGGTGACTTAGTTGCCTTATTATTTTTTTGGCTGTGAGCGATTTTTTTTCTGCCAGATCATGCATGTGATCATATTACTGAAATGATTTCTTAAGAAAACCAGGAAAGGCATCGTACCCGCGTGTCTTTGGTTTGGTTCTGGAGCTTTCCGGCGAATTGCAGTCCCAGTTGCCGGATTCATTTAATTTTAATATTTTTCTTCCGGCGACTAGGACCACGCCTATATGAATAAGAAAAATCAATTGTTCAAGTCCAAAACAGTACAGTCAAACGAAAAAATATGTAAAATAAAAAACAAAATATTTAAAAAACACCCTTTGATTACCTTTATATCTTTAATCATTATTTTAAATGTTTTTTCCTTTGACTGTACTGTTTTAGTGGGTACTGTTTTTGGCTTGAACAATAGATTGTTGTTAGTCATTTATGCGTGGTCCTAGTCGCCGGAAGAAAAATATTAAAATTAAATGGATCCGGCAACTGGGACTGTAGTCCGAGTTTATTGCAGTCCCAGTAGCCGGAAACCTCGGTTCTGCGTCTGATTCTCTGTGATCGTGTCAAATTGCCGTTTCATCAGAATATAAGAGTGAGGGAAGAGGAAGTGCATCTGTGTTTGCACACACACTTGTGCACTACATAACATCTACTTTCATCTTGTATCATAAAAAAACTTAACATCCACTTTCATGTTGTATTCATAAAAAAACTACTTACCATAAGATACACAGTCCATCACAAATAAGAAAGCCAACCATCCAATTATCAGCCTAACTGACCGCTGCTTAACTTCGGTCCCTTCACACCCTTTCTTCCCTCGCCCCAAAATAACGAAGGGTTTATTAATATTAATTAAATAACCCTTTGATCGGCCGACGGATCTTAACTCAAAGGACCGTACAGTTAAGATTCCATCTATCCTTAACTGATATTAACAGGAGATTAGGACCGGCGTTTTAGGGTTAAGTAGCTGTAAACGATCCTCTTGCTTAACACTTCGAGTGCTTTAGGTCGCAGATAGAGTTACGTTTACCAACAAAATGCAGTTTAACCGTAGGTTGGAAATAGCTGTCCATTTGTCGATTAATAAGTTTTATATTTTTTGGAACGAAGTTAACGCGGCTTACGGGTAGTGCGAATTAGTAGAAATCGTCACGTTACGAAATACGTGTGTGTATATGTGCGTGTATCGAGCCGCTGATGCGCACTCGCCTGCTCGTGATATATTATTATTTTTATATTTTTTTTTCTTGTACAGACACGTACGTAAGGAACTTCGTTCCTTACGGGGGTCCCCGGACCGCACAAGTTTTTATTTTTGCTATTATTTTATTTCAAAGATTTTCACATAAGTACATATTTTGATACTCAAACATTTTGAGAACAGAATTCAGAGACATACACTGCAGATATTTGATTTATGATCCTGGATCAGGATAGAACCTAAAGACAGGGACTAAAAGTTATTTTAAATCCAAATTACAACTTTAATTTCCTAACTCTGAGCTGCTGTAGCGGAAAAACCTTAACCTAGTAATCAAACCCAGAAGCGCTTGGTCAGCAGTCGTGCTTACGGCTATGAGACCAAGGGAGCTTTGAACACGTATCTAAGTACTAACTCATTGTGTTGTCCAAATAGGAATATCAATGGACGATTCTGCGAATTGCTCATTACACATCCGCTATAATGATTGACGTGGTACAAGGTATAAGCGATTAGAGATAGGACATGACATTTATGTATTTATTTACTTAGGGCCAACAATCAGCAGTATAATAACTACACATAGGTTAGAACTTAATAATAGAGGTAACAATATACCTACTATCTGTAACCATACGTATGTTTTACAAAATAAATGTTTTATTGAACAAATACACTATATACTCACAACGTTATTCACATATTACCAAATAGAGGTAGGTACTATAGTTGTTAGGAAGAACGATATAAAAATGTTTAAAGGACAATGCCAGAAACGCTATAGAACTTTGCCCCACTCAATAAAAGTCATGTACAAGCTTGCAATATGTAGCATCTTACTGCTTATTCATTGCTGATAACTTAACATTAGTCTTAATGGCTACAGAACTTGCCGTTTCTGTTTAAATCAAAAAACTGTATTTGCATTCCTTTTAGCATTGATTTGTAATCCGCAAGTAATAATAATAATGTTGTTCATTTGCCAACAAAAAATTTCTTTACATTTCCTTATAATCTACAATAGTCTACATTATCAATTAGGTTCTCAAAAGAAAACAAATATAAGACACAAAGGAAGCATTTTGCTAATGAACTCCACACAACTCCACACTAGAGCCTATCTCGTGGAAACAAACCAAGAACGCAAGTTCGCAAAATCGCAAGTTCTAAAGCAAAACAATTTATTATAATAAGATTCTATGATCATTACAATTATTTTATTAAATTACATTTTCTGTAAATGGGTGGGGCAGGATCTGGCATTGTCATTTATTTCTTTAATTTATTTGTTGAAACATGAACATGCTGGTTGACATTGGTAGTAGATGAGATCTGTCATGTTTGGCTTCTGTAGCGCAAACATATAAGTTAGGTATACAGGAATAGGTACTACTTATTGGTGACATGACTCTTGGAATCATACTGTCATTGTTTAACTATTGTGTCTGCTAATTGGGAATATTACTGCAACTGAGCAACTAGCTTCAACTTTCTGACTAAATAACAAACTCCTTAACAATTCAAAAGTGCCTGTAAATGGTTTAATTGAAATAAATGCTTTGACTTTGACTTTACTGCCAACCTTTCCCGTTAGAGGCGCCACTGAACTTTAACGTAAACAAAGTGACACTGATATGATAATACTTTTTGTCTGTGTAACTAACAAAACTATACTTTTTAGCTTCCGAAGCAGTTTTTAATACCGGAATAGTTATACGATTATTACAAAAAAGACAACCGCCTTCAAATATTAAAAAGTGATAAATTATAAAACTTTAGCACAGAACACACATTACTTTAGTTTCGGAAGTCGGTGGCGGTGGCTTGGTTCTGTTGTTTTGTTTTGTATTGCCACCGACTTCCGAAACTAGAACTAAAAACCTTTATTCACATACAGCTGAATCCTAGTTTTATTTAGCACAAAATTGCCAGTAATTTACAAAAAAAAAATTACACAACATTTAACTAAAAATCGTAACTCATTCTTAAATCTTACAGCTCAATTCATCAAACGATATTAGATACAATTCACAGTCTAGCTCGTGACATCACTTGATCGTGTTATATAACTGGAGCCTGAACAACATTTCCAAGTATCGCTCATTACGTATCCGTCCTGATGATGGACAGCTCAATTAACGGGCGACTAGCGTTGATATTGCACCAGGAAACCGTCGCTTACAATGTTAAGTCGACGATTGTTTATTTGCCGAACAATTTAGGAGCTAACAGGTTGATATTATGGAGTAACCTCAGAGTGTTAGTGATTTAGTTTAATGCCATGAATATGATATATCTACAACTTGAAAAGCTGTTTTTGTTTACAATAAACCAGCATCTGCCTAGCCTGTTCCTAACTACGTTGGGGTCGGCTTTCAGTCTAACCGGATACAGCTGAATGCCTGTGCTTTACAAGGAGCAACTGCCTATTGGACCTCCTCAATCCAGTTACTGGGTAACACGATACTCCATGGTAAGACTAATTGACAGAATGACAGCCGGGACCAACGGCTTTCCATGCTTTCCAAGGCACTCGGTATGAAGTGAATGGTCACCCTTCCACAGACCGACCGCGGCAAGCGTACCTTTTTTTTTTTTTTTTTATCGTGGGGAAATCCTCATGGACTATCCCCCGTCCGGGGAAGACGGGGGGGTGTGCCGGACTCGTACCGGCTAAAACCACCACGGTGTTCCTCGACTGACCTATGGGCGGGGGTACGGGATTCGCTCGCGCATGCACCGCGCCCCCACCAGGCTATGACCCGCCAATAACGTAGGCGGGTCCCGTCGACCTCGGCGGTCTAATTGCCGCCGAATCCTCTAGTGTGGCGCGCGCGGAACACGGCGCGCCGCCTACACGGGCCTGCTTCTGGTCGGGTGGTGGATTGCCCCTAAGTCGACCACCCGCAGGCCGGCAACTCATGGAGGCCGGAGGTCATTAAGCGCCCTCCGGCGCCCGGTGCGTCTTCTCCTAGAGGGAAGCGAGGCAGTTGCTTCCCTCACCCTCTCTGCCGCCTCTTTTGCGTGCATGACATGCTCGCAAAAAGAGGCAACAGCCTCCCACGCACTCTCGCTCTGGACCATCGAAAGGACGATGTTCGGGAGCGAGAGGTCACCTACTGCTGCGGAGAGTTCACGGCGTTGCCCTGCCCAAGCTGGGCACTCTGCCAGCGTGTGCTGCGCCGTGTCCTCCAGGCAATCTCCGCAGTGGTGACACCCGGGCGATTGTTCGCGGCCTATGCGACACAGATACTTCCCGAAACAGCCATGTCCGGTCAGTATCTGCGTCAGCCGGAACGTGAGGGCGCCGTGTCGGCGCCCTAACCAATCCTCCATGACGGGTCTTACCGCCGAAATTACGGCGTGCCCTGCGGCAAGCGTACCTTTTTTTTTTTTTTTTTTTGGTACGGGGTGGAAAATGCTCATGGATGTCCTCCGCCCTGGGGCGGGCGGAGGGGTCTGTCAGACTCTTACTGACTAAAAACCGCCCCGGTGTTCCATCTCACACCTACGTCGGGGGTCGCGGGAACTGGAGATACTTCCGCAACCCCCGGCTGGTGCCGGCCCGCTGCAGCGGGCCACTTCTCGGGTCAGGGGGGGGAGTGAGGTGTTAGACTCCCCCCCGGACGTCTTAGAGGGGCGCGCGTGGAACACTACGCGCCGCCACCTCGGGTCCTGGTGTATGTGGGGGGCGACAGACGTCCCCGAGTCTGCCGCCCCTGGACCCATTTAGGGGGGCCGGAAGAGGGCGTTATCCGCCCTTCGCCGACGCCCGGTGCGCCTGCTGCGGGCAGGGTGGGAGGTTGAGATCTCCCTCTCCCTTTCCGCAGCCTCCTTCTGCGACATGACACTTTCGCAGAAGGAAACCAGCGGCAAGCGTACCTAGCTTAACCTTTGACCGATCGATTTGTCCGGCTAATACTTAGCCACGAGCTTCTCCGCTTTGCTTACAATAAGCCATGTCAATGTAATTACAGGTACCTACATGAGACATTACAATTAAGTTAATAAAATCTGCGACCTAAGAGACTGTTCAGTCACCATTCTCACCTCAGTACTTTTAAAACTTTTATACGACGACACCGACATAGACAACACCTTGATATAGTACAAGTAGTACAACACCACCTTGATATAGTACCTACACCTAACTCACTACACACACACCCACACTCCCACACGAACTCACACCCGCACGCTTTTACTTTCTTTCTCTATTTCTCGACTCTTTCGTCTCTCTCTCACTTACGCACAAACACACAAGCCCCAATAATTGAAAAACATTTATTTTATTGCTTATTTTTGTTTTGAATTTTAAGAATGTTTCTCTTCTTTTTTTTTTGTATCTCTTGTCTATATTGTGTTAACTGTAAGGGAATCACCATGTAAGTATGTAACCCTTTGCTCACTGACTATGTCATAATTATGTTTGTATTACCTTTTGACTAATAAACATTATTGTTATTATTTCAACTTTGATTCTAAGATGGCAACAGATCTGCAAGACCACTGGTATTACAGATTACTATATGTAGCGGTGACCACTTAATCCGATAACAAAATACATGACAAATTGCGCTCATAATCATGAACAACAAAAAATATCCAGCTGATCATACAATTTGTAACTTTGCAGCGGTAATAAGGCAGTTTTTTTTCAATTCTGTTTTCGATAAATCGATTTATGTACTTAACTAAATTGCCTATATTAAACTTAATCAGAAACTGGTTTAAATGCACACTTTTATTAGTTTTATATTGAAATGATGAAAGAAATCGGTGCATAAAAAAAACGAATGACATTCCTCGTGTAAAACTAAACCAACGACATACTTTGTGATCGTATTAAAGTACTACATATTCAAAACTTATATAATAATAATAATATGTGGGGACATTTTCACACACGGCCATCTGACCCCAAACTAGGGAGACCCTGTACTATGGGTGTCAGACAGCTGATATAAGTAACTCATATTAGTATAATTATGACGCAATCATGAAAGAACGAAGTCTCCTAAAAAAAATTATTTGTTAAAAGCTTTCAATAATTTTATCTTTACAATATGCCTGACATCTGTACCTTATATGTTCTACAAATAAAGACATTTGTATGTAATGTAGTTTCACACCTCGCCTTCCCTTAAAAAGCATTCTCCATTACCGCGCAAACCTCATCATTTAGACCACAACCTTTATAAGTACTTCGCTTGTCGCTCCTGCTTATCATAGTTCCGCAGGCCCTTTAGGTGTTTGTCACAAAGTATGTAGGTTAACCTTGTCATGATGACCTCGTCTACAAGATATTGTGAGTCAAAACGTTCGCGATAAGCTTCGCCCAAAATGGGTAGTGTATCGAGGTGTACTTGAACGCTTTTGGCAGTAAAGGCAGAGTAGTTCCCCCGGTCTTGTTTCGGTAATATACGATAACAGTTTGTGTATCGTGATTATCTTATATACGTACTTTAGGCAGAAAAAGCGAGCTATATTTTGTGGCTATAAACCGGTATCTAATACTTATTATGATGAGGGTTTTTCAGACATCACACCCTTTACTCTAAGACTAAGAGTCGACGCAAATCTGACGGTATCTTCCGTCAGATGCACATCGACAATCGGAACAGTCAAATATAATAATAAAACGTTGAATCTTGCACACATAATCGACTATGAGATACCGCGTCGAGCATACTAACGACGATACCTCTTCGACGCATCTTCCATCCGATGGTGCTGATCACCGCATCAAGTTCGTGAACGGGCGCTGTCAGTTGAGATTGGTCATCCTTTAACGAGCAACTTGTTTAAGCTATCTAACTTACTCACCGACTTCTTAGCAATTCTAAAGTGTCTGTAAATGGTTTAATTAATAAAGGTCTTGACATTGACTTTGAGATGAGTGTCCACCTTAAACCAAGGCTACTAAGCCACATATCCGCATTTTTTTTCCATTTTTCTATTTTGAAATTACATTTTCACAATGTAACACGTCGCGGAACAAAAGTCTAACATGAACTCGCTAAGTCCATGCACGTTTTAACCCTTGAAAAACCGTTGAGTCTTTGTTCTAGGATTTAAAAACTAAATTCCCGGAGCTACCAAGACTTGCATAATAGAAAAGTCGGCCCCTGAAGTTTTGATGAGAACCGTAGTACTTACTAGCATGTAATTAAAAACCGAGTTTTACATAAATTAGAACGGAGTTTTTTTGTAGAAATATTACATCTTAAGTGAAATGGCTTATTATGTTTGACCTTTTTTTCAGTGAACAGGTTAAAAGGAGTTTGGAATTTATACGTTTTGTTAGAGTAAAGTAAAATATGTGAAAGCTTTTTTTGTTTAAAATTGTAGTTTTTTATTGAACTGACGCTATCACATCAAGCCTGTTTTTTTTTTCCCAATAAAATATGAACCTTATGTAATAAAGTTTAAAATCTATCAAAGAAATTTGACAGATTGTTGTAGCTTGATGTACTGTCTGCACTTCCAAGCTTAGCGTGCATTGAATTATAATATTGTACCAAACCATTGATAAAAATAAAAATCATACAGAACAGAAAATATCAGCAAAAAGGCCTAGAAGCCTAGGTATCCAAATAGACTAGCCTATATATTTCCCCCCAAGTCAACTTCGCCAAAACAAAACTAATAAGAAAAAAAAATAATTCTCACCTTCCCCGAAACTACGAAAATTAATGTCTATTACATTTTGAATCCGACTTATATTTCTTTTTGTATTACGTAATCACTTTATCCCTGTAAATTGGTCCCAAAAAAGGTGTGATGAGAAAAATTACCCGGGATCCCTTCCCATTCAAGACTTCGTCGTTAATTTGTGGCGGTAAAGGACCAAAGTCCTTGAGAACCCGATTTTGGTCCTTCGGGTTTCTTTAAAAGGATTATTATAGCTTTGAGTATTCGTTTTTTCTGTAGCAAGTAATCTGTTTATTGTCTGTGATACCCGGATGTACGTATTAGTAGTAAAATGCTGTAATATTACCGTCATGCTCAACATTGCCTACATTCTAAAAAGTTAAATTATTGCCGCTGAGAAATGTTTTTTTGCCATATAGATAGCCGATTTGCTTTTAGTAATACCATAGACAGCAAAAACATTTCGCAGCGGCAATAATTTAACTTTTTAGAATGTAGGTAATGTTGAGCATGACGGCAATGTTACATCATTTTACCAGTAATCATAAGTAATTGACTCATACAGTTATCTAAACGACTTTAAGTAATTGTATTAACTTTTTAACCGATACACCATTTTTAGACACCAAATTTTGTCCATTTGTATATTTGTAAGTTGTAACACAACACGATAAAATGGTCGAAAAATGGTTTGCAAATTTTGAAGCAACAACTTACACACATACGAACAGTGCAAGTTAAATAAAAGCTTGTAAAAAGCAGAGCGCACCCATAAATGACAAGGTCACGTTATGTTTAATATTATGTAAGTTAGTATGAGCCTATGTAATGTATTTGTGACCTTTTTGTTGGAGGGCCATAACAAATAAATGGACTGTTAATGAGCGGAAAAGGATTGACAAACAAATTTAGTTATCGTTTTAAAAGAAGACAAGGTGGTTAATATTGATAAGCTATATCCATACTAATTTAAATGTAAAATACTGGTATTCGGCTGAAAAGGCTAGGCAAATGATGATAAACAAAAACCTCAGATTATACGAGAGTCTTAACCCGTAGAAAGCCTTGGTTATAAATTGTTTACAGCTTATTCACGCATTAGTATAAGCAGATAGAGGAATGCTGCCAAGTAGTATTGCCAAACCTAATACGCAGCATTTGTGGGGCACAGTTAAGTGTCACGACTTAAATTATGATACTTGTTGTGTCTCATCTTTTTTCTCGCAACCTTTTAGCATTTTGGCTTGGGAGCCGAAAAAGGAAAGGGGCGTTATGGATTAAGATCCCAAAATAGTCAGACATACGTCGTTTTACTATTGGTGACATTTTGAGAATAGATAGAATATCCTATTTAAGGCGAGGATATACGCCGGCGACCTTGACCGACCAGAGAATCGTATGCGCGGCTTCCAAAACTCAGTTCAGTCGAAAACATTAAATAAAAGATAGTATTCTTTAACTTAAAAAAAGGCGTATACTAAAAGATAGATAGTAAAATTGTCTGTAAGATAGTAAAAGTTTCGTTTAAATATTCCTGGTAGATTTTGTGTGATTATCAATGTTTTGCCCGCGTCAGACACAACTTCACGATTTAATTAAACTATTTAATATGAACTTAATCAAAAATATTCACATACTAAATGATTAAGAGAATGTTCTAGTTTAACATATATTTTTTTCAAATCATTTACACTACACATTTTGACATGATTGTCAGTTAAAAATCTGCAAAAATCGCTTGTTAGCGCCTTAAGAAACTACATAATATACCTCTATCTTTTCTCAAAATTTCATTTTTCTTTCTCATTTGTTATCGGCAGGAAATATTTATATATTCAAATCTCTCAAGAAAACTCCAGATTCCAACAAGTACTTCTCAAAAGTGTCTTGAAAATTCAACTCCAGAACATAGAAACCAACCCATAGGTTCCTATAGCCCATAGGAACTTCTGTAGTGAAGTTCTGTAGTGCAACACAGAAGTTCCTATAGGCTATAGGTGCATTACGTAGCTTTTCAACCTACCTGCAACCATAGCGACACGCGATCCCACCCGTCACGTACATTTAATGTGAATGAATGAAGGTATGGATACTTTTTAACTTTAATCCTTGGAATTTTTTAGGCATCAGGTATTCATCGTCATTTTATGTATGAAAATCCCTTGTAGGTAATTCAATAAAGAATATAGCGAACTGGTACAAGAGGTACCTTACTTACTTAGGTTCAAGTGTGACAGCTGGTTTTACTTTACCTACCTACTTTTTCAAAATATTATAGTTCTGGCGATCCTGATATCTCAGACCATTTAAGTATATCTCCCTTGAATAGTTTAAAGGGCTTAAGATTTTCTCGAGGAAGGAAAATGGGGGTGGGGGGAGGGGGAAGGTTTTTTTTTTAGGAATTTTGAAAATATTGAACTTGCTAAAAGAAAACCAAGTTAAATTATTTGACATTGAAACCCACCAACTAAACAGGAATAAGATAATATAGTACGCGATCGTTAGGGCGAAAGCGCTAAGCGCTACAGTAGCCTTCCGCGACCCCCGACGTAGGTGTGAGATGAAACACCGGTGTGGTTTTTAGTCAGTAAGAGTCTGACAGACCCTCCGCCCACCCCAGGGCGGAGGATATCCATGAGGATTATCCACCCGGAACAAAAAAAAGAGGTTTCTACCTACTTTCTTAATCCTGAATTGTATCTAAGGTGGACCATCAAAAGGTTCAAGATTAGAAAACGATGTTAGTCTATTTAAGATACATGATGCTGTTCCCATAATGGTCAATATCCAAAATCATTCAATAATCCTTTTCAAAAGCAACAGCTATTACAGTGTTACAAGCTACATTTGGGCTGATTGCCAACATAACAACTTACTGCACACGATATTGTACTGTATTGTATGCTAAACATTATATCATTGTATGTATTGTAACTCGAAAGGAACCGACATATTCTGTATTTGGTCCGCCATTGTCGCCGATATTGTCTCGAGTTTGCTAAACTTTATGTAACGTGAAGTTTCTCATAAGTTTCAGGGCAAAGTTAACAAAACAAATAGATAAGTCTATTATTCAATGGACCGCAAGAAAAATATGTGTTCGAAAAACGGATCGTTTTGTTTACCAATCGTAACTTGTCGATAATGTCTCAGTCATGTCAATTGAACTGTTAATGTAATTTTACTCGTGAATGCTTCTATGTAGGGTCGTTGACACCGCAATAATTTGAAGACGGTACTCCTCTAAATAACACTTCATTTTAGCATGGTAATCACGAATAATTTTCAATGAATGTAACATTAGATTTTTAATCTTCTGTCAATCTGTCCGATTTGACGTTTCTTCTTCCAAACTTTGTATGAACGTCTAGGTCATCATCATCATCATGACGTCCACTGTTCTGTTGCATATATAGGCTTCCCGCATGGAACTCCACAACGAGCGGCAACATGCGTAAGTAAATAATATATGTAAAATTCATAATCCTAATTCATTGCTATGTTACCCATACACTATAACCACGAGTATCATTCAGAGTTCTTTCTCTTAGTTATAAGTACCTACCATATGTTTATAGCAGTGAAATACATTGTACGTAATTAGTAGAACGTAAAAATACAAATCTTTGTAATCAAAGGGGGATCAGCACTCTCACTTCTTTATACAGGTTATACACTAACCTAGTTATGAGATCAGAATACTGCACCTACTACAATTGTAGCAAACAAGCAAATCTGTAATTTTTTTACAGGTGTTTGATGTGTGTGTTGTGTAATGTGTGTGGTGTGGTGTGTGCACGGATGGTGTGTGTGTGTGTGTTTGTTTTATTTCTGTGGTTTTTTTTCTGTATTTTTTATTGTGTTTTTTTATGTATAAATTATACGAATACGAATTACTCGTTGATCAATATTCAAATATGATAATATGTCAAATCCGACTTATTAGATTGTCAGGAATATAGTTACTTTATAATGAACTAGCACTTTTCCCGCGACTTAGTCCGCGTGAATTTCCTCAAGGATCCCTCATTTTTCAATTGATAAATATAGCCTATGTTATTCAGGGATAATGTAGCTTTCGATTGGTGACAGATTTTTTGAAATCAGGCCAGTAATTTTTAATTTTATTCGTTAAAAAAATAAAAATCTTTCCTCTTTTTAATATAAGCGTAGATGAATAGTTAGTCTATGGGGAAACATGGGTTGTACGTTGTTTCATAGCTAATAGTTTTATAGAATTTCGTTTCACATAAAAATTTTCTAATAATTTCGTTTCATAGAATTCGTTTCATTGATTTTTCTTTCACATAAAGTTTATTGTTAGAATAATCATATCATAGAATAACAAATCAAATATTCTTTATCTTTATATTTTTAATTTATTATAAAACTTATTCCCAAGAATAGGAGTCACAGTTCTAACCAAACCTACTGCGCGTGCGTGCAAACAACCATGCAGCATGCAAGCAAGTATGCAGCGTGCAAGCAACCATACAGCATGCAAGCAAGCATGCAGCGTGCAAGCAAACATGCAGCGTGCAAGCAAGCATGCAGCGTGCAAGCAAGCATGCAGTGTGAAAGCAAGCATACAGCATGCAAGCGAGCATGCAACATGCAGCAGGCATAGTTTCTGTCACGGCTCCGGCGTTGCGGGGCTCCGGCGGTCCCACGCGAGCTTATCGTCGCAGATGGTATACACGCTCACCACCGCAGCTTCGGCTTACTGGCCGGCTTTGCCGGCCAGCCTCAGACGCGGCGGCGGGCGTTAAAACCACCTGCTCCTCAGCTCGCGGGCCGCCTCGCCCCTCCACGCCTACGCAGATTTAAATTACACTGTAGGGGTAGGGCACACAAGACTACGTGGAGTCGGTTTCGCAGCGATTCGTTTCTGTCATTAACTTATGTAGCACAACATATTGACTCTTTAAGACATCATTTTTGTAATTGTCTATTTATACACTTACTCGTTAAAAAATAATTCTACTGTTTGATAAGTTTGTTAAACAAAAAAATGTGATTAAAAATTCATTGAATTGTATTTCTGTGAAATATTTTTCATTGAAGTAAATAGTCTTTGAAACAATAATAGTCGAAATAAAAATACGAGAACTAAATATTATATGAAACATTTTCTGGGAAACGAAATTCTATGAAATTTCTGTCTGCGAAACAAGGGGACACCGGAAACATGTTTTGACAGTTTATGAAAAGTATGTCAAATGATTGGTGATGTCAATTAGTCAATTGTCGACTAAGTTTCATGGACTGGCAGGGATCCAATAACAAAAGGATGCATATTCACTTAAACTTTTAGGTGTTGGCTTAGTATGTAATAGACTTTTGCATAAAAAAATTGGCCCAGCTGTTTCAAAGATTAGCCGGAATAAACAGACAGACAGACAAAAAATTCTAAAATTGTTTTTTTATAAGTAATTTGACATTACAAACAGACACTTCAATTTTAGTATTTGTATTTATTATTAGGTCGTTGAAAATACCACATGGACGAAGACGCGGGCAAAAGGTAGTACATATAATATAACTGCAACGGAAGACTTATGTCTAACACGCTTGTACTATTTACCAACCGTTATTAGATGTCCTACGACTCTCGCATCTTTAAACAAGTTGCATTTTTCAATAACGTAGCGGTGTAGACATTCATCTCTCAGTTGCTACAACAAGGTGTTGTTTTTGTTCAAACTAACTTTTGCCTTCGACTTTGTTTGCTCACAAATAAACCTCCATTTTGACCGCTTAGTGTGTACTTTTATAAAAAAAAAACCGGCCAAAAAATACACTCACAAATCACATTCAAACGCAAAACTTACCACTACTTCGCTAGGAATAGGGATAGTATAGAATTGAGGGAGCGCAGCTTTATAATAAGTTACCTAAAGAAATAAGAGACTCCTCATCAATAAACATTTTAAAAAATAGGTTAAAGTTGTATTTGTCCAACCAACATTAAGAAACGACTACCCACTGTATGTACGATAGATCGAACGACAACTATGTTTTTTACTTAACATATTATATTTTTATTTGCCTTCGTTATGTTTCTCATATTTATGTGAACTATGTATGTTCTTTTTGAGAAATAAAACTTCTTTAAACCAAAGTGCGAGTCGTACTCGCCCACCGAGGTTTCCGTAAATATGTATAGTTTTCAGACTTTCCTGTACTTGTAGTAAAAGACGATATTACTCGCCAAATTTCATAGTTCTAGGTCAACGGAAAATACCCTGTAAATTTTGACCGTATCTTTTTTAATGTTAACTTAGAAGTTTGTTTTTCTCAGTTTTCACAGCTTCAAGAGACTGTAGACCTGAGTATACAGTTTAAATTTCAACTCGATACCTCTGTCTTGACAGACAGACGGACAACAAAGTGATCCAATAACGGTTCCGTTTTTTCCTTTTGAAGTACGGAACCTTAAAAATATAAGTTTCCGCGTAAAAAATATTAAAATCTCGCTAGATATATTATTAGTTATAATAGGCATTAGCTAGTTATAAACTAAACACCCAATAACTCCCAAAATAGTTGATATACCTACCTGCGCAATTCTTTCATTACCTCCCAAACCACTAAGATAGTCTTCAAAAAGACTTTCTACGAAAATTCAAAGGTCAGACCCTGTCTGAGATTGACAAGCCACGTAATGGTTGCTTAAACCCACCTGCTGATTGTCAATTTGTCTTCCAAAAACGTCTCCTGTCCTTTATAAGGTATTTTACATTTATATTGAGTTTGGCGAACGTTACCTTCGTTAGGTGAAATGTTTACTGTGTGGAAAGACATTTTAGCTGTCTAGAGACTGGAGATTTTTGAAGCAGTGTATTTGTGGTAAAGGATTAAATTTCTCTGTCTTGATCTGGCTTTGTAGAATATATATTTATTTTAATAATTCTGTGTAAAAAATTGCAATGTAGGGACCACTTTAAAGAAACTTGAGTAAGTTACTCGAGGTTACAGTTAAAGATAGTTAAGTAATTTGTACAAAGAATGACAAATTCACTTACGGATAAAACATAATTAATAGATTCAAATAATGAATAATAAGGCTGCCCAACTTAAATGGGACTGGACAATACATGTCTGCCGCATGCCGGGCGAATTGTGGTCTCAGGTGACACAGAACTGGGGCCCTGAGACAGTAAGACGGCGTCGTGGCAGGCCACGAAGGAGATGGCGGGACGAACTGAACGGATTCCTCCAAAACTGGTGGGAGGAAGCCCAGAATCGGGAAAGATGGAAGGCATAGAGGGAGGCCTTTGCCCAGGAGTGGGACAGAACAGGGTAGCAAAAAAAAATCTGTCTGTCAGAATAAAATCGTGATAAGTGTTACTTACATCCTTAAATTAATACCAGCCTATTGCCTGCAGGGCAAAGATATCTTCCCATACACAGAAGGCATGAGCGTTGATCACCGCGCTTGATTAAGGCGGATTGGTGATTTCAGACCTACATTCATGATAATTCCAGGTATACTCACGATGTTTATCCTTCACCGATGTCAGTCCAAGACAAACTTAAAAAGTACATAGGTACGAGTACCTACAAATGAAATTGAAAAAGTCTAATTGATACCTACTTGCTCATGCCCAGGGGGCCAAGCCTGCTATTTTTATAATTTTGTCATTCCAACACGATCCCATTGTCATTTTGCTAAAAGTTCGTAATCTGCTAAATTCATAATGGTCGATCATTGGTCTGTCGAATTAAAACCAATGACTGCACAATGACGTTCTAATGGTAGGTCACTGATCAAAGGAACTGTCAAAATTTTTGCAGATTACCACCTAAGTCAATCATTCATTTGTCATTTTGTACGAGATTACCATTCTATATCATTTCTTTCAATGGCGTGTCAGTGGTTGACCAATGGAAAGTCATAATGACGCCATTATGTTAGTAGATTACCATACTTGTCAAAATCAACAATTATGAAATCAATGATAGAATATTCTGACACTATTGTAATAACAGACTTGAGGCCCAGTTGTGCACCCACAACCCTCAACCCTGAGAGCTCTCTCATGCCTGAACCGTAGCCACTATACCCTGTTCACAATAAGATTAGACATTTACTCAAACCTTTTTTTACAGTCCGTTCAACCGATTTTGATTTCTATTGTGTTGGTAGCAGGACAAATGGCAACTGCAGTAAACAGTTGTTATTGTAACCACTTTTTTGCCTCAAAGTCATCCATAAGCCTACGGAATAGAAGTCAAAATCGGTTGAAGGGACTGTAAAAAAGGTTTGTGTTTATGTCTAATCTTATTGTAAGCAGGGTATAGGCTACTACAACATTATAACAAAATTGGTTACTTCTAATTATGTGACTTAATTTAAATTTAAATTACAAATATGTTATACCTAGGGGACCGTGTTAGCAACAAACTCGTGATTAATAAGATAACTTTGGCTAGCGCAAACGGGCCTTATTTAAACTTTTGTAATGGTTTTTTGATACATTTTATCATGACCATGAACAAAAGATGAGTCGGACAGCAAGGTGTAGTGTGTTCAGGGTGCGTAGAACATACTTCAGTGTCTTTAGGAAGCGGCCCAAAGTTTTCGTGACTTAAGATTTTATGCCTATGACAGAAGGTTTAAAGTTCAAGCTCTTGACCACCATCAAAAATGTCATTTTTGATACATCAAAAACATTTAAACTTTCTTAATAGCTTGGGCTCGTGGCTAAGTTAAAACCGTACAGATCGATCAATCATGGTTAAGCTAAGCTTGCCGCGGTCGAACCATAGATGGATGACCATCAATTACTGAAACTCCTGTGTGCTTCTGAAAGTACGTAAATCTGTTGGCCCTGGCTGCCCTCCGTAGATATTTAGAGGTCTTTAAGCTTAGTCAAAAGTCTGTTGTCCATGTGGTGTCGGACGTAAAGAATAGCACCATCCCCTATCTTCCCATGGGTGTCGTAAGAGGCGACTAAGGGACTTACCAGAGAATGGGCAGCAGCGTTCTCTGTGCCTTTGTAACAACCATACTGCGATCGCCAATCCGCCTGCCAAGCGTGGCAATTATGGCAAAAGATTATGGCCTCCCCTTGGGGAGGCCTATATCCAGCAGTGGACGTCTTTCGGCTGAAATTATGATGATGATGTTTGAAAGAAAGAAAAAAAATAAAAAAATAACAAAAAATAAGAAACGAAATCGGTCCTGTACGATGCCAAAAGGCCCCTATCTTAGCATTGTGCTGTAACATTTAAAAACGTCACAGCGCTGATATTCTGATAGGCCAAAAGTTAGAAATATTGACTTCCAGTCTTACCAAGGGATATCGCGTTACCCTGCAACTGGGTTGTAGAGTTCAGACAAGCATTCGCTCCATGTAAAACACAGGTATTAAACTGCATTCAGTTAGACTGGAAGTAGACCTAAATATACTCACCAGGGCGCGTAGGACATACTTGAATGTCATTACTCAAAGACGCCTAAATGCAGCCCAAAGTAATTAAAACTTACGACTTTATGTCATTGGCACAATGTTTAAAATTCGAACTCTCGACCACTTTCAAAAGTTGCATTTTTGACTAACATAAAAATACTCCAAGTAATCTCCAACATTTAAATACAAAATTTAATACACTCTAAAATTCTGCCCTCCAACTTTGATACACATTTTTGTTGATTCTAGTTTAGCTTAAGCTCCCGACCTTCTCTTTGACATGAGCCAAGTGGGCAAAAAGTTTTGCTGCACGTCTAAATAACGCTGGACTAGCATTAACCCCGTTTAAACTCCATTTAATAGTAAAAACGAGAAGTTAGAAGTACCTAGTGTTCCCTTTTGTATAAATTCGTGCAGCCAGTCTGAATGGAGCTGGTTTTGAAAAGTTTCTGTTGTGTAAATTAAAGTATGTTTTCTGGCAGATGGAGCAATATGGTAATCTAGTCTAGTGTCGTGTTGGGTTTCTGCATTATATCTCCTTATCTCATACCTTAGGAGGAGCTTGTGGCTATTTTAAAGCCGTACAGATCGATCGGTCCAAGGTTAAGCTACGCTAGCCGCGGTCGGGCTGTGGATGGGTGACCATCACTTTCATACAGAGTTCTCCCCGTGCCTCGGAAAGCATGTAAAGCCGTTGGTCCCGGCTGTCATTTGTAGATCTTTGGCAGTCGTTATGGGTAGTCGGAAGACAGAAAGTCTGACAACCAGTCTTACCAAGGGGTATCATGTTACCCAGTAACTGGGTTGTGGAGGTCCGATAGGCAGTCGCTCCATGTAAAACACTGGTATTCAGCTGCATCGTTAGACTGGAAGCCGACCCCAATATAGCTAGTTGGGAAAAAGCTAGGCAGATGATGATCTCATATCTTTTAAGTAGATGTACTAGTTCAGACCGTGCTGAGCTCTTACGGTACCGGATCGATGTACAGAGCCAGCATATCAAGCTACACTAATCTGTCAAATTTCTTTGATAGATTTTCAACTTTATTCCGGAACTTTAAGGTTCATATTCAATTGGGAAAATTTGACAGTTTGGTATGACTTGAGGTGCTGGGGTCTGTACATATTCTCGTGTCGTGGTGACTTGAAGTGTACTAGGAGTCGGAGGTACTTTAAATTTTAGAGGGCAAAACAAGTGACCACTTTTATTATTTATTTATTTATACTTCATGCACAAAAGTACAAAGGTGTCCACCTTTGTACTTTTGTTAATGCCTTAGGCATTCTCTACCAGTCAACCAAGGGTGGTGAAGAGATAACATGGCAGGTGCATAAGAAAAAAAAAAATTTAAAAAGTTAAAAAAATATAAACTACACATAGCAATTCGGCTCTGACGGCGCTAGGCTAAACAATGCCTTGATATAGATATAAGACTAAAGTTTCTACATTCGAAAAGCTTCTAGAAAGAATCCAAAGTATTTGAACGTAACATTTAGTCAAGGAATTCGACCAGCCATATTCCATATGCATGCAGTCTTTACAGTACCCTTTGAAAAATATTTATATTTATGTAATTTATTAGCTTTTGCCTACGACTTTCTCCACCTGAATTTTAGCATTTAAGTATGCCCGGTTTCGGAGGTACCTTTGTGCTTGAAGTATAAATAAAGAAATAATTTTCTTCCTACGGATCTAAAAAATTTATGATAATAATATATAAACTATAGGTAGCACTCAGGAATAATGTAGGTTGCTATTAGTGAAATCATTTTCAGAAACGAACTAAGAGTTCCTGAGATTAGCACGATCAAACAATAAAACAAACACAAACTCTTCAGCTTTATAATATTAAGTATAGATAGGTCTCCACGCAATGGGTACCTGAAGATGGTCGGCGTCACCGTGGCCTGCCCAGGAAGATGTGGCGAGATGATCTAGACTCGTACTGCGAGGGCTGGTTCGAGGCGGTGAAAGAAAAGAATACCTGGAAAGACTTGAGGGAGGTCTTTGCTCAGAAGTGAGACACAACGGGCTAATAAAAAAAAAATTGCTCCGTCGTCGCCATCTTAGGTTCTTTTTTAACCGACTTCAAAAAGGAGGAGGTTATCAATTCGATTTTTTTTGTTTTTTTTTTTTTTAAGTGTGTTGCCGTTTTTTAATGGATTTGGATGTTAAGGCAACACTAAAAAGCGAAAAATAAAAAGCTTTTTCAAAAAAAAAAAACCGCCTTCAAAAACTAAAAAGTGATAAATAACTTTAGCACAGAACACACATTACTTTACTTTCGGAAGTCGGTGGCAATACAAAACAACAAACACAAAGCCACCGCCACCGATTTCCGAAAGTAAAGTAATGTGTGTTCTGTGCTAAAGTTATTTATCACTTTTTAGTTTTTGAAGGCCGTTTTCTTTTTTTTTTGAAAAAGCTTTTTTAAATTCACTTCAATACTTTTATCTACTTTTTTGAACTTCTAAGAACGATCGAAATCAAAACCGGAAAAAAACAAGAGTTTCTGTAAATTAATCCCTTAAAAAAGGGCTTGAGTCGTTCGACAACAATTATTTATGTTACCAACCCCTTCACAGAGCACGAAACCCTTTATTATTTTAACAGAACTCTCCAGAAAGTTAATTTTTCTCTGATAATTATTCTGGCTTTGATACCAGTTGGTAAGGTCGCTTTTCTGAAATATTTACGGACATAATTGGGACCGAATTTTAAATTACACAAAGGATTTTGACATCGAAGTTTGTTGTTTGTATAATTTTAAGTTTGTTACGTTTTTTGAACAAGTAGGTACCCGATTATACTCCATGGAGCAATCAACTGGAAAAGTATATTTTTTTAAGTTTACTTCCGTGTTCCACACCATATAACCAACATCTTTGGGAATTCTTCTATAAATAAATGATTTCCTTACATAATAACATTTATTCTTGGGTACGAAAAATAATCAAAATGTATTTTCTTACATGAGATAGGGGCACGTAGATGTATCGACGTTTCTAAAATTCTGTTCTCCATTATCAAAAAAGTTTTTATAAAAATAAGAAAACCGCCTTCAAAAACTAAAAAGTGATAAATAACTTTAGCACAGAACACACATTACTTTACTTTCGGAAGTCGGTGGCGGTGGCTTTGAGTTTGTTGTTTTGTATTGCCACCGACTTCCGAAAGTAAAGTAATGTGTGTTCTGTGCTAAAGTTATTTATCACTTTTTAGTTTTTGAAGGCGGTTTTCTTTTTTTTGAAAAAACTTTTTATTTTTCGCTTTTTATTGTTGCCGTAACATCCAAATCCATTAAGAAACGGCGACACACTTAAAAGAGATTGTAAATCCTCCAAAGATTGAAGAAACTAATACATCGTCTAAGTATTTTTTTGGGAATTTGTTGATTTTCTCAAAAAGAGTTAAATCAATTTTGGTAAAATTTATATGGGACCATTTCGGAATAAACCCCTTTCGAACAAAATAAGAATTTTGCAAATCCGTCTATATATGACAGAGTTATGCCCGAACATACATAAAAAAAAAAAATACAAACATTCGAATTGATAACCTCCTCCTTTTTGAAGTCGGTTAAAAACGGCACTTCCCAGTCAGCAAACTAATCAAGGCTGACGAACTGACGCTGACATAATTTTAGAGGATAAATTATTAGAATAGTCACAAATACGCGCGACAGCTACTGTAAAAATAGATTATAATAAATTCGGTGTCTATCGTAACTTTAACATGTTTATTGTACTTTTATTACAAAGTGTGCATTAAAAAGAACCTTTTTTAACTTCTGTCTAATGCTATTGTATAGGATTAAGTAGATTTGTTACAATAGGTAATTTTTACGTCATTGTATGGTATTCAAGCCGACAGACCAGTGGTCTTTGCTGCTTTTTGACATCTGCAATACCAAGAGACTTTTGAATGTGTTCCCATCCCAGAAATAAAGTTTATTTATTTATTTTTTCTTTTAGGGACAACATACAGCAGTGTATTAATAAGTACACTGTATAAGTTAGAACTTAATAATAGAGGTAACTAATACACTACTCACAACGTTATCCACATATTCGTAAACAGAGCAGAGTTGTCAGGAAGAACGTAACTATAAAAATAAACAGAACAAAAGTAAACCTTACTTAATTATTAGGGTTCTGATCACTTAAAATATGTAGCTAAAAAAATGGTTGTATGTAAAGTCGGTTTACGGACGATAGTTTTACGTGATAACGTCATAAAGAAACATAATGGCTTACATAAGCAAATAATGGCTTCCATTGAGGTGGGCGGAGTTTATTGCTTGGGCCGATCGTGCCTCTCTATCGCTTGTTCCGCGCTCTCGCTTGCGCGCTCAGGCTCAGGCGGAACGTGACACATTTTCGCGCGTGCAGCCGGTGTTCATCGATTTATAAGACTTTATCACGTCAAAAGTTGAAATATCTCATATGCGTGTAATTACACTAGCATATACCCTTCAAACCATCTGGTGTGGTGGTTGGTGACTGAGTAGCCTTGCTGTTGCTAGTTTCACACGTACCACAACCATTCCATAAATACCGCAGCGTCAAAAGGTGGTCAAGTAGTGGTCACGTGCGAATAGTGACACTTTGGCTATTTGTAGCTGCGTTGTTGTAGGTACCGACAAAACGGTCAGTGTGAATTAAACTATAATATAATAATATAATATGTGGGGACATTTTCACACACGGCCATCTGACCCCAAACTAGGGAGACCCTGTACTATGGGTGTCAGACAGCTGATATACATACACAAATACATTTTTTTTTTGTAAATACATACATATATAGATAAACAACACCCAGACACAAGGCAAACACAAGTGCTCATCACACAAACGTTTACCCTGGGCGGGAATCGAACCCGCAACACGTTGCGCACCAGTCGATCGCTCAGCCACTGCGCCAACCGTGTCGTCTAACTAAAACAAACTAAACTAAACTATTCATTGTCCGACTACGTGTTTTTGTTGTTGTTGTGGTGTGGTTGTCATTATCATCATTTCAGCCGAAAGACGTCCACTGCTGGACAAAGGCCTCCCAAAGGAGGGGTTTTGCCATAATCGGCACGCTTGGCAGGCGGATTGGCGATCGGCAGTATGGTTATTACAAAGGCACAGAGAACGCTGCTGCCCATTCTCTGGTAAGTCCCTTAGTCGCCTCTTACGACACCCACGGGAAGATATGGGATGGTGCTATTCTTTACGTCCGACACCACACGGACAAATAGACCCCTACAGTAACGCTGTTCAGCGGCAAAAATAGTAATGAACAACATACACATACCTAAGCCAGTCCATTAAACAGCATCGTACACAAAAATCAAAAAGTGAAATGTAGGTAGGTAAGTCACACACTATGAACTCCGCTAGATTAAAAAGGCGCGCCAAAAATGACCAAACCGACGGCACATTGCAAGTTACCAGCGAACAACGTTCTACCGGCTAGCCTTTGAAAACTTTTTCTGCAAACCCTATCTGACAAAGACACATTTCATCGTGTACGGACGCCATTTTGCACGAAAATGTGCAGCCTTGCTACTTTTGAACGAATACGTTTGAAATTTAATTGCCTTGACTACGATACTGAAGTTTTTTGAAGAGTATAAACTACGTTTTTATCAACTTATAATGGAAATGTTTTCAATGAGAAATACAAATAACAGAAAATACACAGCACTTTGAATATATACTTGTCTTATAGCAGTTGATTGATATGAAATAATTCTTTAATTAACCTACAAGTCATAAAAATCAAAATAATAAAATTATTTACAATTCTAAAAAAAAGGCAGGGCGCTCAAAGGGCATCAAAAATCTCGTCCACATCGTTGTCAACGGGACACGTGCCCAGCAAGCTGGCAGCAATGCCACGTTGTATGGCAATGCTGATTCTTTGATCCAAGAATAGACCAGCCTTCGGGTCACGTGAGGAGTCGACCAGCCGCTTGGCGATGTCACGAAAAACAATATGGGCACTCGGACCCCATGGCCCTAGAGTTTCCACCCCAAACGGCTCAAATATATAGCTTCCACGAAGGTTATTATATTTATTTGCTGGAATATGGGTACATATGAGGACGATACATACAACAATAGAACTTAAAACCATATCCTACCTTAATAGGTGTGCAAATTAATATCTATAATAATTAAAATATTCATAGCAAGAAATATTTTGCTGAACAATACATTGAAGTAAAATTTTGTCTAAAGTTACGATAACGATAATTATAACACCTATAAAGACGATGTAATAATAAATTGCTTATACTAAAAATAATCCTGCGTAACTAAGTTTTATTACTTGCTGAAAATGTTATATCTAGATCGTGTCAAAACCGGGTCCTTATTTTAAACTGCCTCAAACAGCGCACTTAAATCGATTCTCTTTTCTGGTACAGAAAATCGTGAAGCCAGAATTTCCAACCCGTTATTTCCATTTCGTACTGCTGGAAACCGTTTTACCGATTCCAAATTGTTTCAGACGTGGACGTCGTCGCCGGAACTCTTTAGTGGCGTATCTGATGTTTTTATTCTTTCTAGTCTTCACGGGAAATTCGGTTTCAATTTCTTCCTTTTCGCCAATGAGGTTATTTTTTTTTCTTTGCTACCGTCTGGACTGTGTAATGCATTCGAACGTTTTCTGTTGTCTTCCCGTTTAACGAAAAACTTTTAGTGGCTTTGCCGTTTTGTTATTTACCGTTTTGTGCTTAAAATTATTAATTAAATAGGTATACCGTTTCGAAGACTGATTTTTCTTTGTTATTTTTGCTGTAAGGAATTTTTAAAAGCCATTGTTATGTAATACTGATAAGTTTTAATTGTCTAAGACTTAAAAACATATTATTATCATAGTAGTTTACTTGAAGAATCTTAAAATAACTTGACTTTGACTCAAAGTATCTGTTTTAGTCTGAATATTTTATACCAATCAAACTATGGTTTTATATAAAAATATTAGTTTTTTTACTTTTAAACTTGTGTGTGGGTGTTGTTTATATGTATGTATTTAAAAATGTATTTGTGTATGTACCAGCTGTCTGATACCCATAGTACAGGGTCTCCCTAGTTTGGGGTCAGATGGCCGTGTGTGAAATGTCCCCACATATTATTTTTTTTTTTTTCGGTCGTGCTATTTGTCTCAGTCCTTGGGCTGGTTTCAACTGCATTTACGGGTCAAAGCCAAGTAAATGCAGCGTGTGGTGTATATTATGTACAGGGTGTGTTGTGTTGGGGGCATATTTCATATTTATTATTATTATTATAGAATAATGTTCTTTTCTATAAAAAAGATTCGTTATTTTAAGTTGAATTAAGTTACTCAATATGCGTTTGGCCTTGTCCTACCAAAACTTGACCAATGGAAACACAAAATAAAACGGAACCAAACAAACGAGCTTCCAGATACCTATGAAAAAAAGAAACTTCGATAATAATAGTTTTTCTTTGTTTGCAGGTAACCTACATGACGTTCCTTTGATACACGCAGAAATTTAAGAACTACCAGGTTTCGTATGCTTTATGGTGTGTACATATTATATAACATAACATGTTATTGATATTTACAATAATGTTATACAGGGTGGGGATGGCAATAGTACAAAAAATAATCATAGTAGGATTTGGTAATTTGGTGTAATTGTTTTTATTGAGCATTAATAATATTAAATTATGACGCCACAAGTTGCCGCTCTTCTCGCAAGTTAGAAAACCAATATTTCATGTGGTGTTTTATTTTGGTTACATTTATATGCTCTTTAGTATATCTAAACTTTTTTTTTGAATTTAGTTTTTTGGATTTATTTGATAGTTTCAAAATATTCTTATGAACTAGTATTACCAGTATTTTAATTTTTTGTCGTATCGTCGTCCCCACCTTGTATAACTTATGCAATAGTGAACAGCACTGCAGAACGATAAACGACAAAGTCATATTATACTATTGTATTTCTAATGTGTACAGTATTTTTATATGTTGCAATATTGAAAAATAATGTTACATAATGTAGGTAGGTTTAGCCCTTGTTATAAAACTTAAGTTATACAACATGTTAAATAATCTGTACGCACCTTTAGTTTTAATAACCCATGCATTAACATTCGACGCAAGGGCTCTTAAATAAATACCCTAGAGTTCGTCTCGGTTACCTATCATCTTACAGTGCTTAGGTCATCTACATTTGGTTCATACCCCTAGTACTCAAATGTCAAACGTCAAAAAGCAAGAAAGGAAAAAACTAAATATAGGGGACTCTTTCTAACCCACAGGAGGTTAAGTAGAGGAAAAAGAGACGTAGGTAAATACAGAAGCCCTTATTTTCTCTGTAAGTTACAAGGCATCTTACAGCATCAATTTATCTCAGAAACCACGTCATGGCGAAGCCTTTACTAAAAATAAACCACAATAAATCTTCAGCAGTCTTCTAAATATAAATCTATAAAGGAAATTGACAATAAATTCTTGGCGAATCTTCAAGTCTAAGGTATTAAGTAAAATTAATGACTTTCATAATTCTATGCGCCACCGCCAAAGAGACAAAGAAAGACAAGAAAGTTTTAGCACGTTTTAGCCCAAATCTTTGTAGGTACTAAATTGATAGCTAAATTTAGAATATGGAACACCTTTCCAAGATGGCGTTTATCTTTTTATGTAAATGTTAGTGTCTACGGTTTTATTAGTTTTATTTTTTTCTTTAGTTCATGTAGAAAATATTTTGGGCTTATATTTTTTATGGCAGCAGTTACGAAATACTTTTCCTTTGTATGTTATTTAAAGGTAGAAAAATAATAAATATCGTGTTTCTAAGGCAAAATAAATCTGAACCTATGTCAAGAGGCATTGGTGATGAATGCGCCTAGGTCCTGGTACTAATGAAGTCAAAGCCAATTTTATGTACAAGAAAAAATGTTGTAAAAGTTTGAATTCATAGGTTTAGCAGTTTTTGAGATGTCATGTTTACATATTTATGAAAAAATATATTTATAAAATAGCACTGTATTCGATTATTATCACAATTGTTCTCTAAACCCAAAATTCTAACGCAGTAGAACAAAACAGGCGAAACGTGTATTTTTGAATTTCGATTGTCGAAAGCCCGAGAACCAATCACTGCCAGTGTGAATACGTCCAGCAATATTTCGGCTAGTTTGCAACCCCTTCACCCGTCGGCATAGGGCTGCCAACTCGTAGTTTTTATTTGGAAATGCTACTGAGAAAATTCCCGTTACTAACCCTAGTATTTCTCAATAAAATTGACGTGTAAAGAAGGTTAGATGATATTTACTGACTAACTGTATGGAAAGAAATAATATTAATGTCAGTTATAATTAATGAGTCTTAACTGTAATACGTATTATTGTAAATTATTCCAATCTTATCAAGGGACTTGATTATTAAGGTAAGATAGGCTGTCGCTCCATGTAAGACACCGGTAGGTATATCCAGGTGAATCCGGTTCTACTAGGCGTCGTCCCCAATATAGAAAGGATAGGCAGATGATGATTTTTTTTCTTTTTTTTCTGCCTGTATTGTCCCACTGCAGGGCAACCCCTCCCTCTCTTCTTTCCAACCCTCTCTGTCCAAAGCTAGTGTGGACCAATCCCTCCTGTAAGCGTCAAGCTCATCCCGCCATCTTCGCTTAGGTCTACCTCGATGTCGCTAGAGGTTTTCCGGGACACACATTATGGTTGCTTTAGCCCAAGATACGTTTGACATGCGAACGATGACTGTGGCCAGCCCAGTCCCACTTAAGCTTGGCTGCTTTTTGAGTGACGTCGGCGATCCGTGTTCGGGAGCACAGCCCCGCATTCCCATCGCGGTCCGTTAATCTTACTCCCAGGATGCTGCGCTCCATCGCTCGCTGGCAAACCTCGAGCCTGGACCTCAGCTGAACAGTTAAAGACCAGGTCTGAGCGCCGTACGTAAGGATATGCAGAATGCACATGTCCATCAACTTGCGTTTATGGCTAATTGGGAGGTCTCCTTTCATGAGAGCCTTCATCGACCTATAACTCTTCCAGGCGTTTTCGGTAGGTACGTCTAGCAACTTCTTTTTCCTGTCTCGCCTGGAATGAAACGATTTGGCCTAGGTAGATGCCTAGGTAGATGATGATGAAGATGACTTATGAAGAATTCTATAGTGCATTAACCTACTTGAAAGGATTCAAATATTTATGCTTAATTGACCATTATTCATTTTAATAAACCTCTTCTTTTTCCTGGTAATTCCAAAAGAAAGGTACACTATCATATCAATAAAAAAAAATTAAATGTGTATAACGCTATGCTAACGCTAACACAATTGTTATAAAGATTGGTCTGTTATGCTTTCACGATGAAACGGCTGAACCGTTTTTGATGAAATTCGGAATGAAGAGGTATGAAGATAGCTTAACCCCTGGGGAAGGACATAGGCTTTTTAATCCGAGACTTTGTCTGCATCCGCGATAACCGACATTCACGCGGACGAAGTCGCGGGCAAAAGCTAGTAAGGTTTGTAAAAATAAGTTATAGCTATCTGTGAATGGTAACACCAACGTAACGTAAGAAAACTACAAAAAAAGGAAATCAAAGAAATTCCTTTTTGTCATAGGTAACAACCCTTAACTCCCTTCCAGCCTGTCGCTCTCCGGCTTTTCTTTTTTCTCCCTCCCAGCATCCGCTCATTTCCCGCTCGCAATTGTCTCCTTTCAATTGCCGTTTTCATAGGCACAGGTAGCATTTAGTTTTCTATTTTTTCTTTCCAGTGTAGGTACTAGAAATTCAAACAGGAGGCTTTAGTTTATGTAGTCTCACTTTTACTTTAAAACGATGCTATTCATTTGGAATTTCTTCTGTAGATATTGTTCCTTTATGTAAGCACCAGTTTTTTCCCACGACTTCGTCCGCGTGAATGTTAGTTATTGCGGATGCAGACGAAGTCGCGTACTAAAACGTAGTCTATGTAATTTTCCAGGGTTCAAGCTATTTTCGTACTCAATTTCATTTAAATTGGTTCAGCCGTTTCATCGTGAAAGCGTAACAGACAGACGCTTTCGAATTTATAATATAAGTATGGTATTAACTCGCAAGCGACGAATCACAACCTGAAGGCCAGTTCTAATAATAAAAAAACAAACAAAATATAGTCACAATTTCATCGCCGCGATAATCTATATCAAAATCTTGGCAAAAATGTAGGTTGATAGAGGCGTTTCTAACAGATTGAGACAGATTTGAATGCTAACGATCCAAAAATTTATTGGAATTGCCCCCCAAAATGCATAGTACGAGTATTTATGCACACTCGATCGCGTTTATGTAAACTTCAATATGTACAGAGACCAGTACAACTACAACAATCAGTCTTATCTATATTACAGGAGCATAATCAATTAGAACAATTAACAGTTTGGTATGGCTTGATTTGCTATCGTCTATACTGAACGCAACAGGCACTAAAACTGGAATAGCGCAATCTAGTGACAACATAAGTAGGTAGTCCATTTTTATGAAATCATTGTGTTTCCTGAACGCGATCGAATAGATTAAAAATCTCATACTTACTAGGCATTTTGAAGATCATGCAAATCATTTGTTTTGTACCTAGAATCGAACCCTCTCCTAGTAGAGCAGAATCGTCGTCAACTTAGAGCAGATACCATTATTTCTTCATAGTATCCTGTCCCACTGGCCACTACTAACAAGAATATGAATTATTTATTGCGTAACTGTTTACAATGAGATCTTATAATAAGTATAGCAAAACAGTTTTAGGATTAACAGTCTACCCATGTCGGATATGAAATATTTAACAAAGAAAAGCAAGTTCATTAGTTCTAATTGTTAGCTACATACCTACGTACATCATTTGATGCCAAAAAACTCATGCAAATTATAATAGACATTATTAAGTAACATTTTCAATTTCGAAGTCTACTTATCTTAATATTTTTAAGAAATAGACAAAATCAGTGTTTGTCATTCAAGTGGATAATTGTATTCAGTTTTGAGAAATAAATGTCTTAAACCATAAAATCTAATACAACTAATTTTGAACCTCAAGTGCGTGTTTGTAAGTGTCAATTTTTTTTGGAAATAATGTTGGGATCCCAAGCATTTACTAAATGTACTATAACCGTAAGTCTGCCTTTAAGTGCCGGTCAGGGGGTCGCTGCACTAATTTATTGGGGATGGGGTGGTCCAAGGCGAAAAAGAAAGCGATAAATGGAATGAAATAGATAAAGACTGAGAAATCTGTATTGTTTGTTTTTCTATTTTATCGTAGGAACTATAGCACAGATGTACCTGAAAAGTTGCTTATCTGACAACCAGTCTTACCAAGGGGTATTGTGTTACCCAGTAACTGGGTTTTGGAGGTCAGACAAGCAGTCGGTCTATGTAAAACACTGGTATTCAGCTGCATCTGGTTAGACCGGAAGATGAACCCAAAATAATTGGGAAAAGGCTGGCAGATTGTTTTTTTTTGGATATTAGCAATTATATAGGTATATATGCACTTAGTAAAATTTAAAAGCGATGTGCTCATGAAATCACGATTGCAACTTTGAGATAAGGCCTATTTCATAGTGGTATGGGATGTTAAATACTTTATTCGTAACACAATAACATTTTCATTAAAACTTTAAGAGAAATTTTCATTGGAATGTTACTAATTATAAACATTATAATATTCTCATAACTTTTAATTATCTAAGGCTCTGTCGTTAGAAAAGTTTTAGTGTGGCAGTTAAAAGATTTTTTTTTTTTTTTAAACTTTGCCCCACAATAGGAATTACTCCTGTGTCGTGGGTCCGTTCACAAACATATAAACTCACATACACAAACAGCCAGACCCGGAACAACTATCTGTAGGCCATCCAAATATTTGTTCCGTGCGGGAATCGAACCCGCGACACACAGCGCAGCAGTCGATCGCTCAACCACTGCGCCAACCGTGTCGTCAAAACAAAAAAAAAAAAAAAACAAAAAAAGGGAATATTTTATTTTATATAATTATGTTTGGGACAGTTAACAGTTAGTATGTCAAAAAGGCATGCGCATGCACGCGCATTAGTGTGCGTGATGCATATTAAAAGAGATAAACACAGCACCAATTAATTGTCCATGAGTTATTAAAAAGCAATCGACGTGCCGATAAAACACTTTTTTTTTCATTTCATTGTAGATTATTTCTATGTTATCTGTATTAGGAAATCTTTCATCATAATGTATCCAGTGAGTAAAGCCAATTCCATTTTTAAGGTAACATAAAGCACAGTAAATCTCTTATAACTTGGACCACACACTCTGACCTGTTCCTTAAGTGGGCTTGTGCATTTATTGCCAATAAACCGGACCCACTAAGGAGGAGCTATATTTACGGATTGGGCAGTTTTTATGTTTAGTCAGAAAGGTTCAAAATAGGTACTTACCTACATACCTAGATACAAGATTTTTTGTAGATCAGCTGACGGTTGAGAGTACCTACCATTGGCAATAGCTAAAATATGATAAAATATGATATTCGATCTTGAATATTGACTGACTAACTTCGTTTGCGTAAAATTCTGAATTAATCCAAAGTCCACTCCAAAATTTACCTAATGCAAAATAAAAATCATATACTATCTATAGCCACTATAATGTGTGCCAAATTTTAGATAATTCCATTCAACCGTGCACACCATCCCTCTTCACAAACTTTCATGCTTACAAGTAGGATTTTGGATTTATTAACATTTAAAAGGATTTTATAAAGTATTGTGTGCATGTTTTGTGTGTTGTGTTGTATATTGTGTTTGTGTGTTGTTTGTTGTGTGTGTTGTTGTTGTTGTTGTTGTGTTGTTGTATTGTGTGTGTTGTGTTGTTGTATTGTATTGTATTGATGTTGTATTGTTAATGTTAATATTGGGTATTTTTATGATATTAAGGGATTGTTTTGGTAACCATGACATGGGATAAAAATACATGGCCTTGAAATAATCGGAGTTTTAAAATAGCATAGGTGATCTAGGCATCCATAATAATCTAATACCTTTAAACGAGCAGTTCTTGTATATCCCTTTAAATGTCCAGAAGCCAAATATTGGTCGTGTGTCATTAATAATAAAAAATATATAATAAAAAGTGTTTAATTCTCACCATTGTTTAACTATTGTGTCTCCTAATTAACAGTTGAGCTCATATATGTGTATATATATAATCTGAATCTCGGAAACGGCTCCAACGATTTTCATGAAATTTAGTATGCAGAAGGTTTCGAAGGCGATAAATCCATATAGCTAGGTTTCATATAAAAAAAGAATGATATTGAATAATAATGTCCCAGATATTAATTAATAATGTCGTAGTAAGTAGTAAATGATTGCCCCACTGCAGGGCAAAAGCTCTTCTCATACAGAGAAGGCACGCGCCACAGTATAAATATAAGTACCTACTACCGTACAATAGCGACGCGCTCCGCCTACCTCTGAAACTGTTCCTCACCTCTTCCGACTGCTGTGGGAACTGCGTTTTTGTTCGAGTGGCGTAGACACGCACACACACGCACGTATTTGTACAGTCTATTATTTTAGTAGTAGTTTAGGCAATTATATCGTTCCGTTTCTATGGGGTGTCGCGTTTGTGCACGAGCATTGATCGCCACGCTTGCTCAAGGAGGAGTGGCGGTTACAGACTTACCTATAGTACGGTCAACGTAACTTGGCGCGTCTGAAGTTAGCCAATTAGCTGCGCAGTAGACAATTTCGTTCCTAAAAGTTCCATTGCGCAGCCAAACAGCTAACTTCAGACGCGCCAAGTTACGTTGACCGTATTGTATATATTAATTATAGCTCCAGTATTTCTCACGGTGTTTTCCTTCACCGATGTTAGTAATGTCCAAATAAACTTAGAAAGTACCACGCCATCACGACATTCGGTGGAAGGATGATAGGTGTATGTAGGAGCACACATGTCTATTATGCAAGCTTGCATGTTTAGTATAATGTTTTATTTATTATTATTTATTTAATTCGAACACAAGATTCATATTATGTTAGTAACACTTATCAAACTATGTTAGTAACATTTCCTACAACAAAAACAAAAAAAACTAATTTAAATACCTACCTATAACTATGTTCGCTTCCCGCCGCACCAGACCCTTTATGAGTAGCACCGCCCGCCAGTGACTGAGTGACTGGTTAGTCGGGCTACAGGCAAGTCGTGTAATTGTATATCAACTGAACTTTGAACAATACAATACTTAACTTTAACCATCTTTTATTTGTACGCACCAATCGTAAAGCCCGATCGTGTACTCAACATGTACAATAAGCATGTCATCATTATCATCAGCCTGAAGACGTCCACTGTTGAACTAAGGCCTCCCCCATAAAGGGGTGGGAGGTTTGCCATAATCCCCACGCTTGGCAGGCGTCTTGGGGATCGCAGTGAGTACCGGATTTTCCCTTAAGGCGGGTTGTTACAAACAGTCGGTTAACTCGGTTAACGTTACATACGGACGGTTAAAAAGCTACTATGACGTGCGATGTTTAACGTACGATAAATGTAATGGGTTGTTTCATGATATAAAAATCCGTCAGTTAAAGTTATTCAAAAAGAGATTCCATAATATTTTGATTTGAACACAAAATTACGATGACTGGTCGGTTATGGTAATAGTAACTTTTTGACGTATGATTTTGTGAAACAATCCATTTTTTTGATTTGACGTTAATTAGCGCCATTTTTGACTATTACCGATCAGTAATGGTTAGTTGATGCAAACCGCCCTTAGTCGCCTTCAATGACATCCTCGGGATGAAATGGGGGGGGGGGGTGCTATTCTAGCCCGGACACCCCACGAGTTTGAATTTTTTGAAATATAAACATGTACATATGCAATAAGCATGTACAGTCAGCAAAAGAGATAGGTATGCAGGTCATCGGAAATGGTTGAAGTTAACTTAGAAACCGATGGATGTTTTCGAATGAAATTTAATTAAATCATTGAAATGTTTATTCTCTATTAACTTTTATTCAAAAACATCCATCGGTTTCTAAATAAACATTAACTATATCTGACGACCCTGTATACGTATCTCTTTTGCTGACTATACCTTTCTACAAATTGCTGCCAAAAAACCAATACAACGTATTTGTAACGTACAGCTAAATAAACTTCCATTTGACTGCCTTTTGTACGTACTCTGAAATCATAGAAAGAAAATTATTTTCCAGCTGACGTATTATTCAAAAACAAAGCAACTTCAGAGAATATCAGATTTATTAACATTTCAAACATATGTTTTCATTCGAAAACACAATAAAACAGGAAAATAACACAATTTATTATAGCCTTCAATCAACCAAGGCTATTAAATAGAAATACATAACACCATGATTCTTTTCATACTGATAATAAAGGCTAAAATTGAACGTGCTATGTCCAATCGATGGTAAATATACTTTTGGTTGCGCAAACCATTTGATAAGAGCACACGAAATGTAAATAAATATGTTCCTACAATCGAATGGATAATAACCATGGAATCCGACGTAAGTAGGAAGTACCTTCTTTAAAAATATTGAAAAGAATGGCTTAATAAAACTTATTTACAAAATGAACAACCACCTTCGAAAACTAAAAAGTAAAAAATAACTTTAATCTTGGAAGTCAGCGGGTTTGGTTTTGTTTGTTGTTTTGCATTGCCGGTGTACGCTCCGTTCGCCCCTTGGATCTTGCCCCTTACGATTAAAATGTTCCATTCGCCCCGTTTTTATTTATTTTGGGGTAGTGATTCGCCCCTTGCGGCATTTCCTTGGAAATTTTACCAAAAAAGGTATAGTTAAACAGAAAAATGCATACACCTAGTTCCAGTTCATTTCTGCTTTCCTGGTAGTTTACTAAGATTTTATATAAAAAAAAATTAAGTTATAAAATTGTGGAATAAAATGTCAAAAACACAACAATGTAGATTATAGCAGTTATGAGTACAGCACACAGTTTTTCTAAACATAGACTTAAATTAAACATGGCGTTGCTTATAATGTATGCATTTTTCTGTCTAACTATACCTTTTTTGGTAAAATTTCCAAGGAAATGCCGCAAGGGGCGAATCACTACTCCAAAATAAATAAAAACGGGGCGAATAGAACATTTTAATCATAAGGGGCAAGATCCAAGGGGCGAACGGAGCGCACACGCATTGCCACCCACTTCCGATATTAAAGGCGATTGTCTTTGTTATAAAAAGTTTTAATTTTAGCTTTTAGTGCCTAGGTCATAACATCCAAATCCAGTATCAAAATATGGTAACACCAATTCGCTTTTTAGTATCTCCTTATCATCCAAATCCATTAAGAAACTGCAACATATGTCAAAACAGAGATTGAAAGAAACTACCTACTCAAAGATTGAAGAAATTAAAACGTCGTCTATGTAAAATATTTGAGTAGGTATTTATAAATTTTTTCAAAAAGTGCTAAATCAATTTCGATAAAATTTATATGGGACCACCCTTGAGGTTTACCCTATCCATTAAAAAAAGAATTTTCAAAATCGATGTACGGTCACCAAAGGAGATAAGTATCCATGTCACCGGAAACAGTTGAAGTTTACTTAGAAACCGATAGGTTTTTATGAATAAAATAAAATACAATTTATAGAGAATAAACAGTTCAATGATTTAATAAAAAATCATTTGAAAGCCCCCATTGGTTTCTAAGAAATCTTCAACTATTCCCGACGACATGGATACTTATCTCCTTTGCGTACTGTACATTTGCCGGAAAAATCGTGTAACAAATATACAAAAAAATAAAATAAACATACAGTCGCATTGAGAACCTCCTTCTTTTTGAAGTCGGTTGAAAAATTTGAAAATCTTTGTTGTGAATTATGATAATTTAATGTGTCGGCAGAACGTGGAGAATTTTAAACAAATACTTACGTGAAGCATCTATGTACCTATCCGGATATTATATCTATGGTACCTATCTAATTTATCCATTTTTGCAAATAAATGAATGATTTTATTTTGATATAATTATATAGATTTGTTGTCGCTACGTAAGAAAGGGCGCTCGCATTGCGTCGCTTGTCGGTATGAACTGACTTTAAGGCAGAAATATTTTGAAAAAAGACATCAAATCTTTCAAACGTACCTAGGCCAAAATAAAATACTAAAAATACAATACTTTTTGTAAATAAAATAAAAGTTTTTTTGCCAAGTTTATCGCGTATTCAAAAACAATGGCATTGAAAGACAGAAAGACGGACTACGAATAATCTTAATTGGGTTCTTCTTTTTTAACAAACTTAAAAAATGAGGTTCTCAATGTTTTTCTTTAGACGTACATTTACTAGTACGTTATTACAAAAAGGAAGTCAAATCTTCTACTACAGTGGGGTGGAGGATGGTCCTCCGCTTCACGTGCCCCGTTTAACCGAGGACTTACAAATCGACTGGCAGCCACAGTCTTGCCTTCGCAGCCGGAACGGCTATAGTTGCCCGCAAGGGGACTTCCGCTTGAGATGCAGAATCTGCACTCCATAGTCGCAATAGCTTCCACCCATAGCATATTGCTTCCACATTGGGGTGGGATTAGAACAGGCCCACCCCATTCCACTGTTTTACTGAGTAGACACGGACTCCCCGTCTAAAATGTGCGACACTGCGTAATGATGTTACGACGCAGGAAAACTTTAATATCGCGATCTAGGATTGTTCGATCATGTATTATTCGGGAGACGCAATAGGGACTAGTGGTCTCAAGTTCGAACCCCGCGGATGGCAAAACTTTTTGTGTTTTTTTCTGGTGTTGATTTTAGTTATTTTTTAATTTTGCTTATTTTTCTATGACAGAATGTTTATTTTTACCACCGTAAATAAAATGATTCAACAATGTGTGCTTACTACTAAACAAACATAGCTGCATACAAACCTACAATTTTGTTATTTATATTTTCAATGTTATTATTGTCATCTTTATGTAGACTAGTATCAATCTACAGAAAATTAACGTTATAAATAATAATAATAATTGCTCATTAATAGTTTAAGGGTTCCGTAAGCCAAAATGAAAAACGTAACCATTATCGGATCAATTGTGTCTATCTGTCGGTCCGTCTGTCACAGACAATTTAGTCCGAATCTTCTGAACTAATTAAGTTGTTTGACACAATATAATTATGATGTGACCCAAAACACAGACCTGTATCATTAATAAATGAATTGAGGGGGCAAATTACAAAATAAAATAAAAAGCCGTACAGTGTGACATATCAAATGAAAGGGCTTGTTGAGGAGGTTTAAAATATAATAATTTTGAATAAATAATTAGAGACGTACCAGAGAATGGGCAGCAGCGTTCTCTGTGCATTTGTATCAACCATACTGCGATCGCCAACCCGCCTGCCAAGCGTGGCGATTACGGCAAAACCCCCCCTTGGGGGAGGCCTATGTCCAGCAGTGGACGTCTTTCGGCTGAAATGATGATGATGATGATGAATAAACCGTTTTGAAGTTATTTAACTAAATAGTTGAATAACGCACGTATTTGCCCTCTCGCTCTAACACATGAGCGGTAACGGTAGTGCAAATAATTTCTAATTAATTCATTGTACGGAACCTTCTCCACGCGAGGTCATCTCGTACTTGTTTTTTATTGAATAAACTTCAGATTATGAAACAAAAGGCAAGTGATCCGGGTGGAACACTGAGTGTGAAGCCACTAAAGCAAATACAAATTCAAAAATAAATACATACAATCTCGTGATTGTGTTCGCTTTTGAATTTGTATTTGTTTTTTTTTAACGATGCGTCGTTTCGTTCTATACTGACTCGTGTCAGTACAGCACGAAGCCAGTTGTAGGTATTCGCTTTTGAATTTGTATTTGCTTTTTTTGCTTAACTCTCAGTGTACCGCGCGGTCTATCTGCCTTTTGTTTCATAATCTGAGGAATAAACGTTCATTAATAAAAATATGGTCATCATTAAAAAAAGAGCTGTTCGAAAAATCTGCGAATTACAAAAATTATTTCTTGTACTCAGGATCGAATTCACCACACTCCGCGTATTAAAACATTTAAAAGGGCGCGGAATTGTGAAGCAGGACCCTCTTCTCTGCAATATATTTACTATTATAAGGTGGTGGACTCTCCATTATTAAAGCACACATTTGCATTCCAAACAACAGTATCGCGCTATTAAAGTTTTCGTATAAAGCTGTACCAATACCATTTCTCATTGATTACAATTGGGGAATCCGGTTCTACACAGTAAGGCAGTTTTTAGGAAAGGCTGCTCTAAGGTTTCCTTGTTCGAACTTGTAAACTGATGGTAGAACATACAACTGTGGCATGTAGTGGCGGATAACTACATGACATCGGCGGCCATCTTAAGGGGCTATTTAACGACTTTTACAGATTTTAAACTGACAGTCACGTCAAAATGTGCAGTGTAAATGATTTGAAAAAAAAATATATGTTAAACTAGAACATTCACACATTCTCTTAATCATTTAGTATGTGAATATTTTTTATTATATTCATATTAAATAGTTTAATTAGCCAGCCAGCAACAATAAATAACCATAATAAAATAATAAAAAAAAAAATGTGGAAGGTGGAATAATGTGGAAGTGCACAAGTAACTTGAATACAGACCTACAGTGATAGTAAGTTATGAACAGTTCAAATAAATAATTTGCAATTTTACAAGTACGAGCAAAAGTAGGTACCTACTTTTGCTCCTAAGTTATTTAATCTTTCTGTTCCTATGTTTTCATAGACACAGACACCGATCAATGAAGTATTATCGCCGATAATATCGCATGCGTTTTTGCGATATTTGTTTTCAGTACATTTTGTACTAGGACGGCTACGAAGTTACACACTGCTGCGATAATAACTACGAAATAGAAGTACGAGAAATCGGGAGGCATTATCGCAAGAACGCAATGCGATATTATCGGCGGTAATAACGCACCTGTGTGTTGTTCTGTATTTTATTAGGGGTATAAATATAATGATCACCAAAAAATACTTTAGGATCTTAAGCTCCCTTACCAAAAAAATATACTAAATTATAGCAAATGTACATGGTGACCAAATTTTAGTGTGCAAAATAACCAAAATCTTTTTGACCCCCCTGGGGCGGATCCGACATGGTTAGGTTAGGTTAGAACTGTGACCCCCTACGCACGAGTTGAGCGAGCGTGCCGCGGCAGCGGCCGCCGAGTGCCAGAACCAAATCGCTTTTTACAGTCAAACTCATACATTTCTACAATACTTTAGGAAACACCATTTTGGTGACCATATACTATTTTTGGTTTTATTTTATTATCATATCATTTAGTAGATCTGGAGGTTCGTTAAACATAAGCCTTTTATTAGTGAAGACTTGTTATTGTCTGTCTGTCTAATCTACTGTTTCTGATCTGTTTGCTTTAGTTGTAAGTCTTCCATATTCTTTAAATAAATAAGTACAAGCTGAAAATTGTAATTCTTCCGACCAAATTTCAGTCACGGTGGCCAATCTCAATCCAAGTACGCAGAAGATATTATAGTGCACAAGTGTGTGCGGAAACACAGATGCAAACGCTCTTCCCTTACTCCTAGTCCGGTGGGACGGCAATCCAACACGATCAGGGAGAGATCAGACGTCAACCAACCAACACTTTACGTGCTTTTCGAGGCACCGGACTACCGGAGTGTTATACTGCCAACTTAAAAACTCCGGGCTGTTACTGAGAAATTCTTAATAGAAACACCCAATTATATACGGTTGGCGCAGTGGCTGAGCGATCGACTGCTGCGCAGCTTGTTGCGGGTTCCATTCCCGCCCAGGGTAAACATTTGTGTGATGAGCACTTGTGTTTGCCTTGTGTCTGGGTGTTGTTTATCTATATATGTATGTATTTACAAAAAAAAATGTATTTGTGTATGTATATCAGCTGTCTGACACCCATAGTACAGGGTCGCCCTAGTTTGGGGTCAGATGGCCGTGTGTGAAAATGTCCCCACATATTATTATTATTATATTTTGACCGACCTGGGAATCGAACCGAGGACACCACGCTCAGCAGTCAGCTGTCACAAGTACAAGCTATACACGATACGACTCGGTCCAGCAGTGCTATCCTGCAGAGAACGAAACTGGATTTAGTCATGCGATTATAATCTATCCATACTATCCATATCCATACTTCTCTTATACATAAAAATGAATCGCTAAATGTGTTGGTAAGCGCATAACTTGCGAACGGCTGGACCAAATTGGATAATTCTTTTTTGATTGTATTCGTTATTGCCAGGAGAAGGTTTCAGGGTAGGTGTAGGGGGTCAGCTAGTAATATTATAAATGCGAAAGTAACTCTGTCTGTTACGCTTTCACGACGAAGCGGCTGAACCGATTTTGATTAAATTTGGTATGAAGATAGCTTGAACCCTGGGGAAGGACATAGGCTATTTAATTTTCTTTGTATCCGCGATAATCGACGTTCACGCGGACGAAGTCGCGGGTAAAGTGCTAGTCTACCATACTTACATTTTCAAACAACGAAAATAATGATAATAATGACCCAATATTCTCAACTGATATTATAAGCACGAAAATCTAATAATTATAGAGTGGAGTAGAAATAAAAAAATTGCAGACTACAACTTTTATAATAATAACTTTATTTTTAGGCAACTGTGGCCCAGATATAAAATACAGAAAATAATCTTAAATAATAACAAACTAATAGGTACATATTAAAACCTTATCAACTATAACTAAATATATCCTAATTCACACGTAAAGTCGGCGTCGTTTGACGCGCGGTGTTAGCAGGTAGACGGCCTCGGAAGTGTCGGAAGCGGCGGAACACAACACCTTTCGGCCAAAATTTCTCCTTCGTGAAGGTCGACAGATGTTCAGTTGGTACTCTCACCACAAAGGAGTTGAAGTTCACATTGTGGGTAGAGTCCAACCGCTCGACCCTCAGACTTAAATTTGACTTAATTTGTGTTTATATGTTTCAAGAGTTCAAGATTTATTTATTGACCAAAAAATGGTTGAACATTCAAACACATAGGAAGAATGCCATGCGTATACAATAATAGCGTATGACGATTACTATTACTGTTAGCTGTTAGCAGTCTTTGTATGAACTCTGGTAAGTATCCAAAGAAATATTTAACTTGTGCTATGGATACCAGCATTCTCACATAAATGTAAACATATTTGTAGGTTACATTGTTTGCTGTCTTTCTGAAGGAATACAATAAAATTAAACTGAAAACAAAATATCTGTAAATTACAAAAATAAATTCCAGTTGTGAGTAGCGAACCCGCGCTAAGAGCTACGCGCTACGACTCTCTCGTAGCAGCGGCTGCGTCTACGAAAAAACGACTTTAGACGAATCGAAACCGATTTTGAAAATTCTTTTTTTCATGAATAGGGTACCTCAGGGGTGATCCCATATAAATGTTATCGAAATTGATTCAGCACTTTTTGAAAAATAAACAAAAACCCAAAAAAAAAATACGTATACGACATTTTATTTTCTTCAATCTTTGGAGTACTTTCAATCGCTGTTTAACTGTGTTGCCGTTTCTTAATGAATTGGGATGAGAAGACGGTACAAAAAAGCGGAAAATAAAAAACGTTTTTTACAAAAAGACTGCCTTCAAAAACCATAAAGTGAAAAATAACTTTAGGACAGAACACACACGACATTCGTTTCGGAAATCGGTGGCAATTCAAAACAACAAATAGAACAGCCAAGCTACCGACTTCCGAAGCTAAAGTCGTGTGTGTTCTGTGCTAAAGTTATTTTTCACTTTATGGTTTTTGGAGGCGGTTGTCTTTTTTGTAAAAGATATTTTTATTGTAAAACCATAATGATACAATTCTATAACATACAGGAACTTTCGACCCTTCCGAACTACAACAATCGGTCTAAAAAAAGAGATGCAATAAAAACCAACCCTTATTTATATTCCTTTATGTATGTTTAAAAATGACAGTCCACTGGGTTATTTGTTTATTGACAGCTGCCTTAGAACGTAACTATTCCCGATTACGTAAAAGTTAACTTTAAAATTCGTTATAAAATAAATATATGAACTGCCTTATCTTATTTATGATTTCTTACAGACATTATACAATGCAGTACGTCATACGTCTATCAGATTTTACAAAATAAATAAAAAATGTTATGCGACACAATACACATGTAGTTAAATTTTATCATATCAAGTGATGGGATCAAATGTATTCGCTATAAATCGAAAATTATAATTTTATAATTTAAGTACCTAGGTAATATACCTAAATACCTATATATTTTGAAAGTAATTCAATGGATAAATATTGTGGGTTTTGTACATACATGGAAAATACATTTTGAAAGCTTAATTTCACATCAATAATTTTAATAAATCAATAATAAACAAAGCGGCTTATTTATACTGTTTTAGTAGTTAGTATTCATTAACACAGGCAATGAAATCGCTTTTTTTTTATTCGACAGCAAAAAATCGATAATCGATACTACATACAAATGGAAGTGTAAATAATCAAAACGTTACGTCACTGCAATCCCTAGTTCCATTTGTCAAAAAACACATTGTTGAATCATTTTATTACGGTTGCGATAATAAACCCTCGCCATTATAAATACAAACAAAAAAAACCTTCTACAAACACACACAGCGCCAAAAAATATTTGTCATCCGTGGGGATCGAACTTGAGACCATTATAGTCCCGTTCTCATCTTCCGAACAATGCAATCCTAAATCGCGCTATCGAAGTTTTCCTGCTTCGAAACGTTAGTACGAAGTGCCGGGCACGTTGTACGGGGAGTCCGTGTTTACTCAGTAAGACAGTGGTCTGGGGTGGGACTGTTCAAAACCCACCCTTACGTTGAAAGCATAGGCTGTAAAATGCTATGGTAATGAAGTGCAGCTGAGTCTGTATCTTAATATGAATATCCCTTAATGGGCAATGTGAAGTCATTCTGACTAATGTAAAAGACTGTTTAGTGACCAGTCGATATGTTTAAAAGTCCTCAGTACGTCGGGGCATGTGAAACGGAGGATTATGGACCTCCACCCCACTGAAGTAGAAGACTTGACTCCTTTTTGCGAGTTTTAAACATAATATTAGTAGCTTTTGGGGTTTTGGCACGTTAATAGGAAAATAATTATTGTTTTAGAACCACTTCGTTATCCGCAAATACAGATGAAGTCGCAGATTAAAAAGTAGCCTATGACCATCCCTAGAGTTTAAGCTTTTTTTAAAAAAAAAAATCTTCGACATCGGTTCAGCCGTTTCATAGTGAAAGCGTAACAGGCAGAGTTACATTCGCATTTACAATATTGAAAATAGTATGGATATGAATATGGATAGTACGGAAGTATGGATAATATTTTAGAGAAATCAGCTTTATTAACATGTCATGTTTATATAAACTTTATTGACGCATAAAGTGTATAACCGTTTACCAAATACATTTCCATTATTTAAAAAAATATTATTGAATCTCTTAATGCCAAAAAAATTACGCAGTTAGGGAATATTTAGAGGTAATCGTAGTTTAGTGAAAATGATTAACTTATCCATACTAATAACATTAATGCGAAAGTAACTCTGTCTGTTATGCTTTCACGATGAAACGGCGGAACCCATTTTGATGGAATTTGGTATGAAAATAGCTTGAACCCTGGGTAAGGATATAGACTTTTTAATCGCGACTTCGTCTGCATCTGCGATAACCGACATTCGCGGGCAAAATCTAGTTTAATATATTATTGATAACAAAAATTGTATCTTGTCGACATTTGCACGCCATGTATGACAAGATAAATATTCTGAAACTACCTGAATGTTATCAGCGCTTTTACAGCAGACTGAGACTGACTGACTGACTGGCTGGGACTGAGAGGAGAGAAGGGGGTCAATATGGTCAGAGGCCCTACTGTTCTATTCAACGCCGCGACACGCACTTGCCGATAGATCGCCTTCGTTTGCACAACCAATGTTGTCAATTTATAACTGTTAATGTATTGTTTGTTCTATCGTTTGAGTCGCCTATTATTTCTTATGTTCCTGTACTGAACAAATGTAACAATGGTACATTCTGATTTGATTTGAAGGTACACAGCACAGATAGCTATTACATTAAAAGGACAGGTAACATCCACGTAACATCAATAAAACTACACCACATCAAACCCCATTTTATGATCCATTTTCTTTGTTATCGCTATTCGAAAACATTGGCTATTACAATACTGTATATCTAAAGCTGAAGAGTTTGTTTGTTTGGTTGAACGCGCTAATCTCAAGATTTTCTGGTTCGAAATATATTTTTTTTGTGTTGGATAGACCATTTATCGAGGAAGGCTATAGGCCCATGCGAAGCCGGGCCGGGTCACTAGTATTTTAATAATATAATAATATGTGGGGACATTTCACACACGGCCATCTGACCCCAAACTAGGGAGACCCTGTACTATGGGTGTCAGACAGCTGATATACATACACAAATATATTTTAAATACATACATATATAGATGAACAACACCCAGACACAAGGCAAACACAAGTGCTCATCACACAAATATTTACCCTGGGCGGGAATCGAACCCGCAACACGCTGCGCAGCAGTCGATCGCTCAGCCACTGTGCCAACCATGTCGTCTATTTATAAATAACTAGTATTTTTCTGTGACTTCTTCCGCATGATTGACGGTAACCGCGGACGCTACAGACACATTTGTGGGTTAAAAAGTAGCCTACGGCGTTATCTAGCTTTCAAGCTACATCTTTGTAAAATGTAATGATGATCGGCTTAGTGATTTCGCTGTTATATGTGGTAACAAACAAACAGAACGAGTCACTTTCTCATAATGAACAATTTAATTGTGAACGATATGAAAGTAGCTGTATTTTCAGCTGTTATTATAGTCAAACTATTGAATATCTTTAAATCGAAAGGAACGACATGTCTTGGCAAGAACGGTAGTTAGAATAAAAAAAAACCAAAGAAATACTTATTAATAACAAAGTATAATTCCTGTAATGGTAGAGTGGATTCAAAAAAACGTATCTAACGGCATATATTATGCAGATCAACAACAATAGCATGCTTTGATAACATTTTTATCTTATTGATAAGATAATTTATCAAAGCAAGCCTATAACAATTTATTGTTATCGAATTTGCATTTTAGTTCCAAATGCCGTGGCTATACACCCTTGGAGTCCTGCCTACCTACTAAAACTAATAAAGACATCAAAAATAGTTGGTACTAATGGTATATAGGCTGTAGTAGTAAATAACGAAAACCGTAGTATTGTATTTTCCATGCACTATTTAAAATAATGACTAAAAATAATTTCTTATTTAATAAAATTAATAAGTCCAGATAAGATCTAAAAAATATATTTTTCATTTATGTTATAACATTTTTTTTTGTAATATTTGTAAGGTCACTTCAGGAATACGTAGTTATACATTATGATAAGAGATGGCAGCACCGCTGCCACTTGTTAGCTCTTTATGTGTCACGATCGCCATCCTTCTCGCTATCGAGACGAGTCGTATATGTCCATCCCTGTCCTTCAGAAAAATGTTCTCAAAATATTATTATTCATAACTTTTTCACATATCAACTGATTTTAAATTCACTCTAGTTTATAGGAAAAATAAAATATATGGATATTCATGCAGAAATTAGTCAGAAAATGAAAAAGTTCTACATCGCGCTATCACAGTTTTCATACCGTTTTGCACTACAATGTTATTTCGCACTAATAAAGTGGGGAGTCCGTTTCTACACAGTAAGACAGTGGTCAGGGGTAGGGCTGTCCTAATCCTATCCCTGGTGTTGAAGCAATAAGCTGTGAATGGTAAAGCTATTGTGGATATTTGAGCAGCCAGTCTGCCTTGTGGTCTCGACGTAAAGTCGAGTATTGTTAGCCCATATTGTATGGTGCACGGTTCAGCCCTTGTGGCTCGAGTTTACGGCGCGGCAATGCGTCGTCCGGTTAAGGCATTGCGCCTAATGTGAAAGGTCATTGCGACCCTTGTAGAGTTTCCTGTAAGACGGTACTCATTGAACACGGAGGAATTTGGTCCTCGACCCCACTGCTGTAGAAAATTTGACTTCCTTTTATGGCCTTTTGATAGCTTCAAGGGTTGATTCATCAAACTTTAAAACTTAGTCTTAATTTGTAAATAGCGAGAGAGAGAGAAATAATTAATTTTAAAAGAGTTTTTCTATACACAAACTATTGAACGTCTTTTTTAAGATAATGTTGAATTGCGTCCATAACTCTTAAAATATTCAATTTCAAAATAATTCAAACATCCAGGAAAAGATACATTATTCATTAGTGAATGAACTAATGAACCCATTCTACCAATTAATGATAACAAAATGCCACATTAGTCATTGATAGATTATTGTATTTTAGCTGCACAGGCTCCAAGCAGCAGTGCTATTCTGTTTACAATCTCCCTCGGTGAACACCTAAGTGAAGTGAGCTGTCATCCGATTGTAGTGCTTTGTAAATTAGGTGTTCACCGAGGGAGATTGTAAGTTCAACTGTTTGTTTTTAATCACAACCTGAAAACTTCACGCCTATATAAAATGTTGGTAGTACAAAATTACTAGGAAAGCATAACAAAAAAAATGCAGTTAGTGGTACATGTGCCCAGAGGGGTAGCCTATTATAATACAAGTGCGTGTGTGTGTGTATGTATGTGAGTTTTGTATGTGTGTGCGTGTGTTTTGTATGTGTTGTGCGTGTGTAAACGGAGGTGAAATAGTAGTTGTCAATCTTAAAAGTACTAGGATACCAGACGATAGTAAGACGTCTTGTGGTATCACATTACATGTTTAACTGCGCGTCACGTTACGCATACCAATAAGATCTCATTTCCTTAGGAAGCATCCAATTTGCGATGACTGAATGGTTGGCATCAGTTGTTGGCAATAGGCGTGACCTTCGATATAGAGGACTTATTCAAATTGACTTCTTGTTTTTATTAAAGGATGTTATAATGGAATAGGTGTGAAGGTCAATCGAGATGAATGATTATGGACTAAATTTTGTTGAACTTCAATCACTTTTTTGATTTATGGAAAAATAGCAACCCGCCCCCGTTTCGCTCGGGTGCAATGTAGATACAAATGTGGTGGTGTTATCGTCAAGATAAACTTAGAAAGAATATAAAAGAAATTTATAAAATCACATTGGTACTTGTTTCTGCCCGGTTGCGAATATTTTAGCGAATTAACACAAACCAAAATAAGTTTTTTTTTTATATATTGTTATGGGCTTGCGTTTGACCGCAACTCACCTGATCTTAAGTGATGATGCGGCCTAAGGTGGAGCACGCTTGCCTAGAATAAACCGGTTCACTCGTGCCTTGAAGATACCCAGATACACCTTCTTGAACCACTCTATCTATTGATGTAAACACATTTAAATCCGTTGCGGAGTTTAATAGATCTAAGCGTATAGAGTGACAGACGGCGGGAAGCGACCATGTTTTATACTGTAATAAATACAAATAAAGTGATAATTTTGATTCTATTCTCGACTCTTTTTGGACGTAATAAGGGGGATACGCCAAGGCAAAGCGAGAGACCAATGCGAGAGATATTGGAAAATATTTATGCGAGTAGAAATAGGGCCTCGCAAGTTTCTGAGTTCGAATTTTACATAACGCTGTTTTTTATGTTGTATATTTTTCACTAACATAGAGTTTTCCCGATTCCGATGACACGAGTGACTGGATTTTCAGTGAAATGTAGGTCAACGTATCTTGGCGGTCCTGAAGTTAGCTGTTTAGCTGCGCAATGGAACTTTTAGGAACGAAATTGTCTACTGCGCAGCTGATCGGCTAACTTTAGGACCGCCAAGATACGTCGACCGTATTGTACTTAGTTGTAAAGTATCTTCTTCTTCATCACCAGCCCATAGGTAAATAAAGACAGGGTCGGACGGGGCAATTTTGACTGCGGGGTTATTGTAACTAAGTATGGAAACTGTAAAATGACAGTTCTTAGTAGTAATAGTTGTTCTCATTCCTTGAAATTAATCAAACCAACACATTATTTTCATACAGGTAACCTCATGGGATTAATCACCACGCTTGCTTAAGGACGCGTATTCGATTTAGCGCAACTCAAAATCAAAACGATTGCTAGAACGGCGTAGCAGCATTGACACACATAGATATACATACACACTAGTACAATACAATGGTCTGTTTGTGTGCATCAGAAAAAAAAATACGCACGAAATAAGCACGAATCATTGAAATTGATCGGCAAACGACAGCGCGCGATGGTTTAAAGTGCTTTTTAAAATAATTATCTAAAATAAATGCGTTCGTATGACGCACGCGAAAAATAAGTAAATTAAGCATAACCTTTATTTCATAAAATAAATATCATATCAGTTATGTTTAAATTCAAATACTGGTAAAAAAAATTGTCAAAGTGAACCGATTTTGTACTTTTTCAGCACTATTTTAAATACATAATAGTAATATTTTCGTAATTTTGGCTCTGTAGTACACTTTAAGACTGTATATCCTGTTGCAAAACGCATAAAACTTAATATTTTGGCATACTGTAATGAATGTATTCGTCCTGAAAGTTAACTCTGACGTTTATTTTCGTAAAATGCTATGAAAGGATTGTCTTCGCTTTAAAAAACCATAATTAAAAATTATACTTTTACTATGCAGTTCCCTAAATCAAGACTTAATCTTTCTCAAAACTGTAATTGTCTTTAAATAATCAGTTCACATCATTACGATATTGCTCTGGGCAAAACGAGAAAACATGAAGTTTTCGTCATGAATAGAATACACGCTCTAAAGCGGATTGACGATTTCAGACTTATATTTATTACATAAATCCAGGTTCCCTCACGATGTTTTCCTTATCGATGTCAATGATGGCCAAAATAAATTTAGAAAGTACATATTATGAAATAGAAAAACTCACATTGATACTGGTACGTGCCCGGTTATGAAACCTCGGACATGAGAAGATGGTGCCTCAATCACTGGGTCTTCACCAGTATTGGATTCTGTACTATAATTATATTTGTACTATAATTTCACCTCTTGTACTTTAGACTATCTAAAGCCAAGGAGTTACGTTAATACTATAAAATACGAAAACACGAAATAAGCTGGCAACCAAATCAATCAATGGGAGTTTACTAACTGGCGTTGCGATTAAAGACGGGAAATTGTGTGCTATGGGAGTAAGGAAATTAACATGAATGAAAAAGAGAACGAAATTGATTATGACGAACTTGCCAGTGTAGAAATACCAATGTGATTATTATAGATGTACGCATTAAATTAGATTATTGTTAATCCATCAAAAAAAATATTCACTACTTTCATTTCAATTAATAAATGAATACCTAAGACTAAGCGTCCTTTTTTTTTATATTTCAATAATAACCAACCTTCACGTAAAGTGTACTTACTATCTTTTTATTATCTCTGTACGGTACTCTCCGTCTCAGAGTGCTTCAGTCCAACCCTGGTCTTCACGACATTTTTTACATTGGAATTACTCCATAGTAATTTGAACCGACCAGACCATAATTTGATCAATTGTCAGAAGATTGTAAGAACATAAAACACAATACTTATTACATAACATTCGTCGAATCGGTTTCTCTTAACAACGACTTTGACCTTGGAACGTCGAACTGCCAACCTTGCCCGTAAAACGCGGTCAATATCAACATCAACCGTCACCAAATGGATGTAAAAATGTCTCGAAAGCAGACCGGTTGTAACCAGTTTCAGCCAGCCTGGTCTGGTTAGTTGTTATGGAGAATGGGTGCTTTTGTCTGTGTTGACTTGATTTTAGGAGGGTATTTTTTAATACAGGGACAATATTTAGGCGTTAAACACGCAAAGAGCTCAACTAAGCAACATTGCCGACACGCTTGGCGCAGTGGTTGAGCGATTGACTACTGCGCAGCGTATTGGGGCTTCGAATCCCGCCCAGGGCAAACATTTGTATAAGCACTTGTGTTTGCCTTGTGTCTGGTTGTTATTTATCTTTATACGCTTAGATTATGAAACAAAAGGCAGATAGACCGCGTGGAACACTGAGAGTGAAGCCAAAAAAACAAATACCAATTCAAAAACGAATAGCTTCAATCTCGTGATTGTATTCGCTTTAGAATTTGTATTTGTATTTTTATTTGTTTTTTTAACGATGCGGCGTTTCGTGCAAAACGAACTCGTGTCAGTACAGCACGAAGCACGTTGTAGGTATTCGTTTTTGAATTTGTATTTTGGCTTCACTCTTAGTGTTCCGCGCGGTCTATCTGCCTTTTGTTTCATAATCTGAGTTTCAACGTATCAATTTATGTATTTGTGTATGTATTTCAGCTGTCTTAAACCTATAGTATAGAGTCTGCCTAGTTTGAGGTCAGAAATGAGGTGTGAAATGTCCCCACATATTATTATTATGCGACTTCGTCCGCGTGAATGTCGATTATCGTGTACGCAGACAAAGCCGCGGATTAAAGAGTAGCTTATATCTTTCCACAGAGTTCAAGCGGTTCTCATACCAAATTTCATCAAAATTGGTTCAGTCGTTTCATCGTGAAAGCGTAACAGACAGAGTTACTTTCGCATTCATAATATAAAAGTGTGGATTGAGCACAAATTATTGCTGAGAAACTTTACTTATTCGATTTAGCGCAACTCAAAATCTAAACGATTGCTAGAACGACGTAGCAGCATTGACACACACTAGTACAACACAATGGTCGGTTTGTGTGCATCAGAAAAAGAAATACGCACGAAATAAGCACGAATCATTGAAATTGATCGGCAAACGACAGCGCGCGATGTTTTACAGTGCTTTTTAAAATAATTGTCTAAAATAAATGAGCTCGTATTGCCACCGACTTCCGAAACTAAAGTCAATGTGTGTTCTGTGCTAAAGTTATTTTTCAGCGGACTGAAAAATATTCCGTATATTAAGCATAACATTTACTTTCATAAAATAAATATATCAGTTATATTTTTATTCAAATACTGGTGAAAAAAAATTGTCAAAGTGAACCGATTTTCTACTTTTTCAACATTGTTTTTTAATACATAATATTAATATTTTCGTAATTTTGGCTCTGTAGCTGTCTTTATGACTGTATATACTGTTGGAAAAACGCATAAAACAAAATATTTTGGCATATTGTAATGGTTGTATTAGTCCTGAAAGTTAACTCTGACGTCTATTTTCGTAAAACGATATGAAAGAATTGTCTTCGCTTTAAAAAACCATTATTAAAAATTATACTTTTACTCTGTAGCTGTCTAAATCAAGACTTAATCTTTCTTAAAACTGTAATTGTCTTTAAATTATCTGCTCACATCATTACGATATTGCTCTGGGCAAAACGCAAAAACATGAAGTTTACGTCACGAATCGAATACGCGCTCTCTTATGTTTTGCATGGATGATGTTGTTGATAAAAGCCCTCTTAAGCGTCAGTGCAAACAAAGCAGCAAAATGCTTGGGCAGTATGATAAAGAACTTGTCTTGCTTGTGTTGCGTTCCGATGCGACGATGATGTGTTTATGTATTCTCTTCTTATTATGAATAGAGTTCAGAATTGTGTGTCAAATATAATATCCCGACGGGGCGATTGGCTGCAGTGCTGCGTGTCGTGGGGTCGATTCTTGCATGCAATAAACATTTGTATGGCCTACAGATAGTTGTTCTGGGTCTGGCTGTTAATGTATGTGAGTTTATATGTTTGTAAACGCACCCACGATACAAGAGAAATTCCTAGTAGGGGGGAAAAGGAAAAAAAATGAAATGTTAGAAAAAATCGCTGTTAAATCTTGCACACAATGTTTAACTTTGTTGTTTTGGTGTTTCAGTTCATTATGGTTTACTAGAAGCGGGACCCAGCTCATAATGTAGTTGTTTTTTTTAAATACCTACGCTTTCCGACATATGTAGGTAAATTAAATTCTTATTATAAAATAACACTGACCCACTAACCAGTTAAAAACTCGTTTACGATAAAAAAAACATTGTCTACATTGAACCGTCATTAAGATAATACTTGCTTACAAGTTGTCCTTGAAACCCTTGATAAGGACTTAAATACAATACATTTTATTCTTTATTTTCTCAATAATAAAGACGACAATGATGATGTCATGATGGCCCGGTTGTTAAGGCGCCTGCCTCTCATGTAAAAGGTTGTGGATTACGTACCGGGCACGAGCAAGATCCAATGTGACTCCTTCAATGTTATATGTAGTTTCTAAGTTTATCCTGGACAATACTGACATCATTATCAGCATTAGCTATTTCCCAACTGTTTATTTGAGATTGAGCATCTCATTATCCAGTGATTGTACTATAATTTTGCCACAGATAAAGATTCATCATTATTCTCATATATTTATTTCATATTTTACGTTTATTAAAATACTACGTTTTGCCCGCGACTTCGTCCGCGTGAATGTCGGTTATCGCGGATGCAGATGATTTCGCGGATTCAAAAGTAGTATATGTCATTCCCCGGGCTCAAGCTATTTTTACCCGACTACGGCAAAGCAAAAGGAGGGTTATGATTTTGACAGGCTATGTATGTATGTATGTATGTATGTATGTATGCTCATCTGTTCGCTCATTGCTCCTAAACTACTTATCAGAACTGAACAAATGAGGTATCGTTAGAAGCGTCTTGATCGTCCGCTGGTTATAGGCTATATGACGTATCACGGAATCCAATGTGGAGCCCTCTGGCGGCCAATAAAACCAAGATTAAATAAAATTATGAAGACAAGCATACCGTGTTTGGTATCATTGGAAAGGGGTTCACTAGTACCTTTCAAATATATAATATTTAGTGGTGATTTGTCACAAATTATGGTAAAAAAAGGAAAGATTACCAAATAAATTAAGATACGCATACCGTGTTTAGTATCATTGGAAAGGGGTTCACTAGTACCTATTAAATATATAATACTTAGCTGTGACTCCAAAATGGTTTAAATAAAAAAACAAAGTTTAAAAACTAAAACCCGACCACAACAAAAAGTGATCTAAAAAGTACGAAACAAGAAAATATTTCACACAGAAATCAAGACATAGGTACAAAATGGTCAAAGTAAGCACTTTTTGTTGTGGTCGGGTTTTAGTTTTTAAACTTTGTTTTTTTTTATAACAAATTTCATTAAAATCGGTTCAGCCGTTTCATCGTGAAAGCGTAACAGACCGAGTTACTTTTGCATTTATAATAATAATAAAGTATGGATATGGATGGATTGGTAAAAAATAAGAACATTTAAATATATAAAAAAGAGTAGCCCACCGGTATTGGAAACAGGGTGGGTCCATGCTACCGGTGATCAGGGGGCCAAGTCTGCTATTTTTATAACTTCGTCATTCCAACACGATCCCATTGTCATTTTGCATGAAGTTCGTTATCTGCTAAATTCATAATGGTTCATGATCATTGGTCGGTCGAATTAAAAGCAATGACTGCACAATGATGTTCTAATGGTAGGTCACTGATCAAAGGAACTGTCAAAATTTTAGCAGATTACCGCCTAAGTCGGTCATTCATTTGTCATTTTGTACGAGATTACCATTCTATATAATTTCTGTCAATGGCGTGTCAGTGGTTGACCAATGAAAAGTCATAATGACGCCATTATATTAGTAGATTACCAAACTTGTCAAAATCAACAATTATGAAATCAATGATAGACCATTCTGACACTATTGTAATCAGACTTGAGGCCCAGGGTGGAGAAGAATCTTCTGACTATACGCGCCGTGTCCAGGAGTACGCCTTTCTGTATCCAGCCCTTGATCCATCAGCCTAACGAGAGGCTCCTCAGGTGTTGGTCGAGGCTTTTAGAAATAATTCCATTGGCCATCACAACTATCGGTACAATGACTGCTATACTCACTTCCTTTGCTAGCCATTATCATTATAATTATTACTCTATTGTCAAGTTACAATGAAGGTTCGCCTAGCGACTTACAAATATTAGTACAACATTACGTTTCGCATAACAATTGGTTCAAACTCAAAATCAAAATCACTTATTTCTAATTGTAATAAAAACACGGTACGTTTTGTGTGCGAGCGCATGTGGCAACAACTTCTTTATTAGATTATTAGCAGTTAGACGTTGGCTTGACACTTGACAGGTATGACACTTGACACATTATGACATTACACAGTTTTTGGTAGATGTCGCTAGTAGCATACACCACTTATATTTTGACATTTACAACAATAATAAACCATTTACAGGCACTTTTGAATAGGGTACTTGACACCACCAATCAATTGACGTACTTTTTATGAGCTGTCAAAACGAGATTCCTCCATAGATTTTGTATGACAATATCGGCCTGTGACGTCACTTATTTACCAACTCAATTGACCAACTATTAATGGATTTTAAAGCAACTGAAAATCGAATTTTACAGTTAATTAAAAATTAATCGGGTTTTCGGGGCTAAAATAAAGTGTATTTTAAGATAAGTTGTATTATGGAATTATTGGTTAATGGTGTCAACAACCCAATTGTCATGGTTCGAACTCTATTTAACTGTCCCGTGGTTCGAACCAAATGTTTACTTACTAGATCTGTCCACCCCTCTAAGTGTTTGCTTAAACTTGCAACACCATTTCGGGTCTCTACGTATACGGTACATATTCGTGTATAGACCGTTGGAACAAAGCCCCATAGAGTATTGTTCAGCAGCAATAGAATGCACATCCCTTTACTAAGAGGCAAAGACTCGAAATGGTGAGTTCGAGCTACTTTTTTTTTATAAATCATTCGTCATGTCCATCTTTAGACCCCCTCTGCCGGGCATAGGTCTCCCTCAATGGGGGGTTCAGTCGTAACCGCCATGGTTGGCCGATGCATGTTGGCGATTGCAGTACCTAGGTGTTATGGTACTCAGAAGGACGCTACTGCCCATCCTCTGGTCAATATCCCTTTGTCGCCTTCTACAACACCCACGGGATGAAATGGGGTAGTACTGCAGTGCTATTCTAATACAATCTCCCTCGGTGAACACCTAGGTGAAGTGAGCTGTCATCCGTCCCGATGCTAGGGATTGACAAAGCAGATCTTTTTGAGAAATTGGCAATCCGTTTTGAGCAAATGCGGTGATCAAAAGTATTGCCGGTAATACATATTATTATTTTTAACACATTTTCGAGTTTCCTTAGTACGAGTAACAGCTTACGTATCACTAACGAATCTCCACTATTGTTCAGTCTGTTGACTGCATGTTGCGTAATATTCTAGCATTGTTCACTCTATTTAAAACACCATTTAAATGTGTTGAGTCGAGTTTTGTTCGAGTTAAATGTAAATGATTTATTTGTTCGACAAAGTGTTTATGTTCTAATTTCATTTGAGCTGATTTCATTTGGACTTAATCAATTTAGATTAGGTGCCTATCTAGGTCTTTTTCTGTTTAAGAACTTAGCCATGAGTTTAGTAGGTACCGTCCATCAATTCCTGAAGCATGCAAACATCAGGGCATGCAGGAAACGATACCAAAGGCGCTAATAAGCGACTTTTGCAGATTTTAAACTGACAATCACGTCAAAATGTGTAGTGTAAATGATTTGAAAAAAATATATGTTAAACTAGAACATTCTCTTAATCATTTAGTATGTGAATATTTTTGATTAGGTTCATATTAAATAGTTTAGTTAAAACGTGAAGTTGTATCTGACGCGGACAAAACATTGATAATCACACAAAATCTACCAGGAATATTAAAACGAAACTTTTACTATCTTACAGACAATTTTATTATCTATCTTTAAGTAAATGCCTTTTTTTTTAGTTAAAGAATACTATCTTTTATTTAAATTTTTCGACTAAACTTTGAGAGTTTTGGACGCAGCGCATACGATTCTCTTTTCGATCAAGGTCGCCGGCGTATATCGTCGCCTTAAGGAACAACAACATTTGCTTTCCAGGCTGGAGTACTCTGTATATCTCCACCTGACCAGGTTTTCCTTGCTCCGACCAACTTGTGCTCGTAGTCTGTTTCTAGACTTCCAAGTTAGTTAAGGCAACTGACCGTCTTTCTCACCAAGAAAGAGCTTCCTTACCCATTCCTATCGTTCCGTTATTTCAGTAGGTGGGACGAAAGGAATGGGCAAGCAAACTTGACAGCTTCAGTCTATCTTTAGACCGTTTGCTATTGAATGGGGACCAAAACTTCATGAAAGTGTTGCGACTTTTCAGCCTTCGCAGCACTGGGATATTATCGTGCTGTGAAGATATTTTGCCGTGGGGTGCCGGGCTAGAATAGCCCCCCATTTCATCCCGAGGGTGTCGTCGAAGGCGACTAACGGAAAATCCGGAAGTCGGGCAGCAGCGGCTTCCGCTTAAACACGTCACTGCGATCCCCAAGACGCCTGCCAAGCGTGGGGATTATGGCAACGCCCCCCATTTATGGGGGAGGCCCTTGTTCAATAGTGGACGTCTTCAGGCTGATGATGATGATGATGAAGATATTTAGAGTTTGGCAAAATTTCTTAAAAAGAGAAAGATCACTTTCCAGTCTAGGTTTAAGATACTTGGAATGAAAACTCTTGCAACATAATTATTATTCTTCGCTGTAACTAGCTTCATTGTATTTTTTGATTTACAAATTGTAATGTACAATATCAACAATAGATATAATTATCACGTTTAAAACGGAAGCCCTCATTCATTATCGCGATCTGTCAGTATGTGCGTCACTCGGGGCTAGTTGAACACATTGTAATTATGTTAATAGTTAATTATATTGTAATGAATGAGTAACGATTATGTACGTGTGGAGAGGTATTTAGGAGGTGGCTGTACGAAAACAAATTCAAGTTTTTATTTATAACTAGCTATCGCGATGCAGACAAAGTCGCGGATTAAAAAGTAGCCTATGTCCTTCTCCAGGGCTTAAGCTATCTTTATGCTAAATTTCATCAAAATCGGTTCAGCCGTTATGTCGTGAAAACGTAACAGACAGAGTTACTTTCGCATTTATAATATTAAAATATGGAAGTATGGATTACGCATGTCAACGAATATAACGTTAAACACGCAAAACCTCAGACACCCCAAATGATTTTTAATTCAATTAACCTAATTCTGAGAAAAAAAAATAATGAAAAGAAAGTTTAAAGGTTTTATGTGCTGTTTTAGTTTTACTAAGACTCGTATTTGCATTGAAATAAGAACTATTATTATCACGCGTATGAGAACATTTAAATTGTACGACAACCATTTGTGTTTGTTTACCTATTTTGGCAGGTTTGCGCACGTGATGGCTTGACTTATTAATAAATAGACAGGGCAACATGTTTAATGAAGATTTTTTGAAAAATGTGATCTATATTAAAAAGTGGTTCAATTGATTCTGCTCGTTATTCTAATCAAACTATTTTCAGGTTTTGCGTATTTGACGTTACACCTTATAAATAAACGCTAAATACTCAACTCAGAGTTAATTGCTAACACAAAGTTAAACCTGTAGTACCTACCTATCAGCCTTGCCTTTTACCAACTATGTATGTTGAGGTCGTCTTCAGTCTCTCAGTTATCAAACTCAAACTCAAACTCAAAATCATTTATTTCAATTTAACCATTTACAGGTACTTTTGAATTGTCGGAGTCAATCAGTCAGAAAGTTGAAGCTAGTTGCTCGTTCCAAACAGTAGGTTTCTATGGAGAAGAACGAGCAAGAAACTCCATGAACACTCTTTTAAAATCAGTTATGTTTTACAAATTTAGGTTACATCATTCATGTTGAATCTAAGGGTACAATGTGAGAACAATGTAACACGTCTTCAGTGCATGCTTAATTTTACTAAATATAAGAAAATAGGAATATGTACTTAATTAAATTCTTGCGGTCGAAGTCCCGGGCAAATGCTAGTTACAAATATTTTATTTCATATACTAAATCGGCCGAAGAGTTAAGTAAAAGTCGTACAGGTAGTTCGGTCAAAGTTAAGCTACGCTTGCCGCGGTCGGTCTGTGGATGGGTGCCCATACTATTCATACTGAGACCCCTCTGTGTCTCGGAAAGCACGTAATGCCGTTGGTACTGGCTTTCATTCGTAGATTTTTGACAGTCGTTGTACTGAGAAGCCAGAAGTCTGAAAACCAGTCTAAGTTTATAAAAAACCGGACAAGTGCGAGTCGGACTCGCCCATCGAGGGTTCCGTACATATTTGTAGGTACATATCCATACTAATCCATACTTTAATCTACTTAATATTATAAATGCGTTTTTTGCGACATAAACGGCCGTATCTTTTTGTCACGTTAACACAGAGGGTTGATTTTTTTACAGCATCAAGGGACCGTACATTTGAGTATATGGTTTTAATTTCAACTCTATACCTCCACGCGTTCCCGAGATAAAGGGTCTTGACAGACAGACAGACGGACAACAAAGTGATCCTATAAGGGTTCCATTGTTTCCTTTTGAGGTACGGAACCCTAAAAACGAATCCAACATAGTTAGGGAAAAAAACTAGGCAGATGATGAAGACCTAGGTAATCGACCCGTTTTAGTCACTAACTGTGAGTTAATAATATGACCCTGACTAGCGCAAACGGGTCTTTTCCTATTTACTTCCCCAAGTTATTTCCAAAAATAACCTCATAATTTCTGGTGAACTGGCACCATTTGAATATAAATCAGTATCTAAACAATGGACTTTGGGCCCGTTCGTTGTTATGCGGACATTCAAAACACGATGCGGATGAGATACGAGCCGTTTGCGTAATGGTTCCGTAGCTACTTTCAATTGATAATTTCAAAAGCACGATAAATAATTCCTTCATTGCAGGCTACACAGGCCCATTGATACCTTAACTTAAACATACATATTTTAGTAAATAAGACTTTAAGAGTATGTTAGTAGCACATCACTTTGTATTAAATTGTCTTTGTCCTGTCCTATGGCACTTGTCCGCGGAAGCGACGGAACATCACGTCCTGCGGTCAAAAGTCTTCTTCCATGACGAGAGGCAGATAACAATTCGGTACTCGCACCACGAACGCCTTGAAATGGTTTATGTGATTAGCCTGCAATTTTTTTATTTAGAGTAGGTTATTATTTTCTGCTGTCCGTATGGTGTCGAACGTAAAGAATAGCACCATCCCATATCTCCGTGGGTGTCGTAAGAGGCGACTAAGGGACTAACCAGAGAATGGGCAGCAGCGTTCTCTGTGCCTTTGTAACAACCATACTGCGATCGCCAACCCACCTGCCAAGCGTAGCGAATATGGCATAACCCCCCCCCCTTGGGGGAGGCCTATGTCCAGCAGTGGACGTCTTTCGGCTGAAATGATGTTGATGACGATTGTTTGCTGAAAAAGCAGCCATTTTCCATCTTGGAAAGTCCGAGTGGCATCTCATATCAACAGAATAAATAATAAAAAAATAATAATATGTGGGGACATTTCATACATGGCCATCTGACCCCAAACTAGGGAGACCCTGTAACTATGGGTGTCAGACAGCTGATATACATTCACAAATACATTTTAAATACATACATATATAGATAAACAACACCCAGACAAGTGCTCATCACACAAATATTTACCCCGGGCGGGAATCGAACCCGCAACCCGCAACAGTCGATCGCGAATAAAACCTGACAGTGGATATTCCAGCACTGGCAACTACATAAAGGGGGGCAATGAAATGATTCAGTAATATTCTAAGGATTAGACTAGAACCTGCCGTCTATTCTGTAAAAAAATCTTTCGGTGAAGTGAACTTCAACTGAGATATCATTACCTGCGTTTCCTCACTATGTTGGGGACGGCTTACAGTTTAACTGGATGCAGCTCAATATTTATCAGTGTTATACATGGAGCGACCGCCTGCAGTGTGATTCTGTAAGAATCTTCCTCTGTGAATTTGTAAGAATTTGACAGCTTCTCCCAAACTCACTTCACCTAAATCCACCGACGAAAATTTTTGCAAAATAGTACTGCAGGTCCTCAAAAAAGCGTAGTTAAGGTCGCTTTAATCGTCAGAATGGTTATTTTGGACATATTTCCTAGGTATCAAAATCCTTTATCATATGTACAATTTTTGAAGCTTAAAAATTATGTTACAGCACAACACACGCCCTGTAAACAAAATTATGCAAAACATAATCAAATGAATGACGTGATAACGTTTAATTTGGGCTTAACATATGCGGAACCCAAACAAAGCCGACGGTCCTGAGTGACCTTGCGTCCTTACATTGACCTTGAGCGTCCTTCGCCTCCATTTTGTTTCAAATTACGTCAACACTGTACTACGTTTCGTTAGTAACCTACTTTTTTTTTGTTAGCTATATAGTAACAGGTGGCGATTGTAGACAAAAAAAAATATTATAAGCAAAATAATTGTGTTTTCTTCTCATTTTTTGTTTCATCAACCTTTAGACGTCCACAGTAATTCACAGGTCTGTCCCAAGGGCGGGTTCAGCCGTAAGATATCGTCATTCTTGGCCGATGCATGTTGGTGATCACAGTAGGTGTTATGGTACTATTGGAACCGAAACTAACCGCTATGAATGAAACGTAATTTTATTTATATTATTCACTATATTGCAGATAAACTAACAATATTACAACTGACCCTGTCAGTCGTCCGTGAGTCAGTCAATATCTATACTATATTAATATTATAAAGCTGAAGAGTTTGTTTGTTTGTTTGGTTGAACGCGCTAATCTCAGGATCTACTGGTTCGAATTGAAAAAATCTTTATGTGTTGGATAGTCCATTTATCGAGGAAGGCTATAGGCCCAGGCGAAGCCGGGTCGGGTCGCTAGTGTCAATATAAAACCACTATCATCTACTTTATTCAAATGTAATGGAGTAACACTTATCTCTCTACAAGAATCCAGAGAGTTCCATCAATGCCCTAAACTTCATAGTGCCAGTTGTATAATCAAATACATAAAACCTTTACAGTACTCAGAACGCTGCTGGCCAACATCTGGTCAATATCCCTCTGTCGCCTTCTACGACACCCATGGGTAGAAATGGGGCCGGTAAAAAAGTGGTGGTTTTTGTTTAACAGCATAATATTTATTCACTGTCTCGTTGGTCTCGTAGTTACCAGCGCGACTGCTGAGCTTTCAGTTCCGGCTTCAATTCCCGAGTCGGGCAAAATGGTCTTGGGTTTTTCCAGTCGGAATTTGTCAGTAACAGCCTGGAGTTTGGAAGTTGGCGAAGTAACACCTCCGTGCTTCGAGAAGCAAAGTCGTTGGTCCTGTGCCTGATCTCTCTCTGATCGTATCGGATTGCTATCCTATCAGACTATGAGGGTAAGGGAAGAGGGAGTGCACCTGTGTTTGCGCACACACTTGTGCACTATGATATTATTATCTATCTATCTGCATACTTGACTGGTCTCCATGGAAATCGAAATTCGACCGAGAGAATTATTGATTGATGATTCTGCAAGAAATAAAATATAAATTGCATTTATTGCATTTCTAGGCACAAAGGTCGTAAAGAAGACATCGAATGTCCTTCCACCACGACGTTTGGTCTCAGGCGGCATCGTTATTTTGTTTAAGCTTCATAAGAATATTTCTGGAATGTTGCCAGCTATATATTTAACCTAAGTGTTACTGCAAGCTGTAGATCTTGTTCCATTCTTTATATTTTTAATAGATTTGATCGTCTTATGTAAGTACAGACGCCAGCACATCAAGTCATACCAAACTGGCAAATTTTCTCAATTGAATGTGGACCTTATTTGTGATACAGTTGAAAATCTATCAAAGAAAGAATCATGGCGAGATCCATACATTTATTAGTATGAAAAAAATTAAAAATTTAGCGGGCTTAAAATATTTTCCAATGTGAAGAATACATCACCAGGAGTAGATTGATATACTTACCATATTTTTAAACCCCCGCATTATAAAAATATTACGAAATGAAAATAACAGTTTTTTGTTTCATCTCGATGCCCATTTTGTGTTTATATAAAAAAGAAAGTTACAAGCGACGTTAACGGATCTATCAAATTGGGAGACAAGTGATGTGACAAGTGTGTGGAAAAAAATAATAATTATTTGTGATATTTTATCCCATAAAACGATGCAGTTTCAGTGTAAGAACTGCGAAACAGCGGCTGTCAGTGTCACTGTTACTGTCAGTCGCTGTTTCGTTCTGAAATAATGAGTTTTTCATTAAACATTTCACTTTTTTTTGCGGGGTTTTAAAATATTGTAAATACCTGAAGATACTCTTTAGGTACCCAAGAATATAAGAATTAGAATTTCCACTTCTCTAAACGTCTTTATTTTTTTTTGTACAAATCCTGCCACGATTCTTTGACAGATTGTTATAGCTTGATGTGGTGGCGTCTGTACCATACAGACGTATGGCGATCACCGTTTCAAAAGTAGTCAAGGGCATAATACCTTCTTTTGACTGTTAATAAAATTGTCACACCTCAGCATGAACACACACACCATTATGTGTGTGTTTGTTGTTTTCTTTTATGTATACTTAAGTTAAGGTATTTATATATGGGTCTTTGTAACCTGAAAATAAATGGTTTTATTATATTATTATTGTTATTATCTAAAATTCTAAAGTAATATTACAAAGAGGTAAAGTTATGTGTTCGTTTGTAAGAGATAATCTCTGAAACTACTGATCCGATAATAATAATAATAATAATTTATTTCTCAAAAACTTACCAATATTTTGCAAAAAATATTTCGGCAGTATTAAATGCTAATAAATGGATGTAGCCACTGCAACCGAACTAGGCAAAGCCTGTATTTCGATTTTCAGTGCCTTTTCCCACGATTTTTTAACAAAAGATGGCAAAAAATAAACTGTGTTTGGTTACTATGTATCTACCTACTACATTTTAATTTTGAATAATTTTAGAACTAACTTAAACATTGCATTATTTCAAAATTATAGCAAAAATCTTTCTCTGACGGAAGCTACACTAAGTTTGTTTAATAGTACCTACACATAAACTCCAAAAAAAAAACCGGACAAGTGCGAGTCGGACTCGCCCACCGAGAGTTCCGTACATATTTGTAGGTACATATCCATACTTCTATACTAATCCATACCTACTACACATACTTTAATCTACTTAATATTATAAATGCATTTTTTGCGACATAAACGGCCATATCTTTTTTCACGTTAACATAGAGGGTTGATTTTACAGCACCAAGGGACCATAGACTTAAATACATGGTTTTAAATTCAACTCGATACGTCCACGCGTTCTTGAGATAAAGGGTCTTGACAGACAGACAGACCGACAGACGGACAGACGGACAACAAAGTGATCCCATAAGGGTTCCGTTTTTTCCTTTTGAGGTACGGAACCCTAAAAATTATGAACATTTGCATTATATCAACTGTATTTGACATAGTGATATAATTTTTTTTTATTTGCGTATAGCGTGTCACTTCAGTAGGTATTAGTTGAAGTAACTTTTGGAATCATTACTTAACAATGTAAGAGACCAAGAGGATATGAAAGTCGAATACAGTGAAACCTTATGTCAATTTCATCATTAAACAATGTTCCTATATTCTGGCAATAAATAAACAAATAAAAGTCGTAAGCTAGACGGCGTACAAACTATAATTAATATTTATGCCATAAGTATTGAATATTTTTAGACAGTACCCTTACAAGAACAGTATGTCCTTGTGACCTCGCGTCCTCGGCTCAACCTTGTTAGTCCTTTGTCGGATCTGTTTTAATTATGTCAAACGTGACACGATGCTGGTCGATCGGATTCAAGAATGTTGGCCTGCTGTCTTGAATTATGAATACTGAAACTGTGTGTATAGACGCCAGCACATCAAGATATTCCAAACTGTCAAATTTTATTAATTGAACATGAACTTTAGTCTTTAGTGATAAAGTTGAAAATCTATCAAAGAAAGGTAAAAGGCAGGCATGTATGGGAAGTTTGTACTGCTAATGAAATTGCATAATTTGAGATAGTTTTTGTTTTAATTGGTAGTTAATACGATAGACAATCCTTAATTAAATTCTTAATTTTTTAGAAGTTCGGTGGTAAATGTTATAACCAGTTTTATTTTTTAAGGTTATGTACTAGTGGTAAGGTAAGGCTTCTTTCTAAATGCATACTTACGATAAAGAAAACATATAACTGTCTCATTCTTATGTATGCATTCAGAGAGAGAGCGTTTGCCCACAGTTGGTTTCACTTAGGTATTTAGTGTTGCCTTCACTTTTATCTACATATAAGCTTCTTGGTACCAAATTACCAATGTAGAATGTTACATTAGGTACCTAAACATTATTTTGGTGATAATGTATATATTTATATATATTTTATCTGACATGCCATAGCCCTACTTACTACCTACATCATATTCGCTATCATAATGGATGCGCACGCGCGTAGTATGCGTACATTTTACAGACTACAAATATACGAAAACAAATTGTTTTTGGCTACGTTATTTAGTTGAGATCAAAGTCGTAGAACAAAATGTTGTTCAGGGTTATGATACGTAGTCAAGATTAAGAGGTTTTGGGTATTTCTTCAATATCCCTGTATACAGTGAAACCACATCATGATGCAAACTTTTCTCTCGGACTTTGTTCATGATTACTAGACCCTTACGTGTTGAAACTTTTAAACGGTAAAAACATTGAACAAAATAAGCTATTTAATTTTTTTGGAACAGATGCTGTTTTTTTTTATCCTATAAATAATACAAAATATTGTGAAACCTTTTTTTAAAGAGTAAGTAAGTAAATGGGCAAGAAATGGAGTTTCTTGCTTGTTTTTTTTTTGCAAATGACGATCAAAAGTACGTTTTAACAAACTAATAAAAACTTTTTTGAAAAAGAGAACCGACTTTTAAAACTAAAAAGTGACAAATAACTTTAGCACAGAACACACATGACTTTAATTTCGGAAGTCGGTGGCATTACAAAACAACAAACAGAACAAAGCCACCGACTTCCCAAGTTGTTATTTTCCACTTTTTAGTACCTCCTTATCACCCAAATCCATTAAGAACCGGCAACACAGTTAAAACAGAGATTGAAAGTCCTCCAAAGATGGAAAGATGGAAGAAACGAAAACATCTTCTCGGTTTTTGTGTTTTTTTTTTCAAAAACGCTGGATAAATTTGTGTTTGTTGTATGCTAAAACCTTCTCCAGAATGTAACAAACATTTTTCTGAAAACCGCATCAAAATCGGTTCAGCCAAACGGGAGATAATCGCGGACAAACAACTATACATACATGCAAACATACGGGTCGAACTGATAACCTCCTTTTTTTTTAAGTCGGTTAAAAATAAATAGGACTTTAACTTTAATTTCAACGCTGGGGTGTCTAGAATCTAGTATATTCTAGAAAGAATAATATATCTGTGGAATTGACAATAGTAACCGATAAACAGTCCACTTATTTGACCCGACGACGTCCTCGGGCTGACCTAGAGAGTCCTTTGTCGGGTCCGATTACGTAGACGCAAGGATAGTAACATCAATCAAAGTGTATGGGAGAGATTGTAAACACAGCGAGTGGTTTTATTGGTGTAAATATAATAGTTTATGTAACTATTGCGTAACGGGGGTTATTAAAACATGGGTTTGTTTTATCATAATAGTATCCAGTGTTTTAATACCTAATTATGTGCAGTTTGATACACTCTTTTGTCTAAACTTATTACTTATATTTAATTTCAAAAATACATGAGTAACAATTTATTGTTATCGTAAAATGATGACGCTAATCCATTGACCTGTATATAAGGACTAGCCATACCTAATACATTACATGCAATACACAGATATAGTGTTGCCAGCGGGCAGTCTATCAGCTTTTGGGTACGAAGGTTTTCGCTTTTCTCTAAATGATGCGGACACAATGTGGAGATTGTGGAACTATATAAAAGGACATATAACCACATTAAAGTCAAAATCAGATCATTTATTTTAATTAAACCATTTACAGATTGAACTGTTAGGAAGACGATTAGCAGAAAATTTGAAGCTCGTTCCAAAACGTAGGTAGATCTCTATGGAGAAGAACGAACAAGAAACACTTTCGAATCAAGTTTTTACAAACTTCTGATGACATTATTCAAGTGGCTTCTCCCTTCTTCAACCCTCAGATCGTGGGGTCCGAATGCTCATCTTCTTCCCAAAAAAATGTCTAAGCGGTTAGTTGACACTTTCCGTGATCCAAGACCTGGCTTTTTCCTTGGTTTGACCAAGGTAAAAACCAGCTCTTGGATAGGGTTTAGAATTGCCATCCAAAGTGGCAATGCCACTAGCCTCTTGGGCTCATTTCCAGATAAAGGCGATGTGGACGTGTGCACTTTATAAATAAATTCAATCAGTTGCATGCACGTACGCAATTTGTAAAAAAAAAATCCCCATAAATCTGTGTGAAAATTCCGCTAAATGTTGTAGAAAGCTCATCAAACGGTATCAACCCCCCAATTCTTGACATTATGTGACAATGGGCATAATTTGTGCCGCAAAACCATTTTGTCACAAGTCAGTTTGTCTCATTTACTTGACGCGACAATCCACTTTCTCACAAGTGATTTATATGTTAATTTTGATTTGAGAGAATTTTAATGTTCTATCCTTTAATGAAGATGGAATACATTATGTATGAGTTAGACAGGTGTTGATTTTTGGGTTGATATATAAAGTTTATGAATAAATAAATATGAACAGAATCTAAACTAAATCACATCTAAAAAACGGTTAGTTTCGCTATGCACTAGTCCCGCTATGCTCGACTAGAAAAATACCTACCAAAAAGTTTCGCTATGCACGAAATTACAATTATGTGGGCAGTGATGAAGAAAACTGTTACAGTGCAATATTTTGTTTAACTATTTGAAAAGTAAAATAAGAAAATCTATACTCTATTTACAATAGCATTAGACAGAAGTTAAAAAAGGTTCTTTTTAATGCACACTTTGTAACAAAAGTACAATGTACATGTTAAAGTTACGATAGACACCGAATTTATTATAATCTATTTTTACAGTAGCTGTCGCGCGTATTTGTAACCATTTTAATAATTTATCTTCTAAAATTATGTGGCTTTCATTTAGTTGTATATTTAATTCCAATTTAAAATTACAGTGTCTATGCTAAAAACCTAACAGAGAAGCAAGGATGAACAATACAATACAACAATAGTTAGACAGGATTTGTTATTCATTAAAACTTGAATTCAAACACTTTTCTTTCCAGCTGTACCTCCCATTGTTTAAGTAGAATCGAAAAATTTCGTGCATAGCGATACTTTTTAGTAGGTATATTTAGAGTCGAGCATAGCGGGGCTCGAGAATATCGAAACAATAAAAACATTAAAAATGTGTACAACTGCGGGGAAGCTCATACGACATCAAGAAACTCGTCCACATCGCTGTCAACGGGACACGTGCCCAACAGGCTGACAGCATTGCCACGTTGTATGGCAATGCTGATTCTTTGGCCGAAGAATAGGCCAACCCTAGGGAAACATGAAAGAGTCGACCAGTCGCTTGGCGATGTCCCGAAAACAAGATGAATATGAATGATGTAATGTTTTTCTGTAAGATAGGCTCTAATGGTGTTGGCATTATAAAATCTCTATTGCGGTATAAAACTTTGTGACATTGTTGAATATCTCTGAGTGAAAAATATACTTAAAGGTCGTGAAGTCACCAAATAGAATAAGATATTATTTTTTTATATTTATACAGGGTGGGAACGACGATACGACAAAAAATTAAAATACTGGTAATATTAGTTCATAAGAATATTTTGAAACTATCAAATAAATTAAACATATTGACCCCATGACCGTTTTAAAAGCTTTTCGGCAAATCAAAATAAAATTTACTGAAGATCTGTGGGGTATGTCTATTAAAGTTTGTACATCTATAATAGAAACAATAGCACCTTATTTGGCTTTAATATTTAATATGTGCGTAGACCAAGGTGTTTTCCCAGATTTAATTAAATTTAGTAAGGTCATACCTCTTTTCAAATCCGGGGATAGTAAAGATACTAACAATTATAGACCCGTGTCCGTGTTGCCGGCTTTCAGCAAGGTTTTTGAAAAGATTATGCTTAATCAGATGCTTGCTCATTTTAACACAAATGGCATATTACACGATCAACAGTATGGTTTCACCAAAGGGCGTTGTACGACTGACGCCGGTGTCACTTTATTAAAACACATATTTACTGCGTGGGAAGAGGCACAAGATGCCATAGGAATCTTTTGTGACCTCTCCAAGGCATTTGATTGCGTAAATCACGAGACATTAATTCTGAAACTTGAGCATTACGGACTAGGTAAACTTGCGCTTAGTTTAGTGAAATCTTATTTAAATGATAGACAGCAGCAAGTTCAAATAAACGGGGTGAATTCACATGGTTTAAAAGTACAAATGGGAGTTCCACAAGGCTCAATTTTAGGTCCTTTCCTCTTTTTAGTTTATATTAATGATCTTCCCCGGTTATTCAAAAACCAGCCACAAATGGTGTTATTTGCCGATGACACGTCATTAATTTTTAAAATAAATAGACGGGCTCAAAATCTTGACATCGTAAATAACGCCTTACTGGAGGTACAAAAGTGGTTCACGGCTAACAATTTAGTATTAAATGGAAATAAAACTAAGTGCATCAGATTTGCTTTGCCAAATGTCAAAAATAGTGAGTGTGACATAGTATTGAATAAAGAGAAACTGGAATTCGTCGATAAAACCGTTTTTCTGGGATTGACGCTCGACTCAAGGCTACAATGGGGTCCTCATTTAACATCTCTCGCAGGACGGCTAAGTTCGGCAGCATATGCTGTCAGAAAGATTCGGCAATTTACTGATGTGGATACCGCGAGACTGGTCTATTTTAGTTACTTTCATAGTATTATGTCTTACGGTATTTTATTGTGGGGAAGAGCTGCAGACATCGATTCTATTTTTATTCTGCAGAAAAGAGCCATCAGAGCCATTTACAATCTGCGTATGCGCGATTCTCTAAGGGAACTGTTTAAGGAAATTAACATAATGACGGTGCCTTGTCAATACATCTATGAAAACATCATGTACGCTAGAAAAAATCTGCATCTTTTTGATAAAAGAGGTGACAGACATAATTATAATACTAGAAATAGGGACCAACTAGTTCAACCAGGTTTCAGACTGGCTAAAGTAGATTCGTCTTTCATGGGGTACTGTTTAAAGTGTTACAATAAAATACCTCCCCACATTGTTCAACTAAATGAGACAAAATTTAAGTCTTGTATTAAACGCACGCTATGCAACCGAGCATATTATAAGTTGAGTGATTATATCACTGATAAAAATGCTTGGCTGGATGCTGGTCTAGCTCCACAGCCATAAGGGTTCATAGATTAATTGATTAGCATTTGTAACAATTTTTGGAGCTGCTGAAGATGTAGATCTATATTATCTTTGCATTGTATAAACTCAATGTGTTAGTATTATATAATTTTTCGTAGCACATACATGTGAGCACTATGTTCTTTAAAGCTACCATTTACGAGGTATACCTCTCATTGACTTGAATATGCCCTGGCGGTTGGGAGAGTCATGCTCACTTGAATGTCTCGCTGCCGGTGGCGCATGTGTTGGATCATTCGGTTCCCTTCAAAATGGTTGAGCTAAATGGTGCCGATCCATGCGTCATGTTCGTGAACGGACGCCGTCGGTTGGGACTGGTCATCTCTTAGCTGCCTCGGTTATTTTAAATTTTGGTTTGAATTGTTATTATAACTATATTTTTCTCTAGACCTCTTTTAACATGCAAGACGTGTTACATTGTTCTCACATTGTACCCTTAGATTCAACATGAATGATGTAACCTAAATTTGTAAAATTTAACTGATTTTAAAAGAGTGTTCATGGAGTTTCTTGCTCGTTCTTCTCCATAGAAACCTACTGTTTGGAACGAGCAACTAGCTTCAACTTTCTGACTGACTGACTCTGACAATTCAAAAGTACCTGTAAATGGTTTAATTGAAATAAATGATTTTGAGTTTGAGTTTGATTATAAAAACTAAACTAAAAAAAAAAGGTTCAGATATACTAAAGAGCATATAAATGTAACCAAAATAAAACACCATAATATGAAATATTGGTTTTCTAACTTGTGAGAGGAGCGGCGACTTGTGGCGTCATCATTTAATATTATTAATGCTCAATAAAAACAATTACACCAAATTACCAAATCCTACCATGATCATTTTTTGTGCTATTGCCATCTCCACCCTGTATATATTTTTTTAAGCGTTGCCCACACTAAAAACTTCTCTTATATCACTATATACTACGTACGTACTACGTACTATCTTATATCACTATGCACCCACTGGTGCAGTTACAGACATATAAACTCACATACACAAATATCCAGACCGTTACAACTTTCTGTAGGCCATACAAATATTTTTGTTCCGTGCGGGAATCGAACACGCGACGCGCGCAGCCGTTTATCGCTCAACCACGGCGCCGACCGTGTTGTCTATTTATCTAACATACCTACATTAAAATAATAAAAGGACACATATCTGTCATCTCAGATTTCACTTCCTTCCTAGTACAGAGGCCAGCACATCAAGCCACTACAATCTGTCAATTTTCTTTGATAGATTTTCAACTTTATGACAAAAATATAAGGTTTATATTCAATTGTGAAAATTTGACAGTTAGGTATGGCTTGATGTGCTGGCGTCTGTACATTATTATCATCTTTCTCTCTCTCACATATAGACACACATAATTATAAACCTAGTACTTACAAATATACGTAAAAAGTAGTAGCAGAAGTAGAACAGGCTAAAACGATACTCAGTACTAGACTTTTTGTGACCGTAAATGTATTTTTAACAAGAAGACACTGAGTAACAATACAATTCTGTACAGGAAAGACCTGATTAACCTCTACTCCTTAACAACTTTAAGGCCAATTCACACTAAAGCCTGAAACCGAACGGAATTCGTAGGATTCAATTCTCCGGAATCCGTGACAATTTGTTGCTAGGCGAGCGATCAGATTTTTACGTTTGTCCGTAAAACAATTTACATAAAGTTCTTTACACAATAATACCGACCAATTATTGTCCCACTGCCGGGTAAAAGCCTCTTCTCATACAGAGAAGGCACGAGCATTATCCCCACGCTAGCTCAAGACGGATTGGTGATTTCAGACTTATATAAATTACTAGCGACCCGACCCGGCTTCGCATGAGCCTATAGCCTTCTTCGATAAATGGACTACCCAGCACAAAAAAAAAAGTCTATTCGAACCAGTAGATCCTGAAATTAGCGCGTTCAACCAAACAAACAAACAAGCAAACTCTTCAGCTTTATAATATTTATTAAGTATATATTATATATTAATTATTAATGTCAGTGATGTCCAAGATAAACTCACTGGTACTTAGTACAAGCATTAATCACCACGCTGACAAAAGGCGGATTGGCGATTTCAGACTTGAATTATAAGTCCAGGTTTCCTGACGATGTTTTCATTCACCAATGTCTGTGATGTCCAAGATAAACTCACTGGTACTTGGTACAAGCATTAATCACCACGCTGACAAAAGGCGGATTAGCGATTTCAGACTTGAATTATAAGTCCAGGTTTCCTGACGATGTTTTCATTCACCAATGTCAGTGATGTCCAAGATAAACTCACTGGTACTTGGTACGAGCATTATTCACCACGCTGACAAAAGGCGGATTGGCAATTTCAGACTTGAATTATAAGTCCAGGTTTCCTGACGATGTTTTTATTCACCAATGTCAGTGATGTCCAAGATAAACTCACTGGTACTTAGTACAAGCATTAATCACCACGCTGACAAAAGGCGGATTGGCGATTTCAGACTTGAATTATAAGTCCAGGTTTCCTGACGATGTTTACATTCATCGATGTCGGTGATGTCCAAGATAAACTCACTGGTACTTGGTACGAGCATTAATCACCACGCTGACAAAAGGCGGATTGGCAATTTCAGACTTAAATATTAATTACAAGGCCAGGTTTCCTCATGATGTTTTCCTTCAACGATGTCAGCGATCTAAAGATAATCTTAGAAAGTATAAAAGAATTGAAAAATCCCATTAGTACTGGCCCGTTATAGAAACTAAAACCGCATGCACGAGAAAGAAGCGGAAAGAAAAAGTATTTATTGGCCCGCACAGGACAAAACACACGAATAACAACAAGGTTTCATTATTTTAGTAAAATAAAAAAAAACGAAAACGCCTGAAACACTGGACCAACATGACATCATGTTACATCTACAGGCATCATTGTGCTTCACAAATTTCTATTTCGTCGAATTCAACAGCGGTGTGAATTGACCCTAACTCGACAGCTGCGCACGACTCGGTGACTAATGTCATTTGTTTTCTTTTCGCTATCCAACTATTCCGTTTGGAAGTAACAAGATCTTGTTGATTGTATGAATTAATTTGGTCATCGCTTTCAGAGAATCATGTGAGGTCATTATCAATTAGAAGGATTACTAATCGCATAGACATGATTTAAGAATTTATTACGTAACTGATACCGTAAAACGTGGTGTGGAGGTGAATCGCATTGAAATAATATATCTAGTTTGTTGGCAATGAGGACTCAATAATGAATGACTGAATGTTAAATGTCCTTGATGGCTTTACCCCTGCATTTGTCCTGCATTGACCACGTTATTTTATTTATTATTATTATTTTAGACCTGTGCAACTGTCCAGTGGTACAACCCACTACCCGGCAAAGGCCTTATTTTCTTCTTTCCAACCAGCTAGAGCTTAGTGTAGACCAATCCCTTCTGCGTCAAGCTGGTGCCGCCTAGGTTTGCCACGATGAATGTTATCGGGGACCAAATCTTGTTATACATTAGGTATATGGTATTTAAAATTCTCTTGTACAAAAAGTACCTGACTCACTTACGTTCAAGGGTGACGGGTGGTTTTTATGTATGTTTTAAAAAATATTGTTAAAAAATATTATATATTATGCTACGTCACCCAGAAGGTTTAAAGGTTGAAACTTTTATACTGAAATCTCTTCTGTTTGAAAGTAAGTTTTTCAACTTCCATTTCGAAGTCATTTTTTTTGTCTATTAGATCAATAAAATACACCCTGGACGTCATTTACAAGAAAATAAAATAAGTTTATTTAATGTAAACGAATATGTGTAATATTTACACACTGAATACAAACGCTAAAAATTACACTAACAACAACCTGTTGTTGTACCAAAATCTTCTTAAGTAGATAATCATCACTTTCCTGCCCTTGTCCCGTGTTACTTAAGGTCGGCGCAACAAGTCTTCTTCCATGTCAACCGACATGATGTCACTGATTCCCTTCTCTTTCATATCATTCTTAATACAATCCATTTCATTGGCCTTCCTCTTCCTCTTTATCCATCCACATGTATATTCATAACGCTTTTGGTTGACAGTAGTATGTTACCGCGAAAACCTAAATTGTTCCAGCTAGGTGTAGCCACAACTAGTTTTAACCGGCTGGAACTAGGTGTAGCCGATAGTACTTGGTTAAACTAAGGTTGAGTTGCCGGCCTGTGGGTGGTCGACTTAGGGCCTGTTGTTTCAAACAGTCGGTTAACGTTACATACGGACGGTTAAAAAGTTATTATGACGTGCGATGTTTAACGTACGTTAAAAGTAACGGGTTGTTTCATGACATAAAAATCCGTCAGTTAAAGTTATTCAAAAACAGATTCCATAATATTTTAATGTTTGAATTAGATGTTTGACAACTCAAAATTACTTTTTGACGTATGATTTTGTGAAACAACCCATTTTTTTGATTTGACGATAGTTAGCGCCATTTTTGACTATTACCCATCAGTAATAGTTAGTTGAAGCAACCCGCCCTTAGGGGAGTCCTCCACCTGATCAGATGTAGGCCCGTATACGCGCGCGCCACACTGGAGGATTTGGCGGCGCTTAGACCGCCGAGATCGACGGGATACGTCATTGGCGGCTCATAGCCAGGCGGGGGCGCGGTGCATACACGAGCTGATTAGCTCGTGTATGCACGACGGGATTCCGTACCCCCCGCCTATAGGTCAGTCGAGGAACACCGTGGTGGTTTTAGCCAGTAAGAGTCCGGCACACCCCCCCGCCTTCCCCAGACGGGGAACAGTCCATGAGGATTTCCCCACGTTAAGAAAAAAAAGAAAAAAAAAGGTGTATCCTACTCATCTTTGGTTAGAACTAGGTGTAGCCGTCGCCGACGACCGTATTCATCTGCTCAGATAGATGAATATCTATCTTCTTCTGCTCAATGATTTGATAGATAGATAGATGAATATCTATCTTCTTCTGCTCAATGATTTGATAGACAGATAGATGAATATCTATCTTCATCTGCTCAATGATTTAATAGATAGATAGATAGATACATGAATATTTATCTTCTTCTGCTCAATGATTTGGTGCCCCAAGTCCTGAGCTTGCAGGCTACACCTAAGTTTAACCAACTGTTACCGGCTACATCGGTCGGGCAAATCTGAGGTCTTGGGCCATTATTGTAAATACAAATTTTACAGCAGCAGATGCGGCTAATGTCAGTTTAAACAATGGACACATCTGAATGTGTATTGTTATAGATTGTTATAAGCGGAAGTCCTACATTGAATTGTCAACATAACAAATTATAATCAAAGTTCAAAGGTGATAATATAAAGACAATAGAACCCAGCAGATGATTTATCAAAACAATTTCAGATCGTATTATTAAACATGGCGTGGCGTAAGTAACTATTTATTTTTGGTCGCCAAGCAGCGTTGCTTTGGTTTGGCTTGTAGTACTGCCGCTGCTACACAATCTGCACATGGAGATTAATCACTTATTATTCGAGATAAATTTAATTCACCTGAGTATTTAATGGAACCATCGGAGACCCTTTCATCAGGGCATGGGTTGCCGTAGCCAACCTGGAAAACTTTGAAGCGAATCCGCAGCAAAGAGAATGTTCACATGTGGGGGTTCTAGGATGATGCCAATCTTTAGTGTCAAAGTCACCAGTGGGGAAGCCCTAATGGCGGTGATAGGACGAAAACACCGTGGAACTGGTATTACAGGCTGTATTACAGGCTGTAATACCAGTTGCGGCGTCTCTCCGCAGACCATGGTCCACCTTCTATCTTAACTAAATATTTTGACTAAGGAGTAGAGTTTGTGAAGTAAGGGCTAGTAAAGTGGAGATTATAGGTAGAGATCTGATAACTTTTTGACAGTGCGAGCCATTTATTTCGCGTCTTGGCAACATTTTACATGAAAATGTTTTTGGTGTGATTATGTATTCTGCATGAACCCAGTGTCATTTTTGATATCAGGAAACCATGTATAACTTAGATAGGTACTTACATTGCTCAACTGCCTCCATTCTTTCTGAAATTATGACAAAGACGTGCAGCAGCGGAACTGCAATTAATATGTCAGTTCTTTGTTTCAGTATTTTACGATTTCCTTTGAAATAAAGTTTAGGATTTTTATACATTTTGGTGGGTAAATAAAAAATCAGCTTTAGGGATATTAACAGTGTGAAGCCGACCGAACGTAACTATGTGAATTGTGATATTAGTCGCGTATTTTACGCAGCATTTCTTTTCATACAAAAGTCCTGTTTGTTTCGCAAAATGAGTTGTCAGTTTGGCCTAGCCAGAGTTGTTCTCATTCGTCCTATAGTTGAACTAGCCCCCACGATGATGAGAACATTTACCTTCGATCTGTCGGGCTGTTACTTAGTCACTGGTTGTCGGCCGACAAACACGTGTCGACCTTATTCGACCTCGTAGTGGTTTATGATTGTCTATCCAACGGTGACTATTGGATAAAATAAAGGTCCATTATTGGTTATTACCAAGCACGAGTTCGATCGTGCATGGAGTACTGCTCGCACCTCTGGAATGGATCTGCCAAGTACCAGCTGTAGGCGTTGGAAGTTATTAAAAGGCGTGACAAGAAGCACGACAACGACTTCCTGGTTAAGGCAAAGCTCCAAAGCCTTGAACACCGCCGCGCCGTTGCCAGCCTATCGGTCTTTTATCGGGTACATTTCGGAGAGTGTGCTTTGGAATTGCACAACTTAATTCCCCCATCCCCATTCCATCACCGGACGAGCAGGGATACGGCGAAGCGTCACCGCTATACGGTTGAAGTTCCTGCACGGTCTCGAACCAAGCGCTTTGCTTCCACATTTGGGTTCCCTCTATCTGGCAGAATCTTGATGCTCTAACATTTATTTGGCATAACACACTTGGCATAATCTTCTTTAAACGAATATTCTTAAGGCATAAAAATGGTTTAATATAATAATTGTTTGGCAGAATGTTTATATGTCCGAATTTACAATGGCATACTTTTAAGATGGCAGAATATTATTTCGCATACTTTCGTTTGGGATTACGTTTATTTGGCAGAATTTCATTTGGAATAATTTAATTCGGCATATTGCCATTTCTATACAAAAAGCATTTTAACCTTAAATTCAAATTAAAATAGGTATTATCGATATAAACAGAATATGTTGTACTACAAAAGTTAGTGACAGAAACGAAACGCTGCAAAACCGGCTCTTGTCTGCCCTACGCCTAGAGTGTAATTTAAGCCCGCGTAGGCGCGGAGGGGCGAGGCGGCCCGCGAGCTGAGGAGCAGGCGATTGTAACGCTCGCCGCCGCGGCTGAGGCTGGCCGGCAAAGCCGGCCAGCAAGTCGAAGCTGCGGTGGTGAGCGTTAAAACCCTCTGCGACGGCAAGGTCGCGTGGGACCGCCGTAGACCCGCAGCGCCGAAGCCGTGACAGAAACTATGCCTGCTGCATGTTGCATGGCTGCTTGCATGCTGCATATTGCATGTTCGCTTACATGCTGCATGCTTGCTTGCATGCTGCTTGCTTGCTTGCATGCTACATGCCGTATGCATGGTGTATGCTTGTTTGCATGTTTGAATGCTTCTTACAGGAAAATAAAAAAAAACAAATGTTCACAATCAGCTATTTAATTCAGTGATGATAATACATAACATGCAATAATGAATTTATACAAAATAATTAATTAATTACTATGGTAAAAATACAAAATAATTCTAACTATGAATTTTCTGCAATGTGAAATAGGAGTTTTTCAATTATTATGGATATAAAATGTATGCCACAGGATGATTCTAACTGTAAGATTTCTGAGATGTGATGGTTCTACTTTTCGATTATTATGCATATGAAATTTATGCCTAAAGATGATTCTGACTTACAAAATTATGAGTTTTGAATGTATGATAAATGAGTGTCTGCCAAACAAATTTCTGCGAAATGAAGTTTATGCTATCCGCTGTTATGCAAAATAATATTATGACATAAACAGTTCTGCTATAAAAGGTAGACCCTCCACATTTATTGTGCAAACTGCCAGACTGTGAAATTCACTGCCCGCCTCTCTATTCCCCAATACATATAATCTGGGTATCTCCAAGGCACGAGTGAACCGGTTTATCCTAGGTAAGCGTGCTCCACTTTAGGCCGCATCTTCACTTAAGATCAGGTGAGTTGCGGTCAAACGCAAGCCTATAACATTATAAAAAAAAATATTAAAAAAAAAACTAAAATTGCTAGATTTAAAATTATTTAATGAATAGTAAATAGCGTTTTCATGACACTGCCCAATGTGTGTTATGTGCTAAAATTACTATTAACTTAAAAAAAACTGGACAAGTGCGAGTCGGACTCGCCCAACGAAGGTTCCGTACATATTTGTAGGTACATATCCATACTTCTATACTAATCCATACCTACTATCTATACTTTAATCTACTTTTCTACTTTATTATAATATTGTAAATGCGAAAGTAACTCTGTCTGTTATGTTTTCACGACGAAACGGCTGAATCGATTTTGATGAAATTTGGTATGGATCCCTGAGGAAGGACATAGGCTACTTTTTTGATACACGACTTCGTCTGCATCCGCGATAACCGACATTCACGCGTACGTTATCGCGGGCAAAAGCTAGTTAAAAATAAAGACAATATATTTTTTATGATTGAATTACAAATGTAAAGTTTTCAGACTTTTCCCTGTATTTGTAGTATAAGACGATATTACTAGCCAAATTTCATAGTTCTAGGTCAGCGGGAAGTACCCTATTAATTTTGATTCTCTCAAGAGTGTCGAAATATACGTTTTTTCCGGCATAAACGGCCGTATATTTTTTTCACGTTATCATAGAAGCTTGATTAACCGGACCGTAGATTTGCGTATATGGTTTTAATTTCGACTCGATACCTCCACGCGTTTCCGAGATAAAGGGTCTTGGCAGACAGACAGACAGACAGACAACAAAGTGATCCTATAAGGGTTCCGTTTTTTCCTATTGAGGTACGGAACCCTAAAAAATTACAACTTCCAGAATTTAAAAACGAAATTCAAAAAATAAAATTATGGAAAATATATTACATGTACAATAAAATAAACCCTATGAACTTCCCGCTCATAGGGCATCAAAAATCTAGTCCACATCATTATCTTCAATGGGACACGTGCCCAAAAGACTGGCATCATGGAAAAAAAATGTATCGACTAATATTAGGTAAGCTTATTTTTATTACACTGTAAGTAGCAAGGTCAAGACTGGGTTTATTGACTAATTGGGTCTTTATTTAGACTAGACGTTCTTAGAAATTGAGTGACTATTTTTATACACACAACATGTTGAAGATCTCAATTTTATAACTGAAAAATCGCTTAGTTTTGGATTATTCCACTATGTCTCATCAGGGTCTTCCTGCCTTTGACCCATGTTACTTGGGATCGGCAAAACACGTTATATTCTTTCACTCCACCGTGTCTCCCGTAATGGAATTACTGATTCCCTTTTTTCAACCAACTTCAAAAAGAAGGTGAATTTTAGAAAATTCGTCTGTTTTTGTTTTTTTTTTATTTTGTATATTTGTTACGCGATTTCTCCGGCAAATGTAAAGCGATTTTGAAAATTCTTTTTTTGATGGATAGGGTATGCCTCAAGGGTGGTCCCATATAAATTTTAACGAAATTGATTCAGCACGTTTTGAAAAAATCGACAGAAAGCAAAAAAATATACATGGATGATGTTGTAATGTTCTCATCTTGTACTTTCAATCTCTGTTTTGACTGTGTTGCCATTTCTTAATGGATTTGGATGATAAGGAAGTACTAAAAAGCGAAAAATAAAAAAAAACTTTTTTACAAGAAAGACAATTTTTTCATATAATTCTTTACACAATCTATCCATCTTTTCTTCGGCCTTCCTCTCCCTCTTCCTCCATTCATCCATATGTATACTCTTAGCACTTTTAATCCCATGCGTTTCATCCCTCCTCTTCACACGCCCTTACCAAAACGATTCCCCATTAACTTACTCTAATATACTCATTCGTCATCTTATCCATTCTGGTCACTCCACACATTCATCTAAATATTCCATCTCCGCTACGTGCGACGTAGTGGAATATTCCAAAACCACGCTATTACACGTTTATGTGTAGGTGAACAGTACATCTGGCTAACACATAGGTAAACATATTTTTTTCATCTTATCAGAACGATGTGCTGAATAGGACACAAATATTCATAGAGCTTAGTTATATCGACAGTACTAAAAATAAACTAGGTTTTGTATTTAGCGTCCTGTCAGTATAGGTTACATTTGCATTACCTACTTAGAAATGAAAAAGTTTTTAATTACATTTTCCACGTTTTAGTTTAAAAAATCTAGATAAAAATTATGATAAATAAGCTAGATTGTAATTAATCATTAGAACTTATATTGCTTAGAACAAAAAAATATAATTAGCAACCAATTTTAGTCAGACCGAACTCCGAGCGGCCCTATTTCGCTTGAAGATAAATCAAATTACAAACTGCCTTCAAACTGTGATTTCAATACCTACCTTCATTCAATTTAGTTTTGATAAATACCCATTCTTAATCCATTAAAGTCATTAAACATTTCGTTAACGGTATTAATTTTGTTTAACAAATGCTTGTCATAATTCCTTGTGAACGGGATAATTAATTAACGTTTATTTACTTAATAATCTTCTGTTAGCAGATGTTTATAGGAATTACCTGAACAACAGAATTAACAAAGCGATTTTGTGTTTAAATAGGATTTCGTTTTAAGCGGATTAATGACTATATATTATTTTAGTTAATTGGATGGCGTGAAAATTATATAGCTACTTTAAACAAAGGGTGAGCTTCAATTTTTACCCGACTGCGCCAGAAGGAGGGTTATGTTTTTTGATGGACCGACTACCTGACTATTCAAGTGTGCCTGTAAAAGGTTTACTATAAATAATTAATTGGAATTCACTGCCCACCTCTCTATTCCTTGATAGATATAATCTGGGTATCATCAAAACACGAGTGAACCTGTTGTGATTATTGTATTAGGACTATATGCACTGGACTTTTTGAGAGACCTTCGTGAGAAGCAGTCGCTTCATGATTTTAATGTACCCCTTGCTGTAATATTGTTTGAAGCTAATATAGTGTTATAATACGTACAGAGTGGTTTCAATTAAAAGTGAACTAAATAATAGCTAAAGGTTTATCATAGGCAAGCGTGCTCCACCTTAGGCCGCATCATCACTTAAGATATCAGGCGATATCAGGTGAGTTGCGGCCAAACGCAAGCCGCGTTGGCCGCAACTCACCTGATATCGCCTTGAAGATACCCAGATTATATATAATGTAGCGACATCTATCACACATGAAGCATACTACAACCGACGTTTCGTAGATCGCGCAAGCAGAGTTATCCGCGACATTAGGATATATACAAAATCCCGACTACGCAACCGTCGGGCAGTAGCCCACCAGACACAACACCCGTCTGGTCGGAGGATCCTCCCTTTTCAATAGAGGATGAAGAACTTTACACCCTGTTCCTCATACCTCTAAATAACATTATGAGTTAGAGATAAAAAAATGAGTTTTAGAGGTGGCAATTTCCTTGTTCACCAATTAAATAATAAATAGAGACAACTGACATCTCTTACGAACATGCAGCTTAAGAAAAGGACGGCGATAAAATAAGTTAAAGATGTTAAATAGTTCTGCCTTAAATTTCGCCGTTTTTTTAAGCAATACATTCTGACATGTCAACTAACATGGATATTTTAGTTTAACTAAAATTGACGGCTTCTATTTACGAACGCTAGAAAATCTGATACCAAGGGGACTCTTACCAAAGGGTATCGTGTTACCCAGTTACTGGGTTGTGGAGGTCAGATAGGCAGTCGCTTTATGTAAAACACTGGTATTCAGATGCATCCGGTAAGACTCAAAGCTAGTATAAGCTAGCATAGTTGGAAAAATACTAGGCAGATGATGTTGTCAACATGACAGAATTAAAACCTTTGATTACATTTTTCCAAGTGCCTTTAATTACACTTCCAGACCACTCTAGTCCAATAAAAACAAAACCGCATAATGCATTTCAATTATCCATAAACCCAATCCCAGGTTTGCGTGCGAAACGCGTGTAAAGGACAAATTGGCTAGCCAATCACGTGACTTATATCACCACATGACAAATGAAACCGTAACACATACACACTTACATTCAAAATGGCGGAATTACGGTAACAATACTTTGGCACGCGACCGACAACAGGTCCTTTCACCCTACATGACGTTTTGATGTGAAAATTATGAGCGATATCGATATGGCATTGTTTTGTTCAACAAGAGATTTTTGATTTAAGCAAAGAAGTTATTTTATTTATAAAGTAATAATTGTAGCTTTTCAAAAAAGTTGAATTTTACATTATAATTTTAATAGGGTATGGTAAAGGCATGTCATGCAGGTCGAAACCGTCAAAAGTTGAAAAAGTGTCCAGATTTTAGCAAGAAATTACAATAAATAATTCCAAAACCAATGTAGCAATTGTTTAACGGCTTGAAGTATGCCGAGTTACAAAATGTTTACCCGGTCGCATTGTACCATGTAACGGGGTGAATAGGGATGCAGGGGTAAATTGGGACAAAACTTTAAAGAGGTTTTTAACATTGAAATAATATAGCTTGTTGCTAACAAGGACACTAGGAAAATATATTGATTATTAAGTCATTCATTAGAGTCATTTTTGTCAACCAACTATATTATTTCAACGTTAAAAATACTCTTTAAAGTTTCCTATTCACCCCGTTTGACGATAGCGCCACCCTTATATAACACATTTTAAGAGCGCCCTTCCCCATCGAACGATGTTCAACGCGAGCGCGATTGAAAATGTTTTTGTTTCAATCAACGCAAAGCTCGAAAACAAACGAGTGAGTGAGAACGCGATACCATCACAGGAAAATTGGCGCGCGGAAATTTCAAAAAACTTGATCCAGGACATACGTGTTTTTAAAAAAGCCTTACGAGTTTTTGGTAAAAAAAATTGTAATTTAGAATCTCCATTACACGTGCAAGGTTTCTATGAAGCTGTTTTTTGTACTTTTTTAAATGTATGAGTGCATTATGAACAGCCAAAGTTCAGATAAAATTGTGCAAAAAAGCTGATTTTCGGACGTGTTTACTGAATTTGTTTCTCAAAAAAGTTTATTTTTGGCTTCATACAAACCTAGATTTAAACCACATGATACCTGTGTGTTAAAAATATTTGGAAAATAATTTGTTATACCGCCGTAATCGCGTACGAGCGTTTGTATGGGAAATATGACGGGATGGGTGCTCTTAACGGACACTTTCGATACACAGAGATACCCTCTTTACCTCTACCCTTTATAGTCTAAACACTCTGGATAAGTTCTAGAAAGCTTTTCGAATCTAGACACGTGAGTCTTATTTTTATATCAAGGCCTGGCGCCGTCAGAGGCCGACGTGATCTTTGGTTAATGTACAGAATCCTCTTGCTTTGCCCTCTTTAATTTAAAAGTACCTTCAACCTCTAGTACAGTACAACACACTACAATACGGGAATATATACTTCGATCCGGTTCCGTAATATCTCAGCACGGTCTGACCCACAGATATAGATAGACCTAGATAACGCAAGTATCATGATATGTATGAAAACCAAGCGTGCCATTTTTTGGACGTTACAATGTAATACGAATGTTTTGTTTTTCCTTATTATTCCTTATTATCAGGTATTACTGAGGCTATTAGATTAAAGATAATTGTTTTTTTTTAATTCATTACGCATAATATTAATCACATAATGACTTACCGATGGAAGCAAACGTTTACTTTATTTTTTTACTTACGATTTTTTTTCGTAAGTTAGGCACGAAAATAGGCACGCGACGTAGTTGCTCTTAACTAGGTCTGAACTCTTAAGGGCGCGTATTCGATTTAGCGCAACTCAAAATCTAAACGATTGCTAGAACGGCGTAGCAGCATTGACACACACTAGTACAATACAATGGTCTGAAAGTGTGCATCAGAAAAAAAATTACGCACGAAATAAGCACGAATCATTGAAATTGATCGCCAAACGACAGCGCGCGATGTTTTACAATGCTTTTTAAAATAATTGTCTAAAATAAATGAGCTCGTATAACGGCCTGAAAAATATTCTGTATATTAAGCATAACATTTACTTTCATAAAATAAATATATCAGTTATGTTTTTATTCAATTAATGGTGAAAAAAAATTGTCAAAGTGAACCGATTTTCTACTTTTTCAACATTGTTTTTTAATACATAATAGTAATATTTTCGTAATTTTGGCTCTGTAGCTGTCTTTATGACTGTATATACTGTTGGAAAAACGCATAAAACAAAATATTTTGGCATATTGTAATGGTTGTATTAGTCCTGAAAGTTAACTCTGACGTCTATTTTCGTAAAACGATATGGAAGAATTGTCTTCGCTTTAAAAAACCATAATTAAAAATTATACTTTTACTCTGTAGCTGTCTAAATCAAGACTAAATCTTTCTAAAATTGTAAATTGTCTTTAAATAATCTGCTCACATAATTACGATATTCCTCTGGGTAAAACGCAAAAACATGAAGTTTTCGTCACGAATCGAATACGCGCTCTTAAGGCGCATCCGCTTTATCCGAATCACCGTATCACTCGTCGTCCTGTATGAAGCTCTGAATCTACTTATGGACGCATTTATTTTGCTCCGTATCGTACCTGTTGTATCCTCAAGAAAAAGTATTGGCAAACCGTGCCGTATCCGTATCTCCTTTCATGATCGGAAGAAAACCGACTCGAAATGGAACGGTCTGTATCTTGGAGTGTATCAGAGCGGTGTATCAAGACTGCGTATCATGAATATGATCGCGTATCATCGGTGATATGAATACAGCATCATCTATGTGGATCCGCCTTTACAGTATCTTTTTTTTATATTTATCAACATCTTGTAGTAATCACCATGATTGGCAAAAAATAGCTTTGATAATCACAGAGATACGATGCCTGCCTCTCATGCACGAGAATTTGCAAACGGGCACGAGCAAGTACCCCTGTGACTATTTCAATTTCATATGTACAGACACAGACACATCAAACCATACTAAACTGTCAAATTTTCGCAATTGAATATGAACCTTATTAGTAATACTTAAAGTTGAAAATCTATCACAGATATTTGACTGATTGTTGTATCTTGATGTGCTGGCCTCTGTACTTATAGTTTATGTTGGACATCACTAACATCGGTGAATGTTTTCCATTGTGGAAATTATAATTAATCCTAGCGACCCGCCCCGGCTTTGCACGGGTGCAATGGTGATCTATACATACAATAAAACAGTAACAAAACCGTGTCTGTACATTGAATATATAAAAAAAAAAAAATTGAGGGGGGTTTAGGAACAGTAATAGAGCACGAATCCAAAAAAAATATATGTCTGTTTGTCTGTTTGTTTGTACACGCTAATCTTCGGAACTACTGGGCGGATTTGAATGATTTTTCTTTTGTTGTATAGGTATTAAGTCTGGGCAACATATAGGCTATAATTTATCTTGGAAACTTGAACACCTGATGCAGCACCGCAACAGACCATCTGAACTATAAGAGATACAAAAATGGTACCATAGCAAAAATTGTTCCACGTGATGAGCATTTTCTGCTGAGAGAATAAATTTGAAGATCTGGAATACCTGATGTGGAACTCCAAGAGCCCAGCTACACCATGACACATATAGGAATGACGTCTTAGCAAAAGTTGTTCGGTCTGATGGGCATTTCCTGTTGACTTATAAAAATCGAAGATCAGAAACATCTGATGTGAAAATCAAAGCTATCACTAATTTCACTGTATCTTATAAAATAACATAAGCTGGGAGTACCTCCATGCGGTGAAGGCGGTAACAGTTTAGGACTGATTTTTTATGACGATGGTATATCATTGAAAATTTGACTCTACTGGCCAAAATTCCCATTTATTTTTTTATTTTATCGAATAAATATGCCTTCGGGCTTATGTTATTTGGGTGTTTAATTTCCTTTTCCATTTATCTTCGTGACACGGTAGCCTACCCGGTAACGCAGGGGACCAGTCACTTAGATTTTAATTAATCAGGTATCTTCTTTACAATAAAACTATAACCATGCCTAGAAAGAGGTCAAATCTTTCCCAATGTTCCAAAGGAGCTAAAAGATTGAGGATCATAGGATCCCAAGAATCTACCGAAGAGCGTCAGGAGAGACTTGATGCTGTTCGAGAACATCAGGCTGCAACTCGCTCCGTGGAAACCTCTTCAGATCGCAAAGCACGCCTGCGTTCTCAGCGTATTTACGCATCTACATCCAGGTCTCTAGAGCCCAGTGAAGAGTATGATGCGCGACTGACCGCTGATCGTGAACGTCATACATTGTCTCGCGAGTCGGAGACGTTCACGGATAGAGAATTGCACTTGAGTTCTCAGCGTATCTACGCATGTGTTGCGGAACGTGATGCGCGACTGTCCGCTGATCGTGAGCGACATGCATTGTCTCGCGAATCGGAAACGTTTACCGATACAGAATCACGCTTGAGTTCTCAGCGTATTCGCACATCTACTAACAGGTCTTTTGAACCGAATGATGAACGTGATGCACGACTAACTGCTGATCGAGATTATCATACACTAGCGATCCGACCCAGCTTCGCATTGGCCTATAGCCTTCCTCGGTAAATGGACTATCGAACACAAAAATATTTTTTTAATTCGAACCAGTAGATCCTGAGATTAGCGCGTTCAACCAAACAAACAAACAAACTTCAGCTTTATAATATTATAGTATAGATTGTTCCGAACACGCACACAACAAAATATTCATAATCAGTTAGAAAGTGACAGAAAAAGAATTGCTGGAGTACGGCATGAAGAGACAGAAGAAGAGCGCAACGAACGTATGAATTCTGATCGACCTCGACATTCTCTGGACAGAATGTCGATATCATCTGAAGAATCGGATGTGTCTCAAGATATAGTCGTTGGTCATGGCGACATTCCTTGGGTTGGTAAGGAACGGAGTTCATTTACGTATACTCCTATGATTGACTACGCCACATGTTCCGCCATCGGAGGTATGATTCAAAATTGTTCTTTTTGAACGTCTCGAATCATCTCGCGCATCCCGTTGTTTTCCTGTCCCCGGGCTCTTAGAATTCGACATCAGACGTTTCAGATCTTTGATTTTGCCGACCCCGTTGTCGCTGGCATAAGCAACAGGATCCGCGTACGAAGTCGCGGGCAGAGGCTAGTACTAAATATACTACAGAATGTTATATACAACGGTCACAGCTTTTTTGTCCTTAGACAACACAAACATGTAAACAACAAATCTAAGCGCCAGCCGCTCTACCCCCGCTTTTTAACACTGTGATAACTTCTAATATATTGATTTTAATGACATGCTGTAAAGGGCAATTTTGATCTACATAAAATGCACAACATTTAATTTGGTAAGGAATAAAACTGTATTGTTTAAAGTAGCTTGGTAAGTAACCCATATCTTATTTGTAATATGTAAACGATAAAAATGGTTACTGTATGTTATTCTTAAGACATAAACATATACCAGCGCGGACTTTTTTATCGATCTTTTTAAGATATACAATTCCGTAGTACATTAATTTGATATATCTCGTAAGGTTTAGCCAGCGTTTGCAATGTAAGCGCACAAAAATATGATTATTACGACCTCACATTACTCTTAAAATATGCATGTATTATACCTATAAACCTTTCTCTTGAATCACTCTATCAATTGAAAAAACCCGCATCAAAATCCGTTGCGCAGTTTTAAAGATCAAAGCATACATAGGGACAGACGCGGCGGGAGGCTTTGTAACCGACTTCAAAAAGGACGAGGTTCTCATTTTTTTTTTATGTATGTATTTCGATTACTCCCAAAGACTATTACTCCGATATTTATGATCCGATTAAGGTGATTCTTCTTTAGTTTGATGCAGAATTGTTGCCATTTGGTCCCATAAAAATGTAACATTATTTAGCCCAGTATTTTATGAACATATTTTTATTTTTTTTATATTTTTATTTTTATGTTTGACCATGCATTACTTTTTTCAGTGTAGTCCGATTTCAATGATTCTTTTTTTTTATTGATAGTGTATACTTGAAATTTGGTCCCATAAAAATTTCAAGAAAATATTCCTCCCCTAAGAGTTGAAAATTAAGGGATGACTGATTTTTTTAGTGTCGCCGTTTCGTACTTAATTTCTATGATGAGAAGTAGGCACTAAAAAGCGAAAAAAAAATGTTTTCACAAAAAAGACAACCGCCTTCAAAAAGTATAAAATAACTTTCAATTCGCAAGTCGGTGGCAATACAGAACAACAAGCAAAACCAAAGCCGCCGACTTGCGAATTGAAAGTTATTTTATACTTTTTTAAGGCGGTTGTCTTTTTTGTGATTTTTTTTTAATAATATTTAGTGATTAGTCTGAAATCGCCAATCCGCATTGAGCAAGCGTGGTTAATGCTGGTGCCTTCTCTCCATGACCATATTAGTTAGGCTGGTATGATGTAATTTTTATTTTTAATAATTTGTTTTTCTTTTGTTTCAGGTCAGTACCTACATAGCTTCACCTTTGGCGCCGGATTCGCGGTCAAATGTACTTAGTCACTAGACAGTAAGTGAATTTGATTAGTGTTATTATTACCCACCACCCACTGTGTCTTATTACTTTAAGTCCAGACAAACAATAGAAATATCATAAATAAAAATAAATATGTGGGGAATAATGCCAAATGTTCCATAATTATAGTTTATTTATTTGATTAATGATTTAGAGGGTATTATTATTACATTTGTGTTGTGTTAAGCGTGAAGAGAATACATAGAAGTGAGTGATTAAAAGAAAAAGTTTAATCTTAAAGAATCATGGCAGGATTTGTTAAAAAAAAACTGGACAAGTCTGACTCGCCCACCGAGGGTGCCGTACATATTTGTAGGTATATATCCATACCTACTACTATACTAATCCATACCAGATCCATACTTTAATCTACATAACTGGACATAAACGACCGTATCTTTTTTTCACGTTAACATACAGGGTTTTACAGCATCAAGGGACCGTAGACTTGAGTAAGTATATGGTTTTAATTTCAAATCGATACCTCCAGGCGCTCCTAAGATAAAAGGTCTTGACATACAGACAGACGGACAACAAAGTGATCCTATACAGGTTCCGTTTTTTTTCTTTTGAGGTACGGAACCCTAAAAAATAAAGATGTTTAGAGAAGTTTAAATTCTAATTCTTATACTCTTGAATACCTAAAGAGTACCTTCAGGCATATACAATATTGTTAAAACCCCGCAAATAAATGTGAAAATTTTAACGAAAAGGTAATTATTTCAGAACGAAACGGCGACTGACAGTAATAGTGACACAGACAGTCGCCGTTTCGCAGTTCTTACGCTGAAATTGCAACATTTTATAGGAAATAATGTCATAAATAATGTTTTTTTCCACATACTTGCCACATCACTTGTCTGCCAATGTAATGAATCCGTTCACGTCGCTTGTTACTTTCTTTTTTTATAAACACAAAATGGGCATCGAGATCAAACGAAAAAGTGTTATTTTCATTTCCTAATATTTTAATTATGCAGGGTTTTAAAAATATGGTAAGTATACCAATCTACTCCTGGCAATGTATTCTTCAAATTTGAAAATATTCTAAACCCTCTAAATTTGTTTTTTCATGTAAATGAATGTATGGATCTTGCCATGATTCTTTGAAAAGCCCTAACACCAATGACGTATTATTAATAGACACGTCATACACGAACATCAATGCATTTTAAAACAGCGTAAACTTTTATATCTACATGCCAGTAGGCACATACAATTATACAGTGCGAAGAAAAGGTCAGTCTGTCTTTGTGTAATTTGTGCATCGTTTTCACACATGAAGGCATTTTTCCTTGAAATTGTCACAAAATTACGAGCAATACTAAAGTATAGCCGCGACACTGGGTGGTACGTGACTAAGTGAAACTCGGGCAATTGCCTTGCTTTAATATTGCCAAAGTCCGAAAATACGTTATAAAAAATCAATTTACTTTCTAAAACCCTCTCCCATCCCCACTTTCCGTTTGGACCCTTCGGTACAGAACCCTAAAAACAGCTTTAAATAATTCAACACACATTCTTCAAAAAAAGAACAGAAAGAAAAAAAAACATGTCTAGATGTGTTAACAATGCACTCTGTTACTTGCAACATCGGGAACCATTGCCAAAATACTAAATGTAACAAAAACGGTTTTAAAAAAAACTGAATTCTACCAAAGGCTTGCTGGTCGTTTTTGGTCTGACAGTTTTGTAGCTGTGCTTGTGAACCAACTAATTTGTTTTTCGTTTCTTTTTGCTAGTTTTATTATATTAAATACTGTTCTAAGAATAATTTTGAGTATCAATGTGTATGTAAAGGAAGAATACAAAAACGATACATGGATTGTTTGAAAGTTGATAATTATGGTTTGGAAGTAGATAAATACTGATGTGATGGCTGATTCCCCGTCATACTACTACTACTACTAGTGATGTTCTAGCTTCTGTAATCATATCAGCGCTACGTAGGTCTTTCCCTGACATCGCCAACCAACCCGATCTTAGGCAGCCAGCATTGATCCGCTGCCACCGACCTTCTTCAAACCGTCTTCAAAGCGTAGTGTGGAACGCCGCAGAGCGTTCCACACTACGCTTGCCCAAACGCGGTCTCCACTCTAAGAACTGATCTAATCCATCTACCCTCTGTCCACGTAGCGACGAGCGCTCGTCTTCAGAATTAAGTCAACGTCCTAAATTATGACACGGTAATAAAACAATGGGAAAAAAAATATCCTATATATATGTTAAGTTAGAACTATCATATGTGGCCTACACATACCGTAGTTCTAACTTAACATACAGGATATGTTGTAATTTTTGTAATTCCGTTCAGCGTAAGGCGTAGGTAATGATAATGATGCTATCTAGCTACGGCCACAGTGACTGCAATTCTGACTTCTTCACTTACAGCGTTGAAGAGTAACAAACATTCATCCATCCATCCTCATAAATTTTAGCGGTCATATATTATGTGCATGCGTGCAATCTTCACCTTTATTTGTAGGTTTTTCGGTTCAGTCAAGTAACAAATGCGTTGTTCTACAAAACTGTTGAACAGCCACGGATCCCTCGATAACAACGCATTATGTAGAATTATATTAATATTGTGAAATGGCCATAATACGTTTACCCTAAGGTTACCGAGGTGACTACACCAATTCTCGCCTCACCTTTCTAATACCGTCCCTTGAGTTCAGTCAGAGGTGGTGATTGTGTGTTTACATAATAGGAACCTCTAACTTAAGTGATTATGTTATGTGGAGAATGTGGTGAGCAGCAGCTGTCATCCTCATGTATCTGCCGGTCTATTTTGTAGGAATCTCCTTCTGTGAATATAGGTGAACTAAACTTGAGGTTAGCTGTACTAAAATGAGATGACAGCTAAATTCACCTAGGGATTTTTTACAGAACAGCACTGCAGGAAGGAGATTTTTACAGAAATACTGGCAGGACTCTTGAACTTTCACCTTATCTCCTTTCAAGGTCCAATACCCCTTAAAGTCCTTTTAAACGAAAAAGTCCGCCTCTAAGTACAAAAAAGCCTTCTTTCTTATCTTCATTACACATTCAAGAGTAAAAGCATTTTCGGTCATTTTGAAAGTCTCTCTGTACGTGAGAAGAATATGGAAACAGATATCTTTGACCATTTCACAGTTTACATAAGAATAATGGCTTTGCGAAGATTGTTTGTGATCATTATCATAGCGTATAATTTTATAGAAATTCGCCTAAAGGTCTATTAACACGGCGTTGATAAGCGCATTTAATCCGTATACAGACTTGGCCCTCATGTCTGCTATTACAATAGTGTCAGAACGGTCTATCATTGATTTCATAATTGTTGATTTTGACAAGTTTGGGTAATCTACTAATGTCATTTTTGATTTTCCAATGGTCAACCACTGACACGCCATTGAAAGAAATGATATAGAATGGTAATCTCGTACAAAATGACAACTGAATGACTGACTTAAGCGGTAACTGCAAAAATTTTGACAGTTTCTTTGATCAGTGACCTACCATTAGAACGTCATTGTGCAGTCATTCCTTTTAATTCGACCGACCGATGATCGACCATTATGAATTTAGCAGATTACGAACTTTTAGCAAAATTACAATGGGATCGTGTTGGAATGACGAAATTATAAAAATAGCAGACTTGGCCCCCTGGTCTTTGGTTGTTCAGCTGAGGTTTAAGCTTGAGGTTAGTAAGAGAGCGATGGAGCGCAGCATCCTAGGAGTTAGATTAACGGACCGCGTTGGGAATACGGTGCTGCGCTCCAAGACACAAATTGCCTATGTCACTTAAAAAGCAGCCAACCTTAAGTGGGACTGGAACGGCCATATCTGCCGCGTGTCGAACGGATTATGAGCTAAAACACCACCACAATGTAGGTCCGGAAAAACGTACAGCTACATGGTGGTAGACCCAGGCGAAGATGGCTGGAGGAGCTAGAAAGCGGAGGTTCTGACCGGATCTACGACCGCAGCAGCTGTGGTGCGTTCGAGTGCGGCCGGGCCTTTTTTCCGATTTAATCTTGCGATCAGTCTTTCTGACTATGAGCAGATGAGATGGTTCTGATGGCATGTAAGGTGCTACTCCCAGTGGAGTCTGCCCCATTATTTACGAAGTCATGCTTCTCACTGACTGTTATATCCCGCCTCTATTTTAATCGGCGAATGCTTTCTGGTATAGTAAGCTGCCCAGCGAGCATGTTCGGATGTTTTAGCAGTCTGAGTTTGTATCTGTCGCCATGGCTGTTTATCTCCTCATTGACCATTGGAATATTTAGGATTTCATGGATGTGACCGGGCCTTAATAAATTTCCCCTTACACAATCTCATAATAGTCAGCTGATGTGCATTGTCTTAAAGCACGTGTACACACAATGGACAATCATAACCTTGAAGTTTCGTAAACCACGCTCTGCTTAGCAATTACTTAACACGATAACTTAAATTTCACATAATCGAGTTATGAATGCATAACTTATGTGGTAATTATGATGTTTTATAATTAATTAATGGCCTGTGGTTGGACGGTAATTGGTGCATTCACCCGACTAGACGTTCGTGCGTTAAATGTAGGTTGAAAGAACATATTTCTTAAAATTGTATTTACTTTGTGATAGTTAGTAATAATTTAATCGTTATAATTATGTAATCAGAAGCAAGAAAGTCTGACAACCAGTCTTACCAAGGGGGATACTATCGTGTTATCTAGTGACTAGGTTGTGGAGGTTAGATAGGCAGTCGCTCTATGTTAAGCATTGGTATTCAGCTGCATTCGATTAGGCTGGAAACCGACCTATAAGTAGTTGGGAAAAGTCTAGTCAGATCGTGAGTGACCGTGTGAACATCGGAATTAACTTATTATTTTATTTTTAAATTTGCCACACTATAGGAAGTTCTCTTGTATCGCGTGCGTTTACAGACATATAAACTTACATACACAAACAGCCAGACCCGGAAAAACTATCTATCTATCTATTCTACTTTGTGTAGGTAATTCAGTATAGCAGAAATTTTATTTCTGAAAACATTCCTCTGAATGGAAAACTTCCCCTGAAATAAAAATAAAGTCGTGAATTTTAATCGTTTCGTGAAAATACAAAGTTCTAGACCGATCGCTATGTCTAATATTTGATGACACACATTGTCATTTAATTTTCTTGTAAACTTCATGACGAAGTTTCATGAAATTAAAAGCCTAAGCGAATCTTAAAACACAAAATGCACATTATACTCCATTCATAATAGCATTAGAAAAAAGAGGGTTATAGATGCAGGAATGCAAAACATTTTATTTCAAAGATAAGTTAAAACCATTTTAATTTAACTTATTTTAACATAAGTTCGATAAATAGATCTAAGATAGTACTAAATATAGACGTGTAATAATATAAACAGAATAAAAACCTTTTAAAGATTACGTAACATTTTAAATTTGGTAGAATTACAGTGAAACAAATAACGTTCCGGGTATTGTTTATCCCTGCTTCTGTTAGGTCTTTAGCATTGACACTGTAATTTTAAATTGGAATTAAATATACAACTAAATGAAGGCCACATATTAGCCAAATTTTAGAAGATACATTATTAGAATAGTTACAAATACGCCAGCTACTGTAAAAATAGATTATAATAAATTTGGTGTCTATCGTAACTTTAACATGTTTTTTTTTTTTTTTTTTACTCTTAAATAGGCTTGCGTTTGACCGCAATTCACCTGATCGTAAGTGATAATGCGGCCTAAGTTGGAACACGCTTGCCTAAGATGAACCGGTTCACTCGTGCCTTAAAGATACCCAGATTATACTTATCAGGGAACAGAGAGGCGGGCAGGGAATTCCACAGTCTGGCAGTTCGCACAATAAATGTGGAGTCAAAGCGCTTGGTTCGAGACCGTGGAACTTCAACCATATAGCGGTGACGTTTTGCCGTATCTCTGCTCGTCCGATGATGGAACGGGGATGGGGAATTAAATTGTGCAATTCCAAAGCACACTCTCCGAAATGTACCCGATAAAAGACCGAAAGGCTAGCAACGGTGTGGCGATGTTCAAGGCTCTGGAGCGTAGCCCTATTATTATTGTACTTTTGTTACAAAGTGTGCATTCAAAAGAACCTTTTTTAACTTCCGTCTAATGCTATTGTAAATAGAGTATAGATAATTTACACAGCAAACATTACCTACTTTATTTTAAATGAATGAAAATTAAACTGTGTGTGCTTTTGTAATAATCTCCGGAAATACTGTTTCGATTCTCGCTTTAGTTAGTCTGCCAATCACTAATCAACTTAATCAAACTTGCGACACCAAAACAAAAATTTCTATATCCACCAAATCGGCAATACGATTCGTATTCTGTATGCGATTACGCTAAAACAAAGAAAGTGTTGAAGCGAGTTATCGGCGACACGGCATGACGCACGTGCGCAGGAGCACGCGACAAAGTTAGTGACATACGGACGGTTAGGTGGGCGAGCAGTGAAACGGACTTGTTGGCGTAATTATTTTGTGTTTTGTTGAAGTACTTCATTTTTTCACGTTTTAGCAGCATACTCTAGGTTCATACTGCATTAAAAATAATAATACCAGCCTATGTTGTCCATCATCTATGTCAGTGATGTCCAATATAAACTTAAAAGTATGCATACATTATATTAATTGAAAAAGTCACATTAAAGAAAGAAAGAAAAGGAGATAAAACATTGATTCATTCATATATTCATTTGTTTTTAACCGACTTCAAAAAGGAGGAGGTACTCAATTCGGTTGTTTTTTTTTTTTTATGTATGTACATCGATTACTCCGAGATTTATGATCCGATTTAGGTGATTCTTCCTTAGTTTGATGCGGAATTGTTGCCATTTGGTCCCATAAAAATTTAACATTATTTAGCCTAGTAGTTTTCATTTTCTGTTTTTTTTTTATATATTTATTTTTATGTTTGACCATGCATAACTTTTTTCAGTGTAGTCCGAATTCAATGATTCTTTTTTAATTGATAGTGTATACCTCAAATTTGGTCCCATAAAAATTTCAAGAAAATATACCACCCCTAAGGGTTGAAAATTAAGGGATGACTGATTTTTTTTAGTGTCGCCGTTTCGTAATTAATTTCTATGATGAGAAGAAGGCACTAAAAAGCGAAAAAATATATTTTTAACAAAAAAGACAACCGCCTTCAAAAATTATAAAATCTTTCAATTCGCAAGTCGGTGGCAGTACAAAACAACATTCAAAACCAAAGCCGCCGACTTGCGAATTGAAAGTTATTTTATACTTTTTGAAGGCGGTTGTTTTTTTTGTTAATTTTTTTTTTTATACATTTATTGGTACTTACTGGTTACGAACGGTCTACAGTATTTATAATTAAAATAACTTTAATTAACGGATTTGTTAGATATTTCCAACAACAATTTGAACACCAATACCATTTCACTTACTACTAACAATACTATTCAAAACTATATATACCTATAGGTACTCAAGAGTACTTTAATCAATGTTCTCCGAACTAACTAACAGTGTGCCTCTAGGCAGCATGGCGTGTCAATTAGTCGGTCGTTATGCAATAACATGCGCGTGAGAGAGTCATCGGCCACATGTAGAAGTTGTAGAACCGGTTTGTGCACGTATTTATGTGCGCATACGACGTTTAAGATTGTCACTACATTATGAGGTTATCTTTGGCAATAAAAGGAATGATTTGTGTAATTAAGAAAATGTAAAACGGTATTCAGATATATCAGTTAATGGTATTCTAATAACGTTTATTTATTTAGTTGAAACAATTATATTTAAGCTTTCAGTTTTTCTACGTTAAAGTTACATATTTTTTCTGCGAATAGTCGATTGGAATTCAAAATATCTCTGCTTTCTATGAAGTAAATAATGATTTGAAAATTCTAGTTTTCTATTGAAATCAGCTGCGTTAACAAAAACTGGATGATTATGTACCTACTTAGATAATTTTCATTTTAAAATTCAAATAGGACGAAAAACATAATGTGAAGTCGTTTACCCCAATAAACCGTATGTCACATTAACGACACGGCCAATCAGACGGTTGTTACGCAACGAGTTGCGTGTGAGTCGCAAAATCACGACCGGTTGCAATGTAGATCATAGTCCGGTTGTTTGTATAGTAAGACCGGTTTGAACGTGGCGCCTCGGATTAGGTGAATGTGTGTGTGTGAGTTTGACAGAAATAATTGATAGTGTTTGATTTTGTGAATTAGTGTCTCTTTTGATTAATGTGGGTATTTTTATTAAAAATCGTCACAAATTTTGAACATGGCTATTAATATAAATGAATATAGAATGCATTTTGAAATAAAAATTTAATCATTTTGTGGCAGCTACGAGCTTTCTTGAGATAAAGACAAAGTAAGTAATTTACACATTGTAACACAAAACAACTGAATACCAAAATCACCATAAACTAACTACACTATAAATATCTACTTTAAAAGTACTAGTAAACAATTAAACGTTAAAATGGCTCTAAAGAATGTTGTTCGCAACGAATAGCTCCCAACAAAATATCCTTTGTTAATTTAATGACTAATAAATTTTAGATAAAATGTCTCCTGTCTCCTGGGATGGGGTTTAGTTGCTACACTTTCTTCCTTATCTTTTATTAAAGTTACGTTCAGTTTCTGAATATTTTGTTAGGTTTTAAGACTGCCGACTGGATAGTTGGTTAATGTGTAGGTAGGTATAGGTAAAAAAAAAATATATTGCTAACTTACTTATAAATTTTCTTACTAGCTATTGCCCGCGACTTCGTCCGCGTGAATGTCGGTCATCGTGGATGCAGACGAAGTGGCGGATTAAAAAGTATATTAAGAGCCTATTTCCTTCCCTAGGGTTTAAGTTATCTTTATAACAAATTTCGTCAAAATCAGTTTAGCCGTTTCGTCGTGAAAGCGTAACAGACCGAATAACTTTCGCATTTATATATATATGCGACAGTAACTCGGTGTAAGGAATGGCCATCATACCCAATTTGGTATACCTTATTCTATACTAATATTATACCAGTAATCAAAAAATAAGATGATGTTTCGGCGTATTTTCAGAAATAGTGTATAAATGCATACAAAATGTATAAATTTGATATCACATATGATATCATAATAGCATTTAAAAACCCTTTAGAGCATGTAAATTAGTCGTTCGGTTTAACAGAAAGTGCATGTGAATTTTAACTTCCATTTGAATTTCAACTTCAAGATAAGCAGATAGTACCCTCACTTTTGTTTTATTTTACTTCCATGCGGGCAAAACCACTGGCAGTTATAGTTGTCATTGTTTTCTGTCAAGCATGATTTAAAAAAATTATAGTCAACATTTTGTTTAAAAATATTAGCTATCACTTTTTTTAATCATGTCGCGCTGTTACTGCATGTTATTACATAGTAGCTTAATCTTATCAAACAATAAAATTGACAAGAACATTATAACAATATACAACTACAAGATTAAAAATCAATACACTTGACATTAAAACGCTGTTTATATTTACAAATGCTCAAGTGTCTTTGTAAACAAACAATGTGTCACCTTCGAGTGTCGACTTTTAACAGGTTCAGTTACACAAAAGGAATATTATTTAACTCTATTCAATTGTCTTTCGCGTAAGACTGTGATAAAAAATGGCATTACAAAATGAGATCGAATACATTATGCGTAGATAGACGAAGGTATCTCAGTCGATTTAAAGAAATATCTAAGTACTCAGGTAGATAACACTTTCTTTATAATTGACTTCAAAATAGAATAATGACGACACGGTTGGCCCAGTGGCTGAGCGATCGACTGCTGCGCAGCGTGTTGCGGGTTCGATTCCCGCCCAGGGTAAATATTTGTGTGATGAACACTTGTGTTTGCCTTGTGTCTGGGTGTTGTTTATCTATCTATGTATGTGTTTACAAAAAAAAAAAATGTATTTGTGTATGTATATCAGCTGTCTGACACCCATAGTACAGGGTCTCCCTAGTTTGGGGTCAGATGGCCGTGTGTGAAAATGTCCCCACATATATATTATTATTATATTAATGATATTTTGCCTTTATTTAATATGGTTAGTAGTCGGACACCGTCCACGTTTTTAGAGTTCCGTACTGAAAGGGTGCCAACGGGACCCTACTACTAATACTCCCCTATCTGTCTGTCCGTCTGTCTGTAATAGCATACTATACACAAAACTACACTATATCCATGATAAGAATGCTTGGAAACATGCTGGTCCGGGCTCCATAGGACAATCTACAGTCTAGACCAAATCAAACTGATTGTTAATTAAAACTACTTAATTTATACTTAGTATATACATTATATTTAATTCTTGCTTTGGTTCACACACTGGTTCATAGGTTCATAGTTTGTTGAAATGTATGGAGTGGTTGTCTACTTTTACAATAATTGTAAATAATAATATGTGAACACTATGTATCTATGTATACAACTTAGCTGTCATTCTTTAGCTTGTAATACTTTGTACATACTTCAATATAGTGATTTTATGCAAGGTCCATCGTATTCACGTATAGTTATATAACTGTAAACTGTAAATGCAAAATATTGTACACATTTATTTTTAAAAGAGTAAGTATGGAATTTCTTGCCCATTCTTCTCCATACGAAACTACCTTTTGGAATGGGCAACTAGAATCAACTTTATATTTTTTTATTATGACGTTCAAAAGTGCCTTTTAATGGTCTAATTGAAATAAATGATTTGACTATACACTAGAAATTTAAAAATAAAAATAAAAGTACCCAAGTTTTTGAATGAAAAAGATTTTTTAAGCTAGTATGTAGGACACATTTTTTTACGTAGATTTCGTTATTTAGTTGGTAGGTTAGTAGTAGTAGTATGACGGGCTGGTGTCCGCAACTCCACGTCGCGGCTCGTATTTAGCGTAGTAGGTAGGTTTTGTATAAATTTTGCATGACTACATGGGAAAATATAGCAGGTTAATCATTTACCTATTATTACAAAATAAAATTTTATTATCTTTGTGAACCTTGTAAATCACAAATCTTTTGTCTCTGATTACACTTCCACAAACTTAAACCTTACCCTTGCTATACCTACCAACGATACATCAGGGAAATAATACACATTGTGCGAACAAATAAACAGAAGAATCTATCTGTCCTCTATGTAGTGGATTCCATCTAGTTCGAGAGCTTGCCACCCAGGGGATTGCAGGGGATAAAATGTAGTTACAGAGGACATGTGCAAAGCTAACTTACCGGGACGTTTTATTTTTAATCAACGGTAAGAAAGTTTTCATTTGAAAGAGTTTCTACTGCTCCACGGGAATCTCGATGAGATTAAATGCTGTTGTAAGTAATAGGATTTTTTAGCAGTGGGTATTTCATTTTTATTAAAATTCGTGTTTATGCGTTCCTTCTCATTTTGAAAAACGTTATTTTACATTTAAATCTTTAGTGCCAGAGGCTAGGCTCAAAATAATAGAAGAGTATTGCTTCGTCATTTTACTTAAAAGCAGATTAGTGACCAGCTGACCAGACCACAATATTATTTCAAGGGTCATACACAACTAGTGAACGCCATTTTTAACCGACTTCAAAAAGGAGGAGGTTATCAATTCGAATGTTTGTATTTTTTTTTTATGTGTGTTCGGGCATAACTCTGTCATATATAGATGGACTTGCAAAATTCTTTTTCTTGTTCGAAAGGGGTTTATTCCGAAGTCCCATATAAATTTTATCAAAATTGATACAGCCCTTTTTGAGAAAATCAACAAATTCCCAAAAAAAATATTTAGACGACGTAAGTGTGTCGCTGTTTCTTAATGGATTTGGATATTAAGGCAACACTATAAAGCGAAAAATAAAAAGCTTTTTCAAAAAAAAGAAAACCGCCTTCAAAAACTAAAAATTGATAAATAACTTTACTTTCGGAAGTCGGTGGCAATACAAAACCACAAACACAAAGGCACCGCCACCGACTTCCGAAAGTAAAGTTATTTATCAATTTTTAGTTTTTGAAGGTGGTTTTCTTTTTTTTGAAAATATTTTATTAACATTTCTCTATCAAAAAAATAGCAAACAAAATGTGTTTTCCTCATTGTACACCTTTACAAAAAAAAAATATTATGCTCAAGGCATCCTGGTTATTCATAAACCGTGTTGAACAAAACAATGTAAAAGGTTTCCACTAACAACATGTTAAGGGTTGTAATTGATGTTGTAATGCTATACTATCTAGCGTGCGTGATAAGGATAACGGAACCTGTATATTACCTTTAGGTTTGCTTGCGCCAAGCAGGGTTATTTTTTAACTCCGAGTAAGTAATACGCACAAATTATGTGTGACATTTTGTAATTTAACCTCGTGTTAGTCACTAACTCTAAGTTATGTTCTTGGTACAAGTGGGCCAAGTCTCGTTTCATTTTGTGCGAAATTTATGTTAATTTATTAAGTAACGTTTAGGATTATTGGAAACTAACTTCTGCTCGCTACTTCGTGAAAATGTGTGAAATGTGTGAAAGTTTGTGAAGATGTTTGGATGTTTGTTACTCAATCACGCGTAAACCGTTGAACAGATTTGCATGAAAATTGGCACATAGGTAGACCATTTCCTGGATTAACACATAGGATACTTTTTATCCCGGTAATGTGTTCCCTTGGGATATTTTGACGCGGGCAAAGCCGCGGGCAAAGCCGCGGGCAAAGCCGCGGGCAGAAGCTAGTATACTATAAAACATTTATCATGATTATGATAATTATTACTCTATCAGTGAAAGATATTTTCTAATTAGAGTGCTTCCAGGAAAGACGTCTTACAAAAAAATAAAATAAAGAAACTTTACCTGCGAGAAGCATGACATAAGAGACGGTAAATCGGTTTTAAGAATATCTATCTATAGGTGGTATACCTATATAAAAATGAATCCCTATTTCCCTCGGTCACGGCATCACGCGTAAACGGTTGGACCAATTACGCTAATTCTTTTTTGTTGTATTTGTTATTGTAAGGAGAAGAAGACTATAATAGAAATTATTTTACCGGCGCGAAAAACATAACCCTTTCCTTGCAGTCGGGGTAAAAAGTAAGAAAGTTGCGCGAAACATTCAAAAAAACAACAAAAGGCAAAAAAAAACATAGATAACGAGTTTTTTTTTTTTTTTTTTTTTTTTTTTTTTTTTTTTTTTTATATTAGCCCTCGCATCGCAACAAGTCTCTGAGGTTGATGCTGTTTAACCGGACAATCCTGTGGTGGCCGAAAATTACTTTAAGGCCCCCAGCCAGGGCTTACAAACTAAGGATAGTTTCTTAAATTTTTGAAGGATTGGCGCAATTAGTGTAGGTAGGGTATGTAGGGTAGGTAGGATATGTAGGGTATATAGGGTGAAACATTCAAACTTATTCTTTTACTGATCAAAATATAGCCATTCATTTTATATTTGCTACCCTTTTCAGTAAGTCCAAAAATACTTGCAACAAAATACCAAACATATTACACACAAAACGGTCTACAAAAGGCAGACGCTGCCAAATAGGATCCGCAAATCTTCGGAATACTTCGTGCAATTTCGGCAATCTTCGCAATACGTTAGGTACAGAATAAGTACTGGCATTGAATACTCCGGATTTTGCCTCCGATCGGGCAAACCCCTCGAGACGGGCAGGTTGAGATGAAATTGGATTGTCAGGTTGTAGATGACATTCGTACGCGCGATCCAGTTTATAGATCCGATGGAAGAATTTATTGAGAAGATTGGATTTGGCACTGCATGGTATAAACATACTCATTTGAGTGGATGTACTACTACATATTACTACACCTACTACTAAATATAACCTGAAAAGTAGTTTGTAAAGATGGATCGATAGATAGATGCTTGTTACCCTTTAATTTTTTACGACTGAACAAGATTAGCTGAATTTAGCGCACATTAGATATTGATCTAACTTCTCTTACAGAAAAAAGCATGAGCATTATAATAATCACCACGCATACTTAAGGCGGGCGATACCACATCTTTATGAGTCCGGAAACAGTTGAAGTTCCTCGGCCAAACTGTGAAATTCACTGCCTCTCAGTTCCTCGATATCTGTTAATCTGGATATCTTTAAGGCACGAGTAAACCGGTTTATACTAGGCAAACGTGCTCCACCTTAGGCTGCACCATCACTTAAGATTAGGTGAGTTGCAGCCAAACGCAAGCCTATAAGAATAAAAACCTGAACTCACAATTTTTTCCTTCATTGACACAGGAAAAAAGTATTCCGATTTTGTGTTCTTGCTGGATAATTTAGAACTTGGGCTTGGGGACTGAGTTCTAAATTCGAATTCTACTTATGTTTTTAATTGTGAGATAAACCCTGTTCCAAAATAGAAGAAAATGGATTTTACAGTCAGTCTGTTGTACTAAATGGAGGTTTATTAATGTGTGCTTATTTGTCTTTAAATAGATTTTAGAGTTTAATATCAGTAGGAATAGTACTATAGAGACGGTCTGGGGTTGCCATATCCAACAATGACACAAATTACGTAAGGCTGCGTCGCGCCCGAGCAGAGACCGCTTAGAACAAACCGCCATTTTTACCACGCACACATTGACATTACGTTTATAGGCATTCTCAAGCAGTTTCAAGCAGACTTCAGACTCGACTGTCACGTGTTGTCTAAATTAATAAATGAGAGACATTGACATTTCACGACGAACAAGAACATTTTGTTATAAAAAATTGCAAAGAGTTCCAACCAGTGTCAATAAAATTTCATATTGTCACAAATAAAATCTACAGAGTCGATACAGTAGCAGCCCTAGTGAGTCTGGCAAGTTTAGGTAATTATGTTTGAAGATGGCGGGAGCGGTCCTTCTGTACCCTCTATATTTTGAGAGAATGATATAAACTCTGTTCTAATTTAGAAATAAAAACTTGATAGTTCACCACGCGGGCTGAAAAGACGGTTTAGAACAAAATAAAAATGACAATGCCAGATCCTGCCCCACAGAAAAAGTAACCCATGTACAGAAAAAGTAACCCATGTACAGAAAAGTAATGAATATAGAACATTTCTATAGTAAATGGTTTTTCTTTAGAACTTGCGGATTACGAAATACCTACCCACAAAATACAAACTCATTTTACCTAAAATATAATTTAACCTATTATCAATGTCATTATTGTTTTTAGATTCAAACGGAATCCGCAAGTTCTACAGTCACTAAGAATATCAGCAATAAATAAACAGTAAGATGCTATATATTGCACATGACTTTAATTGAGTGGGGCAAAGTTCTATAGAGTTTCTGGCATTGTCCTTTATAATTTCAAGTAGACCAATATACGAAGTTGTAACGTAAATTGTGCATCAATTTGCAACCTAAACCAGTACCAGTACCTAAATGATTCACAAGCTTTACATTTTCTCATCCCAGCAGAGCTGCATGTTTGTAGACTAATAACAACAGCGATAGAAGATCATCCTAACACAACATCTTAAGCTATCTATTCATAAACTTAATGCAAATTCATCAGATAGTTTCAATATCCACTTCAGATCCCCATCTAACTTCTCCTAGTGAATCGATTATCGGTTGATAGACCACAAATACTATAATTGTTCGTAGTATTGACCGTCTTTGAGTACGTTTGAACAAAACTTGATGCCCGTGGGATGGCTTAGAAATTGTTGAGGGAATCGTTCTTATTTAATTTTGAGTTCTTGATTTTCCGATGTTTAATACAGTCCCCTGTAACGATAGTATGCTCTTTACAAAAGAAGTTTAGTCATATTTTGATCAATAGGTAATTTAATTAACCTCGATGGGCATGTGAAGAAGAAAGGAGTGATGAAATGCGTGAGAGCAAAAAAATGTTTTTTACAAAAAAGACAACCGCCTTCAAAAACTTTTTTACTTTTTGAAGGCGGTTGTCCTTTTTGTAAAAAAGTTTTTTTTTCTTCGCTTTTTATTGCCTACTTCTTATCATACAAATTAATTACGAAACGGTGACACCAAAAAAATTCAGTCATCCCTTAATTTTCTACCCTTAGTTAGGGGTGGAATATTTTCTTGAAATTTTTATGGAACCAAATTTGAGGTATACACTATCAATTAAAAAAGAGTCATCAAAATCGGACCACACTGGCAAAAAGTTACGCGTGGTCAAAGATTAAAAAAAACAATGTTAAATTTTTATGGGACCAAATGACAACTATTCCGCATCAAACTAAAGAAGAATCATGTAAATCGGATCATAAGTCTCAGCGTAATCGGTGTAGATACATAAAAATACCAATCGAATTGAGAACCTCCTCCTTTTTGAAGTCAGTTAAAGAATTATGGATAAATGTGGATGGATGGAGAGGAAGAGGAAGATGGATAAAATGTGTTAAGAATGACAATGAAAGTGAAGAGAGTCAGGTTAGTGATATCATAGGACGAAATGCAAGAATAAGACGTGTTGCGCTGACCCTAACTAACATGGGACAAAGGCATGGGATGATATTTTGTAGTAACGATACATAATAGGGCAGCAAAAATAATTATGGTGACAGAACTTTGTACATACAGTACAAAGTTCTGTCACCATAATTATTTTTTCTAGAAGTCGCTAATTCAATCAGAACCAACTGATCTTTTAAAAAGGATGCTGTATTTCATAAATATCTTCTTAAAAATTCGAGATACCAACGAAAAATTACCAAATAATAATCTTAATACAAAATAATTATTATTATGGTACCTACGAAAGATTTCAATAAAGACTAATGATATCTTCATTGTTTCTTTATTACCGTAGAACCTTTATCTTGAAGGTTAATATAAATAGGTTCTTTAATAGACCTACAGTATTCTCTCACGCTAATAAAGATAAAAGCGTTGGATCAATTAGAAGATTCCAGTTTAGTGTCTAAAATTAGAAATGGTTTATTATTGATTTACGTGGCGATGATTTTTGTTGCTAACTGGTTATTACTATTATTTTAAGACCATTAAATTATGTTAATTGTAATCCGTGATAGTTAGCAATTGGGCTTTTAAACGCCCCCAGTAGGTCGATTCTGTAAAATTCAAACAACAACTCGCATCTCACATCGCTATTCACTCTCACTTCGCATAAGGTTCAAAATGACCTTAATATATTTGACACTTTGAATCGGGTTCGAGTGCGAAGTGAGCGTCGAAGTGACGTTGACGTCATCTCATACTTTATCTGTCAAAATCTCCCTGTCAATTTTGCTGACACGCTCGCTAGGGGCCACCCTAGCGAGCGTGTGTAAATTCGAATTGTCAAGAAACTCACAGGTCTTACAGAATCACACCCCAGTTGTAAATGTCCCTTTGTGCCTACTGGCTTAGCTCTATTCTGTCTCCTCCTTAATTTGTAGGGAATTGGAAAATATATTATTTTTACTACTGCGCTGTTCTTTTCGGAATAATTTTGTTGCGCGACCGATGACAGTTATAATGTTTCTTCGGGACTCGCCGAGCTTCAGTGTCTCGACAGTGGTGGTTGCTACTGTTGATTCTGGCTTTCAGGAGTTATTGTTGTTCAGGAATAGTGTGGCGGGTTTGGTTATCTTTTATTGCCATGATTACTGGTTGGAGATTGGCGATCCTAAGATCCTAAGATCGACTGCGCGCTTCATTCAAAACGTAATCTAATCATGCTTCGTTCAATAAGTATTAAATCCGATGAAATTTTGTGAATAGATAGGATAACATAATAATTAGGATCGTAGTTAGTCAGTTCCCAGTAAAATAACTTAATTGAAATTTACCGTGTTCGTGGTTGGTGAATAACGTCTAATGTACGTTTTCAAACAAACAATAATCCGTCAGCGATTCCAATTTCTATAAAAATCAAATAAACTTACAAATAAATACAAACTTTTAATAAATCATATCACTCATTGAATCTGGTTCTATCCGGAATTAACCAGTATGCACCGCTGCCTTCGCGAGCCGAGTTGAGTGACTCTCAAGGGATCTTAGGATGCAATCCGGAATATGTGCATACCTGCTCTATTATGTACAGATTCGTCTGTAAAGGATGTCGGATATGTTAAGATTACTCCTACCTACCTGTACCTACTTGGTTCGGTATTCGGTTTGAGTGAGTATTAGTAAAGGATTGAGTGGAGTGTCATGGCGATTTAGGTAAGTGGTTAGTTTAGGTATGTTTGGTTGTGTGTGTAATTAAAGTAATGGTTTAGATAGTGAAGGTGTTTGTATTTGATAACGTTTCATATCTACTCGAGTAGGGCAGGTGTTGAAGAGTTTGGAGAGGTCTGAATTATTGTAAGGATGGATGTATATCTGATGAAAGATTCAAATTTAGAACAGTTAAATAGATTATGTTTCCATTTCTACCCGCGTTGTCGTAGAAGGCAACAGAGGGATATTGACCAGAGGATGGGCAGCAGCGTCCTTCTGAGTACCATAACATCTACTACGGTCGCCAACATGCATATGCCAAGCATGGCGATTACAGCTAAACCCCCCCTTGAAGCCCAGAGCTGGACATAGGTCTCCCCACATATGTCCAGCAGAGGGCGTCTAAGGGTTGACACGAAATAGATTATGAAACATTCAACCGTAAACACATAATCAATCAAGCATCAGTGCGGGTGTACTACCGATGATATATCCGACGCGTCGTCCCTCAGATGTGCGTCTACCCTAAGGGTCGGTTCTCATTAGAAGAAGCTTACAACATGTGGCTAAGCAATTGGCTGCTGTGCTGGGTATTGCTTGTTCGATTCCCGTACTAAACAAATAATTATTTGTATGACCTACAGATAGTTGTTATGGATCTGGCTGTTTGTGTATGTGAGTTTATATGTTTGTAAACGCACCCACCACGATACAGGAAAAAATTCTAGTGCGGGGCAACGATACAAAAAGAAATATTACAGACTATCCACAATGTAGATTGTATGATGTATCTACGTAAATTTTACAATAAGCCAAAGTCCTCAATAAACCCATGGGAACAGAAAACTGAGATTTAAATTATTAATTGTGTTAGACATGTGTGCTAAATATCAGCTAATTCCATTCACCCGTTTAGCGTGAAAGTGTATCAAAGTTCTATCCATCCTCACCATTTCTATAACGCAAACGTGTGTGAGGACACACACGTTTGCGTTTATACCTAAATATAATTTCATTCACAATCAATTAAGATTGACAACATGTTTCGAACTCTCGGTAATAAACTGACCATTTACAGTTTTGGTCCAAAATAAGTAAGACAAAAAAGATACGTTTTATCGTCATCTTTCTATCTAGATTTTTTTAATATATAGTTTCTAGACGGGATTACATTATAACCCACAAACCATTATTTAAGGCAAGTTTAATTGCCAAAACGGTTTTTTGTGTTCCCCAAAAAAACTTTTTTTTAGTTATGTCAGTTTATAAGTAAACATGCGTTTTGTGTTATAGATTCCTAGCCACTCGACCAGGGCCTCAAGTCTGCTATTACAATAGTGTCAGAATCGTCTATCATTGATTTTCATAATTTTTGATTTTGACAAGTTTGGTAATCTACAAATATGATCTCGTACAAAATAACAACTGAATGACTGACTTAGGCGGTAATGTGCAAAAATTTTGACAGTTCCTTTGATCAGTGACCTACCATTAGAACGGCACTGTGCAGTCATTGCTTTTAATTCGGCCGACCAATGATCGACCATTATGAATTTAACAGATTACGAACTTTCAGCAAAATGACAATGGGATCGTGGTGGAATGACGAAATTATAAAAATAGCAGACTTGGCCCCCTGAATACAACAAAATAAAAGCATGGAAAGTCTTCGTTTCTTTAAAAGTTGATTCTGCGCTCTTTTATTTGGTTCTTGGGTCAATTTATTTTCTTTGACCCTACTTATCTGCTTACTCAGTCCTACATGGACTTAACTCTCAAAAAACAATGTTTCACGTTATTACAAATCCTTTAACACCCTTTATTTCAAACGTTTTCCAACGATTATGTTTCTAAGCAGGATTATTGGAAGCCCGAAAATAGAATTCGCAATTTCAATGGATTTACAAGAAAAGAGTGGAAAGATTGGGATTTATCAGCGTCTAGAAATCTTGATTATTCTATTGAATTGCTTTTTTATTGAACGTTTGAATAATTCTTTGAGCATTTAGTTTTTGAAGTGATTCAATTTTTTTTCTTGTAGATGTGAAGGGTAAGAATAATAAATTGCGTGGGGACTTGGGAGTGATGAGCCACTTTTTTCTCAAAGTCAACGTCAAATTTATTTATTTGAATGAGACCATTAATAGGCACTTTCAAACGTCATTTATAAGAAAAAAGCGGCCAAGTGCGAGTCGGACTCGCCCATGAAGGGTTCCGTAGCATCAAGTAACATATTATAATAAAGGTAACTTGCGGTTTACGATTTATGACTTGTTAAAAAAAACTGCTTACTAGATCTCATTTAAACCAATTATCGGTGGAAGTTTACATGGTAATGTACATACATCATATATTTTTTTTAATTTTATCATTACCTTATTTTAGAAGTTACGGGGGGGGGGACACACATTTTACCACTTTGGAAGTGTCTCTTGTGCAAACTATTCAGTTTAGGAAAAAATGATATTAAAAAACCTCAATATCATTTTTGAAGACCTATCCATAGATATCCCACACATGGGTTTGATGAAGAAAAAATTTTGACTTTCAGTTCTAAGTATGGGGACCCACAAAATTTATTGTTCTTTTTCTATTTTTGTGTGAAAATCTTAATGCGGTTTACAGAATACATCTACTTACCAAGTTTCAACAGTATAGTTCTTATAGTTTCGGAAAAAAGTGGCTGTGACATACGGACGGACAGACAGACAGACAGACATGACGAATCCATAAGGTTCCGTTTTTTGCCATTTGACTACGGAACCCTAAAAAGATTCATCGAAATTGGACTTCATTGAAAAAAGTTATACGTGGATAAACAAAAAAAATATATAAAAATGTGTCGAATTGAGAACCTCCTTCTTTTTTCAGTCGGTTGAAAAAGAGATTGATCCATCAATAATAATAATAATATGTGGGGACATTTTCACACATGGCCATCTGACCCCAAACTAGGAAGACCCTGCACTATGGGTGTCAGACAGCTGATATATACATACACAAATACATTTTTAAATACATACATATATAGATAAACAACACCCAGACACAAGGCAAACACAAGTGCTCATCACACAAATATTTATCAAATTCAATAAATAAGGTTAAGTGACGATTATTTACAAGTGAAGCTAATAAAAATATGTTTGAACAACTTAATATGGACCTTAGAACAACAAATAGAGGATCTAACGTGTAACATTTGACAGTGTAGTGTGAAATAATGTTAACGACCTACAAATTCATGGTCATGCACACAAAGAGATGAAAAGGTCCAGTTTTTACAAGATACGACAATCCAAAGCAGGCAGTGACGTTAAATGAAACACAATGAATTACCAGGATGCTTTATCAATTTGTTGTCAGAGGACTTTTCCAACAGCGCACATTATTCAAAAGTAGTGTAGTGTCACATTTTGGTTAATAAGCAATTCAACTCAAAGAACTTTTAGATAGGATAGGACAGTGATACCTAGTGTTGTATTTAGTCAATTTTCCATCAAATAACTTTATTTAAAAATGCATAATATAAATGAATAAACGGAATTAAAATGTAACGTAATTCTAAATAAATCGTGCTTTATTTTAAAACTGATGCTCTTAAGAAAGACATAAAAAGAGCCCATAATGGCCTATTTATGAGTAGATTGCACAGAAAAAGAAAACAAGAAATATAAATGGAATAATTACTAACAGCAATTGTACTTTAATATGAATTATCTTCAAAACTTTGTAATCGTAATCGTGAAAAACTTAACAGACTATTTTGATTATTTTACCACACGCTCTAAAGATATTCTTGAATCCATATTCCAAAAAAAATGCGGAAATTTTAAATTTTTATGAATATCTTATCTACCTAACTATCTCCAACCAGTTGTGAAACTTCTCATTTATCTTTTGTTTGTTAAAATTAGCCACAAGTTCCAATGTCAAGGGCATTACGAGTCTCACACGTCATCATCTGCCTAGTCTTTTCCCAACTATATTGGGGTCGGCTTCTAGTCTAACCGGATGCAGCTGAATACCAGTGTTTTACATGGAGCGACTGCCTATCAGACCTCCACAACCCAGTTACTGGGTAACACGATACCCCTTGGTAAGACTGGTTGTCAGATTTTCTGGCTTCTGACTACCCATAACGACTGCCAAAGATCTACAAATGACAGCCGGGAGACCAACGGCTTTACGTGCTTTCCGAGGCACGGAGGGAACTCGGTATGGAAGGGATGGTAACCCATCCACAGACCGACCGCGGCTAGCGTAGCTTAACCTTTGACCGATCAATCTGTACGGCTTTAACTTAGCCACGAGCTCTCACACGTAAATTATAAAAAAGTGGAATCCATTATTTGGATCTAGTTTATTACTAATGTAAATTTTACTAGCAGCACGGGCATATAAATCGAACAGATAATCGCGATATATATTTGTATGTTGGTTCTCACAAACATTTTCAGAATGATTTCGTGATTAATGTTTTATGGGTTTAGTGAAAGGTGAAATGGTAATAAATTCTAGTAGATAGCATCTGGCAATATTTCTCATACAATATCTACTAATACTAGCAATCAGTTATTTGTTATTATAGCGGCTGTGAAAATTTCAAGTGTCTGCCCATCGATATATATGGTGTCTACCTATGATGGTTCAAAAGATACAGCTCTATAAAAGACAGAATGGAAAGTTAAAATCAAAGTCAAAGTCGGCGCAATGATAATAGCCTTCTTGGAAGCTATATATTTGAGCCGTTTGGGGTAGAAACTCTAGGGCCATGGGGTCCGAGTGCCCATATTGTTTTTCGTGACATCGCCAAGCGGCTGGTCGACTCTTCACGTGACCCGAAGGCTGGTCTATTCTTGGGTCAAAGAATCAGCATTGCCATACAACGTGGCAATGCTGCCAGCCTGTTGGGCACGTGTCCCGTTGACAGTGATGTGGACGAGTTTTTTGATGCCCTTTGAGCTCCCCTGTCTTTTTCTTGGAATTGTACATAATATTATTAGATTTTAAATCATGAATTACTTTAACATGTTTAAAGTCAAAGTCAAATCATTTATTTCAATGAGACCATTAAACACTTTAGAACGTCATATATAAGAAAACTTGAATACATACAAACAGAATCAAAATCATTCAGAATTGACTGGACAGACAGACTGTAAGACAGCGTAGTGTTTGGCATCCTATGGGTTCAGGACCCTAAAATGTATGCAGTTACGTAAAATCTATTTAAAACGTGACTGTGCAAAACCCAATCACCTGACGTTCCGTATGAATAAATGGTTTTTCTTTTTTTTCTTTCTTTCGTTACACTCAACTTTCATTTATAGTGATGATGATGTATAATGAGTGTAATGTCCCCCCCCCCCCCCACACGGTTTATAACCAGTGTGTGTTGCCCGTGTTGACTTATGGTTCAGAAACATTGTCCTTAACTGCTGGCCTCCTACAGAAGCTCAAAATCACGCAGCGAGCAATGGAGAGAGCTATGCTCGGAGTTTCTTTGCGCGATGAAATCCGGAACGAGGAAGAACTAGGGTCACCGACATAGCTCTCAAAATTTGCAAGTTAAAGTGGCAATGGGCAGGCTACATCGCTCGGAGAACCGATAACCGATGGGTAAGAAAGGTTCTCGGAAGACGCAACGTTGGAAGGTTGGTAGGTTGGGTGTTTAACCCATTTACGCCCTCCGTGCTCATATGGGCACACCTTCAAATCTACCCTCAACTTTTTTATGAACATCGCAAAGTTTAGTTTATCTACGTTATTGTTGAGATTATTAGTGCATCTTACATTTTATATAAAACACTTTTAATAATTTCATTCATAAAAGGTATTTTTTGCGTCAGGGAAAAAGTAAATTAGTGGCTTGCAGTACCTACCAAATGTAAGTAGCTATTTCAAAATGTTTACGTAAATAAATCCCAAGTTTTTTTACATAATCTTTATGAACATATTGTTAACTTTGTAATAAAAATAATATAGTATAAAATATGAGGTTTTCTGAGTCGTGAAATACTTTTTTATATTGATGTCCCCAGTTGGGGACAACGGGCACATAAGGGGTAAAATATTCCATTTTTTTGTAAAATACATTTCGGCACGAAACCATGTCAAGACGGACTTTTGCAGTAAGCTACAATTACTATGGACTCCGGAAAGCCTTTGATGTTATTTTAGGAGACGAGAACTCAGATGCTGAAGTTGAACTTGTAGCCCTTCCTCCAGAACCAAGTATCCTCACTGATGAAAAAGAAGGTGTAGACGATAATATTGCTACCAATGTTATCCCAAGAGATATCCCAGGAAATGTCGAATCCATGGTGAACTACTTTGGTCGTCATTCATCCAAACCATTCATTTGAGGCAAGCCAGCTCTGGATACAAAAACTGGATGCTTGCTAGTTCTGACGGCTATTATTACGCTTTTGAAGTTTACTGTGGCAATTCGCAGGTTGCCATCAATGAGCCGTCAGGTACAAGAGTGGTGAAAAACCTGTTGCATCAGCTCAGCAGTTTGCAGCTCAATACAAATCCTAAAGACCATATTTTGTTCTTCGATAACTTATTTAGTAGCTTTGCATTGTTACGGGATTTATGGAATTCTGGGTACCGCACCAATGCCACGGTGCACGAGGGGAGAACCAGCAAGTGACCGTCTCCTTGACGGGTATGAGAAGAAGAAAACTGACGTAAACATTCCGCAAGTATTTGTCTACTATGATAAAGGTATGGGCGGAGTTGATCAAGTCGATCAGTCGATTTCGTTACATGGTACTTCTGTACGAGGCAAAAAGTGGTAGTAGGGGTTATTTACGTACATGTTTGATTAGCAATGCTTGGAGGCTACATAAGCTTTATAACGATATTATGAAATTGACCAGCTAATGTTTCGACGTAGCATTGCTCGTCATTACTTGCACCAAGATAATAATCGACATTCTCACCCAACAGCCTCACTACTGCCAAGTTTGCAATTTGATAACTTTGGTCACTTTTCACAGAAGTTGACAAAACTACAGCGATGCACTGTTTGCCATAGTAAAGCTTGGTGGCAATGCAAAATATGCATAAAAATACTATACATTGAGAAACCATATTTCGAAAAATTTCATACGAATGTGCCCAGTGTCCCCATTTGAGCACTGCAATTTTTTTTTAACTACATAAAAACAAAACTACTTTTTCCTTTATTTTATTTTCAAACTCCCTATTCTCCACCAAATAACACAAGTTATTTCATTTTCCTGGGGCTACTTTAGCCTTGGGCGTAAATGGGTTAAGGTCGCGGGTAAGTAACCGGTGGATGCAAGCGGCAGGTTTCCGCTCAATGTGGCGTTCTATGGGGGAGGCCTTCGTTCAACAGTGGACGTGTTCCGGCTGATGATGATAATGTCCAACACATTATTCAGGCATTCAGGAAAGCACATTCAGGCTAATCCCTGGCGGAACTAAAGGTCCGATTCTGTCAATTCTTTCGTTAATAGGGATCTACTTTATCCTTGAGTGTTACATTGCATAATGGATAAAATGCTCACCAAATATTGTGTGTGCTCGGGACTTAGGGCACCCCGACTCAGACTCGTAATCCCCTTCTAGGTTTTTTAAAACCACCTAGAAATAAGAGGCCCGCGTAGCGTAGCTCCGTTGACCGGAGCTCATGGGAATCAGCAAAAAATACGAGTAAGTAAAATGCTGTAACATTGCCTACATACTCAACATTGCCTAAATATGGCAATAATTTAACTTTTTAGAATGTAGGCAATGTTGAGCATGAAGGCAATGTTACAGCATTTTACCGGTACTAAATTGAAAGTCGTGAAATAATATTGGTAATATATATGCGATAATATAAAATACTTGGTTTGAAATTAACTTAGAGGCGTTTATAATACTTTTATGGTATAGAATAAAATGGAAAATAGCTTCATTTCTACAATTTTTCATGAAACACACTTTTGTGAGCATTTATCCATTTTGGCAGGTATTTCGAAGTTATTGGTAGTAAAATAGGTGTATTTCTGGCAGACGTTTAAACAAAATAAAATAAATATAATATCGTAAAATCTCACACGGACATAGGCACGGGCAAAAACAAGTACAAGTATAAATAGCAAATCACGTGTAGGTATAATAACTATTTCCTCTCCGTGCCGACTCGATGTCGTGACGTAACACCCATACAATGCACTTAATGGGAAATGACATCACTCGGCGAGTAATTTAAATGGCGGCCATTACACAGTGTAATGACCTCTTGAGAAACAGATGGGTGTATCTGAATCTGAACGATAATATTATAACGAGGTAAAACTGTTTGATAATACGTTTGTTTGCTTGTAAGACGTGATCGCTGAAAGTATTTGTCCGGTTACAAAAAATTATTCTCTCATAGAAAGCTATTTTATCTATGTTGTATGGGACCTATAGTTGACTTCCACGCGAATGAAGTCGCGGGCAGAAGGTATTATAAAGAGGTTAAATTTTTTGTTTGATTGTTTTATGAGATAGGATCCTAATCCTAAGGATCCTAATCCTAATCTCTGGAAATACTAGTTCGATTACAAAAATGGGTTTACTGATAGAAAACTACATTATTTACGAGTGTTATAGGATATGTTTCATGGTAAAACAAAACGGTTTTTACGATAAAAACACTACTATTTAAAAATCACTCGAACAAAAATTCGCACCTTGGCTGCTTTCTGCAGTTCGCCGCGTGGTGACCAAACGTTTTGAAATAAATCAACATGTACCTATTGCGAAATAAATCTTTATTAGCCATAGGTATTGTGGTTTTCAATTGTTTTTTTAAGGTTAATTAATCAGTAGAATGATTGGACTTTAGCCGTCATATCCACTCCTGGTAAGCTTGTTCAACAACAAATTGTGAGGCCTCTTTCAAAAGTGCGTAAGGAACAAAAGTTGAAGTTGTAGGTTTCTAGGAAGTTCCTGGTTATGATTGGGCTAAGGAAAAATAGGCGTATAGGGAAGAGGTGATATGTGTATGGCTCTAAATGATTATGATGGCGTAAATTCTTTTAACGATTTAATGGCGCTGCTTCAACTAAAATTTATTTTTAAATTAAAATTAAAAGGCTTATAATATGCTTTTAACCGCGTACTCGTTCATGTGTTTCTTAACTGCCCTTAGGTCGCACACAAGGCAAAGTACCTCGGGTACCCTCCGAAAGATCGACAGTACCGATCGATATGTTTCCCACCTGTACGAAAAATAAATGTAATAAGTGTTGAGACTAGGAGTTACGGATATCAGTACGATATACAACACCATATAATTCCAACTAATCCCGTACCCTAAGGGGCCTTTATTCATGACCTAACGCATTGCAATGCCAATGATAGCAAATCAGTACCCTCGACACTATTAAATTATACTCATATACCATCATGAACATCTTAATTATAGTTCTGCTGCCTCAAACAGGAAGGCATATGAATTGAAGATGCCTAACAATAACATTTTAATACGTGGACTGCGTAACATCCTACGACCGGTCACTGGCAGTTGACTGGATGTTACGTATTGGTACTATTAATAGAATAGACATTGAATAATGCACGGAGCTCGTCTAGAATTCCAGATATTAGTTAGTTGGTTTTTTCCGATTGTATATGTTAAAAGAATAAGACTATTTTTAGGGTGGTCATTGAGAGTTGCGATTTTTAATTTTCCTGTTTGTTGAACTAATTGTTGCAACATCGTTTTTGTATCTCTTCTGTCTTACTGCTGGGCTTGTGTGCTTCTACTTCTTTCTTGTGTTGTGGTTCAATGCTTACTCGACTTAGGTACATCTCTCCAATTTTGCAAGAACCGCCATCTTATTCGTGGCCTGTCGTGAGGTCTTCAGGGCATCATCGTTGGTTTAGTAAATATTATTGAGAAATATGACACAATTTCTGTTTTTAAGACGATTCAGATGTCGAAATCTCTAAAGATGTACCTAGTTACATAAACATGTAATTATCCACGAAACAGGTGTGGTACCAAGTAACAAGCTTTTTAAAATTTAAACGTTCCTTTGTGCCTATAGGCCTAGCTTTGTTCTCAAAGCCAAAGGCAAAGCATTTATTTCAATTAAACTGGGCATTTACAGGCACTTCTAAATTCTCAAGGAGTCGGTTAGTTAGTCAGAAAGTTAAAGCCAGTTCTCGTTTCAAAACGTAAGTAGTTATCTATAGAGAAGAACGAGTCCTGCTGGTCTCGAAGACATTGGCTGCCATGACCAATATTTGGTCGAGTGATGATTATTAGACATGCTCAATTGAATGTCTCGCTGATGGTGGCGCATGTGTTAGATCATTTGGTTCCCTTCAAAATGGTTGAGCTAAATGGTGCTGATCCGTGCGTCATGTTCGTGAACGGGCGCCGTCAGTTCAGACTGGTCTTCTCTTAGCTGCCTCGGTTATTTTAAATATATTATATTGTGAATTGTCTAATTTGATTGTCACTAGACCTCTTTTAACGTGCACAACTTGTTACATTATTCACATTGTACCCCTAGATTCAACATGAATGATGTAACCTAAATTTATAATTTTCTATTGATTTTAAAAGAGTGTTCATGGAGTTTCTTGCTCGTTCTTCTCCATAAAAACCTACTGTTTGGAACGGGTAACTAGCTGCAACTTTTTGACTGACTGACTCCTTGACAATTCAAAAGTGCCTGTAAATGGTTTATTTGAAATAAATGATTTGAGTTTTAGTTTGATACACTTCCTAATTCTATAGTAGCTGAGACTAAGAAAGCCTTTCAATTATCATTTGTTATTATTGTTTTCAGCCTGAATTCCCTCACTGCAGTGCAAAGGCCTTTCCACTCTCCTCCCAAGAGGAGGTGAAAAATACTGATAATTCATTTAAATGTATACTGTTGTGGTAGTAAATTGATATTTATTTGGATTTTCAACATGGCGTCACTTAGATTTAGCTACTCTATAAACCATAAATCGGCAATTGATCATAGAAAGAGAACTGTCAGCTGTCAACCGTGTCACTTTCGTCCTTAGTTTCTGTGCTTTCGTCTCGTTTTGTTTCTAGTTTCTGGAGTTCGTTTTAACAATTTTGCTTTCGTTTTGTGAATTTAACACCGTTTCTTTCTAATCTGTTTACCTGGCTATCCACAAATCGACGCAGAAAATCAGAATTATAAATGTCAAACGTAATTAATCAAACAATATGACAGCTTACCGCCATGAGTGTCTGTCTTTTTGTTGTGTGTTGCAATTTCAAGTGCAAATTCTTGTATTTTGCCTGCCCACAAAGCCATTTTAAGGTAATTGGACAAAAATAGAGAAACACATTTTAAATAGTTCCCATTTAAAATGTGTTTCTCTATTTTAAGTATGATGTAAATGTACAAAGAGTGGGCCCAGGCTCTATACATTTTGAAACAACTCCTTTATTAAATGCACTTAATACTCCATATTAAATTCTGGAACACGTCGTGAAAAACCGTTTTTCGATCCAATATCACTTGAACCGAATAAAATGTTTTATGTGCTTATTTATGAGTTGCGTCGTCACCGGGTATATTTGTTGTCGTAAACATTTCGATGATAACTGTAGTAAAAGAGAAGCAGTAGGTGTGGAATTAATTTTATATTATGAGGGTACCAATACGAGGAACGAGCTTCTTGTATTGGTACGGTCAGCAACGAAAGTCGATTAACACTCAGATTTTTAAATCATAATTCTTGAGCAGAAGGAAATACGGACCGGATAAAAAATCAAGATAAAATAAACTCTTGACTATCACCTAAAATACTGTAAAGTATTACATACATCGTATTTGTTTTTGTCTTTTTAGAGGGTATGAAAATGTCATAGTGTAGAGGGTACAATCAGCAACAAAAGTAGATTATACTTTTGTTGCTGACTGTACCCTCTAGCCTACCCTTGGCTAAGTAAAATCCGGACAGATCAATCGGTCAAAGGTTAAGCTACGCTTGCCGCGGTCGGTCTGTGGATGGGTGACCATCCATTCATACCCAATTCCCTCCGTGTCTCGAAAAACACACAAAGCCGTTGGTCCCGGCTGTCATTTGTAGATTTATGGCAGTCGTTATGGGTCAGCCAGAAAGTCTGACAACCAGTCTTACCAAGGGGTGTCGTGTTACCCAGTAACTGGGTTGTGGAGGTTCAATAGGCAGCAGCTCCATGTAAAACACTGGTATTCAGCTGCATCCGGTTAGACTGGAATCCGACCCCAACATGGTTGGGAAAAGGCTAGGCAGATTATGATTAGGGTACCAATACAGGGTGTAAAAAGATACATCACATAGCCGCTAACTACGCGAACTGCACATCAAACTATTACCACCGCAGGCAGAGGGGTACTGTAAAGGTTGTATGCGAAATGCAACCTGGTGGAAACATTTTACTAAATGTTTCTTCTGAACACTCCCATTTAGCAAAAAAAAATGCTCCCTATTATCATCATCATGTGAACCGTTACACGCCACTGCTAGACCTACCCGCAGGGCAGCTTGTGGCGAGCTGTTGGGCAGTAGCGACCCCACGGACCTGATCTCCCGGGCGAAGTCCCACCGGACCAACGGAGCTCCCACCACTATCTTGCCTTAATTGGCCGGTTAGAGTGGAAACTCGCGAGAGCATTCGTGCTCGGGGTAAGGAAGTATTCCAGTAAGACGCTGGTAGGGATCTTGACCGTACTTCCGGGATTGTCCTGATAGCCGTGGAATACCTCTCCACTCCTCTAGCACCTCAAGATATGTTGCCCCCCTTGTCGCTACGTCGCGTCACTTCGTGCTAGCGACTGTTTCAGGGGGCCCATTTAGTGAGTGTGCAAGTCACCCCCTGCTATTTTATCCATGTATACAAACATTGATTCGGCAGGGGCCATAGTCACTTCATAGTTTCAGGTAACCAAGTCACTTTAGCAACCTATACCCATAGTCCAGTACTGTTAGTTTCCATGTCCTGTTATAGTCCTGCACCAACCGGGGGTTGTCCTTGGGTGCACTTGCATAGTGCATACAGGGATAATCGTCGGTTGGTATCTTATTTCATATAAAGCTACCTAAGGGGCCTCTGCGAGCTGGCTTCGGCTCCTCGTACGCCTTACAAAGGCCCGGGACCTCTGGGTCCCGAGATACATAAAGTATATAAAATATAATAATAATAATAAATTTTATTGTCGGCAACTGAGGCCCATAGAAAAAATACACAAATAATCTTAAACAACCATAAACTAATACATATAAAAAAAAAACCTTATCAACTAAACGTTTACTAAACTTAACACTTTACATTGTCGGCGTCGTGTTTCGCTGCGTGGTGTCGCGTAACCGTCCTCGGAAACGTCGATATACGACACCTTTCGGCCAAACGTCCTCCTTCAAAAAGGTCTGTAGATGTTGGGTTGGAACTCGTACCACGAACGACTTAAAGTTGACGTTGTGTCGCGATTCCAACGCTTCAACCCTCAGAGTCCAGTCGGTCTTCACCCCCAAGTACTCCACTACTTCCTCAATCTTCGTGGTGTAATGCAGCCGCGAAATGTACAGCTGCGTCGTAGGCACAGCAGGACGCAGCAGCATGTTGGGTCCACACGGTGCGGTACCGCACTGGTTACGAGAATTGGGCCTCCTCTTCTTCTTCTCCACTTTGATGAAACCCTCTTCATCAACTTGGCCCGCTCCTGGCAAGGAACTACGGACCGCAGTCAGGGCAGGTTGAGCAGCACCCTTTTTTTATTTTCCCCTATTTTGCTTTGTCGCTTAGGTTGCGACGCAACAGATTTGCCGTTCGTGACAGAAGCAGCGTAGGTACGTTTAGGGGTCGACGTACCTACGTGTGACGTTTCCGCAGCCGGTGTTGGATGCCCCCAGGTCTCCTACAGGGGAGAGTTCAACCGTAATTGTCATGCTTGGCCGATGCATGTTGGTGATCGCTGTAGGTGTTATGGTACTCAGAAGGACGCTGCTTCCAACCTTTGATCAATATCCCTCTGTCGCCTTCTACGTCACCTACGGCTAGAAATGGAGGGGTGCTATTCGCGGCTGGCACCTCACGGCTTTTACCAGTTGCCTATAGACATTGTAACTACACCAGGTATCCATACCCCTCAAACAGGTAGTCTTCTCAGGACGGGCTGACGAGCAGTCCTCACAGAATGCTTGTACTGTTTAAAAAACATATAAAAATATTGTCAACTTGAGTTACTGAATGACTACTAGCTATGGTGTTACGATTCAAAATAAAATTAGATAGCAATTTTAACGATTTCCCTAACGATAACATTACAACCGGGTTCCATTTCATTTGCACGCTATTTAAAAACCATTTTATGTCTCGATTTGACGGTATATTATCTTAGAGTTTAATTACTGACTTTGAACTACTTCATTTAGCTATACTTATGTATACCAATGTAGAAAACAATAATTGATCTTAGTTCTAACAAAAAAAGTCAACCCAATAAATTAAAAATTAATAATTAATAATATTAATTTACTTATTAACTATTATTATAATACTACTACTACTACTACTACTTTATTTACTATTATTATTTTTATTTACTTATTTACTTTTTTTTTCTTATTATTAATGTCTATTATTTTTTAAATTATATATCCCTAAAACTATAAGTATAAAATAAACGAAAATGTATGTTATAAATGGAAAATCCTCGTATTCACATATTTTTCTTTTGCTGTACCCGACCGGGTCCACGATTGTTTCTGTTGTTAAATTAATGTTTACAACCTAAACCTACATTGTGGAATGCAATATAGAATTGAGTATTGAGTAGGTACATTAATTACTCATATCTAGCAATCTTATTCCATAAATCTACTTTATCCATTGCAAATAAAATTAAGTATTTTAGTTAATTTTGCAAAAAGAAACCAAAATACAAAATATAGGGAGTGCTGAATCGGATGCGACGTCGAAATTGGTATCCGGTACCGGATGCGGAAGCACTCCCTTATAGATACCGTAAGTGCAGTGAGACATACCTCGGACCTCGACTAAACATTTTGTGCCTTCTATTTGGACGTATCCTGTAGCAAGATTATTGTTAAAAATAATAACATAATCCGCGCGCAATAGGAATGGGATGGAACCTTGTCAAAGTAAATCGAAAATATAGCAAATCAGATCTGAATAACAAAAAAGATTTGAATGTTTTTATTTCTACGACCTAGTAATTAGTTATTTCTACGACCTATCATAGGGTTAGAACATTAGAAATAACTAATTCATAATGAATATTCAAATCTTTTTTGCTATTCAGATCTTTTTGCTATTTTTTCGATTTACTTTGACAAGGTTCCATCCCATTTTCATCGCGCGTGGATTATACCAGCATATATTGTTGTCCCACTGCAGGGCAAAGGCCTCTTCTCATACAGAGAAGACACGAGCATTGATCACCACGTGCGCTCGATTTCAGACTTATTCAAGTTCAAGTTTCCTAACGATGTTTTCCTTCACCAAGATGGTCTGCCAAGATTAACTTAAAAAATAAAATATAATATTGCAAATAAAAGTCACATTGGTACTTGGTCGTGCCCAGTTGCGAACCTACAATCTCGTACTTAAAAGGCGGGCGCTTTAACCACTGGGCCATCACTGGGTCAAAAGTGTTATTCCTATGATATCACTACATTATAAAACAGAGTCCCCCGCCGCGTCTGTCTGTCCCTATGTATGCTTAGATCTTTAAAACTACGCAACGGATTTTGATGCGGGTTTTTTTAATAGATAGAATGATTCAAGAGGAAGGTTTTAGTAAATAATTTGTCAAGCGCGCGAAGCCGCGGGCATCAGCTAGTTAATTTTAAAAGGCAGACGGTGAGTTGCACGAAACCAACATTAGTTTAACGGAGACTTTAAATTGATGTTGTCACTTTCTTTTTGATACAAAATGTAACGGATAGCATAAATTTGCCTGAAAGTCATGCACTCTACAACGCGTCATTGCATTAACTGAAAACCTAAACACCCAATCTAGTATTTGAACGCATCCTTATGAACAATTCATGAAAACAAATGTAAATACATTTAGACAGTGTTCTTTTCGATCAATCTTCTACGAGAACATCATGAAAAAAACAACTGGTTGGATATTATGAAAAGCCAAAGAATGCTTTGTCCCAAATGTTACAAATACGGACCAGCCGGCCGCACAATACCAAACCACACATTCTAATTTGCCTAACATTGGGAAACTATCTTATCAATCGGCCGCAACAGTGCAAAACACGGTAGAAACCGGCTATTGTCGCGCCATTCTGTACTGCTACAATCGTTAAATAGAGAAATATCGCAAAACCAGAATAGTAAAACGAACAAAGATTTTTTGAATTGTGCGAACTGCCAGACTGCGGAATTCACTGCCCGCCTCTCTGTTCCCTGATAAGTATAATCTGGGTATCTTTAAGGCACGAGTGAACCATTTCATCCTTGGCATGTGTGCTCCACCTTAGGCCGCATCATCACAACGGTGCAAAACGCAGCGGTAGCCGTTTTTTGTTCAGTTTTTCGGACCTAAATAATCTATATCCATAAGAAATATCAACAAATTAAAAATAGATTAAATTTCTACATAATCTTGACTCCAAAGTGATAGACCTGATTTTTGTTTACGAAGTATAGTATTTAACTAATCTCCTCACAACGAAACCACAGAAATGAGAAAATAATTATTGAAAACATGTATCTCCTCGGCAAGTAACCATTAATTCGATTTTTTACTAACACTAATGGATAAGCAATTTATTAATGAACATTTTGGTAGATTTTTTTTTTCAAAATTCCAAAATGTGATTTTATAAAGATTTAATTCTAAAATCTGAGCGTATTCGCTACTGTATCTCTTGCGCGGCGAAGAGGGAACGAATGTTCAAGGTTATTTGCTTAGGGTACCGCCGTTGCGGCCAAGCTCAAGCCTTATTTTGGAAGAGGCAACTAAATTCAATTCCCCTTTTATGATGCCTTTTATGATGCCTTTTAATGGTCTAATTGAAATTTGACTTTGACTTTACTATAAAATTAAAAATAAAATAATGGAAGCCGGCAGTTTTGTAGTAATTACTATAATAATAAATGTCTAATGTGGGCTGGTGGGGGAAAGGTGGCCACCAGTCTTGAAACGGTATTGTTTTAATATAACTTTGTGTTTTCCATACCATTATGCTTTATGGAAAAAAATAGATAGGCAAACCGTAATCATAATAATACTTTAATGACAGTCTATCTTTAGTATTTCAATCTCTTTATTTATTTATACATGCACAAAGGTACAAAGGCGGACTTAATGCCTTAGGCATTCTCTACCAGTCAACCAAGGTAATCTCTTCTCTAATTAGAATCTTCTCCTAATTAGAATGTTTTGGATTTCCCTTCACTTACACTGTTTTCACATATAGAAGCAACAAGAATAATGTAATCAAGATTTTGTAAAAGCTTGATCGAAAAGAGTGTCTGTGGAGTTTCTTGCTCGTTCTTCTCCATTGAGACATAACCTACGTTTCGGAACAAGCAACCAGCTTCACCTTTCTGACTAACTAACTGACTCTTTGACAATTCCAAAGTGCCTGCAAATGGTTTAATTGAAATAAATGCTTTGACTTTGACTTTGACTTCTGCACGCGTCTTCATCTGCGTAGATCATATCATATCAGATACACGGGTACATTTAAACGGTGTTTAAATATGTGTTAGACTAGACTAATATCTTTTATAATATTCAGCTAATTTAGTTCGGGCGTTTAAACATTAAAGAGACAAATATTCATTCACACTCAATAACTTAGAATAGTAGATAAAAGTAATCATTTAACGGCATGTCCAGTCACGAGCATAAATACGTATACAGATTGCAAAATTCAAAAGCAATTTTCTCCTGAAATAACTGTTTTAACTTACAGATAAAAACTAATTTATATTTTTTTTTAATCAAATGAACCCTATTCAACATTTCAAACAATAGTTTAGGAGAAAATCAGTTTAGAATGAGACCAACTGGTTTTAGCTCGTGACTGTACATACGCCAGCACATCAAGCTACCCTAAACAGTCATATACTCGCAATTGAACATGAATCTTATACTTTTGTAATAAAGTTGAAAAACTATCAATAAAATTTGACAGATTGGGGTAGCTTGGGCCTCTGTACATTTATAAGAAAAGCTAAAATGTGTAATAATGAATACCACAATGAATGTGTCAACAGATTATGGTTGGCAAAAAATAAGAATACTGTTTAATTTAATAAACAAAAATACGTAAAGTTGTACAAAAATCTTAAAAAAAATCTCGTATTTGGTTGAGTTTATATAGTAATATTATTATGGTAAGATCAGTAAGATTCGACGACACGGTTGGCGCAGTGGCTGAGCGATCGACTGCTGCGCAGCGTGTTGCGGGTTCGATTCCCGCCCAGGGTTAACGTTTGTGTGATGAGCACTTGTGTTTGCTTTGTGTCTGGGTGTTGTTTATCTATATATGTATGTATTTACAAAAAAAAATGTATTTGTGTATGTATATCAGCTGTCTGACACCCATAGTACAGGGCCTCCCTAGTTTGGGGTCAGATGGCCGTGTGTGAAAATGTCCCCACATATTATTATTATTATTATTATTATTATTATATATCTACGTTGAGGTATAAATATCTAATTCATCTAGCCCTTTTCCCAACTATGTGGGTTCGGCTTCCTGTCTGACCAGTTGCAGCTAAATACCAATGTTCTTCATGGAGCGGTTGCCAATCTGACCTCCACAACCCAGTTGCTGAGTAACACGATACTCCTTGGTAAGACTGGTTGTCAGGTTATCTAGCTTCTAAAAAACTATAACGACTGTCAAAGCTCTACGAAAGACATCCGGGACCAACGGCTTTACGTGCTTTTCGAGACATGAAGGGGTGTCGGTATGAAATGGATGATCACCCATCCACGGAATGACCGCGGCAAGCGTAGCTTAACCATGGATCGGTACTGTTTTTATTTGAGGTCCTCCAAATCAAACATCTATTAATGCCCACAAACGTATGGTAGATAGAAGGAATGATTTATCATCATCATCAGCCAGAATACGTCCACTGTTGGACGGATCTGCCAGATACCAGCTTGATGCCCTTGAGTCAATTGAGAAACGAGCCAAGAGGATCATTGGCAATGATAGGCTCGTCGAGTCAAAGCTCCAAAGTCTTGAGCATCGACGCCGAGTTGCTGGCCTGTCGGTTTTCTATCGGTTGCATTTTGGGGAGTGTGCGACAGAATTGCATAATTTAATTCCGCCGAGCCCGTTCCATCATCGGACCACAAGACGTACGGCGATGCGCCACCGGTACATGGTGGAAATCCCACCCACTCGCACAAAACGTTTTGGGAACACATTAATTGTGCGTACTGCTAAGGAGTGGAATTCCCTGCCTGAGTCTGTGTTTCCTGATAGCTACAAACCGGGAGTCTTTAAGTCAAGAGTGAATAGGTTACTTCTAGGCAAGCGTGCTCCATCTTAGACCGCATCATCGCTTCCCATCAGGTGAGATAGTGGTCAAACGTATGCCTACCAAATGATTAAAAAAAAAAAGTCTCCCCCAAGGAGGGGAGGGGTGGTTGCCATAATTACCACAATTGGCAGGCGTCTTGGGAATCGCAATGAGATTGTTAAGTACACGGAAGCCATTGCCGCCCGACTTCCGGATTTTCGCTTAGTCGCCTTCTACGACACCCTCGTGATGAAATGGGTGGGTGCTATTCTACCCTGGACACCCTACGGGAAAGAACAACTATAGTATATAATGATTTTGATCAGTATGTCTAGGTAACTAGGTCTCATTTCAATATATCTACGTTGACATAAATCTAACTTAGTTTCCATCTTTTATGGCAAAACGACATATATCATAATATGCAACGGAGCAGCTGGCTTATGATTCAGGCTGGTATTATTGTTTGTAGTCTAAGATACGAAACCTGTTGTGATTTTGCTAAATAAACAATACTTTAGTATATACAAATAACGGTAGGGTCTTCTCAAAACACGTTTGTTTAGGAAACATTATGTTGTTAGAGAGTTAGTTCTAGATTGCTATTTGGGATTTTCCCTTAAATCAGATAGCTATCGATTTATTTGTTTGTCTTATGTTATCTGACAGGCATTGGTGGTATTCATTGCGTACTATCTAGGTCCAATCAGGTAACCAATTAATGTAGCACTTTTTACTTGAAACACGAGGAATTCGATTTCTACTTGAAACACGACAAATTCGATGAAGTGTTAAGGAATTAATGAATAGACGACTACCCTGAGAAGAAATGCGGGGTTCAAGGTCATTCTTTTTCATCTTATCATGTCGTGGGCAAAAGCCATTCAAGTCATACCTTTTTCTACAATTTCATGCATTTACCACGACTAATAACTCTCATACCAATAAATACAACAATCTCTCATCTTACTTCCTCATCCCACCGCTTCCTCCCCTCTGTCCTCTTTCTCTCTCCACTAAGAGAGCTGACCCTAAACAAATTGGTATAATAGTTAAGAGTAAGAAGAAAAAGGCAATACATAGAGCAAACAGCCAAGTACATAAGCACCATTCCAAGGTTAACGAGTCAATGACCGCAGAAACTCTTGCCGCACCTCACTTCCATATTTATAACACCTACAATTATATACCCCACACAATACCGAACGGCAACCAATTCTGCGAAAACGTTTATCCAATACTGCATACCGTAATACCTAGAAGCAATTCCATTAGTTTAACTGAAGTAGGTTAAAACCTCAATGTTATCACCTCATGGGACGCCATGGTAACAACAAAACTTAGGGCGGAGTTAGGCCATGCTTGCGTAATGACTGTGACTATAGAATAATTATAGCGGGTTCAAACGGTAAGGGTTATGCAATAGAAGGCGTGGTGCGAGTGGTAGCGGAGATGGTGATGTTAGATAAAATATTAGTTGCCCACCTAGATAAAAAAATACCAACCCAAATATTATCCCACTGTAGGATAAATACCTCTTCTCGCGCAAAGAAAGCACTAGCATTCACCTCACTCACGCTTATTCAAAACGGATTGGCGATTTTAAACTTATATTCCAGATTATAAGTTCGGTTTCTTTACGCCGTATACCTTCATCAGTGTCAGATGTTCTCTGATTACCTGTCTGATTATCAAGATAAGCTTAGAAATTATGTTTTAATTGAATAAGGCACAACCTCCATAAAACTCCCTCCATGCGTTCCATGCCCTCATCTTTCGCGAATGTATGCTTCAAACCCGCCAGTTTGGAGGAATTTGGGCAGGTCGTGCTCCAACAACTCCTACATGGCCACCTGTGACCCCGAAATAATTTTTTCATAGTTTTATTTTATTTTTTTGTAAAGCTAACTGGTAATATGACGAAACAGACTCTGATAGAGCGTAAAGGTAAAATATTACAAGCCTCCACAATCAGCAAAAGAGTATTACTGTAGAAGTTGTGGAATAGATAAGACCACGAAGTATCTAAGTATGCGATAAGACAAAGCAAAGTTTTCAAGCAGAACATAGTAATCAGAAATACATGTAAAATAAAACTACAAACGATTACGGAGAGTTAGTTATCCGTGACTTTCCAAAACTGTTTCTGGACTTGTTTCCTAGGTTCTTGTTATACCTAATAGTCAAAGCTCACAATTTGTTATACACGTACAAGGCGAATTTCAGTTCGACTAATGTAGTATTGACTATACAAAGACTAGGAAGTCTAGTGATTCAAAAGTATGCCCATCAGTTTCCGCTAGCACTCAGACCATGGTGTATGTGGGTAAACCGGTCGGTGAGGAAACTGCAGTCAAGCACGTGGGTCGTACTCGCACAACTGCTGTCGTTGTCAGCTCACTGCAACTTAACCATTATAATAATTTCTAATGTTGCAGATTAGGTAAAGGCACTTCCTGCACTATAAGGAAATGTACTTGCTCCTGTTTGTTTTTGTGAAAGTAGAGTCTGTCGGAGAAAACAAATGAATTTAAAAGAATAAAATGGGAACGGACACTATTGACCACATATATTTAAAAATGGAACATTTGTATGCCAAACAGTGATTGAATCGTAAATTATTCAAAGGTGATGAAACAGACTCTAAAAATATGAACTAGGATTTAGATCATTTTGTAGTTTATTTTAAAACTGAGAAGACGAAGTTCATGTTTGATAAAAGATAGTTGTTTTTTGAAGTGCAACTTCTATATAGACGGGGGGTATTAGAATTTTTAAAAGCGTTAGGGTTTAACCAGATGAATCGATCGATCGTTGATCGACGACATCGATCTATGGTAGAATGGATTAGTCGACGTCGATCGAGCTACTTGATTATTATTAGTTATGGATTATAGCCGGAGTTAATCGATCAACGTCGACCGATGCCATCGACCGGCAATCGATCGATTATTTAATCGAACAGTATCCTTCGAACAGCCAAAGCTACCACACCAATAGATCAACGTCGATCGATGTCGACCGATGGCATCGATCGATGATCGATCGATTGGTGCAGTAACACCCTTAAGGCCGCGTGGAGGGGGTAGACGATATATCGCGTATCTTTTCACTTGTCCGTTGGAGTTTTACTTCTACTGTGTGTCCCAGCACGCGTTTCGATTTTTTTTTATAAATCTACGATTAGGTTTAGGGAATGCAATCTCGTACGAGATTTCCGCCTAGCGAGATCTCGGGAGACTCAAAACCCAGTCTCGCGAGATCTCGCAAATTACGGGATCTCGCGAGATTGGGAGAATCGCAATTAAAACATATGCAAATGCTTGTTTTAAGAACTAGTAATTGACATGATATGTAATTAAATAGAAACTGCGTTGCTTAGTTATAAAAATAATGTAAGTTTTATTTTAAAAATCAACAGAGTACTTATTATTTTGTCTCTAACTCTAACATTTGTTTATGTCTATAATTATTATACCTACTGTAGCTAATCAGTTCAAATTCTTACAATATTGGTAACAAAACAATAATTATCTATATTTAGTCTTTTGCAAATTATTACTTTAGTTTCAATAATTAAGAGTAATAGGAACATTACTTATGGTAAATAAATACAACAAAACAAAAACTTAACTTCACAAGTTCTTAAATAAATGTTGTGAGATCGTATTAATCAAATAAAAGAAGTTTAAAGTAGAAGTCAGATGAAGTTATCAAGGTAGGTACGGAAAGGTAAGTTAGTTTGTCTGAAAATGGCTTCTCAAAAAACACATCATGTCGAGAGTATCCTGACAGACGACTTCTGATTTTGCATGCCAAATACCCTGCTGCTGAAAAAGCTCATTCTGCCTCAACACTTGTGGGAACCACAGTTGAGAGGCAGTTATGTACGAAGTTTAAAAGTTCCCCTCTTACTCCACCAGCTTCGTACAAATTCATTTCTTTTTTTATTAAAATGTCTAAAGTATTTGTTGTAGAATTTGTTGAGCGAGCAGTGGGCTGTTTCAGTGCTTTAGCGATTTTTGCAGCAGCAAAAAATATGAAATACACGTCGTCACGCTGCATTTGTCGATCTCGTTATCTCGCGAGATCTCGTACGAAATTTGACGAGATACAATCTCGTAAAATATGGCCGGGATCTCGCGAGATCGGGATCTCGGCGAGACGAGATTGCATTCCCTAATTAGGTTAGGCATATCAAAGTACCAAACAGACATGCAATTACAAATAATCTCAAATACATAACCACTAAATAAATACCAATGAATACAAATGAAGAAGATTAATCAAAGCACACACACGCAGACATTGTAAAATATACAAATAACACTGCATAAGAAATAACTTCAGAACCCAGTACTAGAATAAATAATCCATTTCAATGTGTAACAAATAATAAGCTACACAAAAGACCGAACAAAGAAGAAACCAACAGAGAGCAGGCAAAGAATAAAAAGCGGCTAAGTGCGAGTCGGACTCCCCCATGAAGGGCTCCGTAGCAGCAAGTAACATAATATAAAAGTTCTTGTAGTTCGTTGTAACTTTGATCGATGTTTTGATAGTAAATTGCGGTTTATGACGTATTCAAAAAAACTACTTACTAGATGTCGTTCAAACCAATTTTCGGTGGAAGTTTACATGATTACATACATATAATGTACATCATATATCTATTTAGTTATATCATTCTCTTATTTTAGAAGTTACAGGGAGGGGACACACATTTTACCACTTTTGGAAGTGTCTGTCGCGCAAACTGTTAAAGTTAGAAAAAAATGACATTAGAAACTTCAATATCATTTTTGAAGACCTATTCATTGAAACTCCAAACGAATGGGTTTGACGAAAAAAAAAATTTGATTTTTAGTTCTAAGTATGGGGAACCCCCAAAATTAATTGTTTTTTTTTCCATTTTTGTGTGACAATCTTAATGCGGTTCACAGAATACATATACTTACCAATTTTCAACAGTATAGTTCTTATAGTTTCGGAAAAAAGTGGCTATGACATACGGACGGACAGACAGACAGACATGACGAATCTATAAGGGTTCCGCTTTTGCCATTTGGCTACGGAACCCTAAAAATGTGAATCACAAAGCAAGCAAAACAAGGAACTCATAAGAGTGGCACAGAATGAAAATAAAATCCTAGCCTTTATATTGTAGACGGGAAGCTTAAATTTTGTTGTCCAATATTGGTTTGAAGAACTTACACAATGTAACTAAGCACAGTCGATTGAAGATTTTCTGTAAATTCTTACGCTGTAGTTTCGATCGTGTTTGTTCTATTGATAATTTTATCAAAGCTGTGTCTGTATTATTTTTCTCGGATTGAACTATGGTAATTGAAAATAGATATTTTCACTATAGAAAAATCTATTACCTCATTGGCTCCTTATGAATGGTCTTCAAATACTCTGTTTTCTACAACATTTCTTCTTTGTCTCTCTTATCTGCGATCATATTGAGAGTGACTTATGCCACAGTATAAATATTAGTGATACCGTACAGTACCGACACGCCCCGCCTCCCTCCGAAACACTGTTCCTCACCTCTTCCCGCGTCGAACGTGCTCTCGAAACTGCTTTTATTTCAAGCGGTGCGTAGACACACACACACACACACGCACAAATTTATACAGTCTATTATTCTGGTAGTAGTGTAGGTAATTAAATTGTTTCGTTTGTTAGTGTGTCGTAGGCATCGATCCGTGGTCGTAGGTGCTTATGCAGTGGTTCATCAATCATTAATAATTAGTAGTTTTGGAGATATTAGGGAATGACAGAACTTTCTTTACGGCTTTGCCGTAGTCGTGTATTAATATTAGCTAGTCTGCTAAAAAGAAGCAGGAATAAAAAATCCTGGTTTACCTGAGCTTAACTCAACTGCCCCGTTGGTTCTGAATTCGATTCCCAGGTCGTATAATGTGTTACAGGGTTTTTCAATTAGGATTTTTAGTGGTTTGATACCCCGGTGGCTCGAAAAGCACGTAATGCTGTTGATCCTGCACCTAATCTCTCCCCAGTCGTGTCGTATTGCCGTTCCATCGGACTCTGACAGTGAGGGAAGAGGGAGAGTACCTGTATTTGCGTACACACTTGTGTACTGTTCAATATCCTGCGTACTTGGCTAGACTCCGTGAGATCCGATCCAACCTGTGCTGCCCTCTCCCAGTTTATCCTCCCTCTACCCTCCTTCTACCTCTCTCTCTTAGTTTATAAGATTTTTGGCAATTTTTTTCTTTATTTACTGTTAACTTTATCCGACTGTACGTTAGTTTCACCAGTCCAATTGGAAGCAACTCGGTTGTGCAATCTTTGGCCGGACGTAAACAAAACTAGAAATTGTAGTTTATGTTAGCAAGTTTTGTAGTAGTACCTAGATTTATATCTGAACGGGAATCGAATGGGGAAAGTATTGAATGAAATCGTAATGAAACAGTCTTGGTTTAGAAGTTGATCGGAGAGATTTTGTTCCTGGCAACATTGCTTCATCATCATCATCATCAGGGTCCTCCCCCAAGGGGGGGTTTTGCCATAATCGCCACGCTTGGCAGGCGGGTTGGCAATAGCAGTATGGTTGTTACAAATGCACAGAGAACGCTGCTGCCCATTCTCTGGTACGTCCCTTAGTCGCCTCTTACGACACCCACGTGAAGATATGGGATGGTGCTATTCATTACGTCCGACACCATACGGAACATTATTTATTTGTATATTATCAACTAGCAACCCGCCCCGGCTTCGTACGAGTGCAATGTAGTATTACTATAACCCTATAAACCTTCCTCTTGAATCACTCTATCTATTGATGGAAACTGCATTAAAATCCGTTGCGTACCTTGTTTAAAAGATGTAAGCGTACCTACAGATAGCGGGAGCGACTGTTTTATTTATACTATGTAAAGATAAAGAGCCGAGTGCAGTTTGCATAGTGGTGCCGGCCGCGAATAGCACCACCCCATTTTTACCCGTGGGTAACGTAAAAGGCGACAGACGAATATTGACCAGAGGATGGGCAGCAGCGTCCTTCTGAGTACCATACCAACATCGCCAACATGCATCGGCCAAGCATGCGATTACGGTTGAACCCCCCCCCCCCCCTTGGGGTAGACCTGTGCCCAGCAGTGGGCGTCTAAAGGTTGACATGATGATGATGAAAGATAAAGAAGATTATAATAAAAATACGATACTAGTGTGTATCTCCTAAGATGTATTTTTTTTGGAGATATTTATAGAAGGTATGAATTTAGGTACTGCATATAGCGCTAAATGAATAAAGGACATTAATAATACTACCGGTCTATTGCTGTCCTACAGGGCAAAGGCTTTATTAGCATTGATCACCATGCTTACACAAGGCAAATTGGCGATTTGAAACTTCGTCTGCGTGAATCTAGAATTCAATTCAAGCTATCTTCATACCAAATTTCATCAAAATCGGTGAAGCTGTTTCGTCTTGAAAACGTAACAGACAGATAGAGTTACCGTCGCATTTATAATATTAAATATGTATTGATAAATTCAGGTTATAAACCCTGAAAGTCTGACAGCCAGTCTTACTAAGAGGTATCGTGTTACCCAGTAACTGGGTTGTGGAGGTCCAATAGGCAGTCGCTCCATGTAAAACACTAGTATTTAGCTGCATCCGGTTTGACTGGAAGCCGACCCCAATATAGTTGGGAAAAGGCTATGCTAGGTTGGTGGATAAATTCAGGTTATCGTATGCTTTTAAACGCAAAACTTGTTTATATAGGGTGACTGGTAATTAGTGTACGATACTTAAACACGTGATTGTGCTCATGATAACCAACAACTTTTACTATGGGAACAAACCTGAAATCGCGAAAGAAAATCAGCTGTTCAGTACATTTATGTTTGCCTAATGTACTGAAACGTCCGGAGCCCCGCAAGGCGCCCATCTCGCCTCAGTGCTTTTCAATATTTTTGTTAACGACCTCCCCCATTGTTTTCAGTATTCGAATTGCTTTCTATACGCCGACGATTTAAAATTTGCTAGATGTATCGAATCATCACACGACGCTATACTTTTGCAAGAAGATCTAGATAGACTATTTAAATGGTGTACCTACAATCGAATGGAACTGAACATTAAAAAGTGTTATTACATAAGTTTCTCCAGAAAGATGAATCATATACGTTCCGAATACATGGTTGATAACAAGAAAATAAATAAGGTGGACAAAATTAAAGATCTAGGAGTCCTGTTCGATGATAAACTAACATTTATACCACACATGGAACAAATAATAACAAAGGCTTCAAAAATGTTAGGGTTTGTTATAAGGAACACCAGAAGTTTTAAACAAAGTAGCACTAAAATCATGTTGTACAATAGTTTGGTTCGCAGTATCTTGGAGTATTGCAGTGTTGTCTGGAGACCACACTACGCTACACACATGTTACGATTGGAGCGAGTCCAAAAACGCTTTTTGTGGCACCTTGCATTTTCACAGGGTAAATCTAAATGCTTGCCGTCCTACCACACCCGATTGCGATATTTCAGGATGCTGCCACTATCGACTAGAGCTAATATTACAGACGCATTTTTCTTTTACAAACTGATCAGAAATAAAATTGACTGCCCAACATTGCTTGCCCTTTTTAGATTCCGCGCCCCTACCAGACTCCCACGTGGTAACGTTACTCCCCTTTATCCACCTCTGCGTAGAACCGTCCTTGGTGCAAACTCGGCTATTCCCCGATTATGCAAGATAATTAACAGCTGCAGTGACGTAATCGATATACACCATGACAGTATCGGGAAATTTATTAAATCAATTATTCAATTGTGTTCTGAGGGCTGTTTAAAATAAAATAAAATTTAATCATTGTAATTGTATAATAATCTTAAGATTTAATTAATTAATTTACTTGTTTTAATTAATATGATCCTGTTTTTATTATTTTATTAATCAATACTTCATGTTGTACTGTTTAATTTAAAATCGTTTAATAATGAATGTTATCCGTTTTTTTTTGTGTGCATGTTGTGTTGGCCAGTAAGTAGTTATTACACTTACAAATGTATTTTTTGTAAAATTGTACTCCACAAATGTAATAGTGTATATAACTGTTGGCTAACCTAATAAATAAATAAATAAATAAATAAATAAACAGCTGATATTTTTTTCGCGATTTCGGCTTTGCTCCCATAATAAAAATTGTTTGTTATCATGAGCACAATCACGTGTTTAAGTATCGTACACTAATTGCCAGTCACCCTATATAAGTTCATCATCATCATCATCATTTCAGCCGAAAGACGTCCACTGCTGGACATAGGCCTCCCCCAAGGGGGGGTTTTGCCATAATCGCCACGCTTGGCAGGCGGGTTGGCGAACGCAGTATGGTTGTTACAAATGCACAGAGAACGCTGCTACCCATTCTCTGGTACGTCCCTTAGTCGCCTCTTACGACACCCACGGGAAGATATGGGATGGTGCTATACTTTACGTCCGACACCATACGGATACTTTACGTCCGACACCATACGGGTACTTAATTACTATATACATATAAGTTACGGATTATATAAGTTGTAATGTAAGAATTAAAGAAAAACCGTGCAGTTACAATAAGCAATCAATGAAACACGAGTACAACTAAGCTCACGACTAAAGTACTTATCAATTACCTTTCGGGTACGTAACACTACATAGACCAACTCCCACGTAGATAGATACGGAACTGCGATACATAGATATGTACATACATATTACATACCTACACGCATCGTCCAATTGAGCGCAGTGCAATGTTCTCTGGTCACGAGCGGGGTCAAGAATCGCATAGAATGATATAATAACAGAGGCGCCAAGTAGGCAATATTGTTGCGATTTAATGGCTCTGTATGGATAATTTCTTTGCTTATGTGGAGAGGGTATCGGTTATGGATATGGTAATGAATTATAGTTGGAAATGGTTGTTCTGTGTTTGCGACAATTATTTAGTGTTTTTTTTTATGTATTATTATTTTCAGCCTGTCCGATTTTTTTTTTACATTTGGTTTTACCTACTCTGCATAATTTGCCACTGTAGTTCTTAAAGAAGAGTAAGTACCTTATTTATAACATTTTTTTTTACCATTGATAGGCATACGTTTGACGACTATTTCACCTGCAACAACATTTATCAGCTCATTATCTTCTGTCCTACTAAAGAGGAAACGCGCGAGAATTGATTACTAACCACGCTTGCTTGTTATAAGATAAAAATAAACCTGAAAAAAAAGATAATTTTTTTACCGATCATTATATAAATTGTTTGTTCAAAATTAAGATCATATTCACATTAAAATTAAAGACTTAGGTAAGTACCTATCATTTCTACAACATTCAAATATACTACTGTCATAAAAGTATCACAACTGAATCGAATAATGTCCAATCAATATATTATAGTCCCACAATATTTTCCTTTATCATCGTACCATACAGTAGTATCAGAATACCGTTGCATTCACGACTCGCTCGGAATGGCCTTGCCCTATCAGTATAATATTGAGGTAGGACCGATAATGTCTCGTTCATTCGTTCGTTCAATGGATACGAGCGGAACGTTATGCTCTGCAATGAAGTCATGGCTCTAAGATTGTATTACCTATCTTTTATTATGCACATACTTATGTAGTAGTAGAACTATGTATTTGAAGAACCTTGTCCGCGGAAGTACTATCGCCATAGCCATTTTTACCAAAAAGACAACGGTGTTCCAGTTTAATAAAAATACAGTGTCATAGTTCTTGTGACATTTATTTTTTTCTGAAATAGCTACCCTATACCCTAATAGATACTTGTACCCCTAATGTAGTCTGATGCCGCTGATAGTTTTCGTCGGTAATCACTTACATTCTTGTGAGTCGCCTACTTTTCTGCCGTCATATTTCTCTATTATAATTTCTTTCAATGATAATACAAAACATAAAATTTGATGATTTATTCATCAAAATCAAAATAAACAACTGAATTCAGACATCAGTCTTCTACAAGATTAGTATTTTAATTTCATTTTCAGTCAATAGTTCTATCCTTGCATTGTATTTTACTATCCTACCTATCTTTCCATTTCTACTCTGCTTCTTATGCCCGTCGCGTTAACCAATAAGAGTATTTTAATACTTATTCCGTATAGGATGCAGATCCTGCGCGTTCTAAACTTATTTTTAGATGAAGCGATGTTCTTTGATTTTTGATGTAGGTATAAAACATCCCGCCGCGTCCGCGTCTCCTCTACCACATGATAACGTTAGTATATGGTTACTATTGCACTCACGCTCAACCCGTCCGATGCCCTTGCCCTATCAGTGTTGTGTTGAGGCAGGCTCGGCGAGTATAAGTAACACGCTTTTATTCAATAGAGGGTAAAGTTGGTGTCTCATCATTTTATCTTTAGTTGTTATCTTGTAACTAATTACGACAAAGTCAAAGCATTTATTTCAATTAAAATATATTGAATTGTCAATAAGTCGGTCAGTTAGTCAAAGAAGTTTAAGCCGTTCCTAAACGTAGGTAGGTCTCTACGGAGAAGAACGAGCAAGGAAGTCGACGGATACTCTTTTCTTGTTTTCTTGAATCCTGTTTATGTTATTCTTGTTTCTTCTATATGTGGTAAACAATGAAGGTAGGTAGGTATGTAAGATGCAAGCCGACGATTGCGTCCCAATTCGTAGGTTTAGACAAAGCTAAAACTAAATAAGTACCAAATTTTTTGCGAACTCGCGTCAATTCAACAATGTTTATTCTCTTCTTGTTAAAATCGAATAGCAATTTTCAAAACGGGGATTCAGGCAGCCTTTTCAACCTTTAGGAGCCGCTGCAGATTAATTCCTGCCAGAATGTGTTTAAAGGATTAGTAAACTATTTCAAAAAGGTACGATTAGGCACTTAGTATGCAAAACGGTCCGTTTTCGCATCTCGTGCGGTAACGGACGGATGTAAGGGATTATGTATCAAGGATTACCTATATTATGTAAAGCTAATAATTTAATGTTCTACTTCTACTACTCGACCACGATCATCGATCTGCTTGTTTTCATTCAAATTTCAGTGTTATTCACAAAAGTATCGATATTTGTGAATAATGGATGTTATAGTATATTGGGTAGTTCATTTACTTGGCAATGTATATATTAACATAATCAAGTCGGTAATTAAAGATTTTATGAATCATTCAATTGAAATTATGAAGACATGGGTGTCGTTCTGTTTGTTTAGAAATCAAAAATAAGGATTATTTTGTTTTGAAATTGGTAATTATTTCATACTAGCTTTTGCCCGCGACTTCGTCCGCGTGAATGTCGGTTATCGTGGATGCAGACGAAGTCGTGGAGTAAAAAGTAGCCTATGTCCTTCCCCAGGGTTAAAGCTATTTTTATACCAGATTTCATCAAAATCGGTTCAGCCGTTTTGTCGTGAAAGCGTAACAGACAGAGGTAACTCTGTATTTTCCGCATTTATAATATTAGTTGGTCTTGGACTGACTTTGTTCGAAAAAACTTTTACAGAACATCTCAAAAACTTTTTTCAATTATTAACTCAAACTTCGAATATGACCTCAAAAAGTAGGTGAAGTAAAGTAATTATTTGCTAGAAAATTTTAGTATGTACTTACGATCTTAGATGGTAGGTAGGTACCGAAACACCGAGGGGTACCAGGCAGGCACACATAACAAGTAGGAACATAGCTGCCTCATTATAGGCGAGTGGCTTGAGAGCCCTCTAGCAACGCTGCTAATAGGAGCCCGGGCTATTCTGCAATGTTTGACCCATAAAATATTTACTCTTTTTTTAACGGTAACCGCTGCGGTTCTGCGCTTTTTGCCCTATAGGATTCGCGAATAGGATTTAAACAGGATTATTTAAAAAAAACTTAGAGCCGTAAGAAAAATATTTTTCACGAAAAAATCAGCAGTTTCTAGTAATTTTTAAACCAAACGAACTGTTCGACGTTGGAGTGAAAAATATTTAGTCCAATCTTGGAATATTCCAAACAAAAATATTTGTTGAAAACATTTATCTTTAGTTTTCGCCTGCTTTATTATTTTTTTGCTAGCTCTTAACGGAGAAATAAATATGGCGGTTTAACAATAACCTAAAAAGAACTGGTCAAGTGCAAGTCGAACTCGCGCACGAAGGGTTCCGTACCATTATCTCTATACAACTTCATGTATGGAAGCCCCCCCCCCCCCCAACTATTAATTTTATTCTGTTTTTAGTATTTGATGTAACAGAAACAATTGGCAACAGAAATACATCATCTGTGAAAATTTCAACTTTCTAGCTATCACGGTTCATTAGGTACAGTCTGGTGACAGACAGCTAGATAGACAGTGGAGTCTTAGTAATAAAATGATAAGAATAATGGCATAATTATTACTATTTTTATATTTTTTTTAATATGAGGGGACATTTCACACACGGCCATCTGACCCCAAACTAGGGAGACCCTGTACTATGGGTATCAGACAGCTGATATACATACACAAATACATTTTAAATACATACATATATAGATAAACAACACCCAGACACAAGGCAAACACACACATCACACTAATATCTACCCTGGGCAGGAATCGAACCCTCAACACGCTGCGCAGCAGTCGACCGCTCAGCTACTGCGCCAACCGTGTCGTCATTTCCGGCATTTTCCAACATCACTATCCAATACATGCCTATTTTTTAAACTACACTATAAAATATTATTTTCTCCGACTGGAAAAAAGTACAGAATAATAATACGGAAAAGAGTTTTACAAAGAATAAGGTTGGCGCGACATCAGTTTGCATATCATTACGCTGGTGATAGCTTCGCCTTTCTTTGTAAAACAATACTTGCTTCTTGCAGCCTTTGTTCATCATAGTGACTTTGTTTTCTACTTTGTCGGTTTAATTTAATAATGTGGGCTAGAATCGTTTGTGTAGCATGATTTATCTTTGTCATAAATTAACCTGTAAAAGTTTACTGCTGAACATTGTCGTAATTACCAAGTTCGTGGTATTTTTTTTTACTCGATTTAGGACACCAATAAACTATTTTATATTGATGAAAGTAAAACGTTTGGATCTAGGTGTGTAGAGTGTGATTCAGATATCAGTAAACTACATTAAAAGCAAAGTGCCATTCTTAAAAAAAATAATGAAATATAATATTTTAATTTTTTAATTATTTTATTAAGCATGGAAGCTTACATATACAAAAAAAAACTTAACATCAATAAATTAAACGATAGTCGACAGAAAGCCTATTATATGTCTTCGGGTTTAGTCACGTTATATAATTTGGAATTTGAGCAAACCAACACTAACAAAACTATTTGGTTTGAAATATGAACGTAAAATAAAAATAAAATATTTATTAGAAAGTAGAACATGAAGCAATTTACTGTTACCTACTTAATAATAATATTTTCAAACAATTTCAGAATAAACCTCTCAGTTGTTCTAAGGTTTTTGTCCATTCCTTCAACATAACCCCTTAGGTAAAGACACTAAACAACCAACTAATTCTAGACTCTAATCCACCTACCAACTTATTATTACACACTATACTTTCTTAACTTTCAAAGCGCATCCCTACTACTGTATAATTAACTTTTTATTTAGACAATAGAGTTTAAAATTGATTACCAGATGATGCAGACGACATCGTGATTCAAGATTGACCTGTGACCGAGTCGTGATCTTCCATAGTTATCTATGTTCCGCGTTGGTCGAATGTCCGGCATGTTATGTGATTTACTAGACCTTTGGTAAAAGGGGACGTACTAGGGAGAATAAATAAATAAATAAAGTAGTCCCAGATATGGCGCTAGCTACCAACCAGAGAAAAAACAAACTCCAGGCGTCTACAAAACATAAAACAAATAGGTACCTAATAATAAAAATAATATATACATACCGGAGATTTATTGTGAAGGATGGCACGGTTAACATTTGTCGGGCATGTCACCTATCGGGAGAATCAATCCGTCACATTATCTCTGGATGTTCTCGTCTTGCTAACGAAGAGTACTTGCATAGAGACAACCTTGTGGCCAGGATTATCCATCAGCAACTTGCTCTGAAATACAACCTCGTAGAATCAGAAGTACCATACTACAGGTATGCGCCCGATCCAGTTCTTGAAAATGGCAATGTCACATTGTACATGGATCGATCCATCATCACTGACAGGACTATTGTAGCCAATAAACCTGATGTAGTGGTGGTGGCTCGATTGTAGAGGCGCGCAATGATTATTGACATAGCAGTTCCGCATGACGTGAACCTCATGAAGGTCGAGAAAGACAAGCAGATAAAGTATCTTGACTTGGCCCGCGAGGTTGTCGACATGTGGGATGTGGACACACTCGATCATTGTGCCGATAGTTGTTACAGCCAATGGTTTAATTGCCAAGAGCCTCGACCAACATCTAAGGAGGCTCTCGTTAGGCGGCTAGGATCAAGGCCTTGATTTAGAAGGCAGTACTTCTGAACACGGGCCGCATTGTCAGGAGGTTTCTCTCTATGGAGCCCTGACCACCGGTAGCTTGGACCCTGTTCCCGATACCGGTGGGCTACTATATTTTATATTTCTAAATGTTTTTATTTTTTTATTAATATTTAAAAATGTAAATTATATGTATAGAAATAATAAATGAAAATAATATTGTCATGAGAAATCCACTGTTACAACTTTCAGCACTCACACTACTAGCTGCACATTATATCTTATGGGAGTGTATTCTTTGGCAGAAAGAACGCAATATTATGTTGGATAGTGTACAGGCTAAATTCGGAGCAGTTTATTATGCAGACCTTGTAGAAACTAGAACTAGTTTCCGTGTGTTCAAGCGATTTTGCCATACCTATTAATGGAATCAAATTTAATGTAACAGCTCACATTTTAGAACCCATTAATTATGTCAATTATAATCCGTGGTGCTTGGCAACTGGACTTCTCCCTGTTGTAAACGTCCCTTTGTGCCTAGTGGCCTAGCTCTGTTCTGTCTCCTGCTTGCTTTGGAGGGAAGTGGAAAAAGACGTACGACGATGCGCCACCGGTACATGGTGGATATCCCATCCACACACACAAAACGTTTTAGGAATACATTTAACACTGCTAAGGAGTGGAATTCCCTGCCCGAGTCTGTGTTTCCTGATAACTACAATCTGGGAGTCTTTAAGACAAAAGTGGTTACTTCTAGGCAAGCGTGCTACATCTTAGACCGTATCATCGCTTCTCATCAGGTGAGATAGTGGTCAAACGTATGCAAATCAATAGTAAAAAAATTATAATGATTTTTCTTACTACTCCGCTGTACCTTTCTGATTAATTTCGTTGCGGGATCTAAGACAGTTGAATCGTTTCTCTGGGACTCGTCGACCTTCATTGCTTTGGTGCTTTTCTGGTGGTCGCTATTGTTGATTCTGGCTTACAGGAGTTGTAGTGGTTTAGGAATAGTGTGGTGGACTTGTCCTACTTTAAAAAATCACACCACTAGACCAGCTTGGAGAATTATGATAACATAGTCCTTAAGTCTTAGTCCTTAAGTCGCACTTAGGTCCACGGGAGCGAAGCCGCGGGGACAGCTAGTAAATAAATACACTTTGAAAAGATTAATGTTATTGTAATGAAGTTACGGTTTTTGTAATGAAGTTACGGTATTTGTAATGAAGTAACGTTTCTTGTAGTGAAATAACATTTTTTGTAGTTCTAAAGGAAGATCAGCGGTTCAGCAGTATTGCTCTGACTTCCTGACCGGTTGTACAATAAAACCTAAACAATTTAAAGTAAATACCACTATTAGTAATTAACATTCCTACCTACAATAAACGTGTCAATACGCATCTAAAACCCGTAACCCTTCAATAAGTGAAGGGTTAACGATAATCGTATTATAGTTTACGTTTTATTACTAAGAGTTTACTACTGTAATATGCAGTAAAATGAATTATTTGCGGTAACTATTATTAAATAGCAGTTATTATTAGTTCAACAACATTTATGTGTTATTTATATATGTCATTTTGATATGGGCTTATTAAATTTGTCGTGGAAAACGATATTGTTTAAAGAATTACTCAATTGATTATTGTAGTACAGAGGAAATGGTAAACGCCGTGGCGTCAATTGTGATGGCGGCACGTGGGCAGTGTCGTGTTGGAGAGTGGAGACTATGCTGAACTCACTTTTGCTCGAGACACCAACCAGGACACTCCTCTAGTACGAAACTGTCGGTTTACCTATTTGAATTGTATTTTACGATCACAATTAATAAAGTAAGGTTAGTTTGTACTGCATTGAATTTCGTTATTCTACAATGAACCCGATACCACCGAACCCAGACGATGACGGCGCTACCGCTCAGGGGTGTGATTCTGTAAGACCTCATTCTAAACTTCGAATCTGAATCCGCTGTGAGTTTCTTGATTGGCATTCTAAAAACTCGGTTGATAATTCGAATTTACACTAGCGCCACCCTTGCGAGGGTGTCAGTGAGTTGAACTAAGTTGACAGGGAGATTTTGACAGATAAAGAATGAGATGACGTAAGAAGTGGCATTCTGTAAGGTAATTTCCCCGTCACTTCGACGCTCTCTTCGCTGTCGAACCCGATTCAAAGTGTCAAATATGTCATAGTCATTTTGAACCTTATGCGAAGTAAGAGTGAATAGCCGGCGATATGAGATGCGAGTTGTTGTTCGAATTTTACGGAATCGACCTACAGCTCATTAAATAGCTGTTGCCCGTGGGTATACTTGAAATCTAGGAAAAATTAACTAATATAATACGTATATACCCGGATTAAAATTACCCCAAATATTAATTCTAGTTATACATACTTTACCTACGTGCCCAATCTAATAAATGAAGCCATAACGGCATTAGACTAGTTTAGGAACAAACACATAATGTCTCGTTTATCCTATTGTAGGATACTGCAAATTAATTAATATTTATTGTGTGATTCATCACTTATCGGCAGGAACTTTATGAAGCTCATCTTATAATTTTGATGTATGAATGTGTAGATAGAAAGTTGATTCTGAGTCTGATTGGATACGTTAGAATATTGACCTTATTGATTTCGTTCTTTAGTCCCTTTTTTCCAATTGCTACCAGCTATCTTATGACGATCTTCGATTTACTTATAACAGCGAATTCCATTTCTTATATTCTTACATAAACAACTCTGAATAATAAAAAAAAAAAAAAAAAAAAAAATACCCGTTTACCCAAACAAAAAAGAATGCACTTGAAGCAAAATCCGGCCCTGTCATCTTTAAAATTAATTTACTCACTCATCACTCAACATCAAATGAAAATGAACTTTGTGTTGCCACAATATGGTTGTTTATACCCAAACACCTACCACAGTAGGTGTGCACGTTTTCTTCATGTAAATGCCTATTTATTTTTATGTGTTGTCATAAAATGGGGCCGCCATCGCCCGCGCGAAGTTGTTTGTATAAAAACACATTTTACATGCATTATAGTAAATGCCTAACTAAGTTTCTTCAGCTGGCAAAGCTTGAAAAAAATCGTTGTTGTCTATTTTTGTTTCATGTAGTAAATACATTGTTTTTCCGGAAGAATAACATGGAAGTTTCGTGTACAGAGATTTTTCTTTATTTATTGAGTTTGTTTATTTAGCCGTATAAACTGTTTGGATACAAAAGGCATTGTTTAAGCACAGTATAAATAATTATTAGATTGACGACACGGTTGGCGCAGTGGCTGAGCGATTGACTGCTGCGCAGCATGTTACGGGTTCGATTCCAGGGTAAATATTTGTGTGACGAGCACTTGTGTTTGTCTTGTGTCTGGGTGTTGTTTATCTATATGTTATGTATGTATTTAAATGTATTTGTGTATATATCAGCTGTCTGACACTCATAGTACAGGGTCTCCCTAGTTTGGGGTCAGATGGCCGTGTGTGAAATGTCCCCACATATTATTATATTATTATTATTAGTACCACCGTACAGAAGCGACACGCTCTGCCTCCCTCTGAAACCGTGCCTCACCTCTTCCCGCGTCGAACGACTGCTCTGGGAACTACGTTTTTGTCCAAGTGGCGCGTGGATACGCACACACACGCACGTATCTATTCAGTTTGTTATTTTAGTAGTAGTGTAGGCAATTATATCGTTTCGTTTCTATGGAGTGTCGCGGGTATGGTTTAAGTAAGTTTTTTCTGTACTATATTCTTATTTACATGTAAATTGTTATGTTCTTTAGTTATATATAACCTGTAGGAGACAGTCTGTTTTATTTTTATTTATTTATTTATACTTCATGCACAAAGGTACAAAGGTGGGCTTAATGTCTTGGGCTTGTCTTATTTAGAACTAGCTCTTGCCTACGACTTCGTCGTACAGAGTAACTTTCGCATATAAAATATTTAGTATTGATTATCATTCTGATACATTTTGCATAGTAATATTTATAAATCTTTATTTTTGTTACAGGTAAATACGCTACTAAAAACTTTTTTTAAGAAACTGGATTTATGAAACAGGCGATTGTCAACTCTATTGCATCACTACAAGGTACATAAAATTACTCGTAAAGTCAACATAATTTTGTGACAGACACCAAAAGTTGCAGGCATTTTCTATAGATTAGAAAATCAAGAATGAGAATTTAGTGATTACTATACTCCATTTACAATAAGATTAGACTTTAAAACAAACCTTTTTTACAGTCCTTTCAACCGATTTTGACTTGTATTCCGCTTACGGAATAGAAGTCAAAATCGGTTGAAAGGCCTCTAATGTCATCCTTAAACATACTTAAGGATGACATTAGAGGCAAAAAAGTGGTTATAATAACAACTGTTTACTGCAGCTGCCATTTGTCATGCCACCAACGCAATATAAGTCAAAATCGGTTGAACGGATGGTAAAAAAGGTTTGTGTATATGTCTAATCTCATTGTAAATGGAGTACCTATAGTTAGTTATAATCATCTTACACATTTTGAAATGTAAAGCAAAGCAACCTTTCCTTTGGTAATCAGTTTCTAAAATTACTTGTTTATATGTAATCTCTTCTATTCAAAACTACCTACTTGTTTGTATCTCTCTAATAAAAATCCGACACGCTCGGATTTCGGCGGCGGCTGCGATTTGCGCGCGAATCAGCTGTAAACGAAGCGTCACGGCAATCCCGTAACGTGATCGGCTCAGCCGACTAGTCAACCTCTGTATAACAGACTAATCGGTTATTCGGCTTAAGTCAGAATCGGCACATCTCTAGTTTAGAGTTTATCCAGTCGGGAAAACTAGCTCTAAACGGATATTTATTCCTTCTTACAACTCTCAAATAAAGACGAAGATAAGTGTCCAGAATCAATGCTCTCAGTTGGAGCAAATTCTCTCTCCTTTTTAGAGCTTTGAACCGTGTAAAGCAATTTATCTTCCTGATGAAATCCCAAAATTTTATTCACTACAGTTTCACTGATGTATCTTTTGGAAGTGCTCACTTAGCTACGGAACCTTGTTAGTCCGTATTTTACGAGCTCGCATCAAAAAGTCGGCGTTATGGATAAATTAGAAAGCTTCCAGGAAAATGGCCGACTTCATTAATCATTGCGGTTATTGTGGGAACGATGCTTCTGCGATGTTAAAACGTTATTGTGTGTTTGTGTACTGAGTTTTGGAGTTTAGATTGCTTAACGATCTACTAAATTAATGTTTAGTAATCTAATTAATGCTCGTGATTTCCACTTCAACAAATAACAACTTTATGCAAATGTAAATTAATTTGACTTCAGAATTACTAACTAGTAAAAACGTTACAAAAGATGTGAACATTTTTTTTAAATACTTGCTTACACTTTTGGAATATAAAATGGACGCAGTTTTAGAGCTTTTTAACGTTTTTAATACCTGGCAACACTATCAAGTTTAATACCGATATATCGGTCGCCTTATAACAAAAACAAGGTTTATGTTTATACCAGATTTAACCCTTCAAGCAAGTTTTTCAATTACAAACCTTTTTATTCATCGGAATAAAGTTCTATATTCAAGAACTGGCTTGATGGTTAAGCATAAAACTTGTTTCGTAATAAGGCGGCGGCTTGTGTCTGCATCACCGCCAGTCCATATTGTTCGTTAACTGCGCAAGCGTCGATGTTGCGACACAATTGAATGACAACTCCATTGCAGCAACGTATGCTGACATGAGTGATTAATTACTTCACTTGCTATGCGGGTTCACCTTACGAGTTAACAGCCTCGAGTATAAATGTTTATGTGTTAGAAGTTATATTCACAGCTGATTTAAAAATGTCATATCGCACTATCGGTAAGACAATATTTGTCAAAATTCATAAAAACTACTGAAGTATGCCAATCTTAGCATTTCGCTCGAAGAACCGATAACCGTTGGGGAAGAAAGGTTCTCGAGTGGCGACTACGAACCGGAAGACGCAGCGTTGGTAGGCCTCCCACCAGATGAACCGATGACATCGTGGATGCAAGCACAAAGTCAAAGCAAGACCACTCGAACAACCCGCCATTTTTTTCACACACACATTGACATTACTTTTATAGGCATTCTCAAGCAGTTTCAAGCAGTCTGCAGTCTCGACTGTCACGTATTGTCTAAATGAATAAATGAGAGACATTGACATTTAATGACGAACAGGAAAATTTTGTTATAAAAACAATTCAAAGAGTGTCAATAACATATTTTTACGAATAAAACCTACAGAGTCAATACAGTAGCAGCCCTAGTGAGTTTGGCAAGTTTAGGTAATTATTTTTGAAGATGGCGGGAGCGGTACTTCTGTAATCTCTATATTTTGTGATGCAAGCGACATGTTGCCGCGAGTTGTGGCGTTCTATGAGGGATGCCTTTGTTCAACAGTAGATGTCTTCCGGCTGATGATGCCAAACTTTTGACGCCACGTTTGGCGCAGTGGTTGAGCGATCGACTGCTACGCTACGTGTCGCGAGTTCGATTCCCGCACGGAACAAATATTTGTATTACCTATAGATAGTTGTTCCGGGTCTGGCTGTTTATATATGTGAGTTTATATGTTTGTAAACGCACCCACGACACAGGGGTAATACCGTGTGGGGCAACATTAAAAAAAAAACTACTTTAGAAACATTATTTTATCTGGAGGGACAAAGACGCGTAATAACTTCGGTTCATTGTCGCCAGAGGGCAACAGTCTTTCTCATATTGTTTTGACGCGACATACCTACTTTCTGTTGCATCATCACCCCCGCGTATAATATAAAATGTAAAAAAAAACTTATAATGGCTCTCCTGTAAAATTACTAATAGTGATTGTGTCTTACCGAGGGTGCGATATAGCAGATAAAGATATGATAAGCTTAGCTTAGGTTAAGCTTTCGACCACCACTCTTTCCTTGTCAGACTTAATATAATATCCTACGGAAAAACAAAAATGAGATCAAAATTATCCGAAGTTTTACGTCATATCAATATCAATATACCTTCATCATCTTTATTTCAGCCGAAAGACGTCCACTGCTGGACATAGGCCTCCCCCAAAGGGGGGTTTTTGCCATAGTCACCACGCTTGACAGGCGGGTTGGCGATCGCAGTATGGTTGTTACAAAGGCACAGAGAACGATGCTGCTGTCCATTCTCTGGTGAGTCTCTTAGTCACCTCTTACGACACCCACGGGAAGATATGGGATGGTGCTATTCTTTACATACGCCTCCATACGGACTCAATATACCTATGAGTGCCAAAATTTCAGCTATCTCGATCAGCCGTTATGTGTCAAACAGTAACAAACATCCATCCATCCTCACTAACTTTCACGTTTATAATATTAAGTAGAAAGTAGCTTCTGTTCTGTAGACTTAGCACGATCTTTAAATTGGAAATACCCTATACCCATAGCATTTTGGTTTCAATTAATACGGGTCAACGCCCAATCGCCAAGCACCACAGAGTTCGGAAGTTTGTGGTGTAACACCCAAGTACCTCTAAAAGCATGTAAAGTCGTTGGTCCTACACCAAGTCGGATTGCCTTTCCTTTGGACCTTGAGAGTAAAGGACGAGGATTGCACCAGTTCATTGACGATTTGACGACACGGTTGGCGCAGTGGCTGAGCGATCGACTGCTGCGCAACGTGTTGCGGGTTCGATTCCCGCCCAGGGTAAATATTTGTGTGATGAGCACTTGTGTTTGTCTTGTGTCTGGGTATTATTTATCTATATATGTGTTTATTTAAAATATATTTGTGTATGTATATCAGCTGTCTGACACCCATAGTGCAGGGTCTCCCTAGATTGGGGTCAGATGGCCGTGTGTGAAATGTCCCCACATATTATTATTATTATTATTGGTATCGCCCTTAGTCACCTCTTTCCATTCTGAAACATAACTACATAAACCATTGCTAATGACTGTCATTCGACTAATAATAAACAACAAATGGTAGCGTTTTAATAGGTAATTAGAATGGTTTATTTTCTTCCTGTTATGAAACCCAGCAATTTTGAGTTAAATTGTCAACACGTGTAGGTAGGTACGGGCAAGGTTTTATAATCACATAACCTTCGTTTTCCAGTTCTTTTCATCGCTAACATCGGTGAAAGAAAACATTTATCTGGATTGATCTTCTAAAAAGGGTGTGTAACGTTTGAAATAATAACAAAAGCTCTAAAGGTCATATGATCTAATTTCATTTAACATACTTTTTTTAATATAACGATGATATGATATAATGAATTATTAATTTCATTTTACCTTATTTTATATGGTATAATGAACATTTTCTTTAATGCACATTTCAACTAATATTCATATAGAATAATATTCAGTTACAATTATATTCGAAATCTATAAGAAACGTTTAGCATAATTTAGTAATTGAATAATTTGGGTTAGGTTAGGTTAGAACAGTGACCATTAACGCGCGAAGGCGAGCGAGCGGAGCGAACGTACCGCGGCAGCGGCCGTCAAAGTCAATATGTTGTGCTACAAAAGTTAATGACAGAAACGAATCGCTGCGAAATCGACTCCACGTAGTCTTGTCTGCCCTACACCTAGAGGGTAATTTAAATCCGCGTAGGCGCGGAGGGGCGAGGCGGCCCGCAAGCTGAGGAGCAGGTGGTTTAAACGCCCGCCAGGGCGGTTGAGGCTGGCCGGCGCAGCCGGCCAGTAAGCCGAAGCTGCGGCGGTGAGCGAGAATACCACCTGCGACGATAAGATCGCGTGGGTCCGCCGGAATCCCGCAACGCCGGAGCCTTGACAGAAAACATGCCTGCTGCATGTTGCATGCTCGCTTGCATGATGCATGCTTGCTTGCATGATGCATGCTTGCTTGCATGCTTGCTTGAACGCTGCATGCTTGCTTGCACGCTGCATGCTAAAAATTTATGTGAAACGAAATTCTATAAAACTATTAGCTATGAAACAACGTACAACCGGTTATAACAATATGTTTCCTGATATTTACTTAAGCCCGTCACAGACGTGGCTATAATATATATTAATATACGTCAGACGTAAGGCAAATTACGATCAGCTAGAAGAAGCCTTATCGCAACCAGTGTGGGACGGCGCCCGCCGGATCTAACATGCTGCTACGTCCTGCGGTACCGACGACGCAGCTGTACGTGTCCCGTTTGCATCACTCTACAAAGACTGAGGACATCGTGGAGTATCTACGGGTGAAGACCAACTGGACCTTGAGGGTGGAGAAGTTGGAGGTGCGCCATAACACCAATTTCAAGTCGTTCGTAGTGCGCGTTCCGACTCAACATTTGGTGACCTTCCTCAAGGAAGAGTTTTGGCCGAAAGGTGTGCTGTTTCGACGTTTCCGCGGTCGGCTACGTGACACCTCGCAGCGTAACATGACGCCGTCTCTTCGTGTGCAGTGGTTTTTAAGTTTATTGTGTTAAAATATGTATTAGTTTATAATTATTGTTTTTTTGCTTATGTATGTATTGTGTATTATGGGCCTTAGTTGCCTGAAATAAAGGATTAATAATAATATATATTTTTACTACGTCACCAAAATATGTGGACAGATATAGCAAGGCATATTAATATAAATTCCAAAAATGTGAAACAAACCACGATCGCAGACGTAATAAGGGCGAATATATATTATTATATTATAGCTACCGTGTGTGGTGTGGTGGCTAGCTATAATATATATTATAGCTACGTATGTGACGGGCTTTATTTATTACAGAATTTTGACTGAAATTTAGTTAATATCATTATTAGGTCAAATGAAAATTAGGTCAACTGAACGTTAAATAAAAAGAGCAATATACAAATTGAAAATTATATGAAATGAACTTTATACTAAATGTTATTAGAGCAAAAGAATTTTATATGAAATATAACATTAGATTACATGAAATTAGGTTATTTGTTGTTATAGCATATCAAATTTACATCATGTGAACGTTATTTCAAGTGATATTATACTATCTGTTATTATGCCATATATTACACACCCATATAAGAATTATCACGTCATAGTGTTTGTTATCGAACTCCTCCTAAACCTCCTCCTATTTGATCTAATCTATACCAATTTAATTTATTCAATTACAATTTTAATGCAATTAAATTCACTGTAAACAATCAAGCTTACCTACACGTTTTAATTATTTAATTTTGTAATTTTCTGCGCATAATGTAGTGCATGCTGTCCTTTTCTGTAAGTGATGAGGTGCTTAGACTTAAGTTTGCAATGTACAAATTATAAAGTAACTGAGTGTACTCATTGAGTGTACTCATTCAACTATGCGAAAGCGGTGCACATCCCTGGTGCGCAGGGTTCGGGCTAGCTCCAATAGCATCCTGAGGGCATTCGCGCTGAGGTTCGATTGCCAGTACCTGAACCATTGCTGTATGGTTCACTTACTGAGCAATCGAAATCAATAGGTAACATAATGTGTGTATTTTAATTATATTTTTTGTTTTATTTAATTGTTTTGTGTTTCTGGTATTGTTATAAATGTGTGTGGCTATGATCCTTTGTGGTCGAATTAAACGTTTTATTATTATTATATTATTGTGTAAAAGCCTAAAATAAATAAACGGCTTGACTGACTTTTATGAAATTTTTGTGTTTGTTTGGTAGGTCGTAAGCTATGTTTTTTGTGTTTGTTTGGTAGGTCGTAAGCTATGTTTTTGTGTATGTTTGGTAGGTCGTAAGCTATGTTTTTTGTGTATGTTTGGTAGGTCGTAAGCTATGTTTTTTGTGTATGTTTGGTAGGTCGTAAGCTATGTTTTTTGTGTATGTTTGGTAGGTCGTAAGCTATGTTTTTTGTGTATGTTTGGTAGGTCGTAAGCTATGTTTTTGTGTATGTTTGGTAGGTCGTAAGCTATGTTTTTTGTGTATGTTTGGTAGGTCGTAAGCTATGTTTTTTGTGTATGTTTGGTAGGTCGTAAGCTATGTTTTTTGTGTATGTTTGGTAGGTCGTAAGCTATGTTTTTTGTGTATGTTTGGTAGGTCGTAAGCTATGTTTTTGTGTATGTTTGGTAGGTCGTAAGCTATGTTTTTTGTGTATGTTTGGTAGGTCGTAAGCTATGTTTTTTGTGTATGTTTGGTAGGTCGTAAGCTATGTTTTTTGTGTATGTTTGGTAGGTCGTAAGCTATGTTTTTTGTGTATGTTTGGTAGGTCGTAAGCTATGTTTTTTGTGTATGTTTGGTAGGTCGTAAGCTATGTTTTTGTGTATGTTTGGTAGGTCGTAAGCTATGTTTTTTGTGTATGTTTAGTAGATCGTAAGCTATATTTTTTTTAAATTATATTGCAAAACAACGTTTGTCGGGTCAGCTAGTAAACTATCATCATCATCATCATATCAGCCTATTGCCGTAAGCCTCTCCTAGAGATCGCCAACCAACCTATATAAGTTTGAAATCGCCAGTCTGCCTTGAGTCAGCGTGGTGATTAATGCTCATGTTTTCTCTGTACGAGAAGAGGTCTTTGCCCTGCAGTAGCAAAAAAATAGGCTGGAGTTACGTTTTATTTATTTTTCAAATGTTTCCTTAATAGTCGGATCTTGTAAACAATAGGATCACAAACAAAACCAAAAAGCCTCTGTTATCCATAGAAATGTTTTCACTATCTGAGTATTCCTATGTAAATATGGTGTGTAGTTTATCAGTCTGATAAGCAGTAAATAGCCTAGCCACAGTACCGGTATTGATTTTTTACCTCTATTAGATAAGGTTATTCAAAACATTGTAAATAACATCTGATATCTATAGGGATTTCCTTATTGGTTATAATTTGAATCAACTATTTTCCTCGTGACATCCCTTAAATTTTGAAACACACTTTTTTTTAATATATCTTATCCCACACTATGTATTTCTCTTGTATCGTGGGTGCGCTTACAAACATATAAACTTACATAAACAAACAACCAGACCGAGAATAACAACCTGTAAGTAATAGAAATATTTGTACCGTGCGAGAATCAAACCCGCGACCAGGGCCTCAAGTCTGCTATTACAATAGTGTCAGAATGGTCTATCATTGATTTCATAATTGTTAATTTTGACAAGTTTGGTAATCTACTAATATAATGGCGTCATTATGAAAATAGCTATATAGCTACTAGGCACAGCAGCCAATCGGTCAGCTACTATGCCTAGTAGCTGACCGATTGGCTGCGGTACTCCTGGGCCTCAAGTTGGCACGGTTGGCAAACCGTGTTGTTCAAAATCAGGTAGGCATACTAAATTAGTTAGTCGTCATTATTTTATCAACAAAGATATTGGCGCCGAAATGCCGATTACCTCGTTCACAAACTAAACAAGAATTAGACAATTGACATCTCTTACTACCAGTCGGCTGAAGAAAAGGACGGCGGCAGATAAGAACCAAGTTAGAGTTGTTAAATTAGTTTTTTCCTTGAACTTCACCGTGTTTTTAATCAATACGTTCCGTATGTCTATTCTGTTACAAGCTCCCTCGGTGGACAGAATTGGCATCATTATGGGTTGGCTCATTCTGGCAGAACTAAGATCGATTACGTTTTACATACAAGATACTCGTATTGTTGAAAACCAACATACCAACATAATTATCTCATAGATGGCGCCGTAACTTGCTCCATAAAATTCGCACATCATTATTGTTCAGTCAGCGGACAAGCGTTATGGTTCCCCAATTTACCGCCAGATGTCGCTACGACATGCAAGGTCAATCACAAGGCCTTAACCCTTGAACTTAGTTAACCTCGAAGGGTCACACAATATATTACGTGACCATGGTATAGGATAATGACCTGAGACGTTTGAACTGTTTTGTATTAAAACTAGAATTGAATGCTTATTGAGCCTGTTGTTGAGGTTTTCTTTTCAGTTAAATGAAAAGTTATTGCAGTGAACGTCCTTTTGGTTTCGTCTCTAGGTAAAGTTTTTAATATTCTTTGGAACAAAAACCAATTGTGTTTTTTTGTTGTTAAGAAATAACAAGAGAGACACATGTATCTAATAATAATTAATAAGCTACTGTAAAAATGGTTTTATTCTTTATAATGAATTTATAAATAAGTACAGATGAATAATTAATTTTATAATTATTATCGAGTATATTGTAAAATTTTTGAAAATTCAAGCATACCATTGGACATACATTTTGTACTGTAGTTTTAAATAAATAAATTGTAATGTTTTGCATGTCACTTATCTGACTACAGATATGTATTAGGCACCTAATTACTAAGTTTAAGACCAATCCTGCCAATACTTATTGCAACAAATGATTATCTTATCTTAATAGAGTTCGATAAAATTACAAGCATATTTAAAAATACTGTTGTACTCCTAAATAGAGACAGACAGCATTTCCATGTAAGGTGAACGGTCAAAAACATGAAAAAAAAGTCAAAGAAATAGTTTTTATGCAATTTTGTAATCCGAATAACTATTTACTGTCTACCATTTTGATATCATCATTGTTCCAAATTTGAATTCACGATCTTAAAAGTTAGAAGTCCGAGAATGTGTCTATTTATTGGACTTCGTAGCTACCGGTAGAAAATTCATAACCTACTTTCTGGGTTAGTAGGTAGATAGATATTACTTCTATAGATATATATACTTCTATACTGGTAAGTGGCGTTAACAACTTCAGAATCAAGGTTCGCCAATCTAGTTATCAAACAAAAATCAATCGATGTGTAGAGCCTGAAATATCATTGAAATTAGCTGTATACGTGGACTGTTCCAAAAATTGTTAGTGAAATGAAAAATTATTACGATACCTATGAAAAAAGTTGATTTGTAGCTTTAAAAATTTTACCCTTCAACCCCAAGGCATGCATTCGGGTGAAGCAATCATCAAAACATTTTAAAAATGTATCTTGCGGAGGATCGAAAAATAACTGCAAAAATGCTTCGACGGCATTGTCTATAGTGTTAAAATTTCGCCCACGAAGCATTTATTTACCGTGGGTAATAAAAAAATAGCTTGGAGCTAAATCTGGGCAGTACAGATCGGCAGGACGGCAGGGGGCAGTCCATGGTTCTAGCAGCTGTGTGAGCGGGCGCGTTATCTTGGTGAAAAAGAATGCCACGAGCACCGCTCCAGCGGTGCTATTCTGTTACAATCTCCCTCGGTGGACACCTAGGATTGACAAAGCAGACGGACGGATGACAGCTCAGGTCAGGCTAGGTGTTCACCGAGGGAGATTGTAACATAATAGACAATACTCAGGTCGCTCTCTATTTAAAAATATTTAGAAAGAAAAAGAACTACACATAGGTGGCCAATGATTTTCACTAAGGAGATTTGTATTGAAATTAGCCGTCAATTCAAAATAGAAAGAAATAGTATCTCTTTTTTTTTTCAAGAAAAAGAAAGAGGTAGGTACTATTTCTGTGGCTAACGATTTTTGGAACTACTTATACATCGTTCACAATAAGATTAGACATTTACACAAACCTTTTTTACAGTCCCTTCAACCGATTTTGACTTCTATTTCGTAAGCTTCAGGATGACATTAGAGGCAAAAAAGTGGTTACAATAACAACTGTTTTTTGCAGCTGCCATTTGTCATGCTATCAACGCAATATAAGTCAAAATCGGTTGAACGGACTGTAAAAATGGTTTGTGTATATGTCTAATCTTATTATGAACGGAGTATAGATATTGCTAAAGCTTTAGTAATATTGTACCGACAAGTAATTCTCCACAAACCGTAGTTTTAATCCCATTAAAATCAGTTCGCTTTTACACAACTACAAAGCAACACTATGTTCATTTTAATTGGTGATTACGACAATGTCTTGTCTCAATTAAGATTACTAACTAAAAGCCTTTTCATAGTTTTAGTTTATATTATGTAACAATCTCATTTCCTTTGTGTTACTAAGTCGAGCTTTTTAAAATAAATAATAGTAGATTGTTATAGAGGGAGCTAAAATTTTACTCCCGAGCTGTAGCGAGGGAGTAAATAGAAACCGAGTTTTAATGGGTTTTAGCGCCGTGTGTTACACTATACTTTTCACTACGATTGCGAGAAAATAAAACAATCCAATACAATATGAAATATGTAGTTTATTTTATTAAAAATTAAATGTACAATTTGTACAATTCTGGATATTTAACGAGATGTTTTTTCCCGGTAACTTAATTTCAGTCCTCTGTGAAGATGAATGTTGAGTTGTCTGTGGGGTAAACGTGGGAGATACACGTAGTTCCAGGTTTGAGGGTCCCTCGTTCGGATGTTCTGGATAGAGAATCAGCTCAGTTGACTCATCTCTTGATGTCGATGGTCGTGGGCTAGTTGGGAGAATATTGATGCATTCTGTGATACGCTGGGTGATATCGAATTTGTTTTGAATGGAGTTATCGATATAGCCTTCCGCTACTTGATCGGATCTCCATCCACCGTGGCGTTTTAACGTTGTTAAATTTGCACCAGAATCCGCCAAGAGACTGGCGGATGTTCGTCGGAAACAGTGGCCAGTGTACTGTTTCGAATTAGGCAAATTTAGATAAGTGGCGATCTCTTTTGGCATGTTGCTTAATTTATTTTTGCCTATAAGTTGCCTTGTGCATTTTCCGTTTTGATAGTTGAGATAAAATCTCGGCGTGCCCACTCCACTTGGCCGTAAGTCTTGGTAGGCTTTGACAATGTTTAGAAATTCTCCACTTATAACGAATTTCCTCTCCTTATTTGTCTTTGTATTGGGCAGATTTATGGCTTGAAGATGGGTATTAGTTTCGACATCTTCCACTGTTATGTTAGCCAGTTCTATCCCTCTGCAGGCACCGCTGATCCCAAAAATTAAAGCAACCTGTAAAACAAAAAATAAGTGTGTTAGAACTTTATTTTGGTTGGTACCTCTAACTAGCAATTTAGTTTGATGAAAATAATAGAAAACAAATGCAACTATAACCTACCTTTGTTGCTAAGTATTTTTCATTTGGTGCCTTATTTATGAAATTCTCGATATCTGTCCTCGTGAAAACTTTGGATTTCTTGGCCTTGTAGCCGGTGGATAATTTCTTGAGAAAAGCCGTCAAATTTACATATTTGTTTATATTTACATTATGTCTTATCTGTATGGTTGTTCGTAACATTGAATATGTGATCCAAAGCGTTGCACTTTGATATTTTTTGGAAAGTTCATCGAAATACGTAAGAAAAACTCCTTCCGTAAGAGAATCCACTCGTATTTCTGTCCTCCACTTCATAAACTTTTCGTAGGTATTTAAATAAATGCTTTGTGACCTTGACGGCAACAGATTGAAAATTATTTATTTTCCTTTCTCTTCTATTTGTAAATGTCATCATCTAGTGAGAATGGAGACCCTATCTCCATTCTCACTAGATGATGACATTTTCACTATTGTAAAATTAATTACGGTCACTACCAATTCAATTTGCAATTAGAGAAAAATTATAAAGATTTCGCGCCAATGTCTTTTTTTTGTTTCTTCTGTAGCCGCAACACATTGCATGCATTCTACCAGAGATCGCCGATTTTAGTTCCATTTTCAAAATTAAAATGAGGTTCTTTTTTATGAAACAGTAATAAGTCGCGTTTTTATTCATGATTATTCTACTTATGACTAAAGACTTTTTCGTTTTTGCAGGCTCGTTGTCATATTTGAAACACAAAAATTAAAAAAAAAAAACTTTTTCCCATAGAGGATGAAATGCAATTTTATCCCCGCTCTGGTATGCTACAATGACGGCCTTTTTGAGCAAGAGAAGTGAAAGTAAAATTCTTCCTTATTTTTTTTAAATTGAGTTTTTAAGTATTTTTCTACGCTTTGTTCTTTTGTTTGTTACTTCAATATTCATGGTCTGGTTTATCTAAGTTATAAAACAAGACCGCATACTATTTTTTATTCAAAATTAATAACGATAGTACCTAAGTGAACTCACTGATCTTTGACAGTCGTTATGGGTAGTCAGAAGTCAGAAAGTCTTACCAAGGGGTATCGTGTTACCCAAAATTATAATATCGGAAAACTTGTTTTCTCAATGCATTTTAGCGGTATAGCGATTTCCTCTCAGATAGACAGATATTTCGGGATAAAAATTTGGTAAAACGAAAAGTTCTCTAACTCTAGACTAGAGTGAATGAGTGGTTTTGTTCCCAGGGTTAGACAAGTTTAGTTGAATTCGCCCTATATAGATTAAAGATGACAAGAACCCACACAAGAGAGAGAGAGGTGACGAGAGTCTATACAAATTGCAGTAAGTTCGTAAGGAGCCTACAACTTGTATAGACTGTAATGAACACTTTCCTGCAATCAATGGCGATGTTGCCGCTCTTATTATTATACCAATATTGTTGTAAAAATAACGTTTATTATTTTTATTATAAAACTTGACCTAGTTCTGAACACGTCGCACGTTTATGAGACCCGATGATCTCATATAAGTTAAGAACGGTTTTGGATCGTTTCGTTCAACATGAAGTCTCTACAATGGTCGGCCATTGAAATTGCCCAACATCTCTACTTTTAATACCTATTGAACGATTGAACGAAATGACCGAATAAAACTTTAAGAGCGCGGGGCGCTAGAACGAATGAACGGTGTTCGGTATCTATGGAACGCAGCTCGATATAGCATTTTCAACCGACTTCAAAAAGAAGGACGTTTTCAATTCGACTGTATGTTTTTTCTTTTGCGTATTTGTTACGCGGTTTCTTCGGCAAATGTAAAGCGATTTTGAAAATATGTACTTTTTTAATGGATACTATGTGCCTCAGGGGTAGTACTATATAAATTTTATCGAAATTGATTAAACACTTTCTGAAAAATCGAGAGAATGAAATAAAAAACAAAAACTTATACATAGATGATGTTTTAAGTTTCTCCACCCTTGTACTTTCAATCTCTGTTTTGACTGTGTTGCCGTTTCTTAATGGATTCGGATGACAAGGAGGTACTAAAAAGCGAAAAATAAAAAGCTTTTTTATTGAAAATAGAATCCGGTTTTTGCTGAGGTTTTACTGGTTTACGAACTGCGTATTGCATACTCTGTGGCAAAAAAAAAAATTGTATTATATAGGGTGACTGGTAATTAGTGTACGATACATAAACACGTGATTGTGTTCATGATAACAAACAACTTTCCCGAAGAATTTTTTTTTTTGTACTATTTCACTTTAGGTCACAGGCGTGCGTGCTCGCGCGTGAATTTTATTCGGCTGTTGTGTTATTGTGATAAAAGTGAACCAGTACAAAAAACATTGTTTCTTCGTGAAAGTTGTTTGTTATCATGAACACAATCACGTGTTTAAGTATCGTACACTAATTACCAGTCACCCTATATAGGTAGATATTTTGTTATGTTATATATCCAAGAAGCTTATAGATAAAAGTGGAGGCAACACTCTAAATACCTAACTGAAACCAGCTGTGGGCTGACACTCTCTTTCTGAATGCATACAAAAGAACGAGACAGTGATATGTGTTTTCTTTATCTTATGTATGCATTCAGAAAGAGAGCATCTGCACAGTTGGTTTCACTTAGGTGTTCAGAGTGTTGCCTCCACTTTTACCTTTAAGCTTCTTGGTTATATCCCAGAAGTTAAGAGGAAACACAAGGGCCGTTTTTCCATTCAAACTTAGTCCCCTGTTTCCACCCTGGATAATGCCAGTAGATCAATTTTTTTTTTAAATATCCATGGCTACTATTGTTGGCATGTCCCTATGTTTTCCTTTTTCTCATAAATTTATTATTAAAAGAGATATGAATATTCAAAAACCTATAAAATTGGCATGATTTTCCGCTGTGTTCAAACATTCAGAAAACAAATTTGACTTGATTATATAAAAAATAGAAAACATAGGAACACGGCAAAAGCCTTTCTTTATTTTTTAATGAAAAAAGCAGTTAAATCGGTTAAGTTTTGGAGAAGAAATCAGGGGACTACGAATCATTGATTTTGTGTACTTTTAATAGGTATTTTCGGTCAAAGCTGCAGTTGTCTCTATCGCGCTCTGCGGTTCGTGTTCGGGCATCGCGCGACAGCAATAGATTTTACAAATACCTAATTTTCAATTCTCTAGCCCGTGGTATTTCCTCTTAAGAAGCCCGCTTCATGTCAATGTGACTTTTTCAATTCATATGTTCTTTCTAAATTTATCTTAGACAGCACTGATATCGGCGAATGCAAATATTCTGAAGACACCTAGAATTATGTTAATCGCCAATCCGCCTTGAGTAACTGTGGTGATCGATCCTCGTGCCTTCTCTTTATGAGAAGAGGCCTTTGACCTGCAGATTTAAAAAAATCTTATGAAAATTACAATGCTACATTATCCCTGAGTAACAACATTCAAATTATTAACTTACATTTTTAATATTAACTGAATTTAACGTCTAAATACAAAACTAAAAAATAAACATTGACAAAAGAGTTTGAAACCACGGACACACCCGTTTAGTGGCAGGTTGCCGATCCAATGATCAAAGTGATCATTATAGCCGACCGGCTAACTCGCACAGCCAATAGCTTTGTGGCCATTTTCCTTTCGTTAATTCAGGTTTTATAGTTTTAGTTCCGGATAAATTGGAACAGAGGTGGATGAATTAATATTGTGCATTCAATTTCGAGATGTGATCAATGTTATTTGGAACATGGGGCAACGGAGTTCAAATTATTCATTGAACAATATTTCAGTTGATTTAGTTCAGCAAAACAAACGAATCTACGTCAGAATACTTTTAATTTTCGTAAATAGGAATAGTAATAGTATCTTAAATCAAATGAAATTAATTATAAATCTAAGCATGTTTTTAATGTACTTAAATTGAACTGTTTATTACATACACATTCAACGTATTGAATTAATTTGCCGTACCTGAATTATATTATAATATTTTTTTTTTCATTTTTTCACGTTTTGGCTTGGCTCGTTTTGGCAGGATAAGATCAATTAATATTGGAAAAACGTAATGCAAATAAATCAGGCGATAATGCTCATTATACGGTTTAATTAAAAATTAAAATTTAAGGGTACGGTAAAAAACATGCTGTTGTTTTACCAAAGTCAATTACTTATTACCAAATAATAATTTCGACTGTAATATAACATTTTAAACCACTTGAACAAATTAAATAAAGCTTATTAATTAAGAATGTCAGACAGCTGATATACATACACAAATACATTCTTATAGATAAACAACAACCGAACAACATTTTAATTAAAATTTACTTAGGTATTTACATTTTATTGTAAAAACAACCCGTTCGGTATATTAAATTCTTGCAAAATGCACAAAAAACATTTGTGAATTCCTTTTTTAAATCCTCGCCATTAGGTAAAACAAAGAAAAAACATTTTTAATAACAATTACCCCACTTTCATTTTACTATTGACTCAAAACCTGGAAGAAGTTAAAAAAGCTTTATTTAATTTTAGAATAAGTATCAATAAACACAAAAAGCACGCATCCGAGAACAAAGCACTCAAATATATGTGAAATTTATTGATTAATTTGTTAATTTATCAATAAATTACCACATCGCAATCGTCAGATTTAAATCCAATAACAAAGGAATCATTCGGTCAATTTGTAAATTAAAAAATATAAAGTTTAAAAACTAAAACCCGACCACAACAAAAAGTGATCTAAAAAGTACAAAACAAGAAAATATTTCACACAGAAATCAAGACATAGGTACAAAATGGTCAAGGTAAGCCGTGGTTGCATGCCTGTATCCCATATGAGTGCGATGAACATGAATATAATGGCATGCATTGTTTTGTACTTTTTAGATCACTTTTTGTTGTGGTCGGGTTTTAGTTTTTAAACTTTATATTTTTATTTAAACCATTTTGGAGTCACAGCTAAGTATTATATATTTAATAGGTACTAGTGAACCCCTTTCCAATGATACTAAACACGGTATGCGTATCTTACTTTATTTGGTAATCTTTCCTTTTTTTACAATAATTTGTGACAAATTACCACTAAATATTATATAAATTTGAAATGTACTAGTGAACCCCTTTCCAATGATACCAAACGCGGTATGCTTGTCTTCATTTTTTTTTAATATTGGTTTTTTTGTCCGCCAGAGGGCGCCACATTGGATTCGGTGATACGTCATATATATAGCCTATAACCAGCGGACGATCAAGACGCTTCTAACGATACCTCATTTGTTCAGTTCTGATAAGTAGTTTAGGAGCTATGAGCGTACAGATGAACATACATACATACATACATACATACATACATACAAAGCCTGTCAAACTCATAACCCTCCTTTGGCTTTGCCGTAGTCGGGTAATTATTATGAAAAGTGGCTCGGCTTGGATATAAAAGAAGGATAAATGAATGAAAGACTGTAATTGTAAGTGTGTATTGGATAGCATTTCTTTTTACCCGACTACGGCAAAGCCAAAGGAGGGTTATGATTTTGACAGGCTATGTATGTATGTATGTATGTATGTATGTATGTATGTTCATCTGTTCGCTCATAGCTCCTAAACCACTTATTAGAACTGAACAAATGAGGTATCGTTAGAAGCGTCTTGATTGTCCGCTGGTTATAGGCTATATGACGTGTCAACGAATCCAATGTGGCGCTCTCTGGCGGAAAAAAAAAACCAAGATTTAAAAAAAAAAATGAAGACAAGCATACCGTGTTTGGTATCATTGGAAAGGGGTTCACTAGTACTATTCAAATATATAACATTTAGTTGTGACTTGTCACAAATTATTTAAAAAAAGAAAAGATTACCAAATAAATTAAGATACGCATACCGTGTTTAGTATCATTAGAAAGGGGTTCACTAGTACCTTTTAAATATATACCTAATACTTAGCTGTCACTCCAAAATGGATTAAATAAAAAAAATAAGTTTAAAAACTAAAAGCCGACTACAACAAAAAGTGACCTAAAAAGTACGAAACAAGAAAATATTTCACACAGAAATCAAGACATAGGTACAAAATGGTCAAGGTAAGCCGTGGTTGCATGCCATTATAATTAATGATCATCGCACTCACTCATCGGGATCACTTTTTGTTGTAGTCGGGTTTTAGTTTTTAAACTTATTCTATATGTCAACGTCCGCGATGGCTGAGCGGTAGCACCGACATCGTTTAGGTTCGGTGGTATCGGGTTCACTGTAGAATAACAATATTCATTGCAGTATTAACTACCTTACTTTTTTAAATGTGATCGTACAATACAATTCAAATAGGTAAACCGACAGTTGCGTACTAGATGAGTGTCCTGGTTGGTGCCTCGAGCAAAAGTGAGCTTGTCACGGTCCCCACTCTTCAACACGACTCCACTCTGTCCACGTGCCGCCATTGCAAATGATAACTGACGTCACGGCGTTTACCATTTCCTCTGTACTACAATAATGAAATTGAATCCTCTTTATCGTTAAATTATCGCTTGCTGCGACATTATATATAATATTGTTCCTAAAGACCTGCTCCGGCTTCACATAGTCAATTTCATACAAAAATACCATCGACATTTTCGACTTTTCCATGTAGATGAAAGAGGGAGAGGAAGGCAAAAATAAGATGGAAGGATTGTGTGAAGAATGATAATTATGAATGAAAAGGGAGTCAGTGAAAGCATCAGGTTAGACAGGACGGAATAGAAGAAGAAAACATGTTGCGCCGACCCCAAGTAACATGAGATAAGGGCAGGAACTCAGACTATGAAACAAAAGGCAGATAGACCGCGCGGAACACTGACAGTGAAGCCAAAAAACCAATAACAATTCGAAAGTGAATACCTAATAATCTTGTGAATGTATTCGTTTATCAATTTGTGTTTGTATTTTTATTTGTTTTTTTTAACGATGCTGAGTTTTGTGCTATACTTACTTGTATCAGTACAGCACGAAGCGCGTTGTAGGTATTTACTTTTGAATTTGTATTTGCTTTTTTGGCTTCACTTGGCTTTGTAAATGTTCTAACTGATGTTTAATTATCCTCACGAACACCCCTATACCGTTGCATGCGCCTGTAAGGAAAAATTTGCTTTTACGCAACGATGCGAATGAGGTGTGCATCCCTGGTGCGCAGGGTACGAGCCAGCTCCAACAATATTTTAAAAATAATTGCTAGCAGACTTGGTTGCACTTTCATCGGTCACTGCAGTGCCATCTACCATGGGATAAAATAAATTAGGATAAAGTAAACTTACTAACTGAAGCCGCTTGGTGCCGGCCGCGAATAGCGCCAACCCACTTCTACCCGTGGGTGTCAGGGCGACAGAGACATATTGACCAGAGGATAGGCAACAGCGTCCTTCTGAATACCATAACATGTACTGCGATCGCCAATACGCAAAGGCCAAGCATGGCGATTACGGCTGAACCCCCCTTAGGGGAGACCTTAGGGGAGATCGACGACACGGTTGGCGCAGTGGCTGAGCGATCGACTGCTGCGCAGCGTGTTGCGGGTTCGATTCCCGCCCAGGGTAAACATTTGTGTGATTAGCATTTGTGTTTGCCTTGTGTCTGGGTGTTGTTTATCTATATATGTATGTATTTACAAAAAAAAATGTATTTGTGTATGTATATCAGCGGTCTGACACCCATAGTACAGGGTCTCCCTAGTTTGGGGTCAGATGACCGTGTGTGAAAATGTCCCCACATATTATTATTATTATTACCTATGCCCAGCATTGGGCGTAAGATTGACATGATGATGATGATAATGAAACTAACATAGATCTTATTAATACACTGAGTCCTTGTTACTTAAATAGAGAAAATGTATGATTATTATTATGTAAACCTCGTAAAATAAGATATCATAAGTAATATATTATGGCTTTTTTCATTCCCACATAAATACATTATATACTTATACGTGCATCAAACAGTATCATCTCTTGCTTCCTAATCGCCATATTATGCTTTATCACAAGATACTTTGGTGAAACAATTCTCTTTCTCCCAACAATTTTCTTATTCACGCCTCCGTAACTTAGAAATGTAACAATGTACGACCAAATGAGAATATTGCGTAACACAATATAATATATCAACATGTTAGTTTGTTTTTATTGTTAAGAAATATGAAGGGAAATGTTGGAAACATAAACATTATGCCTCTTTTTGAAGGTATTCCTTCGAAGTCCTTTTCTGCCTACTATAGAGGAACTAGCTAAAGTAACATAGTACCTACACATAATTACATTATCGCATTAGGTGTTAAACCTATAAAGATAATTGTATGGTGGAAATAAGTAAATAAATAGAAATTTGTATAAACAATTTGGTTTAGTTCCAACCTTCCCATCTCGGTACCCATGAATTAATGTATCGTGTCTACGATACATTCCCATTTAATTTCATGGGTGCCGAAATGGGAAGGCACCGAGATGGGACTAAACCAGACTAAACCAACAATTTTCTTACTGCTTCATCTCGTCTTTTCTGATTAATATCGATGCAAGATTTAAGACAGTTGTATCATTTCTCCGCGGAATTAGTCGCCACTGTTGATTCTGACTTTCAAGAGTTGCAGGGGTTAGGGATAATGTGACGGATTTGTCCAAACGAAATAAAAAAAAAACTAAAGATAAAGTTTGAATTTTCCTAAACAGTTTTTGTAACTGGAGTAGCAAAAGAAAAAACACATAGTCATCATCATCTGCCTAGCCTTTTTCCAACTATATTGGGGTCGGCTTCCAGTCTAACCGGATCCAGCTGAATACCAGTGTTTTACATGGAGCGACTGCCTATCGAACCTCCACAACCCAGTTACTGGGTAACACGATACCCCTTGGTAAGACTGGTTGTCAGACTTACTGGCTTCTGACTACCCGTAACGACTGCCAAAGACCTACGAATGACAGTCGGGACCAACGGCTTTATGTGCTTTCCGAGGCACGGAGGAAACTCGGTATGAAAGCGATGGTCACCCATCCACAGACCGACCGCGGTTAGCGTAGCTTAACCTTTGACCGATCGATCTGTACGGCTGTAACTTAGCCACGAGCTCCTCAAAAGAAAAAACACATAGTATATCCTTAAAATTGTATTTTGATGATGACGATTTTCTTCGTATTTTGATTTTTTATAATATATTTAGACTCGGTTATTGAGAGCTTTATCAAAGTCGAAATAAAGTACATAATGCAATAACTGGTCCAAAGGATTAAGACTGGACTAAAGTTTAAACTCTTTTTGTAATGAAACGAATAAAATTTCAGAAGAATGTGATTTAGAACCAATCGCTCAAAGGATAAAACATTTTTGAGATTCTGACACTTTGATTGACATCTCATTAGTTTTACTAAACGTATCTGATAGATATTTAGAAAATTCCGTTCAATTCTTTAAAAGAGAATGACTTGTTGGCTCTAATATTAGAAGTATTCTGACCAACTGTTAGAAGAATCGTAAACTATACAAACGCATTAGTACCTTTTGAACTACATAAAACTAGAAAAATACAAATGGGAAGTAAGTTATAGTAGTCCGGAATAGGAAGATATGCAAAGTAGAAGATTATTACCTAAAACTTACGACGTTCGTATAAAAAGGTGCTAAATCTAAAAAACGATATCAATAGTAGCTATCTGACAACGAAATAAACGTAAAGTGACACCACATACCATTGACAACATTAAGGCGCCCCCACATCCGACGATAAGGCTGCAGGCAAAATTGAAATAGAAATTATTCTACGAATAGATGAACGCAGTGAAATTATGGAGACTTCTACCATAGTTCAGTACATGATTGTACACCCCCCAGCGCTAACACTTTTCCTAGGTTATTAAAAAAAAAACTAGGTGTGGGGCGCGGTGCATGCGCGAGCGAATCCCGTACCCCCGCCCATAGGTCAGTCGAGGAACACCGTGGTGGTTTTAGCCGGTAGGAGTCCGGCAGACCCTCCCGTCTTCCCCAGACGAGGGACAGTCCATGAGGATTTCCCCACGTTAAAAAAAAAAAAAAGGTGTGCCGTACCAAACTACAACACACGTTTAAAAATTCGTGAATGGGCGCTATCATTTGGGTTAACTATCATGGGTGTTATCCTTATTTTACTTATTATTAAATGTTTTGTATTGCCCTTCGCCTGTATGTTATCACATATGAAAGCAGCAATAATCATGTAATTAATCAGGATTTTGTATGAATTTGATTAATAGGAGTGTCCGTGAAGTTTCTTCCTCGTTCTTCTCTATTACCCTACTAAGTAGTAGGGTAGATCTTACAAGTGTGTGGACAAGTGTATACCATGTTTATTTGGAAATAAATTATATTATTCTTATTATTACGTTTTACAACGACAACTTTCTAACTAACTGACAATAAAAAAGTGCCGGTAAATGTTTTAATTGTTGACTTTGACGTTGAAAATTTTAATACTTTGTGGGCTAGAATTATACACTAAAAGTTTTCAGTCACCCCTTCCACCGTGATATCACCCTAGCGATAATACCGGCCGTGTATAGAAATGCCTTAATACATTCGTGATTCAAACAATGATCGAATGACAAGTGAATGAACCGTCCGGGCAGTATGCGATGGTAATTACGTTAATAAAGCTGCACCAATGCCGAACGTAGCGTTGAGCCACAAACAATGGGTTTGTTCGAGTATGAGTACGTACGCTGATTACAGTGTAAGTTTGGCATATAAATTGTAATGAATAGAGGTTTTTGAGAGGGAATTGTGCGATTTACAAGTGAAGTAAAGTTTCAGCATATTCATCGTAAGTAATAGGAAAACAATAGGTAGTAGAAATTAACTGAAAACCAACCTCAATACTCAATATCTTTATGGCTTTTCCATATGTACAAATAAATATGTTTAGGTGGTAGGTGTTTATTTCTGTTACGATCACTATATGAACCCTGTCAGGCACAGCTATAGGATAGAATAGAGCAAAGTTCTCTTTTAGAAAAATAATAAATTAACGTAGGAACACGGACGAGAAAAAAAAGAAGGACTCCACGCCACGCATATCAAAAGTGAAGCACCTAAAGTACGCCGGACCGAGACGCACGCATAGATCGGTACGGTCAGTAGTCGGTACTTTCGGCGCGGAATCCTTTTTTTTTAGTCCGTGAATATGATGTAAAAGTGTGCGTGCGACATGTTTGTACAAACGGTCTGGCTTACTTAGGGTGCTTCTCTTTCGATATACTTGGCGCGGAGTCCTTCTTTATTTTCTAGTCCGTGCGTAGGAAGTATGATATAAAAAATAATCAATTTATTAATTCATTCTCAATTATTACATTTATATTTATCATTTCAACATCACTTTTCATTTATTTTCTTTTTTTTATTTATGAAACAGTAACATTTGTTTATTAGCATATTTTAAACCTTAAATTAAAATTTCTTGCCCTTATCCCATGTTACTTGGTCGTCGCAACACGTCCTCTTCCACTCCGTTCTGTCATCACTAACTCCCTTCTTTTTTATATCTACTTTTTCAGCATAGCTAACCAATCAAATTAAATTAACCATACACAATTCATCCACGTGCCTTACCTCAAAATAACACAAGCTACATTCATCTCAGGACTGTTGGTAAATCGGCTAAAGAAAAGCTGACGTCTCAAGGGGACGAGAAACGTAGAAAAAATCACTCAGAATTATACGGAGTAAAATCCCGTGAAATCTAAGCATTAATCTTCCAGTTTGGGAGGAAAAGTACGCTGTTTATCGGGTCAAATAGACCTTTGTATATGTAGGTGGTCGGAATGCAGTGTGGATATGTATGTAGATTGGTATTTAGTTAGGAACAATTTCTAGAATTTAGGTTAAGGATATCCTAAGACAATGTTATCTATGCTTCGCTGGATAACTAAGCTTATTAGTACTTACAAAGACACCCAGAGATATATTTTCTTTTTTACCAAAGTTAAAAATCTGTTACTTAAGATTCGATTTCGATGGTCTCGGATCTGAAATGTAGAAACGCAATTTCTGGCCAGGATTCATCATCTATGTTAGCCTTTTTTGGGCTAACCGGATACCATTTTTTTTATTAATTAATAGGCTTGCGTTTGACCGCAATTTACCTGATCTTAAGTGATAATGCGGCCTAAGTTGGAACACGCTTGCGTAGGATGAACCGGTTCACTCGTGCCTTGAAGATACCCAGATTATACTTATCAGGGAACAGAGAGGCGGACAGCGAATTCCACAGTCTGGCAGTTCGCACAATAAATGTGGAATCAAAGCGCCAGGATTATTAAGTTTTTTATTGCTCAGGACTTCTTAATCAAGCTTATCTAAAATGGCAATGCATATGAGTGGCTCTGAAGGGGCAATTTCAGAAGAACAATTGCAATCTAAACCCAGTCTGCCTGTCAAAAACAATTCATTTACATACAATTAAGTTTTTGTCATTGACTGTCACACTCACACTGACACTTCAGCGTGACAGCTTTTCGAGTGACGTCAGCTATTTTTTTACACTAAATTACTGTACTTACACATTTTCACGTAAAAATAAATCTTACACTCAAAAGCTGTTTTATGGACTCAACTTTCAATAAACTTCCCTTGGTTTAGTATCAATCTGCATCGTAAAGAATATGGTTAGGCTAGTTCAGGAAAATCTCGTAAACTTCTCAATCGATTTTGTCGGTTATTGTATCGCTGGAATGTTTTCCCCTTCATGAAATCAAAATATATTTTTCCTTAGGGCTTTTGTTCGAAATTTGATGCAGGTGAAGTTTAGTACTTTGAATTTATCTGTTCAATTTTTCCTTTGCCTTTACTACAACTTCAACTATGCCATGTTTTGAGTGCATTACGATTGATGTTCATTTGCCCAAAGAACGTTTACTCGAATGATCATTTGACTGAAAGAATATTCGATCTAAAGGACGATTCCTGCAATCGTTATTTCAAGTGAAGGTTTTTCGGTCAAACGATTAAAGACTCTGATTTGTGAACCGTATGTTTGCTAATGGTAACATAACCACTTACTAATTCTAATATACGTATGAATTATATAGCCGAAGTAAACACTACCTTTAGAATTTATTATCGGTTTTTGCTAGTAGGTATAAAAAAGCGGCCAAGTGCGAGTCGGACTCGCCCATGAAGGGTTCCGTAGCAGCAAGAAACATAATATAAAAGCTTTTTAATTTTTATATTTGAGTTGATTGAATGAAAGGTAAATTGCGGTTTACGATTTATTACGTATTAAAAAAAAAAACGAATTACTAGATCCCGTTCAAACCAATTTTCGGTGGAAGTCTACATGGTAATGAACATTATATTTTTTTTTAGTTTTATCATTCTCTTATTTTAGAAGTTACAGGGGGGGGGGACACACATTTTACCACTTTGGAAGTGTCTCTCGCGCAAACTATTCAGTTTAGAAAAAAAATATATTAGAAACCTCAATATCATTTATGAAGACCTATGCATAGATATCCTACACGTATGGGTTTAATGAAATAAAAATTTTGAGTTTCAGTTCTAAGTATGGGGAACCCCCATAATTTATTGTTTTTTTTTCTATTTTTGTGTAAAAATCTTAATGCGGTTCACAGAATACAACTACTTAACAAGTTTCAACAGTATAGTTCTTATAGTTTCGGAAAAAAGTGGCTGTGACATACGGACGGACAGACGCACAGACATGACGAATCTATAAGGGTTCCGTTTTTTGCCATTTGGCTACGGAACCCTAAAAAGAAGGCACTTAAACTATCACAGTTTACATGATAGGCCTCTTTTAGAATCATGAGTGCCTAAAACATTTGTGCTGTCAAATGTCTACATTTCTTATCTGAAATGACATTTACTATTTTATCGAACCGCAAAATCTGATGTAGGTTTCAGCTATGGATAGCGCCTAGTATTCTTTTCTTCCTTGAAAGTGATATACGCAAAATAAGAATCCATAATAGGAATAAAAAAAATAATAATAATAGGAATTAAGACGCCATAAGATAAATATATATATATTTAGATATAGATTTAGAGCGACTGAGAGAAAAATACGATCAGTGCAGAATTTCTTGAGAAATTAAAGCTCATAATCTTTGGATGCAACTTTTTGAACTTCCCACCTCTTATGTCTTAGTCTACTAGCATGTATTTAATATTGTTGCAAGTTATTATTAAATATAATAGTGGGAACCACAGACAATATAATATTTATGGTTCGCTACATACATACATATATTTTGACGACACGGTTGGCGCAGTGGCTGAGCGATCGACTGCTGCGCATCGTGTTGCGGGTTCGATTCCCGCCCAGGGTAAACATTTGTGTGATGAGCACTTGTGTTTGCCTTGTGTCTGGGTGTTATTTATCTATATATGTATGTATTTACAAAAAAAAAAAATGTATTTGTGTATGTATATCAGCTGTCTGACACCCATAGTATAGGGTCTCCCTAGTTTGGGGTTAGATGGCCGTGTGTGAAAATGTCCCCACATATTATTATTATTATTATTATTATTATAGGTACAGAGGCCAGCACATCAAGCGACTACAATCTGTCAAATTTCTTTGATAGATTTTCAACTTTATTAGAAAAGCATAAGGTTCATATTTAATTGGGAAAATTTGACAGTTAGGTATGGCTGGCGTCTGTACATACCCATAATCCATACTATAATATTGTACATGCGAAAGTCTGTCTGTCTGTTACGCTTTCAAGATGAAAAGGCTGAACCGATTTTGATGAAATTTTAACCCTGGGGAAGAACTTGGCTATTTTTTTTACGCGACTTCGTCTGCACCCCCGATAACGAGGACGAAGTCGCGGGTAAAGCTAGTATTTTATATTATCAAAATGATGTCAATTACCAATGATGATAAAAACGCAACATTTGCATCAGTTTCTGCAAGGTCCACTGGACCTCGTCTCACAGGTCTGACGGGATGGGGCGCATTCCTCGACTGCGTTCCGCTGCACTCACGCGCAACGTGCATGTGTGCGCAAGAGTCGATGTTCGTATTCATAATTGGTGACAGGTGATTTGTGGGCCAGTAAGTGAACTGTTTTATTTATCGGTAAAATAAATATTACCGACTTAGTTGTTATTGGTCGTGTACGGTTTGGTCAGAGCATTTCTTTTTCATCTGTTTAAAAGCTCGTCTATTTATGGTATTTATTTACTAAAGTCTTACCCTATGGGCGTTTGTGCACTACAAGGAATTTTACTGTCCGCCAGTCCGATTTTTTACGGTCTGATACAGAGTCTCGTAGATTCAGATTAGGTTAAATTCCAAAATCGGACTGCCGGACAGTAAAATTCCTTGTAGTGCACAAACGCCCTATATCATTAGGGTTCAGAAGAATACGTAGTCCACTAAAAAAAACGTTCAGCCTGATTTACTTAATGATAGATGCGATAAGACCTGTACATTATTCTATTGAAATCTATTCAAATAATCATGAAAATTTTACAATGTATCTGATGATAGAATCTGGCAAAATATGGTAAATCAATCATCTTCAATCCATATGAAACGCATACAACATGTACCTATAATATGCCGTAAAACATAATAAAAGTGACTTTACAAATTCAATTAGCCAGAATATTCATTCGATATAACATTTCAAAAGCAAAAAAGGGATTCCTCAAATCGCGAGCGTATCGTACTCCAAACATGCGCAAGAGTGGAACCGGTTGCTAACAAAAGGGAAAGGGCGAGGATTCCGTAGAAAACGAGAGGAGACAGATACACGACATTCTTTAGACTCGTTTGATTCTGTTTCAAATTCTGCATAAAACAGGTTTTATTTATGATTTGATTATGTCTTTGATATTAATGGCTTTGATTTTTTCATTTATGGAGCGGAAATATTTGCATAAAGATTATATTGTAACCCTAACTTCTGAACTAGGTAAAGTCAGTTACAGAAGTCAGTGTCTTCTCTCGTTTATGATACTCAATTGCAATAAAAACAAAAGTTACAAAACTATTAATCACACCTTTATATCATCATCTCAGCCTATTGCCGTCCTCTGTTGAACGTAGGCCTCCCCCAGAGATCGCCAGCCAACCCGATCTTGGGCAGCTCGAATACATCCGTCTTACCTATCTTCTTGATTAGTCGGTCCATCATGCTGCAGGGCATCCCACATTACGCTTGCCCAAACGTGTGCTTCACTCTAAACCGTGTCTGCTCCATTTACCGTCTGTACGTCTGCAAACGTGGTTGGCCCACTACCGATTCAGCGTGCTGATTCAACATCGGTGACAAAACTATTATGCATGCATTATAAAACTTCGTGAGAGGGTGTATTCGTGTAGGTGAGAGTGTACGAGGATGTGTCTAGGCACTGGTAGACCACGCACGAGCGCGTCAATGTTTTTTTGTATTTTTTGGCGGCTTTTTTTTGTTTTAAATATAGCATATAGCAATATAGCATATATAAATATAGCATATATAAATATAGCATATAGCAATATAGCATATAGCAATATAGCAAATATAGCATTCAGGGATGTCGTAGTTTTTTATTAGCGAAAGAATTTACAGAATCTGACCAATAGCACAGTATAAGTATTAGTACTACCGTACAGTACCGACACGCTCCGCCTCCCTCTGAAACCGTTCCTCACCTCTCCCCGCGTCGAACGACTAGCTCTGGAAATTGCGTTTTTGTTCGCGCGATGCGTAGGCACGCACACTCACGCACGTATTTGTATAGGCAATTATTTTAGTATTAGTGTAGGCAATTATATCGTTTCATTTCTATGGAGCATCGCGGGTGTGCCAATAGTTCCTGGAAGATTAGAGCTTGAACAACACAAATTAAACTTTAACTAAAATATGGTAGTGATGATAGTCAGTGATAGTCAAGCACATGGAATATAAATGAAGCCTTCAAACGAAATCAATATTAAGTGCGAAACTCTCCGGTAATTTAATCAAATCATTTAGGTAGTTTTTTTATGAAAATCCACATATCAATATCATGTAAACGCAAACGTCCACCACGAATCATTCAAAACGGCAATCCTATTTGGAGCATTCAAATTTCGAAACGAACGAATGAACGATAAAACTACTAATAGGAATGGAGACGGGAGCTAAATCAATCATCGGTATCAGTGAACAAAATCTCTTTGCGAATGAAAATTGAAAACGATGAATTATCGAATTTCACCTGCACAGTGCGTGAATTGAAAATGTAAATAATTTTGAATGGTGGGCTTTATTGGGGAATTGTTTTTGTATGAAATCTTATCAGCGAATGACAATACCAGCGTACTATTGTCGCACTTTAGGGCAAAGGCCTCAGTCTTCTCATGCATTGAAGTCACAAATATTGATCACCAACTTGCTAAAGGCGGATTGGCGATTTCAAACTTAAATTAATTTTAAGTCCAAGTTTTCTCACGATTTTTCCTTCACCGATGTCAGTGATATCCAAAATAAACTTAGAAAGTAAATATGAAATTGAAAAAATACTTTGTCAAAGTCAAAGCATTTATTTCAATTAAACCAAATGGTTTAATTGAATTGGTTGCCTGTAAATACAGGCACTTTTGAATTGTCAAGGAGTCGGCCAGTTAGTCAGAAAGTTGAAGCTAGTTGCTCGTTCCAAAACGTAGGTAGGTAGGTCTTTATGGAGAAGAACAAGCAAGAAACTCCACGGACACTCTTTTAAATCCAGTTTTTACAAAATGTTGGTTACATTATCCTTGTTGCTTATGTGAAAACTATATGTGAAAACAATGCAGGTAAAGAAGATAAAAGCCATGGCAGTTTAGAGTTGACCAATCTCTACTGATAGCGTCCGTTCACGAATATGACGCGTGGATCAGCACCATTCAACTCAACCATTTTAAAGGGAGCCGAATGATCCAACACACGCACCACGCGATATATTTGAGTGAACATGGCAATGCTCTGAACCGCCATGTTTATTCATGTCAAACATATATAATTTACTTAATAAATGACACTTGCTCGCGCGTCAATTTCGATAAAATTTATATGGATCCAGCCATGAGGCATACTGGCAGGCATAATGGATAGGCCATTAAAAAGATCGATCCACAATTGACGAAGAAATCGGTGAACATACACAAAAACAAAAGAAGTAGATACAGTCGAGCATAGAACCTCTTCCTTTTCGAAATACTGTTTGAATTTTAATAAGCCAGACTTAAGGAACCCCAACTCCATCCAATATCACAATAATCGTAACACTAATCAAATAATTACAGTACCATTAAACAATAATGCTACCGCTACTTCAATCAAAACGTAATTTACATTACAATAATGCACCAAGTTGAATTCTTATTAAAAATTGCATTCTAGAATTAGCTACATTTACCGTCTGGCATTCTAATAGTCACCTTAACCCATTAATGTTAAAATTGCATTGTGATTGGTAACTTGACATTATGTTGGAACTTGGCATCAATCTTATACGAGCTGTATACACAGTGGTATCAGCAGAAGCGTCTAAAATGACCTCAACCGATTCGTTATTAGTGTTATCTGATATTAAAATAAATGGCCGTTAATGAATTTCTTATGTTGTGAATTATTATGAAATAATTCGTTGAAATAATGTATTGACCTATGGTCAAAATTGAATAAAAGTCTTGAGTTTTCAATTCGATAGGTAGAACTGCATTGGAACTGAATTGGAACTGCTATCTATTACCATAAAAAACGTAGAAATGAAATAAATCTGTTAAATGAATATAAAGGTCGTGAATATCATATTTCTCGCTAATCATAGAATATGTCGCTAATCCAACTAAAAGGCTCGTCTCACTAACAATTTCCTCGAAGAACGCTTGAACTACGTTTGTGTGTTCAACTCACTCTAACGTCAAATGGTTTCCCGGAATTCCGGGATCAAGTGACCCATTCAGAACGCAGTGTCATGTTCAACTATCGGTGCTCTAATATATTGGATAATCGCTATCGCTCCAATGAGTAGGAATATTAGTGAATGGTTTCAATTAATGTTGAAGCGTGTGCCTTGTAAAAGAGTTCAGTGGCACAGACAATGATATGAGAATCTAAGTGCAAATATGACTGACCAGATTCTGCTCGCATGTTCGTCTGCGTTGACTTCGAAATCAAGTCCAAATTTTTGAAGTTATACTTCTTTAGGCGCGTTATGAAAAAATGATGAGAGTGAAATTTTACGATTCGCGCATGCGCGCGCACAGCGTCACACAAAATTCTCACGGGAGTAATTGTAAACAACGCCATCTCTGCCGTACATGCTGAACTACTTACTGGGCATTAAGTAGTTCAGCATGTACGGCAGAGATGGCGTTGTTTACAATTCAAATTGTGCTTATATACTTTTTTAATAATGCCAAAGAAGTATAACTTCTCACGCTCGTACATAAGTACACGCACCCATTTTTTTTTATAAAAAAAAGCGTTGCTCCACACTAGGAATTTATCCTGCATCGTGAGTGAGTTTACAAACATATAAACTCATATACACAAACACAGACCCGGAACAACTATCTGTAGGCCATACAAATATTTGTTCCGTGCGGGAATCGAACTAGCGACACGAAACGCAGAAGTCAATCGCTCAGCCACTGCGCAAAATATGTCGTCAATTATCTCACACAAAAACATTATTTTATGTGTAAAAAAGTTTTGCGTGGGCAAACATAAAAATATAATATCAATATGCGTATAGAATTGAGAATCCTTTTTTTGAGGCAATAAATAAAATATACATTTTTTGAGTGTACATTTTTTGCGGATTCTCTGCAGTCATTTAAGCTCCGGAAGAAGAAGAAGTTCCGGAAGCGTCTATAAAGTAAAATATGGAAAAAGAGTTGAAATTTTTAGCTTCATTAAATGTTAGTTTTCGGGGCAATTACAAAATTAAATTCAGCAATCTAGGCTAACCAGTGACATTATCTGACTCCAATAAGACAAGTAAGGAAACAAATTAACATTGTTCTTTTGTTTCACCCGCTTTCAAAAATCCGCCATTGTCCTCAACTTCAGAATAGGCATTTCGGATACAATAACTAGTATTGGTAATAGACATTTACATGAGCCGTTCCTATCTATGAATAGATTGGTCGAAAGGAAGCGTACTTGGCCCCGATCGTGGTGCATTTCGTAACGGCGGCAATCTGAGCAGCTGAGATAGAGTGAACGGGTCTCAAGGATGCAGCTACAATTGCTCAGTACGTAGTGTTGTAATCACGATAGTATCAACCCTGGCAATTAGTGTAGGTGCTATTTGATTGGTTCGATTACTGATAATGGAGATGTAGTATTTTAGTTTGGATTGTTGTATTTTGTTGTAGATATTATAGTACCTCACGTAAGTACCGGCAAGGTATAGGTAACTACATTGTAAGTTTCTATTACTGACCAAAATATCCTAACAAGGCACTACCAGAGATTGTAAAATAATATTTACCAGATAATTTAACGAAGTCATCCATAATGTAAGTTAGTACTAACGGTATCTCGCAGGTTAGCCTGGGAGGTTGTCGGTAGCTTAACCAAACTTTCCTGTCGTGCTTTAAAGTGAATTTAAGGCCTCCAGCCAGGGCAAAAACCTTAAAAACTAAGCGACTACACGCTAAGGGCACCCCCTGTGGTGTACGAGCTTCAACTTAGGACGTCGCTGGGGTAGGGCAGCAAAGGGACAGGCTGGATCAAATTTCCTAATATACTACAGTGTTATGTTTGTATTTGTAGTCCTGAGAATATAAGGTTTTAAGCAAAACAAAAGACTACTATGGATGGTTCGTTTAAATAAAGAGTTACTAAAACCGGAAAATCCTAAAAAGAAAAAAAAGATTGAAATGTAAATTGAATGGTGGCTAGGATTAGATATGAAGTGTTCAGGTCCACTATTTACTTTCTTTTGTTACCGGCGATCGAATCATTGAAAGCTTTCGAGGGGCAAAAATTGAATGAACGGCCATTGTGTAGCACGACGCGGTATCTGACAAAAGTTACGATGCATATTTTCTTTTACAGACTTTTTGTGTAAAAACGTGATAAACGTTGTAAAGGCAAAATCTGTACATTTTTACAGATCGGAAATTTTACCTATGCATAACCGGTTTTTCATTCCGAAAGAGTCAAATTGTATAAATTCAAAAACGAATTAATTATTTAAATAAGATTATGATTTGAAGGATTTAATGTCCAGTTACAGGAATTACGTGAGATCAAACCGTGCACTTTATAAAAGAAAATGCAAAAATACAATGTTGCAACACATAAACCAGCTTTAAATAATTATAATGTTCACAGGACCAACCAAATAGAAATAAAAAAAAACCCAATCTTCACACCAAAAACTCCTTACTGATGTCAGATACACATTTTCACACCACAACAAAAGAGACTTTCCCTTATTGCCCGAAAGAAAGCGAATTTAGTGGGACGCCTCTTTTTTTAAATGGCCCTTAGATAATGTGCCCTTTGTACACGGAATTGCGAATTATTATGGTTTAGTGGTTGGAGGAAATAACGCGTGTATTACTTAATTCCTTTTCACGTTTAATTTTTTATTTTTGTTCAGTGTTATGAATTACATGAATTACAGTGGTAGTAATTTGTCTTTGTTTGTAATAAATAAACAGCGAACAAAAAGAAAAATGTATTTGTTATCCTTGTTGATTATATTTATTGCTAAACATAATCTCTATCAGTCTGCGAATTTGCGTTAGGTAAATCGTATTTTTTTTGTATTCAAATAGCTTTGCCTTTGACCACAACTAATCTAATCTTAGGTGATGATGCGGCATAAAATGGAGCACGCTTGCCTAAGATGAACCGGTTGGCTTGTGCCTTGAAGATACCCAGATTATATTTATCGGGGAATTTCAGTATTTTTATAGGTATTATGTAGGATTCAAGACCTAAAAACTGCGGCAAATAATTCAATTTGAACTTTGTCCTGTATCTTAACTGTCAAGTCTTGAGATACTAGATATAGAAATTGTTGGACCTCGTAATTTTAGCATACTTAGTTAAGGTTTTGAGTCTATACTTTCATCATTTCAGCTGAAAGACGTCCACTGCTGAACATAGGCCTCCCCCAAGGGGGGGTTTTGCCATAATCGCCACGCTTGGCAGGCGGGTTGGCGATCGCAGTATGGTTGTTACAAATGCACAGAGAACGCTGCTGCCCATTCTCTGGTACGTCTCTTACGACACCCACGGGAAGATATGGGAGTCTATACTTTACCCATACTAAATTGATGTAGGTCTCACAACTCTAAGATCTTGAATTATAAATTAAAAAGGGAATAAATATAATGACCACCAGAAATAGTAAATGATCACCAAATCTTAGTCAAAAAATCTTAGGACACTTAAGTCCCTCCTGGGGAGGATCCGACATGGTTAGGTTAGGTTAGAACTGTGATCCTCTACGCTAGGCCAGAACCAAATCGCTTTTTACACTCAAACTCATACATTTCTACAATACTTTGGTTAAATGTTGGTGATCATTTACTATTTTTGGAGATTTTTTACTTTATCTGGAGGTTCGTTAAAAATAAGCCAATTAAAAATCCTCCATTTGTTTCGGTCCAGCACTATTCTTCTCCATCACTTTGGCAGGTGGTCTTCCCATCTTTTTACCTGGCTTCCTCTTTGTCTCTTCCCATTTCTAGAGTATTTTTTCGTGTTTTTTCTTGTCCGTTTCCCTGTCTCGGGTCTCCACATACGTGCCGTCCATAGATATTTTTATGGTCCCATCCATCTCCATTGCAGCGTTCTTGGTTTTATTCCCAGGTCTGCCGCTGGAGTGGCATACTTAATTTTTGTGGCTTTCCATTTGTCTCGAAGTCTTCTCTTGGGCTATCATCATCATCATCATTTCAGCCTAAAGACGTCTACTGCTGGACATAGGCCTCCCCAAGAGGGGGTTTTGCCATAATCGCCACGCTAATTGGCAGGCGGATTGGCGATCGCAGTATGGTTGTTACAAATGCACAAAAAACGCTGCTGCCCATTCTCTGGTAAGTCCCTTAGTCGCCTCTTACGACACCCACGGGAAGATATGGGATGGTGCTATTCTTTACGTCCGACACCACACGGACAATTTGACAATCTTGGGCTATAAGTAACATTAAATTTACCTTATTCAAGATGTGGTTAATATGACTTTGCAGCAATAAATTGTTCTTGGTAACTCAGTCAAGTGCTCTGTCAAAATTACCTAATAGATAGCATCTTAGACGAAGTATCCACTTATTTAAAGAGTTTCATCTAGATCCATGTTAATTTATTCTGTAACAATTCATGACGATTCTTCTAAATTTCACTAAGAATAAAATAATCAGATTCAAAGCAGTCATTTCATTCAAAAACATGAAACCTGACACTGCCATCTAAAATTAACATGACATCATAGCAATCCGAATGTGAATATTATTTGAATAGTACAAAGTAAGGATTGCCGAAGTAATATATATGCGGGATGGACCCAGGTTATCACGTGGACGCGTCAATCAAATGTGGGATCCCGGACTCCGGACTCCGGTCTGGGATCTTATGTGACAGACCGAAGTATTGGGTGGAGATTTTTCTTTTTAAGGTGAATGACTTTTTGACGTTGAAAAATGTTGTGCAGGGGTTGTAATATGGTATTATGTGATTTACATAAGGTATAAAGGAGGATGCCTTGGGCATTTTCTGCCAGTTGCGTTGGAACATTAAAATTACAAATAATTAAAATACCTACATACATAATATGTATAGATTTGTTATATAGCTTTTTTTTTTTTATGAGACAAGCCCGCCACACTATTCCCTAACCACTGTAACTCCTGTAAGCTAGAATCAACAGTGGCGACCACCAGAAAAGCGCCAGAGCAATGAAGCTCGACGAGTCCCAGAGAAACGATTCAACTGTCTTGGATCCCGCAACGAAATTAATCAGAAAAGAACAGCGGAGGAGTAAGAAAAACATATTATAGCTTATGATATCTATACTATTTGTACTATAATAATATTATAAAAAGAAAAGATTTGTTTCTTTGTTTGTTACGATTTAACTCAAAAACTACGGGTGGATTTCAAAAATTCTTTCACCAATCGAAAGCTCCATTATCCCTGAGTAACATAGGCTATATTGCATTATAAAAAAAATTTGGGGTCCTTAAGAAAATTCACGCGGGCAAAGCCACGGGCAAAGTGCTAGTTATTATATAAAATAATAATAACCTAGCTTAAAAGTATCGCACAGGATTGCGTTTGGCCGCAACCAATCTGATCTTAACTGATGATGCGGTCTAAGGTATAGCACGCTTGTCTGATAAACCGGTTCACTCGTCCCTTGAAGATACCCAGATTATACTTATCGGGGAACAGAGAGGCGGGCAGTGGCGTGGCCAAGTTGATGAAAAGCCTCTTTACTTATATTTTTTTAAACTTCCTTCAATGCCGTCAAAAGACGACTTCTAACTTAGATTACACACAAGCATAAAAGTATAGCGACTAAAAATATGTACAATATTTATATGCATACTAAAATATAAAACCTTTATGTATTAAAATAAACAAAAAGGCATCAAAACATTCTCCTACATCGCAGTAGTGACTGCAACATTAATTTTATACTAAGGCCTTCCACACGATACACTGCGTCAGAACTGCGTGATGCATAATCTGAGGAAAAAAGCATTATGTCAAGTTGCACGCACATAGATACACACACGCTTACCCGGAAACAGCTGTTTGTTATACACGTCGCGGGTTAATAATAACACTTTTGCTGTATAAATGGCGGTGCTTCCATCACTTGTACCCTACTGTTGTATACCTACCCGCAAAGGACTGTATAACACTTATATTAGAAAATATTTTATTATTTTATTTTTATTTGTGTAATTCGTCCTGGCCGCCCACACAGCTGCGGGCGGGCCGCCTATTTAAATATAAAACTACAACAAATTGTTAAAGTAGTTAGTCTCTACAGTGCTTACTGGATATCCTAGTTTAGCTTTTGTGAATATTTCAACTATTAATAAAAGTTTCATTGAATTAAGCAAGGCATAAGGTACGTACCTACTACATAATACACCATTCAGTAGTACGCCCTTGAATACTTTCTTCGTAAAATAATACTTATACGTATCTGAAACGACCAACGTCTAAAAGGGTCAACTAAAATCAATTATTTTGTTATTTTGACCTTCAAAATAAACAAGGTTTAATGTACCAATTGAACCAAAAAAATGAGTTGACTTCGACTTGGCGTTCATCGAACAACGCTTAGTACCCGCATCACACATGTAATTAATCAAATAGGTACCAATCATAGTCGCAAAAACACACCAAAGACATTTGAAATAAAAAGAATCTCAATACAAAATTAAAAAAGGATAATTCAAAAGACCAAAAACGGTACGTCTCTCGACCCTTAAGTAATAAGTACCTTAAGGCACTTTCCGTAGTCATCAGGAAGCAGTTAAGTGAAATTTAAGAAACATGGAACCTTTTTACCTGACCGTAACATTTGTCATTCTGGATCTCTAAGAGCCCGAGATGATCTGTCACCGTGATAAACGACCGAGGCTGATGTGCTGGACCACTAATAGATAAGGAGAGAAGGACCAGTTCTTTGAGCGCACTAAAAGTAGCATTTTTATAAAGTTTGGTAAAATAAGTAGTCTAGTAGAGGTGGGATAGTACTTATATTACACAAGTGTGTGCGCAAACACAACTCATAGGTAAACTCCCTTTTTCCTCACTCTCATAGGCCGATTAGACGGCAATTCAACTCGACCGGGAGAGACGAGGCGCCCCACCAATAGCTTTCAGTGCTTTTCCATACAAGGGGGTGTATTATTATCGAGAAGGAGGTATGGCATATAAACAGCGAGACTCCAATAATCTCAGGCCAATAAGAGGTAGTTAATTGTTAAGCATGAAACTAAATATCACTCTTGTGAAAAAGTAATTTTCTGAAGTAATTTTTAGGCACAATGTGTCAAAAATGCAATGTCCTGTTTAGTATATTTTAAAGAACATGATTAGCTTGTATTATCATATGGTACATATTTATGTGTTTGCTAAACTATGACTTATAATTTTAACTTTGATATTATCCTTGTTTCTATTAGGAAGTGGTGACGATTTAGCCTTTTCTGTTTTCCTATTTTGTGGTCCTATTACGCTAACTCGGTACAGAAGAAGTATTAAACGTTTGACGTTATAAAGTACAGTATTTTGGTCAAAGAACTTAGTACGTCTTATATTTAAATGGATTTTTCTATTTTTGTTTCAGGTTCGGGTTTCGAGATATTAAGGTATGTTTTGTTTCATTTCTGATAAAAAAGTGTGATCTTAACGTTAAACTACATTATATGAAGACGTTGTAGTGATAATAATTATTTACTTAATGAAGTTGATTGTAGAACCACATCGGGTGTGAAAACTTTTTTTAGACTAAACTCATCAAAACTAATTATATGATAAACATATATGTAATTGGACTATTTCCTTTAAATATACTGTGTGTGCTGTGTAAATTGTGATAATTTAATACATGTATCATAATTACCGCATGTAGGTACTCACATTTTTACCAACCATCAACAGCGCTGAAGTGGCCTACATTGAAGAAATCACCTTAATAACTAAATAATAATTAATAATATTTACAGAAATAAATTCAAATCTTTTTTGGATAAATCTAACAACAAACCTATAGTGCAACGACCCGAACGCACCCATAGAAAAAAATAAGAATCCACAGTTTCCAAATTTTCAAAAAAAAACTTAAACAAAAAATAATCCTCTATTTTCAAAGGCGTTCAGATCGTATAAAGCAATTCGTCCTTGCTCGGATACTCACTATCGCATGTCAATCGAATATTGCCATTTTATTCCAAGTCCCTTTCATCTCGGCACCCACCATTCTGAACGGGTCCCCGAATCCCCATCTGAGGCACAATGCCTGATCAATATTGGGATTAAGAGACTTTTAGAGGCAATTTGGCGATTACGTCACCGATTTTTCTTTTATTGCGATGGATATCAAACTAGGTTTTTTCTTTTGCTGATTTATATCTTTTATGAGTGTAGACGTATCTAGGTTTAGATGTTGGATTGGATCTGAAATTACATTAGATTCGGATCAGATGAAATAATACGAATGGTGAGACAGATAAAGATACGAGATTGTGCGCTAAACTAATTGCTCGTTACTTTTATTGTAAAGAGAATTGGCCTAAAAGTACTTAAGTAATCCTATTTAGGACGGATTCGACTAAACGTATAAGTTTTATCCTGGGAATAAAACCACTCATTACACTAGAGTTAGTAGACTTTTCGTTTTCCGCCTATCCGAGAGTATATCGAGAAAATATTCGAGATTAATATAATGGCGGCTGCTACATTACCAGCTGACAATGACGACTCGTGTGAATATCATTGACAGTTTACACCATTATAAACCAGCCAAAATTAAGTAGACATAAAATCTTGCGTTCCGCTTTATAAACAATTGTATTTCTATTTTAGTTGGTTTACACATGTCATAATTTATTCAACAATTCAAGAGTAACAATACCTAGTATTGACTACTCTGCGTTTGTGATGGTAAAAGGAATAGTTATTCTGGTATACGCGCAAGTTTTTGCGGATGGACCACGAAGTAAGTAGGGACGTATGAATGATTCTTACTTTTTCTCAACTCTGCTCAATAGTGAAATCTACTATTCTATTTAATATCTAATCTCCTAATTCTATCTAGGTATTCTTAATATAAAATTACAGTCTTTAAGTAAGTAATAGCAATCCTATCAATATTTCAAACACAACAATGAAAGATTCTGACATTAGGTAATGTTCTCACATTTTCCACGACTAATTTAAACTCTCCAAAATAAAATGTTTCTAAACCAACCCGTATGAAAAGCGAAGTAATATTCAGCTAAAATAAAAATCTAGAATAAAAATCTGAACTCAAAGAACATCGATAAAAATAATCTCAAAACCATATCATTGAGAGGATCGTCCTTTTCATCCGAGTCGTGACCATCGGAATCACTCTCGTTAATGTCATTGCATTCGAACGATGAATTGAAATGACATTTTGTCGGGTGAGTGAACGGTTATTGGTTCTCGTGATTATCAAGGAATTGGTCTGCGATTTCATGATTTATTTGCTGTATGAGTTATTGTGGTCTGAGCTACGTTGATAACGAGATTATTTGATATTTATGAATAAAAATTAAAATCAAATGTCTGCCTCGGTTGTATAAGGTCGTAAGCGCGATTGCCGAGTTATTAAGCTTAGAAACTACGGTTTTTCAATTTCTTAGATTTGAGCTACGTTGATGGCATTCCGGTACTATACCATCAGCATCCATTGTGGAACAAAGGCCTCCCCCATAGAATGCCACAGCAAGCGGCAACATCCATCGGTTTAACGATGTCGTCGGTCTATCTACAAAGAAAGAAAGAAAGAAAGAAAGAAAGAAAGAAAAATAATTTATTCGCCCCCCAGGACAAAAACACACTAAAATATAAAAAACAAGAAAACGAAAGTTGGTCCTGTATGAGGCCAAAACCTATCCTATATATCTCAGCATGGTGCTGTATTTGATGCTAACGCTGCGTCTTCCTCGTTGTTTTCGCCACTCGAGAACCTTTATTTCCCATCGGCTATAAGTTTTTCCATCGTTGTGGCCTGCCCGTTGCCACTTCAACTTGCATATATTATATGTTTATTTATGTTTCTAGCAAATAAAAACATTAATAAATGTTTTTATTTGCTAGAAACACGGCAACATATTGTGAGAGCTACCGGTTACAAATTACTCAGTAGTTATTAAAACTAATTAATCAAATAATCAAATTCACACTAAAATGGTTGGTTTTTTTAAGTTATGCCAAGGGCTGGCGACTCTGTGATCTTGGACAAAATCTTGCGTCACTTTTAATTAATACTCAATTTATTTTCTTTTTATAACTTATCGCGAAAAAATTATAATATGTATTTTTTTTCGTATGAAAAATACATTATTTATTGTATTACCTACATTATAAGCTTAGTCCAGTAACTTGTAGTTTAATGAACTTGATTTTGTTTTATATAAATGGTAGGTATTTTGCTTTTTTATCTACCGTTGATATAGCAAAGAAACATTTAAACAAAACCATTAACACGTCGAAATCTTGAAATAACCTTGGAACATGTCTTAAGTTAACAGCAAATTTTATAAAATAATACCACATTTTGTAAAAACATCACGACCAAACGCCACGTACCTACCTATAGATGAACTTCAAAAGATAATTTTTTGTCTAGTCTAGACCGAGAGAGTCATCGACATTTCTCTCATTGAGATAAAAGACAAAACCCAAGATACATAAGTCTATTGTCAAATATTCCAACAGCTGAATTTTATATACATAAATTAATAATGCATTGTTCGCATTGCGACATCTAAAATAGCATTTACTTTTTTTTCGTACATTTTCTTTATTGGAATTGCAACATTTCTACAGTATGATGCAAACTTAATGGCGGCTCTGCACACGAGGCGAGTGGCTGAGCAGTAACAATTTCACGTGACAGCAGGGGTGAGGGGCGCGGTACTGCACAGCCAACCGCTCACTTCACAGTCGCCATTAAGTTTGAATCGAACTGTACCATTTTTCGAAGTAAATTAGTCAGCATTAAATATTGAATAGATTTTTTTTTAATATTTATATTTAATGCTGACTATTATATCATTCTCATCAGTATATCATAATTATAAAATCTCATCATCTGGTAAGTCATTTCCTATGTTTGAGTCGGCTTGCAAGTATAATTTAAAATCTATTCTAATCGTAAGTTTGGGTTGTTCTGAAGCCAGCACATCAAGTTACAACAATTTGTCAAATTTCTTTGTTAGATTTTCAACTTTATTACAAAAGCATAATTAAGGTTCATATTCAATTACAAAAATTTGACAGTTTGGTATTGGTTGATGTGCTGGCGCCTGTACATTAGACTGTTATTGCTGGTTAGTAATGTTACGAAAAATATATGTTAAGATATATATACACAAGTAGTATACTGAACTAGTTTGAAGTAATTCATTTATTTAGTACAAAATAGTACAGATTTAGAAAAGTTTTTTTTTTACTCAAATTACAGTATACATTTAAATTAGCCTAGGTACAGATAAAATGTATTATAATAGCTCATTTTCGCAGAACCAAGGTAAATTGTAAAATTTTATTTTATTCAGAAGTGTAGTTTCACAGGTTTCACTATTCATTTTCATATGAATTGACCAAATTCTCTGTCTACATTTTAGCGTGCAGTTTGAATTTACATCTAAATAGCTTATTTAAGCCCTGTCTGACTATTCTATACAAATAAACAAATGTAAGTGTCTGTTTGTAACATCAAAATCAGCTTTTTACTAAAGCTTTTTACTTGGACTGCAAGGAAAGGTTATGTGTTTCGCGCGCGCATTATAGGGATGATTTGAACCGGTCTAGATTTTAATGGGTCCTCTCTTTGGTCCCGACTGATCAAATCGCTATTGGCGTGGTTTTCATTTCAATGGTATAGTTATATTCAACATTACTAAACATAATTCTAGACTACAGGACTTGTTTATTTCTTTTCAGTTATTATATAAAGTTTAGTTTTTACGCAGTCGGGTTTTTTATTTTTCTAATTTATTTTTTACTAATTCATGAATGTTTTACATACACACTTCTACGACTTCTGTAGGTCGATTCTATAAAATTTAAACAACAACTCGCATCTCACATCGCTATTCACTCTCACTTCGCATAAGGTTCAAAATTACCTTGATATATTTGACACTTTGAATCGGGTTCGAGTGCGAAGTGAGCGTCGAAGTGACGGGGAAATTACCTTACAGAATGCCACTTCTTACGTCATCTCATACTTTATCCATCAAAATCTCCCGGTCAATTTAGTTAAACTCGCTGACACGCTCGCAAGGGTTGCGCTAGTGTAAATTCGAACTATCAACCGAGTTTTTAGAATGCCAATCAAGAAACTTACAGTGGATTCAGAATTTCAGATTCGAAGTTTAGAATGAGGTCTTACAGAATCACAGCCCTGAAGGCCTAGTGTGAGTTTTTATTCGAACTCGATCGCGTTAACGTAAACTCTAATTTGTATTGAAATTGAAACAGCGCCGTCTAGTGGCAACAATAGGAAACACAATTATTCCATACAAATTGACATTAGCGATAGTTTACGTTAACGCGATCGAAAGGCCCTCTGGTCCGATTTTGACAGAACTTTCACTGACAGATAGCTTCAGGAGTAACATAGCTCTAGGCATACTAAAGTCCCGCAGATAACCAACATTCACGCAGACAAAGTCGCGGGTATAAGCTAATAAAGTATGAACATTTCATTTCTGTCCAATTTGATCTTAACTTATTCATATTTCAAAACTTAGTCTTTGATCTACGTAAAAGTTAAAATTTTCAAAACAATAATAAATGCAACTAGCACATCAAAGTGTTTTCACTCTTCATTAGAGGAAGGTTCGAAGAAAATATTTGGAGCTCAAATTTTACTCAAAATTATAAAGGAACTTGCCCAAAATGTCTGCAGGCAACCCATTGGCCTTATTTCCGCCAAAAGACTTGGTTTTAAAAACGCCACAATGAATGTTTGTCGCGGGTAAAGCAATTTCTTTTGATCTGCACCGTCGCAAGGAAGTGTAATTGTTGTGATTTCATTTGTCATCGCATGTAATAGAAATTGCAGACAATTTGTTTCGTCAAATGATGGTATTCATAAAGCAATTGTACGTTTGTTGTGGCTTTTACCAAATGATTTAACTTGAATTATGGTTATTATGCGTATTAGGTTTCAGAACTTGGAATTAAATGTTATCTACACTTTCGTTTATATTTTGGGTAGTTAGGTACACGAAGTCTGTATTTCTATTCATCTCTCTCCCTTTATTACATGGCTTTACATGGGCTTAAGGGTGAGACCGTGCGATCTTAATTTTGTAAGTCGTGTAATTTACGCTGCAATCCATTTCATACAGAAGTTCTGTTTATGCCACAAGGCGACGCACAATATGTTGTTAGTTTCAGTTGAAGCTAAGTTCGCGATTGGCAACAACCGTCTACACGGTCAACCTAACCTCCTCTATTCGCCTTTGATCGCTAACACGGCTCTTTTTTTTCGATTCGGTATTTAAGGCGCTAACAAGCGACTTTTGCAGATTTTAAACTGACAATATATGTTAAACTAGAACATTCTCTTAATCATTAAGTATTTGAATATTTTTGATTAAGTTCATATTGAATAGTTTAATTAAATCGTCAAGTTGTGTCTGACGCGGACAAAACATTGATAATCACACATAATCTACCAGCAATATTTAAACGCAACTTTTATTATCTTACAGGAAATTTTATTGTCTATCTTTTGGTATAAGCCTTTTTTTAAGTTATAGAATACTATCTTTTATTTTATTTTTTTCGACAAAACTTTGAGAGCTTTTTACGCAGCGCATACGATTCTCTGGTCGCTCAAGGTCGCCGGCGTATATCGTCGCTTTTAAGACAGTTGAATCGTTTCTCCGGGGCTCATCGAACTTTATTGCTTTACTTTGGCGCTTTTCTGGTGGTTGCCACGGTTGATTCTGGGTAACAGGAACTGCAGTAGTTTGGGAATAGTGTGGCGGGTTAACACATCTCTACTTACCTTTAGCCAGTCGCGCCAAAATACTTACACTATTAGTCGCGTGGGGTCCATGCGGACCCCAGAATTTGTTGTGAAAGATAAACAAGTACAATAAAAATATTTATTTTATATATTAACTTGAAGAACAACATCTTGTTTTAATAAAAATAGTAAACTTCTAGAAAATAACAAAATATAAACTTCTAAAACAGTCTTGAATGATAATTAGTAATTACTTAGCACAGGAATCACAAACTTTGGTTTGGTGTTCGTTATTGTATATATTTGTTACAACTACCACAATACTTCTAGTAGGTGAGGGTATCGCGTTATTTAGTTATTTACTTACCTAAAATTCTACTACACTATTAGTCGCACGGGGTCCGTTAGACCCCAGACTAAAACATAACGTGTTATGCTATCACAACTCGGTACTATCCTTCGAAAAACACATTATTGATGTGGTTTTATAGTAGGTACCACAATTATGACTAGCTTTTGAAAGCCAAAGTCCTCAGCTGACGTCTCGTATTTATGATCTGCGAGACAGTTTCATAGGTCAAGTAGTGTTTTGGTGTTTATTTAATGAGTGTACCTGTGTCCTTTTACCTAAATCATGAGATCAATATTACTCACATATCTTATTTCATAGAATAAAACAATCATTCCATTATATAACGATAAATTACTCGTACTGAAAGACTTTCCCCGTCAATTGCCACAATAAACGATTGTGCTAAGTGTCACAATCGATATGGTTCGTAAGTGAACTGATGACCGCAATATTGTTATCAGTACATAAGTGAATTGCCCTGATAGAATAGAATAGAATAAATAGATTTGCACAGACAGTAGGTACAACCCAAATTGTTCTTTCAAATATGATACGATTGTTATAGGACATATATATAACCGTATAGATGGTAGCTTATAGGACTAAATTTCGAAAGTGTTTTTGATGACGTGTGATCAAGATGAACATATTCTTTTTCCACTGCCACAAACTCTTCGCTAAAAACATTTGTAATACCTGATAGGTACTCAAGTATTGACTATGAATAGGTTTTTAGGACACTGTGCATCCGCGCGCACTGTGAGACCTCAAAGCATTGTTTGTGAGTGCGGGTATATGATAAAGTGCCTTTTAAGTGGTCCGTTATCCAGATATGTAACAGACATCACTTTCAATGGTTCAATAAGCCTAAATTAAACAGCCCCAAATTCAAACATTCACCCTCATTAAACCATTCAAAGTCCAAACCCCATAAATATTTATAGCCTCCAGTAAATAGGTGTTTAAAACGTCACAGTACAAAGCACTTTATTAGGCTACCGTCCTGTACAAACTTGTAAACAGAAGATGCAATTTACATTAATTAAACAAATTATCTGCACGTCCGAACTCTGGGCAGTTCAACAGGTGTGCTTAATTTGGAATCTAAATAAAGTTTAATGTTGCGTGTACTGGCAACGAAAGTATTTGGTGCGCGGTAAAATATCAAGCCAGTTGATAGAAAAAGATTTTGTAAAGGTAGATAGAGAGTCACATAGTTGGCAAATTCAGAGTTTGTGAATTCATTCCTTATCCATGCATATATTATTAAGCTGAAGAGTTGCTGAAGCCGAGTGGTGCTGGCCGCAAATAACATCACCCCATTTATACCCGTGGGTTGTCGTAGAAGGCGACAGAGGAAAATGGCCAGAGGATGGGCAGCTGCATCCTTCTGAGTACCATAACACGTACTGCGATGGCCAACATGCATCAGGCAAGCATGGCGATTATGGTTTGGCCTCCCTTGGGGGAGACCTATACCCAGCAGTGGACGTCTAAAGGTTGACATAATGATGATGATGATGAGTTTGTTTATATAAACGTGCAGACACCGGAATTACTGGTCCCATTATGAAAATTCTTTCGCTACGTTATTCCCGATTGCATATTTAAATATATAAAAAAAAGCGGCCAAGTGCTAGTCGGACTCGCCCATGAAGGGTTCCGTAGCAGTAAGTAACATAATATAAAAGTTTTTTATTTTTACATTTCAGTTGATTGAATGAAAGGTAAATTGCGGTTTACGATTTATTACGTATTAAAAAAAAACTACTTACTAGATCTCGTTCAAACCAATTTTCAGTGGAAGTTTACATGGTAGTATACATCATATATTTTTTTTAGTTTTATCACTCTCTTATTTTAGATGTTACGGGGGGGGGGGGGGGACACATTTTACCACTTTGGAAGTGTCTCTCGCGCAAACTATTAAATTTAGAAAAAAATGACATTAGAAACTTCAATATCATTTTTGAAGACCGATTCATAGATACCCTACAAGTATGGGTTTGATGAAAAAAAATTGTTGAGTTCTAAGTATGAGCAACCCCCAAAATTTATTGTTTTTTTTCTATTTTTGTGTGAAAATCTTAATGCGGTTCACAGAATACATCTACTTACCAAGTTTCAACAGTATAGTTCTTATAGTTTCGGAAAAAAGTGGCTGTGACATACGGACGGACAGACAGACATGACGAATCTATAATGTACAAGGTTCCGTTTTTTGCCATTTGGCTATGGAACCCTAAAAATTGAGACCCGGAAAAACATTCAGGCCGAAAAAGTCGCGAGCGAAAGCTAGCAGGTACAGACAGCGTCATCAACTCCTTACCCCCCACGCATTAAGATTTCTTCGAAAAGGGGGATAAGCAGTTGATGACGCTGTCTGTACCTACCTTAGAACCTATTCAATCATAAGATACAGTCAGACAAGCTTAATCACAGACTTTTCGAATGCTCAACACACGTGAAGAAGTTGTAGAAGTGCCACACTTATCTTTTTTGTTGCCTGTACTTTTGCCAAAAGGTCTGCCATTAGTAGCAACGATCATAATGGTAATGTTTCGTGGAAGGATGATCTGCAATTGTCCACGCGCTGGGGTGGAGCCACTGTCCACGTCAAAGACGCGCGGAACGGAGCGGCGAGAGTATGGACCGAGCGAACGAACGAGACGGCGTCGACGTCGCAAGCGCCGGTCACTTCACTTCACTTGTCACTCACTTCCTTCAACCAAACCAACGGTCTAGGACAAACTCTCTTCTAGCGTAATAAAGTTATTATTTGTGATCAGTTTATATAATATTGTGTGTGAAACCTATTATACATCTAAAACTACAGTCCACTACTTATTTCGAAGACCATCCCAAACAGCAATTGTGGTGGTTTTTATGAAAAAAGTCGTTTACTGTGATTGGACACAAAATGCAAACATTTCTTATAGACTAGCTTCTGCACGCGACTTCGCCTGTGTAGACTTCAGAATTAAACTTAAGTCCTAAAATCATCCCACGAGAACACAAAACGGGATAAAAATATCCCAAAACTCATCAAAATTGTTTTAACAATTTAAGCATGGGTACGTAACATACTACTAGGCATGCAAACGCAAAAGTGTCGGTGTACAGAGGCTAGCACATCAAGCAACAACAATTTCTTTGATAGATTTTCAACTTTATTACAAAATAATAAGGTTCATATTCAATTGGGAAAATTTTACAGTTTGGCATACCAAACTGTCAAACTTGACAGTTTCCTAATTATAATACTAATACCAGCTTTAATCCACGACTTCGCAAGCGTCGAAGTCATAGACCTCCTTAGAACTTTCACTTGCTGAGAAGAAAACACAATTGTTAAACCATCACTTTGAACCATACGTAGCTGGACAGCGACAGGGTTTATTCGACCAGTATAATCTGGGTATCTTTAAGGCACGAGTGAACCGGTTCATCTTAGGCAAGCGTGTTCCAACTTAGGCCGCATGGTCACTTACGATCAGGTGAATTGCGGTCAAACGCAAGCCTATTTAATAGTAAAAAAAAAAAAACCTTTTTCTTTTATAAAAATAGTTTTTCTTACTGAAAGGCATTATTCACATGCTTTCCATCATCTGCCTGGCCTTTTCCCAATTATGTTGGGGTCGGCTTCCAGTCTAACCGGATCCAGCTGAATACCAGTGTTTTACATGCAGCGACTGCCTATCGGACCTCCACAACCCAGTTACAGGGTAACTCGATACCCCTTGGTAAGACTGGCTGTCAAACTTCTTGGCTTCTGATTACCCTTAAAGACCAAAGATTTACAAATGACACCCGGGACCAACGGCTTTACGTGCTTGCCGAGGCACGGAGAGCACTCGGAATGAAATGGATGGTCACCCATCCACAGACCGACCGCGGCAAGCGTAGCTTAACCTTTGACCGATCGATCTGTACGGCTTTTATTTAGCCACGAGCTCCAACATAAATACATTTAAAGGCCTGAGCTAAGTACGTATATTTTATAATAAAAAGACAATTCATTGTGAAGGTCGTTTTAAGTAGAGGCGGGTAAATCGCTAAACGCATTTAAAGGCCTTTATAAAGCTTTATGTAATCTTCATTGTTGTGAAAAGAAACGAAAAAGGAATATAGAAATAATGTAGGTTGGCTGTAATTTTTCTTAGCTCTCTTATGATTCTCAGAAATGTAAAGACTGGCTGGTTCAGCCATGTCCAACCTTATTTTAATAGTTTTGTTATGTAAAAGAAGTTATGAGATAGATACTGTTTGCTATTACTGACCCCTTAAGGGTCAAGTCACACCGGGATGGCAGCGGTCGGCAGCGCAGCGGTCGGCAGCGCAGCGGTCGGCAGCGCAGCGGTCGGCAGTTTTGCTGACAAACTATTTTCAACTTTATCTTTGAACATCAAAGCATAGTATCGTTTAGAGATTAGTATGAGTCGAGCGGCAGCTCGCGGAGCCGCGAGAACTGCCGCTGCCATTCCGGTGTGACTCGGCCCTAACACTCTATCTACCTGGCTTTAGATTATTCTAACAAATGTTTTCAATCACAATGCAATACAGGAGCATATGTAAAAATATGGACGTAACAGTCATCTGGGGATGACAGGTGGTTCTAATTATAAAAAGAAAACAATATTCCAAATTCAATATAGTACAGATGCTAGCATATCAAGCTATACCGAACTGTAAAATTTTCCCAATTGAATATCATCCTTTTTCCTTTGAATTAAAGTTGAAAATCTATCAAAGAAAGAATGATGGCGAGATTTGTACAAAAAAAAATAAGATGTTTAGAGAAGTTGAAATTCTAATTCATATATTCTTGGGTACCTAAAAAGTATCTTCAGGCATTTACAATATTTTTAAAACCCCGCAAAAAAATAGTTAATAGTTTAACGAAAAGCTCATTATTTCAGAACGAAACGGCGACTGACAGTAACAGTGACACTGACAGCCGCCGTTTCGCAGTTCTTACATTTAAATTGCATCGTTTTATGGGAAATAATATCACAAAATAATGATTATTTTTTTCCACACACTTGTTACTTGTCTGCCAATTTTATAGATCCGTTAACATCGCTTGTAACCTTCTATTTTTTATAAACACAAAATGGGCATCGAGATGAAACGAAAAAGTGTTATTTTCATTTCGTAATATTTAAATTATGCGGGGGTTTAAAAATATTCTAAGTATATTAACCTACTCCTGGTAATGTATTCTTCACAGTGGAAAATATTTTAAACCCTCTAAATTCCTTCTTTTTTTTCATACAAATGAATGTATGAAACTCGCCATGATTCTTTGGCAGATTGTCGTAGCTGGATGTACTGGCCTCTGTACAAGAATTATGACATTATGTTTCAATAGAAGCGTAGACTGGGCGTTGTGACGCTGATCGTGAACGAACTTAAAAGTTCAAACAAAAGACGACCTTATTATGTCTTTTACAAAATATTAGTTCCAAAACCTGCAATCTATACTTATATTATAAAGCTGAAGAGTTTGTTTGTTTGTTTGGTTGAACGCGCTAATCTCAGGATCTACTGGTTCGAATTGAAAAAATCTTTTTGTGTTGGATAGTCCATTTATCAAGGAAAGCTATAGGCCCAGGCGAAGCCGGGTCGGGTCGCTAGTTTTATAGATAAGTTGGTATACCTGCAGTGCTATTCTGTTACAACCTCCCTCGGTGAACACCTAGATGAAGTGAGCTGTCATTCGTCCCGATGCTAGGGATTGACAAAGCAGACGGACAGATGACAGCTCACTTCAGCTAAGTGTTCACCGAGGGAGATTGAAACAGAGCACTGTTGTACTTAGAGTGATAACATAGGTGACCCACAAACTGTCGCGCCGTACGTCGGAAGTAAAGCCATCTCATCCGATCCGAGACATCCCTTGATACGATAGGAGGCTACAAGAGTTAGGAGGGGGGGGGGGGGTTAAACCATGTTTGCTCAAGAAACACTTACTATCTTTATTTATAACATAACCGATTTAATATAAACAAAGCTTCTAAAAAAATAAAAATATTATGTACAATTTCAATAAATAGGGAGGGAGGACTTCATATGGCATCAAAAATCTCGTTTACATCGCTCTCAATGGGACACGTGTCCAACAGCCTGGCAGCTTTGCCATACAACGTGGCAATGCTGCCAGATTCTTCGCCCAAGAATAATCCAGCCCTCGGGTCACAAGAAAAGACGACCAGCCGCTTGGCGATGTCCCGAAAAACACCCAAACGGCTCAAACATTATAGCTTCCAAAAAGGTTATTATATTTGTCCCTTCAAAATGGTTGAGCTGAATGGTGCTGATTCACGCGTCATGTTCGTGAACGGGCGCTGTCAGTAGAGATTGGTCAGCTCTTATCTGCCATGGACTTTATCTTGCTTCTTTTTTGTGTTTTGTGTTGTTAGATTGCCTTCATAGTTTTCACATATAGAAGCAACAAGAATCAAGTAACCAGACTTTGTAAAAAACTTGATTTAAAAGAGTGTCCGTGGAGTTTCTTGCTCGTTCTTCTCCATAGAGACAGAGACCTACCTACGTTTTGGAACGAGCAACTAGCTTCAACTCTCTGACTAACTGACCGACTCCTTGACAATTCAAAAGTGCCTGTAAATGGTTTAATTGAAATAAATGCTTTGACTTTGACTTTGTCCCGTCCGCGGTTTTTTGCTTAAGATAATTAAACAAATAAATTAAAACAGTGTGCCTCTAAACATAATGTAAAAACATATCAAACTGTAAAATGGCCCCGATTGAATATGAACCTTATCTTTTTGTAATGAACTTCTTTTTTTTATTTTTTTATTGTACGTGTAAATATTGTATATTTGTTACCTATAAATAATAAATTAATTAATTAATTTAAAAAAAAATTACTTGAATATCTATCAAAGAGATTGGTTCTTGTTTGAAATCACATCTGGTAGGTTATTAAAATTCATAAAATAAACATTTTTGATGATGTATATAACGTATGTAACTCATACATAACAATTTATTTTTAAATGTAAGTAGGTACAGTCAACAGCAAAAGTAGATGATCAAAATCAGAAATTCAATACTAATGAACGGAGTTCGCGTCAGAACTGTGTGGCGTCGAAGTGATTGAAAAGCGTGTGTGTGACAATCACATACTTTTAATAAATAAACTAGCAATAATTATATCAATTAGTGTTAGTAAATTAGTATTGAATTTCTGATTTTGATCATCTACTTTTGCTGTTGACTGTACTATTGATATTACACCACATTATTCTGGTCTGTTCATAACCCTAACATAAACCACTTCTGTGCAAACTACTTACATGCCTCCCTTATAATCCTGGTAAGCACCAAAGTTTCGACCATGTAGTCAAGCCAAGGTAGAATACACGACACAGAACCAGCCATGTCTATAAGTACTAAGTATGTATGTAGGTAATACGTACCGACAACTTGTTAACTCAATGATTCCCAAAGTTGAGTGGACTGCGACCCATCTATTTTCCTTTTGAATACCAAATGCCGAACACACTCCTTGATTGTCACGATGAAAAAAATGGACATAACTATATGACGCAGGATTGTTCAAGTAAGGAAAAATGCACATGAAGGCTTATTTATCAGCGTTCAATATAGGTACCTAAAGATCGAGAGAAAAACACCGAAAAAAACATTCACCCCCGGCATAGGGACCCCCTTTAATTGTTTACTTTATTTTATTCACAGTCTGTGAAATCTTTGGTGTCTAAGCAAAGATACAACCCGCTGACGGATAGTCGGATGGAGAACTGGGGCTTAGTTATAGGGTCCCGTCAGGCATCCTTATGTACGGTACTCTAAAAATTACATTTGGTTAGTAATATGTAATTTAATCTAAGGACCTATTTTAATTAGAAATACCTATGTTTTTGTTTCCTATTTACTGTCATTGTCTTGTCATTCTTCAGGGCCTTTACAGTATTCGCTCGCGACCTAATAGTGGGTTGCGACTCATAGTTTGAGAAATGCTGCCTTAACTAATAATTTTCACCACATGAAATTCTGCTTACCCAGCAAATAGTGGTTTTCAGGCAAAATCTCAGGTGCTAGCTTCGTCGGAGTACGTAGATTTAGGTAAAAATTCAGTGCATCTAGTGCCGGTCTACCTTCGGGCCAATCTTGAGAGACATACTGCTTTAGAGATAGGGGAAGTTTTATATCTATATCGATAAAACACAGGGGTGTTTGTGATTGGTTAAGTGTTTGAATGTTACAAAAATGCAGAAATTGCACAGGTTTCATAGGGTTTCTATAATAGACAATTACAATACAGTTCTATACAAAAAATACAGTTGTGGGGTTAAGCTACCATTATGTTTTACGTGTTTGCCTGCACACGAACTGCATTACAGTACCCACTCGGAATTCTCTTTAAAATGTTGTCTGAACTTGTTAACATTTAAAGTTTGATACAAAGACCTTCGAAGATTTGACTATTTCTATGAATCATTTGCTTGAAGGTTACGAAACAGAGAAAATATCAATACAATAAACTAGCTGGGAACTGACGCGTTAGAGAATTAGTTTAACGATCCAGATTTTATTTTAAATGAAATATAAATATGAAAAACTACATGAAATTGTAAGAATGTCTTCTAGTGTTGTCAGCAGACATTGAACTAACAAAACTGGCCACTCTCCATATGAATTAAAGTGTTAAATATAACTAATTAATGGACTGAAATTTCAAGTCAGTAGATCTCGATAGGTTATCGTGATCTGACTTGAAATTTTAAACTTCTTTCAAATTTCGTAAAATCCGGTTCTTCATAACTTATCTCTCCAAACCGCCTTCCCAAATTTTGATAAGGCACTCGTTTTTCCACTTTCCAGAACCAGTCGTTCCAAACCGCCTGAAGGCAATTTGCTGACAAAAACAGCAAAATATAAACTAAAAATATCGATATCTATTAAACACCCTCCAACCCATCCCTATTATTGATACACCATACCAGACAACCAACGGTTCAAGCACGCGTGTTTCCTAAAAGCATTAATAACGTCTATATACTGAAGCTACCGAGCTTAACGCAATACATAATCACTATGTACTTGTGTAGGTAATATCTGAGTAGATATGTAAGGAAGTTTGGTCTAGTCTTGATTTCATATGAGATATAACCACAACCGTGGTAGTTGACAGTTTATGTAAATGTACGAGGCATTAAGTGCTTGTAACCACATTTAATGGAAACTAGTGAGTGAAAATTAATCAAATTTCATTATGGTCTGAGTTTGTAGGTAAATAATCCTCACAATAAAAACAAAATCTAGAAATCCATACTAATATTATTAAGGCGCTAACAAGTGACTTTCACAGATTTTAAACGGACAATCACGTCAAAATAGGTAGTGTAAATGATTTGAAGAAAATATATGTTAAACTAGAACATTCTCTTAATCATTTAGAATGTGAATATTTTTGATTAAATTCATATTAAATAGTTTAATTAACTCGTGAAGTTGTGTCTGACTCGGAAAAACATTGATAATCACACAAAATCTACCAGGTTTATTTAAACAGAACTTACACTATCTTACAGACCATTTTATTATCTATCTTTTAGTATACGTATTTTTTTTAAGTTAAAGAATACTATCTTTATTTAATTTTTTCGGCTAAACTTTGAGAGTTTTGGACGCAACGCATACGATCCTCTGGTCGCTCAAGGTCGCCGGCGTATATCGTCGCCTTAATGCGAAAGTAATCGGGGAGCTTGAACCCTGGGGAAGGATATAGACTTTTAATCCACAACTTTGCATCCGCAATAACCGACATTCATGCGGGCGAAGTCGCGGGCAGAAGCTAGTTTCTATAAAATTAGAGTACCTAAATTAAAACAGCTTATGAAAGAGGAAGTCCTTATAAGTGTCATGCTGACTTAAGAATAAGAATAATAAATTGTATCTGTTTATAATTAAACGTGATGCCAATAACGTTGGGACTTTTTGTATACCTTAACCCCATCAATCGCCTAATTTTCATTTTACGCCAATATTTTAATCTTAAACACAAATTACGAAAATAAGCTGCCAAACGATAAAAAACAGGCAATTTTGATAAGATCCTTTAAGAAGCCCTTTCATTCCATTAAGGACTAAATAATTTGGGATAGGCATCCATCCCCGTCGGATGGAGGGAGGGAAGAAAGGCGTAAATTAACAAAGTTTAATGAAAACATTCTATGGGGATCGACTTCCCTTCAGAGGGTGCAAACAGGTGTAAAGACTAATAGAAGATGATTAAAGAATGCAGAAGTTTACGTAGGTACTTTGCTTTAGTGATGGGAATACTTTTATCGATAATTTAGTTGATATTTCTTCTTTGCTTCTTTGATTGGTTTTATTTTGTGTTAAGCTTTGCGATAAATCCTAATGTTTATATCTTTTATACGATATAATTATAACAGCAAAATAATGTTTTATTAAGTCTTATACTTATATTGTATTTTTAATAATAATAACATTATTTAATTTGTATTAAGTGAACAATTACAATAATAATTATTATGCGCTAAGAGTTGTAGTACCAAAAAATATAATATTCTACAATTATTGTTTTGTTTACGATGTTTAATGTCATAAAATTAGTAATGACAGTTAAAAACAGAACCTAACATAAAAAGCCTTGTTTAAATATACTATTTAAAAATGTACTTTGTATAAAAATTTATATTATTTTAAACAAATGAACAAAACCACTTGTTCTAGGTATGCTGAACATTAAAATCTGTACCTACTTGATTTAGTACCTTATTTAAATTAAACTCCTTTTTACATTTTCCCCACTTACCCCACAGGTAAAAATTATTTAATTTTTACCTTTATGAGAAACTTCTTAAGTAACATTTTAAGAAACTAACTTAGCACATACTTCCCTACTAAGCAAAGAGTTTTCAAACACGAAAGGTATTACTAACAAAGAAGCTCTCTAGGTACTTACCTTTTTAATTTTAAAACTTGTAAATCTGAAAGTACATCATTAATAATAAAGGGTTCGAGATTTAAATTTAAAAATGGTTTTAAAATCTTTACTAACACGATAAAGAGGTAAACTTTGTAAGGTTGGATGTATAAGGTAGGTAATCTCTGAAAAGTATTGGTACGATTACAAAAATTCTTTCACTGCTAGAAAGGCACGCTATCGCCACACGTACGACACACCGTACAAACAAAACGATTTAATTACCTACACTACTACCAAAATAACAGATTGTACAAATACGTGCGTAAGTGTGCGTGTCTATGCGACGCGAGAACTAAAAGCAGTTTCGAGACCACGTTTAACGCGGGAAGAGGTGAGGAACAGTGTTTTGGAGAGAGGTGGGGCGTGTCGCTAATGTACTGTAGTACTAATATTTATACTGTGCTATCTACTGTGCTAGCTAATAATAATACAATGATACCAGCCTATTACTGTCCCGTTGTCCCCGTGGGGTGTCCGGGCTAGTATAACAACTACCCATTTCATCCCGAGAGTGTCGTAGAAAGCGACTAAGGGTCGCCGCACACGGGCTCCACGCCACAGCCACAAACGCCGCCACGAGAAGCTAGAAGCAGCTACGAAGGTAGCTGAACCGCGCGACAGCCACATGTGCCCGGTGGTCGACACTTGCGGTCGGTGGCTGCTACTTTTTTAACCCATATAATGGACTCTGCGGAAGAAGGTTTAGGGAGAAAAGGGTGGGCGAGTTCGAATCGCACGAGTTTTGTGTCGGCGTTTAGTGGCCGGTACGGGCCACAAGAAGCGAGCATCGACGATTTATAGCGTGTGACGGCCACCGGCGTCAATCGTGTGCGGCGAGTCCATATAAAATGTATGAAAACTACAGGTGGCCGGTGGCGTCATTTTGTGGTTGTGGCCGGTGGCCCGTGTGCGGGGACCCTAAGGGAAAATCCGGAAGTCGGGCAGCCGCAGCAGCTTCCGTGTAATCAACAACGTCACTGCGATCCCCAAGACGCCTGCCAGGCGTGGGGATTATGGCAAACCCCCCCACCCACTTATGGGGGAGGCCTTTGTTCAACAGTGGACGTCTTCCGGATGATAAACATGATAATGATGATGATAATTAAGTACTGTCCCCGAGAACCATCACCATGCTCGCTATAGGCGGATAGGCTATTTCAGACTTATATTCCATGTTTCCTCCTGTCTTCCTTCACCGATGCAGAACTGGTAACCTAAAAACTAAAACTTATTTACTAAAAACATTACATATCCCATACCCTTCAATAGGTACCTACTGTATCATTCAAAATACGGTAGGTATTCCTAGGACTAAATACTTTTCTGAGCAACTTAAAAAATTATTGCTCATATTCCATACATGGCATACTCAACAGGGGTGTTACAGATGTGAAATTTCGGATTTTAATATATGAAAAATATTATACAATATACTTACCGGTTTCAGATACGGTTAAGGATATGAAATTATTTCGGATTATCCGATAGTATCGAGTAGTACCAGTTACAGTTATTAGTTTTTTAAGGAATTGGAAAAGGAAAATACAAAATTAATGATTATGTGAACAATGTTAGAACTTTGTATGACTGCAGACGGACAAAAAATCTGTTATAACGTGTGTCATATAAGACCCCTATCCGAAAATGTTCGAAACTTTAATAGATATAAGATTCGGTTACGATTTTGGATATCCGATATTTTCGGTTCCACGTACGGATCTCCATAACATCCCTGATACTGAAGTAACATCGTGCACTATCGTATCGATATTTAAAGAGTCTCTCAAACGTGCTTGAAAACTTTCACGCATTAGTTGTTGCGAGCGAAATGTAAAAAGGTTATGTAAAATTCAATATTGTACAGTACAGTGTAACCTATTTAAAAGCAAAGGTAAGCTTTTGAAAACATAAACTGCTTTTTGTAAAGCACTCGGACTGACAAAAATATGTTTTAAGTTAAAATATATAACTAGCATAGTGTATACGTCACGTCAGCCGTATGCAGAGTGACCGCTGTGCAAAAGTCTTTACGTAATGGTAGCGGTCGGCGTCGCCCTGGACGGTCTAGGAAGATCTGGCGAGATGACCAAAACGTGCAACACGAGGGTTGGTTTGAGCTGAATGGCGCAAGTAAAGTACACCTGGAAAGACTCGGAAGAGGCTTTTGGTCAGCAAAAGGACGTAATAGGCTAGTAGCAAACGCAAATCAAACCACGGTCAAATTTTTCATTAGTTGCCTACTTTTGGCAAAGCCGAATTTTGACAAATAAAAATTTGACAAACAGCCAATAAAAGTCGATTTGTATTCTCGCCTAAAGCACCGTTCACACCGACCATTGCGGTAGGGGTTACTTGTCAACCTGCCATTATTGTACTGTTTAATCGACAGACATTTTATACTTAGGTACTTGTTATTATAATGTTTTTTTTTTCAGAAATATTGTTCCGATTCTCAATATTCTTTGGCTGCCTAATAGGGAGCTATACGTTATCCCTGAGTGCTTTAAGGCTAAGTATATATTACCAATTGACTCCAATCTAAATTTCCTTATACATTACGAATTATTTACCAGTGATTTATAATAATAAGCTCAACAACTCATAGATAATTTATTACCTGTAAGATTTACTGTTGTATATTTACATAGGTTTAGTTTTTAGATAATAATGTTCAAAAATGCTTCTTCTCAAAATAAGAGATTATTTTATATCAGTTTAACTTTAAACTTAAAAATGAACCAATATAATTTAAACGTAAAGTGATGACCTGATGTTTGTAGTAACCTAGTTCGGGCAGGTCGCTACCTAACATTGTAACTCCGATTCATCATAACTTGCACTAGTTAGGTATATAAATATTTTAGTTTTAGTTAATTTTTAAGCAATATACAAGGAAAAATATTCCTATTAAAGACTAAAGTACTACACTTTTTTGTAAACAATATTTAATAAATAAATTATTATTATCATAATATTATAAATACAAAAACAAGCGAAACCCGACACCCGAGACCCGACTCCCGAGACCCGACACCCGAGACCCGTAAAAAAATTCACGCGGACGAAGTCGCGAGCAAACGCTAGTCGGATTTAAAATAAGTGACAAATCAGTACATTTATGACCAACTGACAGCTGATGTTGTTCTTATCTTGTCGGTTAGCTACCATTACAAACATATTTCAAAGCACTTAACGAGAAAACATGCAATCCAATTTGCAGGCAATCTCCTATTTTTGAAAAAGCACCTAGTTTTAATGAGAACACTGTTCTTGAAAGCTAGTTACCTACGTTAACTAAGGCAAGAGTAAAACAATATTATAATCTGAAGCTTTGGTGAAAATTTCTATGCAAATAACAAAGAGCTGTATTACACAAAATGGGTTTCTAAATGCAATTGTTGCGAAGGGTAAGGGAGGGGCGTTTGTGACTAGCGGAGCGGAGGCGGGAGCGTCTATTGGGTTATGTATAATTTATGTCATTATTTCATAACTTTCTTCTTTATTGGAGACTAAATAACCCGAGAAACGTTGTCCTGTCCCGATCTACTTTACCTACCTACTTACCCTATTTTTTCGTAGTTTTTCTCCAATTTTGTCTCTATTTCCTTGGAAGTTGGGTAGACCTTTAGGGTTGGATACTCTTGCGCCATCCCATCTTCTTAGTTCCGCGTGCTGTGCTGGTGCTGCTGCCGCGGATGCAGGAAACCTCAAACTGCGAAAGTATAGTCACCTTGGTGATAACTTTATTTTCGAGCCGTTTGGGGTTGAAATTCTCGGGTCGTGGGGTTTGAGTGCTCATCTGCTTTTTAAAGACTTGTCCAAAAGGTTAGTTGACAGTTCCCGTGATCCAAGAGCTGGTTTTTACCTTTGCCAGACGATAAGCATTGCCATCCAACGTGGCAATGCCGCCAGGGTCTTGGATACATTCCCCGATAGCGGCGACGTGGAATAATTTTTTGATGCCCTATTATTTTAGTTTTTTAGCGTATACTATAGTATGTTATAGATTTTCTCATCATTTAAATTTTCCCTAGACTTAGGAAAACTTATACTTCAAGACCAGAATTAGCCAAATTGGTACAGCGGTTCTCGAGTTTTAGCGAGACTAATGAACAGCAATTCTTTTTTATTTATATCGATTTACACCTTTATTAAAACAAAATAAAACAGTAAATGTTAAAAATAAAAATGATAAAAAGATCCACGAAAATAACCCAACTCTTTAAAATAAATACACATTTTTCAAAACAATTGTATTTATTTTGAACATTTAAAGCTGATTTGATTAATGTTAAATCTATTCTAAAGCATACATTTTCAATGTATATTGACCTGTTTTTCCTGGATAGTAATAAATAAGTTTAACGCAATCAATTCAGTTATTAAGAGACTGGTTTCGGCTGAACTAACCTCAAAATAAAATCAAAATGATATTAAATATCAGTTGATAGGATATGATGCGGTTGCGATGACATGACATGCGTTAATAACATTACGTATGCAACGTGAACGTATCATTTTGGATAATTAAGTGCTTTTAAATTAAGTTAAATTAATGGCGAATCAGCGCGACGTAAATTGCTGAAGCCACAACCACATCAAAGGTTAATTACTATAGGACTAAAAAGTTGGGATTTTTGCTGTAGAGGGAAATTGATTGAGGGAAATTGATTTTTTTTTGACAATATAGACTAATGACAGCCGACTAATGGTGCTCGTGGCAAGTAAAAGCCGTATAGATCGATCGGTCAAAGGTTAAGCTACGCTTGCCGCGGTCGGTTGTGGATGGGTGAGTATCCATTTCATACCGAGTTCCCTCCGTGCCTCGGAAAGTACGTAAAGCCGTTGGTCCTGGTTGTCATTCGTAGATCTTTGGCAGTCATTATGAGTAGTCGGAAGCCAGAAAGTTTGACAACCAGTCTTACCAAGGGGTACCGTGTTACCCAGTAACTGGGTTGTAGAGGTCCGATAGACAGTCGCTCCATGTAAAACACTGGTATTCAGCTGCATCCGGTTAGACTGGAAGCATAGTTGGGAAAAAGATGACTAATGAAACACACAAACTCAACTTTAATCTCAACATCATCATCATCATTTCAGCCGAAAGACCTCCACTGCTGGACATAGGCCTCCCCCAAAGGGGGTGGGTTGGCAATCGCAGTATGGTTGTTACAAAGGCACAGAGAACGCTGCTGCCCATTCTCTGGTGAGTCCCTTAGTCGCCTCTTACGATACCCACGGGAAGATATGGGATGGTGCTATTCTTTACGTCCGACACTATACGGAATCGGAGACGGAACTTTAATCTATACCAACATAATAAACTGAATGCGCTAATCTCTGGAAATACTTGTCCGAATCAGAACATTATTTCGCCAATTGGAAGCTACATTCCCACTGAGTGCTATACCTACAGGATGAAATTGAATTCATTAGCAAATTTTTAAGGAGTAACTCAGACCACGAACCTGTCAACTTTCATTATGGGGCCAACTCAAACATCACGAAAAAAAAAACAGCTGCTCTATACATTTTGGCCAAGTACCTATTGCACTTCTGTATGGAACAGCTGATATTTTTTTCTTATGAATCCATAAAAATTTGCTAATGAATTCAATTTCATCCGGTATATTTTTTATCAAAAAAATTAGAGATCCGTAAATTCACGCGGATGAAGGGAGGGAAAAGTGCTAGTTTATAATATGTAGCAATTCACCACCAACAACATGCAAAGGATGAATTACGGTTGCCTTTGCCTAACAAACCTTCCATCCCTATCATTTGGCCGCTCACCGCTACAACCCGCTAACCCTATGCTAACAAAACCTCTAGTTAACCTCTTTGTGTACTATGTCCGTCGAGTTATCCTTAATAGGGTCGCTAAACTACGCTTTTATTAAGTTTTGAACTGGCCTGCTTCAACCTGCTTCATAACGTTTCTATACGGCTAGTGTAAGTGTTCCAATGAGTGGGATATTGTGTGCAAATTAGGTTTTGTTTTTAGATACAGATTTTTTAATAGCAGTGCGCTCCATACAAAAATTTTGGCATGGCAACCATCAGTCGATTTTCGATCGAAGCGACTTTTTTTAGAGACCGTAGCTACATCGACCTAATTTAATTGGATACTTAAGAGCGCGTATTCGATTCGTGACGAAAACTTCAAGTTTTTGCGTTTTGCCCAGAGCAATATCGTAATTATGTGAGCAGATTATTTAAAGACAATTTACAGTTTTAGAAAGATTAAGTCTTGATTTAGACAGCTACAGAGTAAAAGTATAATTTTTAATTATGGTTTTTTAAAGCGAAGACAATTCTTTCATATCGTTTTACGAAAATAGACGTCAGAGTTAACTTTCAGGACCAATACAACCATTACAATATGCCAAAATATTTTGTTTTATGCGTTTTTCCAACAGTATATACAGTCATAAAGACAGCTACAGAGCGAAAATTACGAAAATATTACTATTATGTATTAAAAAACAATGTTGAAAAAGTAGAAAATCGGTTCACTTTGTCAATTTTTTTTCACCAGTATTTGAATAAAAACATAACTGATATATTTATTTTATGAAAGTAAAAGTTATGTTTAATATACAGAATATTTTTCAGTCCGTTATACGAGCTCATTTATTTTAGACAATTATTCTAAAAAGCAATGTAAAACATCGCGCGCTTTGGTTTGCCGATCAATTTAAATGATTCGTGCTTATTTCGTGCATATTTTTTTTTCTGATGCACACAAACAGACCATTGTATTGTACTAGTGTGTGTCAATGCTGCTACGCCGTTCTAGCAATCGTTTAGATTTTGAGTTGCGCTAAATCGAATACGCGCCCTTAAAATGTCACATTGACTAATTAAAACCCGTAGAAATAATGTGTAGATAATTGTTACGTGTAATGTGTATTATGAATTTTTGAATTCTGGGATTCAAAAATTCAAAGGGAATCGTCTTGACATGTGCATGTTAAGACAATGAAACGCATGTACGGCTTTTACTTATTCTACTTTTACAGCCACGAGCACTTTATTTCTCCATTTTATTACATTACAGCCTTAAATATCCGCTCCATTTCACCTCTACTTCTACTTACCCTGTAACGACATACCTACGCGATGTCAGTCGGTGTTTCCAATAAGTTTGTGCTTGTATAAATAATGCATTAGGTGTGTCGACGTGTTAGCCAAGTTATTGGATTACTTCCCTTATAAACTTAGCGAACAATATTTATAGTTTCAGGAAAATAACTTACCTAGTTTTTGTAAGTAGGTAATGTGGGTTGTTAGGTCCTTCTAGACAAAGGATATCGTTGATTGGGTTAAGTTCTGCTGAAATTAACTCACCCATGTCAAAGTTTCTTCCATTTTTGAAGGAGTTTTAATGATTTTGCATATTAAGTGCTGATTAATTATTAGTCTATTCTAAATTCTAAGCATAGTTGAATGTTAAATAGTCCTAAAGTCACTTTGGCATATTACACTCGACGACACGGTTGGCGCAGTGGATAAACGTTTGACTGCTGCGACTCTACCTCAAAGTCGCGACAAACAAATATGGGACAAATGATAGGGCGACAGTACGTTACGTCGACCATCAGTAGTGCGACAGCACATCAGTTCGAAGTACGTTAGTGCGACACAACTTATTCTTAACGAACGTTAGTGCGATACAACTTTTGATCGACAAACGATAGCGCGACACCATTTTTGATCGACAAACGATAGCGCGACACAACTTTCAATTGACAAACAATTGCGTGACGCATCTTTTGATCGACGAACGAAATTTCGACACAACTTTTACTCGACAAAATAAACATTTTTCTAACATTTTATATAATAATATGATGAAATAAAAGAAAAACAGTTGTTCCATACATTTTGACCGTAACTATTGCACTTTTGTATGTCTTTTGTTTGCTAATTTATTTTTTAATAACCTACGAAATTTTTTAACTCGTCGGGCTCTAAAATCACTTAATTCAAGTTTGTATTTTTTCCACCGTTTATATGATAAAGATTGGACTCTTAAAACATGGAAAGTAGGCACTTAAAAAAACGTTAAAACAGTATACAATTTCAGAATGGCATTCATCAGATTTTTATCCCATATTTTCTTAAACAGAAATACGAATGTAATCACATGTAGAACGGACTCGGTCTGATTTCTCTCAACCTTAGGGAAATCAAGTGTTTCACATATTATGATAGGTACTATGTCGTGGTACGGTTAGCGCCAAAAGTCGTCAAACTAATAGAATATGCCAAATGTCAATCACTATCCAGCAATAACAATTAAACAATAGATTAAATGTTATCCAAAATCATTAAAACTACTTCGAAAAAATGGGAGGAATTTCAGCGTGAGTTAGTTCTTTTTGACAGAAAAGACCCAATTAACGATAGCCTTTACCCAACCTATAAAAACCTAGGGGCGGATCGCTTTAAATAAAAGATTTTAATATTACTTGACATGCTGTACACGATATAATACGATACACTGCTTGCACAAGCAGTGTATGGTATTATATCGTCTTTTTAGATTATATTTAAAAGTAACAGTGATATTAACTTTTGTTGCTGACCGTAACGTACCATGATAATGTTCCAAATATAAGTTCTTAAAAGATAAGGCGGACCTATTTTTGTATGAAAGTTTTAATAAAACAAGAATTAATGTGGTTTAATTAGTGTGGTTTTTAATTATTTTTTTCAAGATCTAAGTCAAGTTATGCACTATTCCAATAGAGTAGGTATTAGGATTCCATTGCGAACCGACAACTAGATTCAATTTATATTTTCTCTTGTCATTTTTTATATTCAGGATAAACTCCTGAATATAAAAAATGACAAGACAACGACAAAATTTTAATCGACTAATTTGAATAAAGATCTCTTTTATAAGTTATCATGATGAGCGAAGTACCTGGAAAAGCG